>OY744520.1:39756495-39763995 GCA_963556195.1 Sepiola atlantica
CTATATATATATATATATATATATATATATATATATATATATATACTTAATTGGTTTATTAATTTTTGCTATACTTTGAACAAATTCAACTATCTTACGAAAAAGTATTTTACCTAAAAAGGGAGCGACATACATTTGAAAATATAAGCACACTATTCGTCGTCCTACGTCGCATAAGCGTGGTTGAACCTAGCAAGATTCGAAACTGAGAACCCAGCTACTCAAGCTCGACGACCTACCACTGAGCCAAAACCCGCTAGTTTAAGGAATTTATCGTTTTTATAGACGTCATTCGTTTATTTTATTTTCAACGAATTCAACTATTTATACGGACAAGCATTTTACCTAAATTCTAGAGGAGGAATATTTTTTTTATTTCACCAATGTCATGCCCAATATGTTGAGTGACATATATTTTTCAAATATAGTTTACCACGGTCACGTATTTTATAATCTTATGACTCATCATTATAGTCATTCTCTCTCTCTCTCTCTCTCTCTATATATATATATATATATATATATATATATATATATAGAAAATAAATCAAAGCTATATTAAAATATATACCATTAACATTAATTTTTAAACATATATAAACATATATATATATATGTATATATATATATATATATATATATATATATATATATAAAGTAGTAAAAACATGCTCCCTCCGGTCGCATATTTTTCTTAGGCTAGGAAGATGATACGATGGTGAACGAACATATAATGCACTGCCCTTTAAAGGAGGACGTAATGACTGAGACATAATATCATGACCAATGCACGCTACCCCCAATGAAAAACGGCGGAGTTTTTCCAGGGAGTATGATATCATGACAACACAATAGATAGAACTCCCTCCAAAAAAGGAGAGTGTAATCCCTGGGAAGATGGTCTCATGACAATAGAAAAGATACATTACCTCTCTCCTAAAGTAGGATGTAAAAGAGGTCGTAATTCTTGAAAGTTCGGGCTTATTCCAACAGAACTGATTTTATGCTACGCACACCCATTAAAAAGATGATACAATATTAGATGAAATCAGGTGTGTTTTTTTTCATTCATTTAAAAATTCCTAGTTATAAAAATATTATTTTTGTAGTTCCTTAACTTTTGGGCTAGGATAAAAGTGTAGTATGTGTTCCGATGGATACTACATTTTGTAGACCTGTACTGTCTTGGCTTTCTGGCCTTGATTCCACCCGTCTAAGGTATTTTCCTGTGCAGTTCTAAGTGGTCTACCCTCCCAGGCTTTGCTCTTTTTCCCTCTTTAAGAATGGGTTAGTTTATTGGTAATCGCCTAAGGATCCCCTACCGGGGAATGCTGACGGGGCTTCCCAGGAATTTTTAGGCTAGAGTGATCTTCATCTCCGTCGTTGGCTTTTCAATCCCACTTTTCAGACCTTGTATCATATCTAACCGCTGTGGGAGGTAGATAAATGCCAAGTTGTATAAAAGAATTAAATAAGCATAACCGGTTTTGGTGTTAATATAGTTAGCATAGGTAGGTAAATCTTTCGCATTTTTGTTTATATTGTTTAGACGATTGAGGACAACGTTCACTTTTCTACGGTGTAGCATTCACTAAACGATATGAGGGACTTAGCTCACTTACATTGTCGTACCCTATGTGTGGGAACCTCTATATATTACTTTATTTATGAAATAATTATCCATGGACGTGCACGTGATATATATATATATATATATATATATATATATATATATATATATATATATATATATATATAATGTTTATTTTGAAAATATTATTTTGAAAATAATATTTATTTATAAATAATTATATATATATATATATATATATATATATATATATATATATATATATATATATATATATAATTATCTTTCCAAAAATTTAAATTATAAATAATAAGGAGGGAAACAAAAATAATAGTTAAAACACCCGCAACACGCAGGGTAGGTAATCTAGTATGTATATATATATATATATATATATATATATATATATATATTTGTTTCCCTCCTTATTATTTATAATTAAAATTTTTGGAAAGATAATTACACGAATATAGTAAAGTATCTGTTTTGCAATAAAATCGAATAGACGGATTACGAAATATGTATATCTTAAGTTGTCTCTATGAAATCTGCTGGTTGGTCACTTCCGGCCTTTTACTCCGTTTTATAGTTCGCAATAGTTTGAAGAAAAAAAATAATAGCATTTTAATTTAACATTCAATTTTAGTTTTCTTTAGAAAATACATTATTTTTAGCGATGACACTTTACTACTTTATATTAGGTCCGTTTTCGTCGATGAAGATAAGATTAGTCTTAAAAAAATGCGTTCTTTTGTAAATTGTCTATGGATTATAAAGAAATTAACAAGACGGTTGGATATTCTCGCTTTTTTATGTGAGATCTGCTTGCTATTAGTGAAATCAGGAAATGAAAAATTGTATGTGTGGAAAAAGTAATGTATCTAAAGCTGAATGTAAAATAGTAATGTTATAATTAAAAAGGAAATTGTAGTTTGCTTGAAGCATTGCTGGTAAATAGAAATGTAAGTTCGTAATCCGAGGCAGGAGCAATGCGATATAGGTACCGGAAGGTGGAACAGATGAACATGAGAAGAGAACATATGAATGGAATCTCAAATCAATTTATTAATATTTCACGGTTTAAATACCAGAACAGTAAATAGAAAAAAGTTTACTGTCAAGCAATTTAAAAGGTCCGGAAAAGGGGTAAACTTTAATTTTCGAGAGTGTAACCTCTCATTATCAAAAGAAATAGATAAAAAATATGACCGAGTGGTCAAAAAGGTGAGATGGACACAACTGTTGACGAAATGCCGCAGAGAATTGGTGGCAGATGCGATTTATGTTCCTTAATTTATTGAGTTAATCAGACACATGAACACCAATTCAATCTACATAACTACACATGAATTTGCTGTCTCGGATGTTAAAATTGAAATAACTCAAATTAAGCGCGTATTCGTAATCCATCATCACTGTCAAATCGTCACCTAACGTAAAAATTCAAACATTTCTTTAACTTTTAAATTGCATGCCAAGCAAAGGCGAGTTCTTTTATGTCGGGATGAGGCAAGTCGGGGCCACTTCCACCACTCGATCCTGGTTTAGGATCATCACGTTCGTCAAAGTGACATAATTCGAAGCTTTTTTTTCTCTTGATCTTTCTGCAATTTCAATTTTTGCGCAACATTGTCTTTTGATGCGATGTCTGTTCTTTCTGCATATGTAGTTACTGATCTTGTTGATGTCTGATCATTTCTAAAATTGCATTTTTGAATTCCTTCATTTTTGCCGTTATTTCGAAAATAAACTGACTTTTCCGGATATATATATATATATATATATATATATATATATATATATATATATATATATATATATATGCGTGTGTGTGGGGGTGTATGTGTGTGTGTAAGTTGATTTCCAGTACCAAAAAATCCTAAAATAAATTTCCGAGGAAACATAATGTATTGAGTAATGAAATGGGGCGGGTGGACAAAAGAAAACTACCAAAATTTTCCTTAAAGCCTTATCGTCTGACCCTTTAAGAGGAAATGACAGAATGATAAATTTATAACTAAGAACATCGGATGCGAAATGAGTTGGGTACCAAATCTATCTCCTGGGTGGAAAATTAAAATTGCCGTAGTCTAGAAAATTCTTTTTTTCACTGACCGAGGAATGAAAAGAATAAGTATAGTATCCTAACACTTAGTAAATAATAACATTAAACCATAAAGAAATGAATTCGTAACTCAGTAGAAAGTAAAAAATAAGCTTGTAAGAACTTATTTACGAAAAAAACATACACACCTTTATGTTGGGTTATTTTCGTTTTATCCTTCGCGATTGAACGACTTGAATTGCCAAATTCTGATTTAAAAACTTTAAAGTTTTAATTTTTTGCAGAATTTAAATACTTGTTAAAATTCACTTCTATTTCATCTATTCGCTCTATTGTTACCTAATATCCATAGCATACCGCTGAAGTCGTTTTTTACTTTTTTCAAAGATTCAACATTTAATTTGTAGACATAAATTCAATTTTTGATATGTGCAACATAGGCCCGGGTAATTTTCGTGTCCGAAAAAATCTGAATTCCTTGTCGCCAGAGGTATGTGGTTTCCTTTCGAAAAAATCTTGATCCGAATAAATCGAAGTATCTTGTCTCCAGTGTTGTAGCATATGTTTTAAATCCTCGTTGCCAGTGCTGTGACCTTGAAGGGTCGGTAATACTTAAGACAACACAGTGGTACATTTACAAAAGTGTATGTACGGAAGTACAGAATAGTATGTTACAGAAAGTCTGCGTCCGATACTATGGCTACGGCTGTCACCAACCACTGACATGGCACTTATTTTGAACTATATTCATAGTGTCTGGGCGAGTAAACCTATTCCCAAAACAGGGTAGATTACATTTACACTAGAATAGTATCATAGGTGTCATTTTCCCCTGTACTTTTGTGAAGAATACGAAAATTATCACATGATTCACAAGCTACTAAACTCACCACTCTATTACGCTTATTCAGTCAAGCGTGTTTTAGTAAATTTGTGATTATTTTCTCCAGCTTACACAAATTATTACTTTTGGCCCACCATCTTAAACTCTCCTCAAAACATACTCCATATAGGTGGTAGCAAAACAATTTTCTCCCTAGACACTTTACTAATATACTCCCTACCGACACCGGTAACTAATAAACAATGTCTACTTTTCAAAAACGTGTCCGTTTATATTTACTAGTTGTCTGCTATTAATTTATTACATAATACAAAACATTACGTACACATTTAATGGGCGCTCCCTCTAATTCCGCTGATTCTCGAGGATATCGGATTACGTTATTTCTACCTATTACGTATGTAGTTATACTCATTCCGGTTTTTAGAGAATACAATTAACGAACATAGTTCCTTACAGTTTTTCATTATTCAACATGGCGGCTCTAATTTCGTCAGCGACTCGACTCCCGAATTAAGTCAATCTACGCCAAGATACTTGAAATAAAGTTGACATTTTCGGAATCCTACACCTTTCTAACATCCAAACATTGGAAAGAAACATAGATATCATCGTATAGAAATTAACCAAAACGTGTGACAGCTGGACTCTAAATCTGGACGTCTTATGGCTGATCGTAAAATAAAACGCATACCAGCCACAGGCTTCGTTTAAGTGACCTATTTTTCAAGATATGTTCTACTCGCTTTCGTAGCCAAGATGTTATCGACGTAGATCCAAGACCGAGAGGTTTAGCGTTCGATGACAGTCGACTTACACAATTTTTTTTTATATTGTTACACTTTTGTATACGAGGGAGAACGGACGACTATGGGTCGGATTATTTTAATACAACGTTATTATGTAAGAATTTGAAAAGAAATCAATGTTATATGTAGTACTTTAACTAACTGTAAATATCATCATTTCTCTTCGAACACACATTGTTTATTAGTGCTCTGCAAGGCCTTAATTATATTTGTGTGTTTCAGTAGTGCTTAGGAGGTATACTAATTTTTCTTTTATCCTCGTTTCTTTTTTCACAAAAACGGAATTTCAATATAAAGATAACAGGGGAATTGGTTTTAATACGGCTCTGTAGGTCTTTTTAATATTGAAAGTGCCCATTATCATAGATATGGCGGGGTTTTAATCAGAAAGAAAAATTCTGGTGAAATACCAGTACGATAGAATGGGCAGGAAGACTCCTACAACCGTGTCTCTTTGGTTTGATTCATCCCTTTCTTCCTCCTTTCACCCTCTAACAATTTGAAACAGACAATTATACTAAACATTAAAATTGTCCAGTGTGACCTATTTGCGTTCTGTCGGATGTTGACAAATTTTAATTGATTCTTTTATATTTCTCCCGGGCAACGGGTACAGCTAGTAAATAATATTTACTTATTTGATTTTTATAATATGAATCTACGTATCTCTTTCTAGGCATGTTTATGTTTTTATTTTACATGTAAAAAGTTGCTAGTTGAAAATAAAAGTAGAGGAAACATTGTATAAGGCAATTATTTACAATGAGCTGATTATTCTAAGGAAATTATTATTCAATTTGAAGCTTATATATTAAAAGAATTATACCGAGTGTGTAGCGAAGTTCTCCCCCACGTTATATTTCTATCTATCTCTTGGTATCTTATCTCTGTGTATCTCTATTTAACTCTCAGTTTAAGTCTATTTTAAATTGACAATTTTACACAGATCGAGCCTAAGAACGAACTTGAAAAAACATAGTATGAACAAAATCATTACGAACATTATTTAGAAATCCATTTGAAAAAATAAGCTGAATTCGGTTTGCAGAAATGAGGATTAATGTGTTGGCTGAAAAGGATAACTTACTTTAAGAAAATTAATTTGTAAAGTATTATTTTCTCTTTTTTTTTGAAAATGACGCCTTAAAAGTATGTTTTTGAACTCACAGCCTTCTTATCCCGGATAAGTATTTTCAGAAAATAACTTAAATTAAATAAAATATATTCGTGCCGATAGCAATTTTATATATATATATATATATATATATATATATATATATATATATACTATTATTTATGCAGACATGTACGAACGCAACACTGTAATTACGATGTTTCAATCCGTAATCATTAAAAACTAAGATCTACTCAGGCGAAAAGTCTGTCTTTCCTTTGGTTGTTGATATTGAATAAAGAAGGAAGGTAAAAAAACTCTAGATTCTATACTGAAATGTCATATATATATATATATATATATATATATATATATATATATATATATCAGAGGTCATTAAGCTATAGAAGCAAAACTTACACACTCGCGTGTTTTAGCACTCTTTGGTCTCGGAACGTTTGGATGCTTGCTTTAAATATATCTTAATTTCATTAATGTGTGTGGCGATTTCCGTTGGCTAAATTGATAAGGACGTAGGATCGTGATTATCTTCTGAATCTACGAACTGTGTTCGATCCCGTCTGACCGCCTGAGTCAGCCACTATCTGCACTGATGAGTTCGTAAGTCCGAAACAACGTTGTCTGTAAATAAATACACGTTAATACTTAATAAAAAGAAATTATAGTATATATATATTGATTTATTTTACTTCAGTAGAAGTTCTCAGAAATCAAAGGGGCTCCTTCCTGGGACTAACATATGATCTCTATATGAGATACATAGATATTCTGATATTACACTAAAGTTCTCATTTACATGTCAAACGTTGAGTATGAAAAAATGTTAAGAACATTAATTTTCCTCTCCCCAAATGACCAGTTAATTATGTATAGTATATATTACTGTTTGTCGCTTAGTAAGACAATAACTTATTTAGTCTGATGGAGTATCCAGCTAAGTGTTGTTACTTGAGGTAATATTACTTGGAGAAGGTGTACCATACTTCGTAAGAGGCAGTGTATATCCGTGTCGAGGAGATCTTATTTGGGCTTCAAATACTATTAACTTTTGAATAT
>OY744520.1:39766495-39996495 GCA_963556195.1 Sepiola atlantica
TGGTTATATATACACTGATGAGTCCGCAAGGATGAAACATACACGCACGTAATTAATAATAAAATATTTATTACTAAATGATAATATATATATACATATATATATATATATATATATATATATATATACTAGTAAATATTTAATTATTTTAACCTATATGTATATATAGTGATATTAGTAAATATTAAATTATTCTAACCTATGTATACATGTATATATATATATATATATATATATATATATATATATATATATATATGTATATATATATATATGTATGTATATATATATGTATATATATATATATATGTATATATATATTAAATTATTGAAAAAATGTTCAAATTATATTGACTACTACTAACTATATATATATATATATATATATATATGAAAAACCTGATATTACTATGATTATATTAGTAGTGTATATCATGTTATTTTATAAATCTTTACTGCGTCTTATATTCGAAGAAATCAAAGATATCAAATGCTAGTCTGATGAGTCCAAGTAATCATAGACGGGCTGTCGTATTTGCTTAACACACAGTATCTTATCCGCCCGTTTCATCAACGTGACGCGTATTGCTAATATTGATGAGCACTTGTTTATTCATTAAGAGGAAATCAGCGTCTGTCTGGGCAAGCTGTCTGTGTCTGTGTAAAATCGACATTGACATAAATAGGTGATATATATTACTCGAGAAGCCGATTCGTTTTACGTACGACAGGTCCTAATCTATATAAAAATATTCTATTGCCAATTCCCTGCCCGTACGTACATTAACAATCTGCACTCTATTATATTGATAAGCGATTTTTTTCATCTGACTTCGCTGTTATGTTGAACGTGAAACTCGAACTAAAATACATTTTTTTAGCCTTCGGGCTAGGATTAAAGTGTAGTATATTGTTCTGTCAGAAGATTGTACAATGATATCGTGGTGTCTGCTTTCTTGCCAGAGGTTTATAGAATAGAAATATGTCAGAAACTTATACAAGAGTTTTTTTTAAATAGAACCGTTCATAACCAGAAATATTCGGAAACCACATTAACCAGAATATTTCAGTTTAAAAAAAGGTTGTTAATTATTACTTGGGGTCGGCGTTTGCGCCCGACGTCCATAAAATTGAAATAGTGTTAAGTATGGCGGCAATATACAACAGATGGATGATACTACTGCGGAATTTCCACTGGTCCTACTAGTAACTAATAATCTTGTTTAGTTTTTTTTCTGCTATTATGGACTGTTTTTCCACATCTGAGGTGGTTCTGCTCATGCAACTCTTTCTCTCCTTGACAGAGTATAAAATCTATTTCTGTAATCTAAGGGATAATCTATCCTGTTCTCTACAGACAGAGACATAGTGTTGCTAGTCTTTCTCTACTCTATCTTCATTTCCATGGAAAGTGCCCAGATGAGCTCCAATCTCTGGTTCTTTCCTGTAAGCCATTCACAGCAAGAACTCTTATTCTTCCCACAACTGCAAGTAAATTTGTTTTCTTCCTTCGCAAGGCCTAACATAAACCGATTAACAAAGTTTCTCTGAAAGAAATTTTCATTTGTCGAACATTTTTACACGATATTATTTCTCTGTCGGATACAATATGGTCTTCTTCAAATCAAATTATGTTCTATAAGTAATCAAATATTGTTAATTAGATTCATCATTTTCAATCATCTCATGATATTTTTCATCATTCAACTGACAATGTATCCATCTCATAAAGCCTTATCCGCGAGTGACTTTTAGTCTTGATATCTGGTGACTCATTAGTAAATAAAAAGATACGTCTGAGCTAGTGTAATAATATATATATATATATATATATATATATATAAAAAAAATATTTGTTGTTGTTTATTATCTATGTACGTATACGTTTCGTCCCTTTTCAATCCGGACTCATCAGCATAGAGATATGACTATTCACTACCGGTCGTACGATTCGAAACCCTGGATTACAAGTATTTTTCAACTTACATCCAACGTCGTTAACCGCGCGCCCAATATTTGAATAGCCGATAAACAATGATAATTTAACACATATAAAAGCGGCTTGATGTCGAGGCATTCTACTTCTATTAACGAAGGAATGATGCATATAAAGCAAGTGACGTCATGCTGTGTTTGTACTACCATTTAGAATGCTCTACCTATTTTACGAGGAGCGACAAATATAAAATATTTGTTGTTGTTTATTATCTATGTACGTATACGTTTCGTCCCTTTTCAATCAGGACTCATCAGCATAGAGATATGACTATTCACTACCGGTCGTACGATTCGAAACCCTGGATTACAAGTATATATATATATATATGTATATACTCTCAATCTCTTATTATAGTCTGCTTCGCTCGTTCCTTTTCTTACAATTTTCCCGTTGTTCTTTCTTCTGCAGTTGTTTTTTTCTCGACACTCATTGTTTTTCTTTTCTTCTGTTTTCTATCTAACGCATTTTCAGACGCCTATAATTCCATTGTCACTGCGAGATTACTATTATTATTCTCTTAAATAAATGCTTGTACGGTACTAATATGAGATCCAATTAAAATAATGTTTGAAAGGAAACCCCCAGGAAGTACGTATCATCTCCCATAACACTTCCTGCTATTACAATCTATATAAGGAGAGAATCATTCCTATTATATTGCTGGTCCTGGCTCTGATAGCCTAACATAAATGCTAGGTGCCACCATACATTTCTGAAATAATTATAGATTTTATTTTAAGAACTATTTATATGAATCAAATTAAAAAGAAACAATATAGATGTACACATGCACACACACAAACACACAGACACACGTATATATATATATATAATATTATATATATGTGTGTGTATATATATATATATATATATATATATATATATATATATATGTGTATATATATATATATATATATACACATATATATATATATATATATATATATATATATATATATATATATATACGCCGATTATTTATTATTTTTTTGTTTTTATTTTGGCGATAGACGGCAGGTGCTTACGGGTGCGTTTGCGTTTTTATTATTTTGTCCTACCCTGCGCGTTTTTTAGAGCATGCATGCGACTACATTTTTTTTTCGCTTTTAATCGGACGTGTTATCAAGTTGTGTATATATAGATTTTTTAATTAATTAATCGAAAACTAATTTTTGTATATATAGGTTTCTTTGATTAACTAATAAATCAATTAGAAACATCTCTCTCTCTCTCTCTCTCTCTCTATATATATATATATATATATATATATATATATATATATATATATATATATATATATATATAAATGTTTTGAGGTACAAAACTTATAAATACATTTAAAAATGATACGCGGAAATCTCTCTAGGGCCCTTGTATGAGATCCAATTAAAATAATGTTTGAAAGGAAACCCCCAGGAAGTACGTATCATCTCTCATGACACTTCCTGCTATGACAATCTATATAAGGAGAGAAATATCTCTAAGGCCCTTTCTTTCGACAATATTATTAATTAAAACTATCGATTTTCTCCTGACGAGATGATAGTCGAAAGGGCCTTAGAGAGATTTCCGCGTATCATTTTTAAATGTATATATATATATTGTGCCATTCATGGTCGAACACGACCGACGAAGGCCTACTACTACTACTATATATATATAAAGTATAAAGGTATACTCAAAAAAGAATAAAAGGGAAATACCAGTAGAGTGCTCAATTAAATTAAATTAAATTAAGAGCGTAATATTTTTATTTTTAAATACAGATTTTAATCAGACATGGACCAGTGGTTTCTGACAAGAAACGGGTTTAATTCCCGATTCCGTCTTCTTCAGCATAGTCTGAAATAGTAAATGATGGAATTTCTTCAAAAAACACTTATAACCGTTATGAAACGCTATGTACACAAAATTTTAAATGGAGGGCCGGCGAGACGCTTAGATCAGAAAAAGCCGTTCAGTAAGAGATTCTATATTTAGAAGTGAAGAACGAGAAAGAAAGGAAGAAAGAAAGAAAGAAAAGAGAGAAAGAAAGAAAGAAAGAAGGGGAAAAATAAAATAAAATAAAATAAAATTTATAATAATAAAAAAATTAATTAAGAGTAAATAAAATATTATTTTAATATGTAGAACATAATTAAAGGTACGCAACTCTAATTAATTAAATTATCTAAAAAGCGAGGTAACTATTTATTATTATATAAAATATATGTATGTATGTATAAATTTCCGATTGTTTCAATTAATAAATATCAATTTAAAGTAAAAATATAAATATAGATAAATATATAAATAAAAAATCAATATATAAATAAAAAATAAAAAATCAATATATAATTAAAATATCAATATATAAATAAAAAATCAATATATAAATAAAAAATCAATATATAAATAAAAATTCAAAAAATCAATATATAATTAAAATAAAAAACTTTTTATTATCCGAATGTATTCCATCCTCTGTTTATAGGAGAGGGTACTGACTTACAGAAAAAAAAGAATATAGCGACACTAGATAATCAGCAATAACTTTTTTATTAAGAATGTCGAAGGTGATAACGTATAAACGAAGGAGCAAGCGTATTATTATTTTTATTTTTATAATGACACGCTAAGACAATTAATGTTCGTGCGTAGGTTATCACATTTCACACTGGTTAAAATATGAGATCGTCCGATCAACAAAGATGGATGTGATTAGTAATTAATCTCATGTCGCTCAGGTAAACAATTCTGACGTTACCCATTTTAAAATAAATTGTTCCAAAATTGAATTTTATCGCCCTCTCGACTAAAACGGCACAATTTTAGATAAATACATTTTAAAAAGTAATATTCATTTTATTGATTTGAAGAATATTTAGCTGACAATTATTTGTACTGTGAGACGACGAATAATATGTATTGTTTTAAAAAGAATTAAATTGCTACAATCTTAAATAGAGTAAGAAAAAAAAGAGACATATTCATATCGTTTATTTAAGGAATATTAATATGTTTATGATGACAATTATTTTACGAAAATATAACTAGTCCTTTTTTCTTAATAGTATTGAGTCTGGCAGATATTTATCATTTCGACAAAAATATTATTTTTAACAGTAAATTATGTAGGTTTATCATTACGTGGTCTGAAATACAACTTGAGAATCGCATCAACCCTATCTACCGTGGCGTAACCCTGGACCGCACCCTCTCCTTCAAGGAACATGTAAAGAAGACAAAACTGAAAGTCAGTTCTCGGAACAACATCCTACGGAAACTGATAAACTCCAAGTGGAGAGCCACAGCACACACACTAAGGTGTACTGCCTTATCCCTATGCTTTTTTTTACTGCAGAGTATACTTGTCTCGAGAAACTAGACTCAGTATTGAACAATACCAGCTACTTGATTACTGGCTGCCTGAAGACTACCAAGTTGAACAACCTGCATCTCCTCACTGGCATTGACCTCATATATATGAGACGGAAAGTTGCCAGCCAAGTAGAGGTCACAAAAGTTATCAGTTATTAACGCCATCTCCTTTATGGGCGGGAACCAACGGTCAAATGACTAAGTCAAAGAGAAGACTACAGCTGCGGACCAAACGGATAGAGTATGCCCTCTTCTACTGACATGGGAATCTTACCTTCTGAGGCCCTCCCGGCCGGTTCAAAAGCACCCTGGCTCCAGTGGAAAACATTCAACACCCTGAGAACAGGAATAGGGCGATCAAAATTTGCTATGACTAGATAGGTGTACAAAACTGACCCAACAATCTACGAATGTGGAGAGGAGCACCATATGATGCAACACTGCTATGTCTGCCCTCTACTGCCCAACCGGTGCATCTTGAAATACTTTGCAAAGTACAACAATAATGCAAAGGACTGCGTAAAAATGTAGGAAACATGTCTGGTGTATGACCACATGCTTCAAAGACACGCAAAGAAGAAGAATGTAGGTTGATGTAGAAAGCATCGTGGAATTTCTACGGTATCCCGCTAGTTATTCTTACTATTATTATTACTATATCATAGTAGTCTCGACTTGGGGTGTGTTTAGCTAGATTTTTTTTTCTTTTAAACATCAATTATATTTCCTGTGCTTTAGACAATCAAGCTGTACCGTTACACTTTCGTCGTTCCTAACAGGCAAACGTTTTGCAGAATTAGAAAAGAAAGTGCCGCGTCAATCTGTTTAAGTCATTTATGGTGACTATTCGTTATGGTCCCAAGCGTTTCAATTACAACAGAGATCAATTTGACTTTTTTACATTTTCATAGTTTAACTAATTACCCTTTTAGATCTTGATTTTTATTTGTTTTTCCTGTTCTTTCTCCTGCACTCTGGTATCGAAGAGACAGGCTATGTGAATGATTTAGCAAGTTTTCTTGTTTTTGTTTAGAAAAACTAAGTCGAGTTTGAAATGTTAAAGTACCTTATCAGTTTTAGTTTTAGTTTTATTATTATTATTAGTAGTAGTAGTAGTAGTAGTAGAAGTAGTAGTAGTAGTAGTAGTAGTAGTAGTAGTTTTTTTTACTTGCTATGTGTTCTCATACCCATCATTATCACTAATTGCTCACTGCGAGCGACAGTCTTCCCAGCTTTCCATTACTCTCCGCCTCGTTCAATCGCAGTTCAAATCACTTTGCGTTTTAACAACAGGCGTTTACCACTGAGTTCCCATTGATAAGGGATTTTGGCTTTCTCTAGAATTTCAGTAACCATAAGCCTCATAAGGATTCCAGTAGTATATGTGCCCTTCCAGTAAGGGTCTGGATAGTACTCCCCCTCCTCAGTTTTTCTATCCTCTTAGACTCGTCATGTCCATTTTGTGTAGTACCAACCAATGTCGATGCAAACGGGTAGGTTGAGGGGTGTCAGATTATGGACATTTCACTATGATGTAATGTTTTTTTCTATATTTCTAGTAATATTGACGTAGCGTTTTCTATTTAAAGTCACATCTGCTTGGTCCACCTTACCTGATTATGTGCGTTGGTTTCCGCGCTCGATGATTTTTCTTAATATTTTAGCTGCTTGCTTCAGTGCCATGTTTTGGTTTGGTGCCATTCCAGCCTTTGATCCCAATTCCTCCGTTTTATTATTATTATTATTATTATTATTATTATTATTATTATTATTATTATTATTATTATTATTTAATAGTTGTCTGAACTTTTAGATGTTTTTAGTTGGAATTTTCCTTTTTGAACATCAAGTCAATCCCTTGACCTTAGATATTCAAGCTGTACCTTAACTTTTTGCTGCTCATAACAGGCAAGTATTTTGCAGAATTGGAAAATATATTGTCTCGTCAATCTGTTTAAGCTATTTATAGTGGCTTTTTGTAATGGTTCCAAGCGTTCCATATACAACGGGAATCACCTTTACTTTTTTACATTTCCATTGTCTAACTAATCCCCATTTTATATCTTGATATTTATTTGTTTCGTGTTCTTTTTCTTGCACTCTGGTATCTAAGGGGCAGGCTATATCAATGATTAAACAAGTTCTCTTGTTTTTGTTTAGAAAGATTAAGTCGGGTTTTGAATCTTCAAGAACCTTATCAGTCTGTATGCGCATGTCCCAAAGAAGTTTGACATTGTCGTTCTCCTGTACCACTTCTGGCTTATACTCATACCACTTCTCATTGTGGTCTAATTCATAAAGTTTGCATATATTCCAGTGTAGTACCTGAGCGAACTTGCCGTGTCTCCATTTTTTATACTGGTGTTGTGCTTGCATTGGGCATCTAGATACAATATGCGCTAAAGTGTCTTCCCTTTCATTACACAATCGGCATAACGGTGATTTTGCAGTTTTGTCAATGTTATGTTTGATGGACCTAGTGCGGGTGGCTTGTTCCTGGGCTGCCATTAAGGTGCTCTCGATAGATCTTTTGAGAGTATCCCTAAACAACCAATCCCAGCTGTCATTATCTCTAAATGCAGTATTCTTAAATAATACACTGTGTAGTTACTTTCCAAATAATGTTAACGCTCTCTCTCTCTCTTGTAACCTTTGATTCTTTTTCACCCCAGTTCTTAGTATTTCCTCTCTTTTCACTTCACGAAGAACAATTTCATTACTTTCAGAAATATATTTATATAGACAATCTTCTTCTATATTCACAACTTCTTCAACACTAAGTAGACCTCGACCACCTTTTTTTCTAGGTCGATACAATCGATCTGCATCTCCTTTATTTGCAAAAGCTCCATAAATTGTAAGCATTTTCCGTGATTTGGTATCCAAACATTTTAGTTCATCTACATTCTAGTCAAGTATACCGGCAGTATATCGAATGATAGCTACTGCTCTGGCATTGATAGCATAGTGTATTTAGACTGTAGAGGTGTGATTTAAGAATAATCCTTACTCGTCTGTTTTACTCGGCTGTGACCTGGGTTTTTTAATTTCCTTGGTTTTTATCTTTTCCACCTTCAGAATTCCCAAGTATTTATAGCCCCTCTCATTGTCTACATTCTTTATCAGATCTGTTGTTGGGGGTTCAAGACCATCTGAATGGACAAGTTTAATATTTTTATAACAAAAATGGCACATTTAGTGATGCTAAATTCCATGCGTATGTCGTCAATAAATAATTTAACCGTGTTCATTAGAGTATGAAGTTTGAGCTCATTCTTTCCAAAAACCTTAAAGTACCATGAATAGTAAGTGGTTGATTGTAGGAAGCCATTTCCCAAGTCCATATCGTGCCTTCACATTCACATTATTATTATTATTATTATTATTATTATTATTATTATTATTATTATTATTATTATTATTATTATTATTATTATTATTATTATTATTATTATAAAAAATATGCTTTCTCCGATCGCATAGTTTAACTAGTAACTATGGTGTAGGTGTTGAACTTGCTAATAAGCAGCCGAGTGTGACAATTTACTGTTGACGAACGCTATCCTTCCAAAAATAAAGACGTAATGCCTAAGAAGGCGCTCTCATGACAACCGAACACTTACTACATTACCCCTAAAAGAGGGGATAATTCATTAGAAGATGATCTCATGACAACAGAAAATATACTACAATACCCCGGAACTGAGCATTGAAATAAAGTGTATTAGCCTGTAATAGTATAGTAAACTGAATTGAACCCTAGAAGATCGTACAAGCCTACAATTAATAGAAGTAATAGCATAGTTTCAGCTTCAAATAGACACATATCAAATCTCTCATTATTATTATGATTATTATTATTATTATTATTATTATTATTATTATTATTATTTATATTACTAATATTACTATTATTACTATTTCTTTCTTCTTTCCGCTGTTAAATCGCTATTCTGTAATATTAATGACTTGACATTGCTGTACGGAAATCGATTTGTTTGGAGGGAAAAATACAACTAAAAGATCATCTTTATAGAACGCTATATTTGAGGCTCAATGTATTATTCGTGGCCAAGATTATACGAGATAAAATATTCAAAAGAACAATCAAGTGATTAATAGAGTAATTACGGCACATTCTTTACACTATGTAATCACTGGGCGATTAAAATGTGTTGGCGCGACACCAAAGAAAATGATGTCTTTTTTTCTTCTTTAAGATCGATTCATTAGACATTTTACGCATTAGATACTACTAGCTCGTTTCTATCATGTTACCAATTGAAACAAATTGTCAAAGACATGAAAAATAAAAAAAGTCAAAAGTACTGTGAACAGGGGAAGCCTCTAGAAGAAGAAGGAGAAGAAGAAGAATAATAATAATAATAATAATAATAATAATAATAAGAAGAAGAAGAAGAAGAAGAAGAAGAAGAAGAAGAAGAAGAAGAAGAAGAAACATACAAAATAAAAGACTTGTGAGAAAAAGAACTTTGCAAGAACTGTAAAAATAAGAAGAAATGTGAAATAACTGTAATAAGAACTGTGAAACAAAGAAGGATTGTAAAAAGTACTGCAAATAAGAACAACAGTTTAACAAAGAAAAAGAACTGTTTAAAGAACTGTAAAAAGAACTGTGCAAAAGACTGGGATAAGAACTGTGAAAAATTAAAAATTGTTAAAAGAACTGTGAAAAAATAAAAATAACTAAGTAAAGAAAATGAACATCGAATCGTTTATCAAATTTTATATTTTCTGCAATACAACTATATGTGGTCAAAATGAACTTCAGTTTATGCATGACTTGTCCACCAAGTTTCAGTAATAAATGTCCAACAGTCACGCATAGACTTAAGTTTACTTTTCTCAAATATTGTCGATTTGCAGAAAAAGATTGTGAACGATTCCATAGGTTCCCTTTTTATTTTAATTTACAGGGCCGGGGGGAGTCAACCAATAATTTCTTAGGTTTTAAGTTCCAACTTAATATTTGTTGTAGATACGTTTAACTTTACCAATTTATTGATATCAGTTTGTTATCTGCAAGTATGCTTTGATAACGATTTATATTCAAGTCAGAATATTTTTTGAATAATAAAATTACTTTAGGGAGGATTTATGCTCCCCATTTAGTGTTTTGAAATAGCTACTCTATCATGCTTGTACTATTTTTCCTATTTAGTTTAATAGCACTGCAGGTTGAGACACAAGCTATGTTGGCAACAGGGTCAGTATATATTTGAATTGATTTTTTGCTGTTGTTGACCTAAACTTTCCTCACTTTATAATCGAACGATAAAGTGAATTTACACATTTTAATCTGAAAACATCATGCAATATATCACGAGAAGTAAATTAACTTCATTTCTTATGTAACTAACATATAATTATCTCTCTTAATCTGTATTCGTTCTGAAGTCAGAGTTTAGTTTTTTATTTGAAATCGGCAAATGCCACGACGAGGAGCATATTTACCGCAATGTTGTATTTGCTATAAAAATAACCTTCATTATACGGTGCTGCACAAGACAACATTAAGTTTAAATTATCAAAATTCATACTAGAATTATTCACATTGAGTCGTGGTGCAATGGCTAAAGGTATCATATCAAAGTGGAATTCTGTTTGGGGTTAAATGTTGAATCCTAACTACGAGCAATAATAACTAAGAATGACATAAGTAAGATTTCTAACCGTTCGTGGCTGACGGAATGAGAATAATCTACCACCGTCGATTAAATATAAGTTTCAGTTCAAACTTCTATATGTATTCATTAGCTCGAAATTAAGATTCCCAAGTTCGAAAATATGCACCTGAAGATGGTCGAAAGCTACATCGGACGAAACGTTGTGAGCATAAAACAGAATGAGAATATTAGTCCAAATAATCTAAATGATCCAAATAATCAATCTTTATCTAAAAATTCCGATACATAATATAACAGATATTGTATTCATAGTTTGTCATATGAACCTACTTGGGTCATTTAATATGTATTTTAAAGGATTATTTGTATACGATTAGTTCCTATTTTACAGGGAAATTGTGTATTTATACCATTCTCAATCGTATTTATACGTAATTGAATTCTATAAATCCTAGTTAGGATTTGAATCCGGTATAGCCGACTTCATTGTATGTGATATTATCAGTTACGACATCATGCATCTCAAAATAATCTCAAAATGTCTAGAAACCGGCCGATATGACATAATGGTTAGAGTGTTCGCAATAGGCCGGAAGACCGAAGTTAATCATCGGTCAAATAATACCAAAGACTAAAAAAATGTTATTTGATCTCTCCTTGCAAAGGTAAGGATATGAGGTACGTAGAGGAATCCAGAGGAAGGAATAACGCTCTCCCTTACAACTCCGTGTAGTATCAAATCAAAAGTGAGCGTTTCAGGTCATCCTTGACGACGGTTGATCCATTTATTTTTATTTTATGCTAGAAAACAAAATGAAGCCATACTTTAATCGAATGTATCTTTAACGAATGAAAAAGTTTATGTATGCAGTAAAATATGTCACTACTTTTAGGGGCACTTTTATTTTTCACAGATATTTCATGTTAGAATGTGTAGCCTAAAAGAGTGGGTAGGCGCATATATGTTCACTGAATGCCATTATATGATTGTAGCTGCTGTTCATCATAAAGTTGTAGGTGTTGTCCATTATATAGTTGTAGATGATGTCCATCATATCGTGTAGATGCTACCATTATATAGTGTTGATTATTTTTTTTAATATACTGTTATGATGTCCATTATATAGTTTTAGATGTTGTCCATTAAATATTTATAGATGCTATCAATTATGTACTTGTAGATGTTGACCATTTAATAGTTGCAGCTGTTGTCTATTATATAGTTGTAAAATGCTGTCCATTATATAGTTATAGCTGCTGTAGATGCTGGTCATTCTATAGTGTAGATTATGTTCATTATATAGAGATGTTGTCCATAATATAGTATAGATGCTGTCAATTATAAAGTTGCATACACTGTCCATTATTTAGTTGTAGATGTTTTCCATTATATAGTTGTAGATTCTTTCTATTAAACAGTTGTAGATATTGTCCATTATATAGTGTAGATGCTGTCTATTATATAGTGTAGTTACTGTCCATTATATAGTTGTAGATGTTGTTCATCATATAGTTGTATCTGCTGTCCATTATATAGTTTTATCTGCTGTTTATTATATAGTTATCAATGCTATCAATTATAAAGTTGTAGATACTGTCCATTATATAGTTACAAACACTATCTCTTATATAGTTGTATATGCTGTTCATTAGATAATTCTTGATTTGGTAATCATAAAAATAAGGCAAATATAGGTAAAGCGTGTCTGTTTTCTAACTCAGTTTTGAAATAAATTCTTAGTTCAATATGTTAATATCCATATCACAAGTGTGCTTGTCCTACCCTTACTAAGTTAGTGCGACCATAACAATGTAAATATGTATTCGATAAATCAAAGTATACTTTACTATGAAATATACTACATTTTAATGTCGGTTATAATCGCTGACTATGGACCGGCGTGCTGTGTTTGAGATCTGTTGAATCTGTAGAGACTAAAGATTCCGAAAACATAATCGGTATGAGTTTTAGGCTTTCGTTTTACTGGTTAGTCACCACGTATCAAAGCCAAAACGAACTCGAGGATGAAGCTTAACGCGATCGATGTATTGTCAGTTCAATGATGAAGAGGAACCGCGAAAAGGAGACGGGCAGACAATTTGTGTATTTTATATATCTATTGCTAATAGCGATTTGGTATCTCGCTGAATCTAAGATTATTACTGTCTTTTAATGTTTAATTCAGTTTGCTATACTATTTATGACTAATGTACAATCTTTCAATGCTCAATTCAACTGAGCAGTATCTGTTGTATTATCATGATACCATCCTCCTAGTCAATACATCCTCCTATTTTATTGATAGTGTAGTACCTCTTCTGTTATCATGAGATAACTGAGATATTCCCTTTGGCATTACCTCCACCTTTGTGGGTCAGTGTTTATCATGATACAATCTTCTCATGCATTATCACCTCTTTTTCTGAGGGGGCTGTACTGAAAAATATGTTCTGTTGTCATGAGACCATTCACCAAGGCATTACTTCCTCCTTTGAGGATAGTGTAGTATATGTTCTATTGTCATGAGACCATCCTTCCAGGTTATACCTAGTTATTTGGTGGGTAGTGTAGTATATGTTCGTTCGTCATATATATTAGCAATCATATGATCCCTGATCGCATATTCTTGCTAGTAGATAATATGGATGGTTGACGGTTGACTCATAAATCGATAAGAGTCATAAGACATTAATAAACTTCGCCAAGAAAGTTTGTCGTTTTAATTACTGATGGATATAAACATGTTGGCAAATTACCAAAAGACATAACTTCTTTTTATTGCAGTCTCATTAAATATTTTGGGTACAAAATACTGAGGTACAATTACTTTGTGGGAGGTGACGGTGGCTAAGTAGTTAACGACACAAACTGACGGCATGTGGGTGTCGAGTTCGAATCCAGTTCATTCCACAGAAACACTTTCACTTAGAAGATTGGCAACCTTCACGTGATCCCTCCTTTAAGTAACCGCTTTTTTTCTACAGATATATCGAGGAAACTAGTGCCAAGAAGAGAACCATCAGATTCATAAGAAATGAATCAATGAATGAATTACTTTGTTCCAACTAGCTAACCACATTTCGATACTTAGGGTCACTGATACCTCTCTCCGAACCTGACCTCTTTCTTTTATGTGTGTTCCTTTATTTAAAATATTGCAAAAGAAAAATAATTAAATTACTTTTCGACAGTAACCTTTTTTAATTATCCTGCTAATCTGTCAAAACCGTGAATTTCGTTAAGCGTCCACTCTAAAAACGTTACCATGTTAAATATGAAAACTTAAGACGTAATTATTAATCTAATGACTAAGTGCGAAAAATGTTCTTAATGGATTATTTGTGATAAAAAATAATATTAACACATGACTTTCTTCACAGTGAGTAGTTTCAAATATCAGTTAGAAGCACTTGCTAGTCTAGCCACACTAATAACTGTGATATGGTAAAATAACTGCGTGTGGATGACTATATATATATATATATATACATATATGTATAGTACATGTATTATTGGTGTTTTTTAGATTTATATCAAATGAAACTTCAGTGTTTATAAAATGTGTTCAATAAAAAGTAGAGCTGTTTTTGTATGAATTTTTATTTATACCAACATTATTGGTTACATATGTGCATACATGTTTCAGCTGCGATCTCTCTCAAGAACCAGCTTCCACAGATCTTCGGAAAAATGAGATAACAAACAACAAACTTATTTATCATGTCTATTATACAGGTTAGAAATGGGTGGGTGTATAATGAAACAGGCAAAGATCATGTACAATTACACATATATACACAGATGCATATATATATATATATATATATATATATATATGTGTGTGTGTGTGTGTGTATGTATATATATATATATATATATATATATATAATCACATCCAAAACACTCTTATTCGTAAACTAAATAAGTAAACCTGAATGCAAATACAACCAGCATTTATTCACATATATACATATATAGACACACTATCAAATAAGTGCGTTAGCATGGAATTACGTTACTAAATAAAACCTGCAACTTTATACACACCCATTCATACAATACAATATGTATATACTGGTCGATATCAACATAATTTATATCGAAGAATGCATCTCTATCTAAGTGTCTACATCTCTATACATGCATACCTGTACATATATACATACATATGAGCACATATGCTATACACTCACATATACTCATATCGTTCCCATACGCAAGTGTATACATCTACTCAACTTCCTCACATATACACACTGTTCTTACGAGATACAGGAACTAAAAATTTAAAAAAATACACCTATCGATATTCGTTTGCAAATTTATTTATATACATGCTCATACATATCATTCTACTTCTATACTTCTCCGTGTGTTGTGATTCCATAATCGTATTGATATATCATACAGGCTACAGGCACAAATTGGTAACATTCTAATCCACCCATTCCACAGCACTCATCTAATCTAATAATCCTAATTCAATTTGTTTACATTTGGCCCGGCGCTAGCATTAATTGAAGGAGCAAATATAAAGCGAACATGATAAAAGCAAACAAATAAAATAAAACTTAAAATATGATTACATCTAGGGTAGATAAACACAACCTAGACTTAGATTAGCTAAAATACAGGTTAAATATAAACATAATACTAATATATATATATATATATATATATATACATTTCTTAAAGTTCACATAAAGGTATATGTAGTTGCCCAATAGTGTACATAACAATTAGAGCTCTTTATTTAACATCATATAATCATAGTCAGAAAAACATTCCACATTTCACCCGAAAACACTTTATTAACAGACAATTGTTTCTGCTCATCTCAAACATATTATACAGGGTGGGCCAAAATAAGGGTCCTATCTTTAAATTTGAATAACTTGAATTTGAATAACTTCCACAAAATAAAAGTTAAACCCACCAAACTTTATGTGTGTGTAGACTGACCCTTCCGAGATTTTTTTAAATAAACAAAACAAATTTTAGCCGAAAAACACTTCTTAAAACTTACAAAAACTAAAGTATTGTTTTTACACTGTTTTGAGTTTTTTAAGCAAAAATAATGTTTTCTAAATGAGGGTACGTTCCTTAGGGCTAATACGGCTCATGCTTGCTTCGGAAGGGGTCCTTTACTTATTCTAAAAAAAAAATTTTTTTAAATCAATAAATAAAAAAGTTATGAATTTTTAAAAATAGGACCCTTATTTTTGCCCACCCTGTATAACATACAAAATATAACAAATGTTCACGAAGAGGTTTCATGAATGTATAATTTGCTACAGTCAGGCTGAAAAATCAAAATGCATGTAATATTCATTTAATTTATGCATATATTTCTATATTTCCTTTTCCCCTTTTTACTTTAGTCAAATCAAAGGGAAGCCTTAATTCAAAAGGTTTATGATATAGTAATGCTCATCATCTCTCTCTCTCTCTCTCTCTCTCTCTCTATATATATATATATATATATATATATATATATATATATACAAATTCGTAACATTTGTTCTTATCAATGTTCAACGATAAAATATGAACATGCTGCAAGTCACTTGGGCTGAATCTAACTTCCTAGATCTAACTCTAAACCTTAATTCTGAAACATTTAGCCCTTATCATAAGCCAAACCTTACTTTATTCTACGTACATTAAATTTTCGGTACAAAAATATATAAATTAGGTACAACAATACTCCTCCAAACCATAAAAATGATTTCACTAGCTTAATTACACATAATATGACTTTAAATTCCAGAAAACGGGGTAACTCTAATATCCCATCGTATCCTAACCCTCAAAATACTGATAACCTGGAAATTATAAACACTAACCGTAAATTTGAGAGAAATAAAAAGTCAAGAAGGAAAAATAATATCTAATTGCAATGTGAAAACCAATATCCCAAAAGAATTTTTTAAATCTTAGACAAATGCTTTAGGTACCCCCACAAATATAGCACAATACTAAATAAAAATTCCATTAAGATATCCTATTCCACGATGCCCAACATAGCGCAAAATATAATTTCCTCTAATAATTAAAAAAATAAAAATTGCCCAGCAAACTCCCACCTCTTTCCCCAAAAATAAATGTAATTGCCGTAAACCCAGAGATTGCCCCCTTAATGGTGATTGCCTTCATACTGATGTTATATACGTATGCACCATTAAGGAATTTCGGCAAAAATCTGGCTCTACATAGAACCCCAATAAACCAACCTCGCAACCATTACCAACCCAAAGTACGGATAATAATCACCCTAACCCTCACCTGCATCGAGTAACTCTGAACTAGATACAAGCAACAGAAACACCTCAGTTGTCCTTAGCCCTCCAACAACACCTCAACTTAATATAGTTTCAAATTCACCCCTTCAAACAACTACCAATGAATTTGATTACTTAAATTCCACTCCTTACAGAATACATACATACATAGGTTTGAGTGCCTTCCCAATTAAGATAAGAATCTCAAATCATATGCATTCATTTAAATTAAACAACGATAAATCTAGCACTTCGCTTTCTAAACTAATTAGTAATTTTAAAAATGATAATACACCCTACTCCCTGCACTGGTCTATCATGATAAAATCCAGATCGTACACCCCAGGCTCTCCACACTGCTGCCTCTGCACTTTGGAAACCTACACAATAGCTACAGCCAATAAATATTTAAACACCATTAACTCTAAAAACGAATTGATCTCCCAGTGCAGACCTAAACGCAAATTCAAATATATTAACTTCTTAGCTCCTTCAGATACCCCCCACCTAACAATAATTAATCGACGCCTTCCTCCCCTATAACTTAAAACCTCCATTTTTTCTCCATATGAATAAATTATACGGTTCGTCTTAGGTTTTATTGAATTTTCATTGTTGCTCTTGCCTTGGAATACGTTTTCGTGGAAAACAGGAAAAATACGTTTTCTTAACATGGAAAACCTCACTTGATCATCCATCTACAGACTACAAACTTGGGTGGAAACGTCGTCTTGGGGTCTCTGCATGGATTCTTCTTGACTTGCCAATGTATTCGAATTTCATACCGTTTGGATTCCTTTTTAGTGACATTTATTTAAACTGGAACATGCCCATTTGAATGTAAACAATTTTTTTTCTAATTTTTATAAACCTTTTTTTTTTAACTTTTTCAAAATTTTCAAAATTGACTATCTTTATATGTCAACTTATCAATCAGCAACTTCCTCTGATGATAAGAATTTTAATTCTTTGAAAAGCCGGCTTAAGAAACGAAAAAGAGGAATAATAAATTATTATTATTCATTATTTTCCCTTGCTTTGAACTACGAATGATTTTGATTTGCATTCTGCGAATCTAATTATTTTTAATCGACTTATTTTACTTTTGCTCTATCCTGTATATTGAGCTTTTCTTTATTCACAATAGGGCTAATTTTCTAAAGGTTTATTAGATATATATTTATTTATACATATATATATATATATATATATATATTATATTTTTTTGAAAAAAACATAACAATGGTGGTGTAAAATAAATAAAATTTATTTTAATCTTAGCTTTCGAGAATATACTTCTCATTTTCAAAGAGTGTTTTTTATTCTTTTTCTTCTTTCTTATTCAAACCGATGTCACATCGCCTACAGACATAACGAGATTTTCTGACCAAAAAGTCGATAAAAAAAGAAGAAAAGAAAAACACTCTTTGAAAATGAGAAGTATATTCTCGAAAGGTAAGATTAAAATAAATTTTATTTATTTTACACCACCATTGTTATGTTTTTTTCAAAAAAAATATACTACTAATACGAAACAATGGTTTAAAAATATGTCTAAATACCCTTTCTTATATATATATATATATATATATATATATATATATATATATATATATATGCATATGCATATTATTTCAGCAAAGCCTTGGCTAGACTGGTGAAAGCAATTTGGAAGTTAAATCTTCCGATCAGGAGGAAACGTGACTTCTTTACATCAGGTCTTTATATGAATGTAGCACCTGAATTTTACCAAAATATTGAAGAAGAAAATTGTGAAGAGCTGCTCTTAACATCTATTGGAGACAGCATCCCACGCGTGAGGAACTCTCAAAAGATATTCCTAATCACAGAGAAAAGAACCAGATAAACTGAACACTACAGGAAAGCTAAGGATGATATTGTCAGCGATATCCTTTTATTGAGTCCAAAACAGGCATGTAGTTGAGAAGATAGACCGTACAATACTTAAGTCAAACAACTAACAGAGGACTCACAATGCATTTCTGTAGACTTACCTGGTGTGATGTAGAATAGAGCGAGGTAGCGCGGGAGAATCAGGAAATACGTTACACTACCACAACTATATAATATATATATATATAGATATATATGTGTGTGTGTATGTGTGTGTGTGTAAAAAGATGACAGATGGAAAACACTTTAAACACATTTTGTCCATCACGACACTTTATTTTCATGAAGTATCGTGTACCTTACCCCATGTATATATATATATATATATATATATATGTGTGTGTGTGTGTGTGTATATATATATATATATATATATATATATATATATATATATATATATATATATATATATATATATATATATATATACTTTAATTTAAATTCCCGAAACAGTTTTTCATGGTAAACACTGATGATCTCTTAAAATAGTGTTAGAAACAAACTAATATAATAACTGTAAAAAATAAATTAACTTACATGAGTGATTTTCCACTGAAAGACTTGGGACTATAAGTTTTTGGGGGTTTTTTTTTTAATATAGTTTTAATGGTTGAGAAACTTCCGAGACTATATATATATATATATGAAAAACTAAAAAGGATGTTTTTTTTTATATATTCATCAACGTTTCGTCTTTATTTGTAAGACTTCCTCGGGATGATCATTTTTAGAAAAATGTCATGCAAGTACGTGAAAATATTGGGTTGACATGATGGGTTGATGAGAAAAAGTAGTAACCACTGCTGGGGGCGCAGGATCGAGGTCCGGGCTTAGTGATTTCAGTAGCATGGAATGAAATAAATGAGGATGGTTCTGAGTGAAAAAGTGGAGGGGTAGTGGTGAACGGAAATAATGTGGATGGCTGTTAGTGAAGAAGTGGAGCGGTGGGGGAAAGAGGAAGGGGGCTCTGTGATTTTGGCGTGTGGGTATGTCATGGTTTTAGAAAAGATTTGAAAAAATTAAGGCGGTTTTAAAGTTGTAGGGGTAGGTGGGTAAAAGTATGAGAGAAGTATCGGAACGGTGAAATGGGTGAGGTGTGAGCGGGGTGGTTTTGTTGTGGGTAGGTGTGAAATTTTTGGTGAGTAGTAGGTTTTGACCAGCTGGCTATGCTAAGAATGTGTGGGAGGAGTTAGCTAGGGTTGGATTCGTGTGTATGCGGAGACTGGTATGTGAGTATAACAGAGAGCGAAGAGAAAACAAAAGTAGAGGTTAGCCATGATCTAGGTGGAATTTTTGTTCTAAGGATAATTTTGCTTATTAAGGGGGATAGATTCTCTTCGCTCTCTGTTATACTCACATACCAGTCTCCGCATACACACTCACTCACACATTTTCATTCACCACGAACCCAAACCTAACTTTTTTTGTTCATGGTCTTCTGACACGTTAAGATGATTCGACGAAACTATGGCACATTTGTTTTGTTTAAAATTTTTATTCAAAAAAGACCACCAGAAAAATTGAAAAAATAAAAAAGGTATAATTAAACAGACTAATTCTGTTATTTTTAACAATCTTGGCATATATATATATATATATATATATATATATATATATATATATATATATATATATATATTCTAGAGATAAAAAATGAGAATAAAGATACAATATTTATTAGAACATCAAAAGTTCAAAGCAAGGAGCTCCATATCCATGGATTTTCAAAGATAAACTTTTTCGTCAGAGGATAAAGAAAAACCGACAATATAATTGTAAATATTATCCGTAGCATTTAACTTTTTAAATTTTACATAAAATAAAATAAAAACAAAAAGATAAAGAGTCTTTTGCTGAGATGAGAGCGTCGAGTCAGTCAAAAGACACGTCAAAAATAAATAAGCTGTTATATTGAAAATAAATGTTTGAAAAAGTGTAATACTAAAATTGTTTGGGAATCCAAATGCTGTTGTTAAGAAGCTGATTTTTTGGACGGCAATTGGTAAAGTCCAGTTTATCTTGTTTGTGCAGTAGTCCGGTATTGGTGTTATCCGTTTCACAGGGTTCAGAATGAAGTTTGTCAGTTAGAGTTCGGTGTATATAAAAGTGTACATTACGAAAACCTGAAGCTCCGTGGTTGATCAGTGTTTCGATATGTTACTAACATTGATTTACATAGTTTCTTTGAAGGCATGTTGCCTCTATATTTATATTAACATTCAAACGATGCTTTATAAAATGAACTTTCCTAATTTATAACTACCAGCGTCCATGCGCAATCAAGTTCTATTTAAAACAGACATTTTCACCATTAGTCCACAACATCGGACGAGACACTTCTACAAACCAAGAAGGATATTATGGAGAAAAAAAGTTATACCTTTAATTGTCTTAGCTCTGTCGAAGCTTGTTTTTATCAAGCGAAATATTATCTTTAAAAAAATCAAGATGAAGAAAAGAAGCGGAAGGTATTTTGAAATATTTTGATAAATGTTTTGAAATATTTTTATTTTTTCTTTTGATTTAATTACTCGCATCTAATACATGGTTTCTTTGAAGGCATTTTGCCTCTATATTTATATATATATATATATATATATATATATATATATATATATATATATATATATATATATTGACATATAGAGACAAATACATATATACATATACGTATATAAAATATACGCATATATACTACTGTGTAAACAAATCTTACATTTTCTTTTTAAGTATGTAAGAGAATGAAGGTTAGGGTATGGGTGGTGGAAGCTTAGGCAGTTAGCGTACAGCTGTACGGTAATTATGGTTGGGGAAGGGAATTGTTTATATTTTGCCTAGGTGAATAAGCTTATATAGGGGTGGGGGTAGATTAGAAAGATATGAAGGGAATTTGAAGAAAATGAGTGCGTGTCTTGGTGTTTTAAAGGTCAAAAGATAGGTTTATTATATTAAAGTTAACTGGAAAAATGTATTAAAAAAATCATTTTACGGAAATAATTCTTTTCAAAAAATATTTTCTTTTAGAAATGTATTTTTTAATTTTTAAAAAATAAGTTTATTTAAAGAAATGCTAATTTACAAAGATAGATAGTATCTGTGGTTTGTAAGTTCTTATTAATAGTTTAGGCAGGTTGACTAAATGTATTTTCTGCGGAGTAAACAAAGTCACACCATGGTCGCACTAACCGTGGATTCAAGTATCAAAGGTGCAAAAGATAGCTAAATGTTCCTGTAGCGACTGATATGTGTACATCGATATACACACCACACACGCATGCACGTGGACACAACATATGGGGGTGTCATGTCGGACACTCTCGACACAAGCAGGTACGCATACACACACATTCGCACATATACACAGATACACACATACACAACATAAATACATCCATATACGCATACGTACACACATACATACATACATGCATACACATATATATATACATACATATATCTAGACATACACACATACATACACATACACATCATATTCATATATACACCTTCATACAAATACACATGCATAACCTCACTCACACACTCACACACACACACACACACACACGGATACCGGAGAAAGTCTACGTATATATATATATATATATATATATATATATATATTTATATATATATATATATATATTTATATATATATGTATATATATATGTGTGTGTGTGTGTGTGTGTGTGTGTGTGTGCAAATATGCCACCTATTGGGCGTATGTCTAAGTAAGAAATAGGGGGTGATAGACATGCATTAGCAAATTGACTAGCAGAGTTAGTATCAATCAGTGGAGGAAGGTTACGGGATTATGTAATAGTTTAAGGTAGGGTGAGAGTAATTTAGAATAGAAAATTCTAAAAATCTCGTTTTTTTAGTATTACATGGGGGCAGAATTTTCATATACACACATACACGTACATATGCATATATATATATACATACACACACACACATATATATAACCATACATACACATACACATATCCTACATCTCTCACAGACATACAACACACATGCACACACAAATACATACATATATATATATATATATACATAATTTAGAGATACAAGACACACACATATATAATGGGTCGAAATTATGGACTCTGTGGTGGGGGTGTCTATTGGGGTTATAGATCGGGCGTATTTAAATTTTCTTTTATGGCGACAGTATGAAAGTATCTCATTTCTTGAGTTAACAATATTCTTTTCTCTTGCAGTTGTGATTATCATTAGTGCTTCTATTTTAGAGAAAATGGGATATTATTTTATTTAAAATATTTGACTATGTTTGTTAGGGAGGTTTTGTTATTGGTGTTGTTATTGAATGAATACATGTAGGAGGAGATGCGGCTCTTTATTGATTGGGGTGTAGAGCTTACGTAGGTGTATATAGCAGGTCTAGTTGTTCTATTAGTAATCAAGTTATCTCTGTCGTTGGGTGTTGGGGTGTTTGTTTTGTGGAGTACGATATCTTAATGGTGTTTTTATTTATGATAGTACTATATCTGTGTGGGTATTTAAATCAGTTTTCAATTATTTTGAATAATTCTTTAGGGATATTAGTTTTAACATTATTGTTATATGGAGGATAAACCAAATGCTTTTTTCCTGCTTAAACGTTTACGTTGATTTTTAATTTGAGGTTTAACAGGTGTGTCCGCTTCTCTAGAATTACTGGGTTCGTTATCTATGGTGTTATTTGTATTATATATATTATTCGTATTAGTGGCATTGGTATTAGTTCTATTTCTGGGATTTCTATGGTTTAGCGTCATATTGTGTATAATGACTTTGACGGGTCGCTTTTGATGTGTGTGGTGTTTCTGCTTGTATGTTATCTTATCAAAGTAGCCTGATTTTCATAAGGCATTATTATAAAAGTTAGAGTTTAGGTCAAACGTTAATTTGTTTGCTGATAGCTTAGAGATTCTATCTGAGATGGATGGGATTATTGATTTATGATTGATTTAGGGTGGTTGGAATATTCATGCACATATATGTATACACATATAATAGAGTCAGGTTCGGTTTGTGGCAGGGGGAGTAGGATCCAGAGTTTAGGTTTAGTGTAACGTCAAGGAAATTGGATGTTTTCTTTCCTGGGCCAATGGTTATTGAGAGGCCGAAATTATTGAGGCAATTGTGTAATTGGTCAATAGTTTTGTTGTAAATTCTGGGTCTTTCTTTGGAAACAAAAAGGGCATCATCTCTGTATAAGCCTCTCTGGATATTTTTGAATTTATGTCTTAGTTTATGCAGGGGAAAAAGCTCGACTAGATCTGTAACTTGGGCAGAGTCACATGTCTCCCATAACAACGTCGTAATGGTTAGAGGTGTATCTCCTGGTCCAATATTTATTGTCAAAGCGAAGTATGGATTTTCTAGCTAGTAATATTAATTTGATTTCTATATGAGAGAGGTCAGAATTATTTTTGCTAGAATTAGTGCTTTATTAAGGAGGATTGGAGATATCGATTGGTAGTAGTTATTTATATCGAAAGTTATGAAATTTCGTCTAGATTTATCTTTAAGATTAAGAAACCAATAAATCACAGTGTCAGAAGATTGCCATAGCGAAAAGAACATTTTTACTAATTTCCTGGTATAATTCTGTCTAAGATTATTTTACTAATAATTCCTATGTCCGATTTTGAATGGCAAATTAACCTAATTGAAGAATTGTCATATATATATATATATATATATATATATATATATATATATATATATATATATATATATATATGCGTAATATATTATAGTAGCGGGACACGTAGAGAGTCTACAGTTGTATGCTTCATTATTGCATATTGTATCTGTGCTTTAGAATATTTCGATTCTATAGACATATGACGCTAATGCAGACCCCACACTATGATTGTAGCACCTTTGTTCAAATTGAAACATACTTATCAATATACTCTGCGTAATATCTGATTACATGAACTGTCTAAAAAATCCTTGTATGAGTCTGTGACATATTTCTATTCTATGGGCGTGCGGCGCAAGCGGAGACCTCACGATATTAGTGGTCCATCTCTTTTTACAGAACAGATCCTAAAAGGCAAAAAAAAGTGTAACTTTTCACGAGTTTTCTTTATCAACAGAACAGCGTACTCAGATGAAATCTAAAAATTAGTTTATTTGCATCGGATCTTCGACAATCGAGCGCTCACATCATTTAAAAAAGGTGTGGAGGGTAGTAACGTACAGAAGAACATGAAATTCTTTAGCGTATTATCATATAGCTCACCTTATAATATTATATATGTATATCCATGATATACAACTACTAATATATATATATATATATATATATATATATATATATATATATATATATAAATTATTTGTCACCGCCTTACTAGGCCGGGCTCTGTAGCGAGTAGTATTACCACAGCCGTAATCGTGGCTTCAATGCGATGTTTCTTTCTTAATACATCTCTCTCTAACTTAACCCTTTTTTCTATTTTTAAATCCCATTTATATTTTTGTTTTTCTCCTAACCTTTAACCTGTCTTTCTCATTTGTTTTCTTTTCTCACAGATTTTGTTCACCGCTGCTTTTCATTTTTATGAATTGCTCTTTAAAAACCTTTTGTTGACAAATTAGCTGACCCATCCCTGTTCATCTGTTAATAATCTTTAGGTGATAACTTCCAGTGTATCAATTTCATGCCCACCCCTTTTGTTCATCGTAGTAAGGTTCTCTGCCGCCTTTTCCCTCTCCCTCACCGCCTTAGAAGAATGTGTCACTTACTTATCATGTCCCTACATCACTTAATGTCTTCTCATATGATCCAATCAGATCATTTTCCCTTCATCCCATGTGTGTGCCTTCAAAATAAAATTATTTCTGTATCTTCATTTTTTGAAGACGTTCTCCACGAACGAAACCGGTCAAAAAATCTCTTTTTTTTTGTTTTTCTCCTGCACTGTGACTTGTTTTCCGTCTGTCATCTTTTCACACACACACGCACACACACACACATATACATATATATATATATATATATATATATATATATATATATATATATATATATATATATATATATATATAGGGAATAAATTATTACTCCAAACAATAGGTATTCCATTTTGGGCAAATCTATATTTACATAGACTGGAATATATATATATATATATATATATATATATATATATATATATATATATATATATATATATATATATATGTCATCATTAATAAAAAATGATATATCTAGAGCGTATAGTTATCATGGATGTAGGCGATATATTGACGACCTTGTTTGCATTAATGATAGCGAAGAGTTTGCAAATACTAAACATTTAATATATCCTAAAGAGTTAAAATTAAACTGTTAACATAGGGAACACAAGCTACTTTTCTTGATTTGGATATAAAAATTGAAGATAAAATATTTATCTATAAACTGTTTGATGAAAGAAATTAATACCCTTTTCGTATCGTGCGAATGCCATATAAAATAGTACTAGCCCTGTGTATATATTTTACGGGAGTATTATGTCTCAATTTCTGAGGATTGCTCGTGTTGCCTTTAAATTAGTAGATTTCATGCCCCCAATTTCTGATCTAATAATAAGAATGATTAACCAAGGTGGCGATCAAAATAAAATATTTGGACAATTAAATAAGGCAATTACTCGCCATCCTGATGCTTTTAAATCTTATCAAATTAATCAAAATAAACTTATAGAAAAAATCATAAGATATATAAATAAAAATAATGTAGAATATGTATAAACGTATATATAACACATCTACTAATTATAATGAGAAAAAGGAAAACAATAAAAATACAGTAGTAAGAAAGAAAGAAAGAATTGTTAAAAAAGAAGAGGAAGAAAAAGAATAAGAAAGAGAAAAAATCAACAGTTATGAACGCCGATTTTAAACACTGGGAGTGGGCAAAATAGAAGAAGAAAAAGAAGAAAAAGAGAAAAAATTAACGGTTAACTTATAAACGCCGATTTGAAACACTGAGAAAAAGAAAAAAATCGACAGTTTAAACGCAGATTAGAAAAACTGTAAGTGAACAAGGAAGATTAATATTTATTTCAGGTTGACGACAACGAGGAGATGGACAACAAAGAAGGAGGAAGAGGGAGAGAAGGAGGGACTAAAGGTATATATATATATATATATATATATATATATATATATATATATATATATATATATATATATATATATTCCTTCGCCCGCCCGATGAGTTGGTCGCTATTTGCACCAATGAAACAAAACTTGTTTTGTCGCAACTAATGGAATAAAATCAAAATATATATATATATATATATATATATATATATATATATATATATATATATATATATATATATATGTATGTGTGTATATATATATATACATATTTATTTATTTATTTATTTTTTATTTTTTGATGTGTTGGTATTTTTTATATTTATAATATAAAACTAAAAATAATACATTAATCACCTAAATAATAGTGTAATGAATTCGTCCAAACATATTAAAATGCAGCAACATTTTTGTAAGTAACGGATAAATTTTATAAGACAGATGAACAGCACAGGTAAAGAAAAAAAATTTTTTTAAATAACTAATATAAGTTAGCAAAACATTTATATAGAACAAAACGTAGATTTATGTTTTTGTCTTTTAAGGGAAGTGGGGTCTGATCAACTCTGCTGGGAAGCCATGAAATAAAATACTGTCTTGTTTTTAAATTCCCGAAACAGTTTTTCATGGTAAACAACTGATGATCCCTTAAAATAGTGTTGGAAACAAACTAATATAATAACTGTAAAAAATAAATTGATCTACATGAGTGATTTTCCACTGAAAGACTTGGGACTATAAGTTTTTTTTGTTTTTTTAATATAGTTTTACTGGTTGAGAAACTTCCGAGACTATATATAAATGTGTTTAGTATTCTTCTAGAGATGTATTATGAAGATGATTCGTTGTTTTTAAAGTATAAAAAACGATATTGTTCGTTTTGCAATTTTTATTTAATATTTCAAACTGCGTTTGTCGAAGGGAATCTATAGAAAAGTAAGAAGAAAGGATGAAAAAAAGAAAGAAAGAGAAAAACTGTCATAAGATCAGCTCAGTGTCGAGCATTAGTTTGCTAGAATTTCTTTTTTAGGGGGACAAAAATGGAGGTGAAGAAATGAGGGGATGTGTTTATGTTTTTTATATTTACAACTCACTGATATCATTCATTCTACAGTTTAATTAATGGTGTTCCTTTCGTTATGTGAAATAGCAACAGAGCGCAAACAGGCCACAGTCACCGACCCTGACGGGAACATAATTGAATGTTTTCACTTTACAACAATAACTTTTAGCGTATTCAATCAGAAAAAATATTAAAACGAATCAAATGTCAATAATTTACGTGACTTTTCAGCCCGCCCAAGTTTACAAGCGCAAATTCCTCCGTTATCAAATCAGCAATTTCATTTAAACTGTCAAATTCAGGAAAATATTTTATTTACTTCCTCCCCAGAAGGTTAGACACAAGGTTAAGTGTGGGTGTTGATGAAAGTGTTGCTGATGAACGAACTGGATTCAAACCCGGCACTTCCAAGTCCTCAGTCCGCGCTGTTAACCACTTAGGGGTATATAACTTCTTTTATTCTATACCTGAAGTATTTTTTCATTTGCAATACATTTTATTTTTTGGTCAATATTTCTACAGTTTAGAGACCGCGTTAAAACAAACTTTTTCATCAGCATAATCCGGCAACTTACGTAAAGCGCCGGACGATGCCGAACGAAAACTTTATTTATGATTTATTGGGAAGGAAACAAAAATTGCATAGAGAAGAAAATAGTAATTTCAATGAATATTTACAAAGCTATTTTTAACATGGGGATGGGAGATCTTTGTTAACTATTCTGTATTTCACTTAACAACTTAGTAAACAAGAGATACCTTAAACATTGGGTTTAACATGAAAATCCTATCTAAAAACAGCATGGTCCGTAAAATGACAAAATATCATATTTGTTATTTTTATAAAATTAGGCATTTTACACTTGATCTAAATTATAAGACCAGGGGTATAAATTGTTAGATCTATGGTAATTCCAATGTTTCCAGTTCGGTTAGAGATTAGCAATCGCTGCGTAAAGTTGTCACCATGCCTAAGGCAAGCAAAGTTACCAAAGTTGAGCGTGCTCGAATTTTAGATTTCCATAAGCATGGTTTGTCACAGCGGGCGATCGCAGCTAAGGTAAATCGCAGTAAAACTGTGATTTGCTACTTTCTAAAGAACAGTGAGAATTGTGAAAAAGCAAAATCCACTAGTAGGCCCCAAAAGATTTCTCCTGCATAGAGTAGGAGAATAAGACATGTTGCTGTGAAAGACAGTGGACTTTTTTTCTAGTCAAATTAAGGCAGTCACAGATGCTGATTGCAGTCCAGTAACCATCAGACGACACTTACAACAAAATTACATGGTAAATAAAAAGCGTACACAAATTCCTCGGCTGCTTCCACGTCACAAGGTATCGTGAATACCAAACATGGGACGTTGAGAAGTGGAAGAACGTCATGTTTCTGATGAGAAAAAATTCAACCTAGATGGTTCTGATGCCTTCAAACGATGTTGGCATAACAAAAACATGCCTCCTGAAATTTTCTCCACACGTCATAGTGGTGGAGGGTCCCTAATGGTATGGGTGCCTTTTCTTAAGAGGGACCATTGAGCTGTAGGTGGTGCAGTGTCGTCAGAAAGCGGCTGGTTTTGTTAGCATGCTACAAAAAGTATCGTTGATGACGGAGAGCCATCCTTTGTGTGAGGATGGATGGTTATTTCAACAGGATAATGCTGCAATCTACGCTGCACGACGGACCTTGACCTTTCTACAAGAAAATGGAGTCAATCTCTTGGGACATCTTGCATGCTCATTGGACTTAAACCCAATTGAAACTGTTTGGCGGTGGATGACAAGAGATGTTTATCGAAATGGCAAACGATATTCAACAAAAAATTGACTTCGCGAAGCCATCTTCAGAAGCTGGAACCACATCACACGCACCTTAATGGAAACGCTTATTTCTAGCATCCCCCAAATAATGTTTGAAGTATCAAAACCAGTGGAGGTAGAACTCATTATTAAATTTGGTTGTTGAATGTTTTCATTCACTTTTCGTACAATTTCGTAGAATTTTTGTCTCTGGTCTTATAATTTTGATCAAGTGTAAAATGCCTCATGTTTGGAATGTTGCTTTTTGTTTCCATAACCTTTTAGATTGTAGTATTGGTAACCTATAGTGGAAGGAGTTTAAAATCTATCCTTAAACAAAGGGTTCTTTTAAAAGATTTTCAAGGTGTCTTAAATTGTTGATCAGGAGTGTACATACAAAATTGTTCTTTTTAATTGTTAGCCCAACCTAACTCGCAGTAATCTCTAACCTAACATTAAAATAACCCTAAACTAACCATACCCCTAACTCTAAACAAAGTTTATAAGTTATCATATCGCAAAGAAATAAATCGCCAAAAAGTGGCCCATTTCATATCATTTCAAATAATATAATCATAAAAAATGAATAAAAGAATAAATAAATAGAAAGAACTGAGATACAATAAAATAAACTAATTAAAATCGATATAACCTCTTTCTAGAAGGGTTATTACTTTAATGTGTTTTATGGGATTGAAATCACCGGTTCTATTGTGCTAACAACTTCCGTGCAGTTTCTGAAGCGCATTAGTGTTTGAATTAATTTAATGTAAGCTCGTAATTAAAATTAATTTCAGCTTATTTAATTGTTTACATTTTATGTTTTGGTATGCATAGAAAACTATCCTTTGGATGGGTGATTAATTAATTTATTAACATTGGTTTGTGCGATACCTTTGGTTCATCCTTACTAACGGTCGTTGGTGTAAACTGTGGAGAAAAATATAGCCTCCTTAAAGAAAGTGGGAAACTGGCTTGGAACGGAAAAATAATAATATTAAGTTAACTGAAATTAAGATGATATGTATAATGAATGTAAATAAAGTAGCAACAATTAAGGAAAATTTTCCCTTTTACTAACCGAGTTTGACGTCTACTAGTAGATAAAGCTATCGTATTGATTATAACGAAATTAAAGTTTATCATGTGTTAGAAAATCATGTTTAGTGGTTGTAGTGCATTAGCGAGGATTATGATTTCAAACTACTTTTATATGTAGTGTGGGTCGAGTAGGGTGACTCTGTCTTATGAGATAAAATTACTTGTTACGATTAATAGATCGTATGGTGTTATGCTACGTATGTGGTTCATTATGCTATTGATTATTTATTTATAGTTAATTTGTTCATCTGTATAAGTTATGATGAATATAATTACAGTGGTCTAGATGTACATAATTATATATATATATATATATATATATATATATATATATATATATATATATATATATATATATATGATTATTTTTATTTATACAGACACGTGCAAAACCTGCGACACTGGCATGTCGATGTTATCGATCAACAGCTGTTATAAACTGAGATCTCATCAGGAAGAATTAGAATCTGACCTTTAGCTCAGATCATATTTGGGAAGAATGAAATGGAGAAAAAAAGAAAATAAAAGAAATTTAAAATTTGGAAAGTCAAGTGGTTAGACTTGAGACCGTTGAGAATCAAATATGAAATGAAAAAAATAAATTGAAATGAAGCAAAATGAAATATAAGATAGAATATAAAAATATAAATTATAAATGTATTGAAGATAGAGAAAAGGAAAGAAAAGAGAGAAATGTGTGGAAGAGAGTCAAAAAACACACAGCTAATGTCTGATTTTTTTGCTGTCTGTCAAAGACACGTCGTTATCCTGTGGACGCTATCTCCGTCTGGTTTCAATTGATGATGGGATGATAATACATTAGCCTCTAATCTTGTGTTTTTTTTTCATTTTCTTTATTTTTCTTAGTATTTTTCTATCTTTTAATTCTGAAGTTTACTTTTTATTTGATTTTATCTTATTGTAATTAATTTATTAGTTTTATTAATTTATTAAGGCTGAGTACATCACATAATTTTGAGGTACATTAATTTAAAAATGTCTCAAGTATGATAATAGTAGCCGCATGATAAGATATGAATATTAATACTGATAATGATAAAAAAGATAAATATAATTTTAAAAAATGATGATAATAATAATAATAATAATAATAATAATAATAATAATAATAATAATAATAATAATAATAATAATGATAATAATAATAATAATAATGATAATAATAATAATAATAGTAGTAGTAGTAGTAGTAAAATGGTATCTAAACTCATATGTGGTATAAACGAATGGAATTGTGAGAATCAGGATAAGTAGAGACAACACCAACTATTTAAATGAGAAGTTAAACCCCAATAAGTGATACTGATGATGATGATAATAATAATAATAATAATAATAATAATAATAATGATGATGATGATGATGATGATGATGATGATGATGATGATGATGATGATGATGATGATAATAATAATAATAATAATAATACGATGACCAGTGTGATAACTCCTAGTGAGTAAATAATAATAATAATGCTAATAATAATAATAATGGTAATCCTACTAATACTATTACCAGTAATAATAGTAACAAAAAACTAATAATAATAATAACAATAATAATAATAATAATAATAATAATAATAATAATAATAATAATAATAATAATAATAATAATAATAGTAGAAAAATAAAAATATAAGTAAAAATTAAAATAATAATCATAATAATAACAGTGATCATGATAAATAATAATAATAATAATAATAATAATAATCATAATAATAACAATAATAATAATAATAATAATAATAAAAATAATAATAATAATAATAATAATAATAATCATAATAATAATAATAATAATAATAATAATAATCATAATAATAATAATAATAATAATAATAATAATAATAATGATGATGATGATGATGATGATGATGATGATGATGATGATGATGATGATGATGATGATGATGATGATGATGATGATGATGATAACAATAATAATAATAATAATAATAATAATAATAATAATAATAGTAGAAAAATAAAAATATAAGTAAAAATTAAAATAATTATCATAATAATAACAGTGATCATGATAAATAATAATAATAACAATAATAATAATAATAATAATAATAATAATATTTATTTACTCCTCTGCAGGAGTTAGGCACAAGGCCAGTTTTATCTTACTCCCACAAGTAAGATGTGACAACAGCTTGGGTCGAGTAAGTGGGGTTAAAAGCCAGCGCTCGAGAGGTGAGCACTCTGGCCATTTAAAAATTGCCTGGGCAGCCCCGTCGGCATTCCCCGGTAGGGGCGCCTCAAGCAGTAAGCAATAAACTTACTCCTCCCCAAAGAGGGGAGGCGAAGCCTGGGAGGGTGGACCTCCTAGAACTGCACAGGACAGGGTGCAGTAACAATAATAATAATAACAATAATAATAATATAACATTACGCCTAATACTACAATTTAGTATGGTAATTTGCATATCAAATAATAATACCAATCATGACAATAATAATAAAATAAGAAAATGAAGAAGAGGAAGAAGAAGATGAAGAAGAAGAAGAAGAAATATAACACTATTAAAACACTATGCATTAGATCCATTCTGCAATATGATAGTTAGCATATAAAATTATATAGGAATAAAATATGCATAAAAAATAAAGCTTAAGTACCTTTGGTAGCAGATAGGCAAATAGATAAGAGGAAGGGCAAATACAGATATAAATACCCAATATATAGTCTAAAGAAGCTTTGACTCATTTTAAACAACGAAATAAAATGCATTTTAAATTCCTAGGGACACTAACTAAATCTAAAATATCGCAGACTGAGCACTTGAATAAGCCAACTTACCCGCTGGAAAATTTACAAATACAGAAGAGGATTAAAGTATATAACAGTGAAACAAAAACAGTGGTCATTAACTTGAATTGTGAAATAATTAACGGGGATAATCAGTTGTTTATCATGCAACTGTTTGGGAGATTTAATATGTGTGTGTGTGTGTGTGTGTGTTTGTGTGTGTGTCCGTATGTGCATTTGTATTAGTTGTAAAACTCAAGACAGATTGTTTGATTAGCGATCTCTGACTTTGGTTAAGTTTGAACAAATACAACTAAATGATCTATTTTGGAGTTGAGAATGTATTGTTTATAGTTTTACGAAATGGTACTGTGTCACGTATTAGTGAAAACAGCTTATTAATGTGTACTTAAGAGCAGTTAGTTAGGCGCATGTGTGGGTGAAAAAACAGAGGGCGTTACAACCACTGTCGTGATAATCAGCATGGATTAGAAATCCTAATGGAAAGTTCTAGGAAGTGAACCCTGTAATCAGTTACCATTACTGGGTAATTAAGAAAGGAATAGCATACATTGTACGACTGAATTAACGTCTTTCTTCAAGGCACTTAAAAGTAGGTGAAATTGAATCCAAGATAGCTGCCTGATACCACATGGAGAGACAATATTCAATAGGTAAAATACTCTCTAAAAATTAACAAATGCTATTAATAATTTGCTTTAGAGTTCGTTGGCAAAATACAGTTTACAAAATTCTTCATTTGTCGAAAGGTAACAAAAGTAATATCCGTGCATTTTTAACAAAAGTCCATAATGCGTTTGTTTGCTTGTTTGTTTGTTTGTTTGTTTGTTTAGACCGTTTCCGTGAAGTATAAGGTGACCTAATTCCAAAACAGATGACACCCAGGGAATCGTCCATTAAATTTACAATGGTTTCTTGCAATTCAACCATATATGGTATAAATAGACTTCAGTCAGTTACTGATTTGTTCACCAAGTTTCACTCATGAATGGTTAACAGTATTTGTTTTATCACCATACAATGATCTGGGGTAACTTTGGTGATAAGCTGATCTGTAGAATGGCATCACACTAACTTAACCTTTATCCTCAGATTTTTATATGTGAGGGTATCCTAAATAAAATATCCATCAAAAAATCTCCAGACTTAAACAAGTCTATCATAGCACTAAAACAGACTTAAACAAGTCTATCATAGCACTAAAACAGACTTAAACAAGTCTATCATAGCACTAAAACAGACTTAAACAAGTCTATCATAGCACTAAAACAGACTTAAACAAGTCTATCATAGCACTAAAACAGACTTAAACAAGTCTATCATAGCACTAAAACAGACTTAAACAAGTCTATCATAGCACTAAAACAGTCGTATCCAGATTTACTTACTACACAAAGGTACAAATTTGAATCATATCCTTGAACAGCATTGAACTGCAATAAAAAAAACTGTTGAACATTCATGACTCACTTGGTGGGCACGTCAGTGCATAGGCTGAAGTTTATTTTTATCAAATATTATTAGATCATTGATTGTGGATTTTAATTAACGATTTATATGGATGTGTGGCGTTTAATTTGGGTTACCCACGATTCTTTGTATGTTTAGAAAGTAGAGGTAGGAGTAATATATGCTTAGAAGTGAAGAGTAAAATCTTCCGGACAAAATAGAATATATATAGAAAGAAGATTGCCACTCAAAAGAAAGTGAGAATCTAATTGCTACGATTCGGCAATGTATATACAGGGTGCCCCCAAAAGATGTACTCACTTCCTGCTACTTCCAAGTGCTCTTTTGTGTTAAAGTAGAGTTTTATTGATATAGAATGGTGAAAATTTAATTAAATTCAGGAAAATAAATTGTTGTCGAAACGTTTATTGTCATTTAAAATTAGTTAATGTTCTCTCACATTTCTGCGTGTTCACAAATGCTCAAACTATCTTCCTTCATTGTTCAAACAAAGCTGATAACTTACAACAATGGATTCAACAACATTACCAAACATTTCATTTGGAATTATACAACATTGTATTCGAATTTTATGTTTCAAATCCTCGATTGTCACTCGTTTGACAGCGTAAACCTCATCTTTGAGATATCCCCATAAAAAGAAATTCATTGTATTGAGATCCGGAGAACATGCAGGAAATTCAACGCTACTTCTTCTCCCAATTCATGTGTCTGAATGTGTTGCATCGAGATCGTGGTAAGCGCGTACATCACAATGGTAGTGGGATGGAGCTCTATATTGCCGGAAGTAAATCTCCTGATGCGTCATGTTAGCTGTGTCTTCTAAATCTGTCTGTTAAATTGTATTTGAGCTTCTCCGGCATTTTCGTGGTTCCAGTAGCGTTTTATAATAGTTTCCAAACGTTAGTTGTGCGATTGCCATTGTCTGAAATATAACAAAAATGCATTAGTAATTGTCCGTCAATGAGTGAGTAAATATGTTTGCGACACCCTGTATACATGAGCAAAATATTCTATCTGAAACTAATTAAACAAAGATTCGTTCTTTATTCATACAGAATAATAGGCTCTAAAGCGATACGTAAAGATATTAAAGATTTTCAATGGTCTTAAAATATATTTTTAAAATATATGTTTGAAAGCTGTATCAACGCACTTAGTAAAATTAAATATAATTATATCATTTTATTTAAAACATATATTAATACCTATTAACTCAATACTTTTAGCAAATCGTAAGATTTTCTTAATTTTTTATTTAAGTAATTGTTTAGGGTAATCACCGTTTCAATATTTCTTGTTTAGAACCTACAATAATTGTGACGGGAAACTAATATCAATTGTTTCTTTAAAGAAATAATCTGATTGTCTGTAAAATATAAATGAGTATATCTAAATATGCTTAACTCCTAGAGCCGGTTTTGCATGGAATATATCACACTATTTTTTGTGAGAAAAATTTATTTTAACAAGACTAACCACTTATCAAGGACAAGGGTTAATGATATCGATAGATTATAAGTTGAATGGTGAAGAATATTATAAGAAGGTTGAAAATGATGAATGAGACGCAAAGAATGTTATTACTCATAAGGAATTTTTTTACATTAGATTTGAAGATGATGATTTTATAGTCTAGGCAAAGTTAAAGGAAATGTTTAGGGCAAAGTCAAGTAGGACGTGCATAGTCAGTTATAGAGATGCGACGTCCGCATCTTAAATTATGAAAAACAAAATTAATATATTTTATATCTTAGTTATAAGTAGAAGGAAGCGTCAGGTGACATTTACCTAAGCTTTATTTAACCAATTCACAGACAGTAACGACAAGAATTCAACAGAAAGAATCAGATGAGATTTTTTATACTTAGCGTAATAATTCAATTAGTTCAACGGACAACGCATATGGTTATCCGGTACTTTATGTGCGTTATGTCAATATGACAGAATTAAGGAGAGATTATAGAACCATTCACGGCTGGCGTAAATATGACATCAACTACAGAAAATTATAGAACCATTTACAACTGAAATAAATATAATAGCAAATTCAGACCATCATAGACTTGTAGCAGAGGCGGTGGAACGGATGGACGATGGCATAGTCGTCCAGTGTACCTCCACTCACGCTAGCAAGAAATTTTTAAAAAATTATATGAATTAGATGCGTGATTAACGTGATAATAAAAGGGAAGAAAAACAAACTCGAGTATGCAACAAAATATAAAGGTGGTATCTATTTCAAAGAAATCAATATACGCATGTCAGGAAAAGGTTCATTGATGATGATGATGATGATGATGATGATGATGATGATGATGATGATGATGATGATGATGATGATGATGATGATGATGATGATGATGATGATGATGATGATGATGATGATGATGATGATGGTGGTGGTTGTGGGCAGACGGATAAGACTAGAAACTGCTAATGTTGTTATTGTTGACGAAATCTGGTTGATAGTCATCGCCATGTTGAAGTCGCACTGGGTTGGTTGGAGATGGCATGAAGTGGTGGTGAGATGACGCAGATTCGGCTGATAAAGTGTTCTGGTCCTGTTTAGGTTCCGGAATGAAAACACAAACACGGGGTTTAGCCAAACAAGAATATTGAAGGAAAATATATACAATAGAGAAACAAGAGTAGTGGTACATCAGTCTTGACTCCAAGTATAGAATGGCGTTTACTCAGGTATTTACTTCCTTCCCACCGAGGGAATATGTGGCACAAGGCTAGAAGGTGAGGGAGGGTCAACCCAGCACCTATAAAAAAGGAGCACTCTGGTCTATAAAAATAGCTTTTGCAGCCCGTCAGCATTCCCCGGCAAGGGCACCTAAAGCAGTAAGCAATAAACTTACTCCACCCCAAAGAGAGGAGGTAAGGCCTAGGAGGGTACACTTCCTAGGACTACCCAGGACCTATACCTCAGCCCGACAGATAAAAGGCCACCGAAAGGGGTCCAGTTCCTGCCAGTCTGATTGTCGAGAACAAATCCTCGACTGGTATTTCCCCATTCTGAAGTCTCTAAGCCACCGGATTTACAGAAAGACCGAACGGACTGAGGTTGACTCAACACTGAGAAGCAGATGCTTCCAGTATTTATTGAGAATAGAAGAGTCAAAATGTTCGTTATAGCTAAATTATCATTACATAAAGGTTCTGGCAGCAAGTGGCAGCCGGTGGCGACACCGTCCCGTCGCGTGACGAAGGTGGGGTCGAAAATCAAACTGTGTGTTGAAGCAGAAAAACGCAGCCTTTATATATTGCTAAGTCAGCTGCTGCTGATATGCTTAGCTGAGATTTGATTGGATCAGATGTTTCTGCGTGGTCGAACAACTTGAGCCTTAAGCTTGGGCAAAATTACGCTTTTGCACAGAAAGAATGAAACTGTGTCGGTTTCTATCATACAGATCAAGATGATCAACGATGTAACACATTGAAGATTTTCAATCTTCTCATGATATTCATCATCATATAATTGTCAATCTATCCATCCTCAAATTGTGTTTAACTTTTATAAGCGGTGACATAGTAATAAGAATACGTTATAGAAGCCATGAAAAATAACAACAAATAACTACATTAATTGCTCTGAGAATTGATTTACTTCTTACAGTAATTTAGAGTAAGTGCATCAAGATACACTTCATCCCCGCCTAATAACCCTGTGTCAGATCACTTCATTGCCTAATTTTCGAGAAGCAGGAATACTCTAGCTTTTCTGTCACGTACTTCCTCCAATGATGCCATCTCCTGCAACGTAGTCCTAATTCTAAAATGTTATTTATGAATGGAACTTCCAAGTCTCTGATTAGTTTTAACGTTATGTGTATAATACCATTCTTGATACAACTTGCTTAATTGCAAATGAACAACTGTTGAATGTCGTAGACAGCATCTGTTTAAACAGCCTAGGAAAAAGCAAAGACTGAGTTCCGTCGTCCAAAGAAGTATGTCCAACAATAGCAACATTTCTAAAAAAAACTTCAGGAGTTTATAATAGAATATTAGCCCACTTTAATAGTATGACACCGACAAGTGGACGACGCAGATTAGAAACGCGAACGCAGGATATCAATTCTAACCCACTTATGTCAGAATAGCATTTTATTTAAAGTGTACGTCGAAAGAATTGTTTTGAGAAAGAGATAAGAAATCAGTATATTCCTTTATCGGTAACGTCAATAAAGGGAAAGGATAGTTGTTTTAAAAATAATGTTATTTGAAATTCTGATGAAAACTGGACGACAATGGGTCCACTAATTATCTGAGGAAAATATGGTCAGAAACGCTGACATAGAATTACGACATATATTTTGTCCGGAAGAGACGGAATCTGAAAGCTATACAACAAGGACGCACGGGGTCAGATATTACGCAAAAGTTCGGTGACTCTGCTATCGCATTATTGTTGCATTTCTGCTACGTTTAAAAGAATGGCAACAAACACTGATTTATACAAGTATAGCGATGTATGAATGCGGGTTAGTGAGGAAGGGGGATCAACGCAAGAATTGACAAGGTAAGTGCTTCGGAGCTGGTCTACACTCATTTATAGATGTCAATTTCGATTTTGTTTACATAATAATTTGTGGCACTTATGCATCCCCCTGTCTAAGTTCATTCTGGGATTTCGCCTTCGCTGTAAGTGTATCTATGGCGTTTATTTAGCTATAAGTATTTCGGTCTGAAGCTAATATTTTTGGATAGCAAAACGTTTGTAGGTGGTTTTGAATCAATCAACAATAATTTTTATGTTCATCAATCGTGATTTTTTTAATTTCCAGCCATCAACCGTGTTTCGGCCATTATGGCCAAGTGCGTGACATTCCCGATACACTCGGCCCGTATATTCAACATTATTGGTGGCTTAGCAAAAAATTAAGAGTCACTATCTTTATACAAATCGGTGTTTATTGTTTTATTACTTCAGGGTAAATAAGTTCGCCACTATCAAGAACAGAAGTACGACTCGAGTTATTCTCCTGACACGCAAAATGAAAATTTAAATTCGATCTTCATCGTGCAACATTACAATAGAATGGACGGTAGAAGCAAAAACGCTAAGATCACCAGTCGGGCCAAGTGTGTAGATAATATTTTTCGTTTATACACACTAAAATGTTTTTTTAAATATGAGTAATTCATTATTAATAGTCCAGTCAAATCAGTGAAAAAGGTCAAACTAATTGCGGCACAAGGTTTTTTTTGGATAATGCATTTGTATAAGGTGCCTATATGAACATATTAAAAGTCTAGAAAAATCTACCGATGTGAAATATGAAAATGTTATAATTATCGATCTGCGAAAATAGCTTGTGTTTATGACAAAAAAATGTATACAACCTCGTTTTCATTTTGCCTTTTTTCTAAAATTTTCGATAAAATTGATTGCTGGTCTCAAATGTATTTCTTGTCCTGAAATAAAATTCTAATTAACTTTGTAATGTTTTAAGAATCGAATTTTAATTCAATGTTTTAATCGGTGGTGGCCATATTGTTTTTATGCACCAAAATATTTTGACGATGGAAAAGTTTAATTACATACAAGAAAAACAAAGTGTTTGATACAAAATGAAATTTGAACATTTTTTACACAAAAAACAACTCGTTTAAAATAATATGAAGAGGTTAAAACCCGAACACATTGGTCGATGTTGAAGAATTCTTTAGAATATATATAATAAGTCAGAAGGTTAGAATAACTTACTGAAATAAATTTATAGTCTATTATACACTGCTTGTTTTTACTGTCAATTTCATTTTTGTTATAAATTGAATGATATCTAATGCAAGTACTAAAGACATGTGCATACTTTGTAAAGAAGGTATTATGGGTAACAATTTTAGGTATATAGTGACAATTACCCGAAAAGGTAGTGATAGCATCAACACAGCATGTGTGGAATATGCAAGTAGTTTTCGTATATGTGCAGGGCAACGTGTTCATAAGAGCTGTAGAAAACGATAGTGTAACCCTAACATTATAAAAGCAGATGAATAACATGGAATGGGTCGATATATCAGCATTTAATTGTAGGTTACAATTCCGAACAAGAACTTTTGATTTTAAAAATTACTGCCTTTTTTGTGGTACATCAATCAAATACCAAGGAAAGAAAAGATGTCAGGCTTATCATCTTGTTTAAACATTAACATTTGATAACACTATAGACAGAATATGTAAATCCCGGAATTATGAATGGATTAATACAGTATTAGAAAGATAATCTTCTGCAAATGAGTTATATGTCAAGGATGCAGTATATCGCAAACGGTTCAGTACCAACTTTTGGATAGGCAAACAATTAAATAAATATGACTCCAAACTCAAATTATCCATTCACAGATGAACTTGGCATTTCTTCCTGGTAGTGTTGCTTACGTTAAGCAGATTATTACAACAGGAAAAATACAGAGAGGTAGCAGGCATCCCTGGAACATGCTATTATTTAAGCTATTCGACAAAGTATGGTTATTGCTATTTTACAATTATGGTTAGTCATAGAAAGGCATCACCATTTTGGTTCTAGGTTGTTGATAGATTAATTAAAGCAACATGGGTTTCGTAGCTCATAAAAGTCTACACATCTAAGTCTAAACATTTGAACGAAATGCTTCTGTTACTATCATGCACTGTTACAGCAGGTCAATTTATGCTATATGCAGCAGACACTATTTACCACAATATACAAACTCTTGATGGATATGGCACCTCTCATCAGATGGGTATGGTTGCCATATTAACACCAGTTAAATTTTTCACGCTTGTGATTTCCCAGCATGAATTCAGGACTAATGAGATCCTTAGGCTTGAACAAGTAACAATTCATTATGACCATTATCACGAAGATAATTTATCTCATTTTGGTGAACTTACCAATCTTAAGCCTTGTGATCATTTTCTTAAATCCCCATATTTACTTCATTCTGTGGACAGTTTCCCGGTTTCTGCAATGGCCATGCCCAATGTTTTCAGAATTCATGCAAATGGTGTACAAAGGAAATCATTCGGGAAAGGTAACTGTTGTGATTTTGCCTTTCATTGACTTAGATCCATCAAATATGTCATATATCTATTCTATATTGATATTCCTGGTTGAACAAGTAATTTATAACAACACATTTTCTTTTACCACATTTAACCATTCACTGTATCAGAAGACTCAAACTATTATAGTAACTGATACTGTAGTACTGAGTATTACACGATTACACTTGGGAATGAGTTTTATTGAGTGTATAGGCCATCTAATGGAAAAAGCAGGATTGTCAAAAGTTCTGGAAGAGATATATGGCCACAACTCAGTGTCAAATATGCTTAGTGGAAATGTCCTTGCTATAGTATGAAGAGGTCATTTCTTAATAGATGGTGCACTTAATATATTACTTCTTGCAGGCACAATGGAACTCACTGCGTCACATACTTCAATAGCTGACAATGAAACTCAAAGTGAAGAACAGACTCACACATGAACAGAGAAATCTAATATAATTCAAGTGGCAGGTACTAATTTGGCAGAAAGTTGAATAATGCCAGCTAAAAATATTTGTAAAATTCATTGCTAATCCAGACACGATGGTAGATGAAGAATCTATTCATAGCAGCTATGTCTATCTATGAAGAGTTGGAACAGAAAAAAAGGAAAATTTGACTAAACGTACTTGCTGCTTGTAATTGCAATATATGAAAATGCTAGACAGTTTTAAGCATTTTCTCTGGACTGAAAGAACAGGAAATTGAAGTCTCTATCTTGCTTCATTGTATGAGATGCTATCCTTCTTTGTAACTGCGGGTCACAATTTGGATACTACGGCAATATGTTTATATATTCAACAAATGACCACCTTATCAAGATACTATCCTGATTTGTATTCTGTTTTTAAAATAGTTTACATGTTGTTTGCCATAGTGATACTGATTTTGTTGTGTATGCGAAGTATCAAATCCACTGGCAGACTCACAAGCGATGGAAAAGCAGTGAATTATGTGGATTAAATCTGTCCGGTTTGTTCTGAACTAAATAAAGTTATGCAGCAATTTAACGGTGTTAATTATAAAATTAGTAAACAGCACAACTAACGAAAGACCGCATGGATACAAAAAAATCATATCAGCTTTTTGAAAGCCAGAAATTCCTTCAGTAAATATGATGTCACTGCACAACATTATCTCAGGTATTGTTGTATAGGATTCAGTAAATTTAGATCAAACAGAAAATGTTAGCTATGAGATTCTATAAGCTATGGAAGACAATGAGGTATCTAACAATTCATTCAATTGAGAAGAAAACAAGCACATACTCTTGAATCAAAAACAGATGTGATTATAGACAAAAAAGGTAGTGCATATTAATCTACAAGCACTGTTTCAACGCCTAACATTAGTTGCAACAAAATAAAACTTTACTATACAGGACCTCTTTAAATATGAACTGTGTCGTTAAATAACATCTATTTTTGATTCCATTGCTTCTCCCAGATCTGCAAGCAAAGCAATTCTAGGAAGTGCCCTATAGAACCAGCTTTGATGTCAAGAATGCAAATTTCACACTGGTAGACACTTTGTTTTGAATGGAGGGGCATTACTACATCGGATCATTTCGCATCATGGTCTTTCATTTAGATAAATATATTATGTATTTATTAAATACGTACTGTGCAAATATGAAAAATGTGTTATTATATTTGTTGGTTACAATAAACAACCTTCAGTGTAAGATATGATTTATTTTGGGAAGAGGAGTAAATACTGTATATGTACACTGTGAATTAATTATGGTTCCAGCAGCGAAAACGGACATTTTCTTGGCAAATAAATTTAATAAACATAGACGTATCTAGATGTTTTCTGAATGGTTGAAACAGGCAGGGTGTCGGTGTATCCACGTCAATGCCTGTGTTGTCTTATTATTGAAACTGCTGTTAAAATATATATTGTTCGAAATCTGATCTTGTCACCAGTATATGCTTGCATTTACCATTTCTTCATGCCTTACTTGGATGTGACACAACTTTATGCTTATCCAATGAAGGCAAGGCAGTTGCTATTAAAATAATTAAACAAAGACTGACAGCATTGTGCTGAGGTCTTCTGTCAGTGTGAGGCATCAAAAGAAAGCATTATTGTATCGGAAAAACGCCAGAGGAGAACGCCAACAAATTGCGCTATCGGTTTTTCCAAACGATACATTAAAACATTATCACAGTGGATTAAATATATTGCCTCCAACAACAGCTGCTTCAAAATTATATTCTATGCATTATACTAATACGTACAGCTATGGTTAGTAACTCGTTTTTAAAAGCCCATTAATTGGTGATGACAGATGATCAATGGTATCATCATACCAGAAGTGACTGATATGCTTCTTCCAGACAGTCTTCTTAATTTGATCCGGTGTAACTGTAAAAATATTGCAATACAGCACGGTGTACATGTAAAAAGTATGCACTTAATTGCCTAACACAGTAGGAGAGTGTTATGGTACAGCTTGTGCTAATTGTCAGTGCCTGAAGATAGCATTGAGTTTGAAGATTGCAAAATAATTGAATAACAAAAGATCCCGGAGAGCATAACACTCTGCCAATGTGTATTGTCTTACCCTACTATGCAGGTGAAACTTGGTAATGTTTTTGAAAATGAGACACTATATATACATATGAAAGTTTACAGAGATTGATTGAGAAATGGCAGATTGACAGAGATTCATATGAAGTTATTCAATGAAATATTCTATGTTAAAATAAAAAATCTTGAATCTATTTTAAATTTAGGTGAAATTTGATATGTGATAATATCTGGTACCAATGTTTCAAATTTCAAAAGAATAGACAAGAAATTGACTGAGATGTGATTTTTTTTAAACTTTGACAATGATGAAAAATAGGTATTTTCCGAATTCCAAAATGTTTTGCATTCAGATACTGAACTGGATTAGATTCAGAATTTATTATGGGACTTCCCTTGTCCAAGATATAACTTTGGTAAAAAAAGGCATTGAAATCGGTTGATTATTTTTTGCATAAAGTTGATAACAAACAGACAAATAAACGATGATTAAAACATGGCCATCCTTGTGTGTGGGGGGAGGGGTAATTCATAATATATTCATTGTTTTTTTTAAATTGAAACATAATCATGTAGAAGTATATCTAATAAAATAATTTTATGAAATATCCCAATAATTTGATAATCGGACATATCTGAATGCATACGATAAAACGGTGTATTTTAACCAATAGAATTATCTCAAAACTTAAGATTTACCCTAAAATACATTTTTTCTGTGAAGCATTCTATATACATTATTTCATATCCTAATTTTTACCTATAAATTTCGAACGATGCCTTGGTGTGATTGATAACATACATCATGTTCACTGAAAAATACAAGGCACCTGTTGATAGAAAATGCCAAATTTGCATATTTCGCATCGGTAGAATTTTCTAGACTTTTAATATGTTAAAATAGAGACCTTATAGAAATTAATTCTACAAATAAACCCTGTGTTGCAAATAGTTTGACCTTTTGAAAAAATGTAGCCTTATTTGACTAGACAATGTGTGTGGGGGTAATTTATAACATATTGATTTTTTTTAAATTGAAACATAATGATGTTGAAGTAAATCAATTAAAATAATTTCATCAAATATCCCAATAATTTGATAATGGGATAATATTATTTCAAATAAAACGGTGTATTGTAACAAAACTTAAGATTTACTCTAAAATACATTTTATATAGGTTACTTTTTGCTGTGAGATTAAAGAAGCATTCTATATACATAATTCCATATGCTACTTTTTATCTATAAATTTCAAATGATGTGTTGGTGCCATTGGTAGACTATACGTAATATTCACTAAAAAATACAGGGCACCTGTTGATAAAAATGCTAAATTTGCATATTTGGCATTGGTAGATTTTTCTAGACTTTTAGTATATTAAAATAGAGACCTTATATAAATGCATTCTGACAAAAAAAAACCTGTGTTGCAATTAGTTTGACCTTTTGCAAAAATTGAGGCTTATTTGTCTGGAAAAGCAAACCAGAACAAAAAACAAGAAGACTACAGAATCAAGAATAAATGAGTCTCGAAATTATAAAGCGAATGCGCATGTACTGTATACCTCATTTTTATTGAATACCCATATATTGTATACCTCATTTTTATCGAATTCCAATAGACTGTATATCTCATTTTTATCGAATGCGCATATGCTGTATTGGCAATTCCATACGAAATCATCCGGACCTGACACCACCCCTCTTCAGATTTTTTTTATTTTGACATTATTTCATCTTGAACTAAAACCTAATTAGAAATGTGAAACATCAGAACAACTAAAACTCTATTTTCTAGGCCAATTTAAATTAGACCAAATCTCGTTTTGTGGAGGCGGACGGCGCTAAAGTCCGACTATGGTAGTTTACAAAAGCTGCAGTCTTGACGCCAAAACTTAATTAATGTCATGAAAACTTCACTATGTCAACTTTTCAGAGCAAGGATCTCCAAAAAGATACTTATAAAAGCGAAAAGGGGAGGAGAAAAACTTTTTTCTCACATGTTTGTTTTGTGCGAACGTTTTGAAAAATACTACATAGAAAAGATTTCAAAACTGAAAATAAACATCACTGTAACAGCGTGAAAGAATACTTTTATATAATTGAACTATTTACAACATCTAAAAAAGTTCTTGGGAAATTTGCCACACTTAAGAAAATTATGCTGGAAATTTGCCAATTTTTTAATATTTTTTATAAAATAATGCACAAATTTTCAAAGACAACAAACGAAAACTGGATTTATGACTATTTAAAGTGTCAATCACAATCACAATCACACACTAAGGATTTAATTAGCTCAAAATAATGTGCAGCACATACTTAATAATAAATAAAATTCAAGTATATTCACGTTTCTAGCAAATTTTTACTCCAATCCATCATACTTTTTTAGTACACGCTAAATACAATCAAAATAATTTTCAGTCCTCTTTAGTTCATCTTCTAGAAGGAAATATTGCCTTCAATTTACTTAGCATTATTGAGTCTGGACTACCATAAACATTCTATTGATAGGAACATAACCTTTGTCGTAACATTGTTGTCAGTGAAATCTATTTCTATTACCATGAGGATGCATAAACTTGCAGGTCAACTCTTTTTTTTTGTATTAGTCAATCAGTGCCAACCACCAAAAGCTATCAAATACACAGGTAACATAATCGTTTTGTTTCAAGGAAGAAATTGTTACAGGTGTGATAGGAACCTGAGCAAATAAATGAATGACTAAGCACAGGGTGTCGGTACTGACTGAGTTGCTTGCCTTGGATGATGTGTTCAGATTTAGGCACCATATGATAGTAACCTCTTGTGCCATTGACAGTACTTCCCTTAGCATATATCATACTCATCTTCTCCCTTACTGGCACTATCTCTCCTTTCTACATAACAATTATAGTTATAGCTGGTAAATTACTTTAGCAGAAGAATTCAACAGACTTGAATGTCAAAAGGTGATCTTCTACGGGTCTCTGCAAACGACCCTTTTTACAAATACCATCACATGGAGATTTACCATGACCAGGTCCCATCGAGATGGAAAGGATTTCTGTGGTTGCAATGGTTCAGAAAATTCTTGTAATTTGTATATTGCCAAGCACACCCAGCACTGAAATATTCTACGGTTTTGACATGTGGAAGCGTCTCTCTGTTAAATTTAGCAACACAATCCTTAACTTGATGCACAAAAGAAGTGTTATGGTCCAGATAATCATATATTATGTAAAATAATAGATGTTTCAGTTCCTGACCTTCCTTGTAATAAATTACCACTGGATGAGTGGTCTTTATTTCAGTGGTAACCTTGTCTCTTGTCTTGAACAACGTAATGATAATTCTCAGCGAAGTCTTGAAGAATTAGGCATTCTGATCTGTCGGGTTCTTTCTTCCTCTTCTTCTGATATTGGGCCTGGATTTTAGCAATGGACAAATATGTAGTTAGATTAGTAATACTATAGACCAGTAACTCGATTAAATCTTCTATAGAAGATAAATGAAATGTAAATAGAGTCTCACTGACTGTAGCGGACCTCTTCATCAGTATCAAGCTCTTCCAGTCAAGTTATCACAAGGTTCTCTAGTTCAGAAAATTTTGGGCAGTTTCCATAACGATAAACCATGCACTCCATACGTGTTGTGTCACAAACGCTTTTCTCTATTAAATCTTTATATGTGATGGTAAACGTAGACACAAGTGTAAGAATATGTTCTTCTTCCTTAGTTCTTATTCTAAAATGTTTATTTTATAAACGAATAATCGAATCAACTATTATAATAAAGACAATTATCTGATGAACTTGCCCCTGTTCTCTGCAAACACTACAACAAATGCCTTGCTAAGTTTTGCTTCCCTGATAGCTGGAGAATTGCCTCTGTGGTACCAGTTTTCAATAATTATGGAGATAGAAATGACCCTGAAAACTACCGCCGAATCAGTCTACTCCCGAACTTTTGATTAAATCTTTGAATCTTTAATCAATCTAGCGATTGTTTATACTAAACTTCTTTTTGATTATCAGTACGGATTTAGACAAGCACGATCCACTGCGGATATCCTAACAGTCATCTCTGAACGCATATGCCATACACTGGACAATGGAGGTGAAGCTAGGGCGGTAGCGCTTGAAATATCCAAAGCCTTTGACAAGGTCTGGCATAAATGGCTTCTCCTAAAAATACGCTCATACGGTATTACTGGACAAATATTTAATATAATTAGATCCTTGCTAACCAAAAGAAAGATGCAGGTTGTCCTCGATGTCTGTTTATCTAAGAAACATGGCATAAATGCTTGTGTATCCTAGGGATCTATCCTTGAACCTCTACTGTTTCTGATTATCATAGATGACCTACTCTCGTTATGTAGTCAAAACAGACGCGCACATATCCGAGGCAATGGCTTAATCATTAGAAAATGACCTCCAGGTTGTGGGGATTAGGGTTATAAATGGTTGGTAACTTTTAATGCCGCAAAGACAAAGCTACTTTCCTTCAATAACTACAAGAAATATCTTAAACCGCTGATTTCCATGGCAAATAACACTCTACCTTAGAGTGCAATATTAAAACTTGTCGGCCTATCATTCACAGGTAACATGAATTCGAATAAATACATTGAAGATATTGCCAAGGCTGCTGAAAAGAAGATGGGGTCCCTCTACAGTGCAAGTAAACTCCTCACAGCTAACATTATCTGTACAAGCCACCATCTGCATATGCCAAGGTCCGAATAAGAGTCGCTAACTTTATAGGTCCTTCGCTATCCACCAATCTCCAGCCCCTGTCCTATCGCCGAGTGTTGCATCCTTGTGCATGTTTTACAAATACTTCAATGGATTGTGCTTTGACGAACTTGCTGCACTAGTGCCTCCTCAACGTAAATACACTCGACCAATCCGACAATCATCTAAATCCCATAAATTCAATGTGGAGGTCCCGAGATTTCGGAGAGCCTTCTACTCTAATAGCTTCTGTCCTCGTGCTTCTGGAACTTCTTCCCTGCTCCCCGACTCTACTGACATTCAGAAATGTAAAACTAATGTAAACAGACATCTCGCTGCACAACTCCCAACTTAGGATGACCTCCAAATCCTATACCCTATTTCTCAGTAGCACCTTATGTTTACAGTGGTGGCTTGCCTTGTTTGGGGTGAACTACGTTGAAAAGATTTTATTTGTATTTGAGTGATGTATACAGACACAAACTGAATATGACCCTGAAAAAGATGTAACACATCACTTAGGACTAAGCTCACAGAATTTTGACAAACCTGTTTTGTGATCAGGGTGTTTTCTCTATAAGCTATGCATAGTTCTCTCACGTTACACAGTGATAAACGTTTTTGTTTGTGGACTTTATTTCAAAAACTAACACTAACAGTCCTTTCCTTCTGGAATCATCGGCAAAAACTCATCATTTTCATAGAATAAGTTCACTGATCATATAACCTCATCGTAGAGTAGTCTGCCTTGCTTTTGTTCAGGAAGAACAATAATTGTTTATGTGACAATAAGGAATCTTGTTTCTCTTACAATATATTTAGACACATTGAAATACTCAGAAACCTTCTTACGGGACCAGCTGGCAGGGGCTAATGTCATAAGTTTGACTTTCTCGCGAGTTGATAAGTTTCCTTCAAGCTTGTTCTTCATCAATTACACCAAAATGTCTAGATCACTAGCTTTGCTATGAACTGTATTCACGGATTCCACTAACATAACTTTCAAGCACTGTTACCGCTGTTTTTTCTGATTTTCATAACGTTGTTCCATAGATTATAATGCTGCAGAGGCCTGTGTTCTCTTGGATAGGTCGTGGGACTTTAGTTGTGAAATACTAAAAATGCCAAAAGTTGCATTCAACTTATCTCGCTGTTCTTTTAGTTCAAAATCTTGTGCAAAATCTACCTCATTTTTACTCACTACTGTATCAGACTGATTCTTTATTCAAATTAGCTACCTTTTCATAGCGTGTGCGACATGATTTCCAACCTGGAACTACAGAGTAACTCCATTTCCTAAGCAACAAGAAAATATCTTGGGTGATGATATGAGTACCTCTTTTGTTTAGTTGTGTGTTGCTGTATAGACATGCCCCCTGAAGATGTTGCCACATTTTGTATGTTTTCTTTACAAATAATCACGAAGCTGTAGTAACTGATAACGACATATGTTGTGTAGTGAAGAATCAGACTCCAATGGACTCAGTTTCAAAATCAGTTGTTGTTGATTCTCTAATTCTAATAGAGACTTGATGGTTGGCATCAGGTTAAGATGGTATTTGCTCATCATGAATATTCCAAAAAAACATGGTACCTTTTTCTGTGAAGATTCTTCTGATTCAGTTTCATTTTCTACTTTTGGTGCTTTCCTATTTCTTTTACTTTCCATGTTGATCTAACGATAACAAAACAATTGTTATGACTTATCATTTGAAGCATTTCATTTTAATTATGAAAACGCATGTAAAGAAATGTAGTATCATTCTGAGGAATTTACATTGACATGTTAATTCTAAAATGACTATCTGAAATAAATGTTTTTACAATTTTTTCTAAGAAATATGGCACCATATTTTGAAAAAAAAAGTCAAGAAACTATATTGACATTTTACCAATGAAGGTTTCCCCTATCTGATAGTTCATCAAAGTTTTGTAAGAGTATAATAAGAAGCCAATATTAACAGGTGTATGACTACTTGTGGTCCTATAATTATAGATTTGTACATGTAAAATAAAATATACGGTCATTGAATAACGTGTCACTTTTGTGTAAAGTGAATCAAAAATTTTCAGACAACATTACTCATAATAACAATTGAATAATCCATCATTAGCAAGGAAAAATTATTTTAATCATGAAATATAATAAAGTATTATTACGAAATAATTCAATTTTGATTGTTTAAAAATTTGATGGATTTACATGAAAAACCGAAAAAACGGGACAAAATAGATTTCGCAGGATAAATGTGGCTTCCAATACCATTTCAAAGAAAGCAAAAAGTAAATATAGTGCAGTAGCTAGATATTTTCAAGGTATAAGAACATACATTAAAATGTTCATGTCTAAAACTGTACTGATTTGACACGCAAGATTTTCAGATTTTCATTAAAAATACTGAAAGATGTCTGTTTTTAAAATAGATTTCTTAAGTATGCCAAATTTCCCTAGAACTTTTTAGATGTTTTAAATAGTTCAATCATATGTTATTAAATAAATAAATAAAAAGAGTATTCTTTCACGCTATCACATTTATGTTTATTTTCAGTTTTTAACTTTCTTCTATATAGTATTTTTCAAAAAGTCTGCACAAAACAAAGGCAAAAAGTGTGTTTCGTTTCTTTTTAGCCTTTATAAGTATGTTTTTTTTATCCTTGCTCTAAAAACTGTACATGGTAAACTTTTGAAAGAAATTCATTAAGTTTTGTATTCAAAACTGCAGTTCTTGTAAACTACCGTAGTCAGATGTTGGCGCAGTCCGGCTAAAAAAAAACGACGTTTAGTCTAATTTAAATTAGCCTAGAAAATAGGATTCAAGTTATCCAATGGTTCTGATGTTTCACATTTCTCATGAGGTTTTAGGTGAATGTGAAATAGTGTTAAAATCAAAAACATCTGAAGGGTGTGGTGTATACCTAATTTTCTAGTTAATGCTCATACTGTATACCTCTATTTAATCCAATGCCTTTATACTGTATATCTTATAATTATCGAATGTCTTTATACTGTATACCTTATTTTTATTGAATGCCCATATACTGTATACCTTATTTTTATCAAATGCCCATATACTGTATACCTTATTTTTAGCAAATGCACATATACTGTATACCTTATTTTTAGCGAATGCCTATACTGTGTACCTCGTTTTCAGCGAAAGCTCACACTGTATACCTTAATTTTAACGAATGCCCAAGTACTGTATACGTCATTTTTAGCGAATGCCCATATACTGTATACGTCATTTTCAGCGAATGCCTATATACTGTATACGTCATTTTCAGCGAATGCCCATATACTGTATACGTCATTTTCAGCAAATGCCCATATACTGTATACGTCATTTTCAGCGAATGCCCATATACTGTATACTACATTTTAATCAAATGCCCATGTACTCCCTACCTCAATTTCAGCGAATATTCATATACTATATGTCTCATTTTAAGCGAATGTCTATATACAGTATGCCTCATTTTCAGCGAATACCCATATACTCTATACCTTATTTTTATCGAATGCCTATATAATTTCTACCTAATTTTCCACGAATGCACAGAAACTGTATACCTGATTTTGAACGAATGCCCATATAATATATACCTCATTGTATCGAATGCCAATATACTATAGACCTAATTTTCAGTGAATGCCCATACAATGTAGACCTCATTTTTATAGAATACCAATATACTTTATCTGTCATTTTCAGCGAATGCCCATATATTCATTTTTAACTGAATTCCTATATAATTTATACTTCATTTTTAGCTAATGCGCATAACTGCATACATCATTGCCTCGAATACCAATATACTGTATACCTCATTTTCTACAAATGCCCATATACTGTGTACTTTATTTTCAACGAATGCAACATATACTGAATAGCACATTTTTATAGAATACCTATATATTGTATACCCCATTTTCAGCGAATGCCCATATACTGTATACCTCATTTTCAGCGAATGCCTATATGCTGTATACCTAATTTTTAGCAAATGCCTATATACTCTACTCCTAATTTTTTATCGAATGCTAATATACTGCATACCTCATTTTACGCGAATTCCTATATACTGTATACCTCATTTTCAGCAAATGCATATATACTGTACACCACCTTTTTTTACTGAATGCCTATATACTGTATACCTCATTTTTAGCTAATGCAGCATATACTGTATACCTCATTTTCAGCGAATGACCATATACTATATGCCTCATTATAAGCGAATGACCATATACTGTATAACTTTTTTATCGAATGGCCATATACTCTATACTTCATTTTCAGCGAAAGCAGAAATTGTATACCTCATTTTGATCCAATCCCATATACTGTATACTCCATTTTCAGTGTTGTCGGTATATCTAATTTTCAGTGAACGTCCATACATTATATACCTTATTTTCTGCAAATGCACATTGTACATATATCATTTTCAGCGTTGTCAGTATACTATATACCTAATTATCAGCTCATGCCTATATACTGTATATGTAATTTTCAGCTAATGCCCATATACTGTATCCCTCATTTTCAGACCCTTTACTTTAGACCCCAACCAAAAAACTAACCTTAAAAAATATATTTTAAAATAGCTTTATATGAAATCAAACACCTTACGATATAAATTTAGTTCAAATGTTGACGGTTTAATGAGTTGTATTGCTGCAGGGTTTGAGATTTTAATTTTACTTTGGGATGTATATGATTTTCGCTGCCCAACTTGGTCAAGAACCATTTATAAATGCTGCCTTTGTTTCAGGTCAAACATTTAAACGTTCAGGTTTACCGTAATATAGATTACCATAACTGTCAATGTTATGCATAGACTAAGGGACTTTAAGAGATATTTAATGTGATCTAATGCAGTTAGTATAAGACGTGAATTTGCTAGAAAGCTATTAATGTCAATGTTCAATATTAATATGAACTATGAATTATAATCATTGCATAAAAGCGATCAGGAGACCAAGCAGGAAGTGTTCATGATAAATAGCGACTCGACTATTAATGAACACAGATATTCGTCAGATACGTCCATGAATATAGGTGTTTAGTTATAAAATTCTATTTCAAACTTAAGTTTAGTTAACTAAAAATAATCTTAATTAAAACTTTGGCGTGACAGACCTACCGATTGCAAAGCCATCGTATCGAGGTTTTACTCATCTAAAATAAGAGACGTCTATTCAATCTGTGAGTTTAGTAATGAAATTACTATTTCAAACTGAAGCGTGATACACCAATCGATCAAAGAGGACATATTCTCTCATAAATATTATATATAAACATAACCTCTGTCTTGGCGAAGGTAATAAATAATGGAATTGTTTGTTACAGTAAATATATATATATATATATATATATATATATATATATATATATATATACCTTTAAAGTAGAACCTATTATGTATGAAAGAATTGATACTCGGTATACGAGATAGGGCAATTATATAAAAAAAGTAAAAGATGAAGATAAGGCTTGTAAAAATACAACGGATTTTACAATTTTTATGCAAATCTTTCTTGGATTTACCGTCTTTCGAAACTGCTGCTATAAATGTTCATGAGGCCTTCAACAGTGAAACTGATACTACAGAAGACGCAATTTTCCAGCAATACGCGAAGCAAGATTCCACAAGGCATTTGTTGTAGAGTTTGGAGAGGACCAGGGTTAGTTCAGCAGAGAATTTCGTTATTACTATTGCTGGTATAAGATCAGGCACACGTCCTTTGAACGTGTCAAGGCTTTTTATGATGTCGATGACTTGAGATGGAGTGATTAATAAGTCATTAAGTTTGGCTTTTATCCGAAATGGACATTTTGGGAAGGATTGGTTTGCGGAGTCCATAGTGGAGTTTGAAGCGAAGCGCTGGGCAAATTGTTCAGCCTTATCAGTTGCCGAGCAAGCGACATCATTGACGTTAGATAGCGAGTTAATTATTGATTGCCCATTGTTCACCACACTATTGAAGATTTTTCAGAAATCGCGAATACCTAGTTTCTGCGACTGAATGCGTTTTTGGTCATCTCTGTATGTTTTCTCTTTGCTTAACCTATAACAGTCTTACAATTTTTTCTTGATGCTATAAATGTATGTCTATTCGTAGTTGACTTATAGCAGCCGAATTCTCTGAATGCTTGCTGCCTCTGTGCAATTGCAGATGTACATTTCGAGATGAACCATTGAGGAAAGTGGGGCGTACTGTAGAATTTTCGCATGGGGGCATATGTTTTAATGCCTGCTTTGCCCCATTCAGTTACCTTATTTGCGCACTGATCACCTGGGAGAGAATAAGTATTACTATATGCGGCGTCACTAATGAGATCTCTTATGGATTCCAAATCAGTCTGCTTGTAGTATCTCGTCGTTTTGAGCAACGGCTTATCAGATTTTTAGTGATATCAATCATTACCACAAGGTGATCAGCGTTTATAAGCGGACTATGGGAATATGTCACACAAGCCTCCTGCAGTGAGGTCAAGAACAAGTCGAGAAGTGAGGCTTTCTGGTCCACACGATCATAGACACGAGTCGGGAAAGTGACAGTTTGAGAGAGGGAGTGCGCTATGGATAAACTATACGTGTTGTTACCAGTTGCGTCTGTATAGCTGGAGAATCCATGCCAGTCACATAAAAATTGAAATCACCAAATACATGTATTTGGGCAGCCGAATCGATTGAGAGTGCTGTGTCTATGCTTTCAGAAAAAAGTACGCAGGATACAGTCCAGGGTCGATAGAGAACGGTAAAATAAATATAAATAGTTAACGCTGTGCTGTCAAGTCAATCTAAAGCACATGTAGGCTTGGTCATCTTATTCTGGCCCATGTTCTCTAGTCAAGGGGAGAGTGTTCCGAACATAAACTCCTATCCCGTGAATATGTTTTAGTATTACATAGATAACAAATAGAAAAACGGTGTAATTGTTCAGTTCGTTACAAATTACGGCTAATAGAAAAATTAAAACAGACATTTTTTCAAACATAACTGAATCACAGAATTAACGTATATTTTTTTGCATGTATCTGGTTTGATTTAAGTATATATCAAAATTAGATAATATATACAGTATTTTATGTATTAAGCTGTTTTTAATGCTATGATTAGCGCGAATAATGTTGCTAAAAAAGCTATTATTTAGTTCGCGGGGCTTGACATAATCAAATGTTAAACAAAGTGAAAAATGTGACAGAGTGCGCTCAATTCTATAATAGCGCAATATTTATTTATTAATGATTATATATATATATATATATATATATATATACACACACACACACATATATATATATATATATATATATATATATATATATATATATATATATATACACACACACACATATATATATATATATATATATATATATATATATATATATATACGGGGGATCAAATTAAAAAGTGATAAAAACGAGAGAAAAGGTATAATTACATCAATTTATTAAGCTGGATTTCGTCCACGCTCATCAGAGTAAATACGTGGAAGTAAAATTATGGCACTTTGATAAAAAATAACATATAGAGTGAAATGAAGACCAGTAACAAGTTTAAGGAGAAAAAAATGAGGGGAAAAAGTGCATCACATTAAGTCCTAGAAGCCACTCCTTTTGCTTGCATCGGGAGGGTTTTAATGGCTTTATATAGATTGTCTCCAGGACTTTTAGGCGCTATTTATAAGGTGTTGGGAAATAGCTGCTGAGGGTATTTGGGATCCAAACCTTTGCACTGTCTTTTTCACGTATATGGCATCGCGCCTACATTTAAATTTATAAATAATATTGTTAAGTGGAAGAACATTATTGTGCACAGATTTTAATAAAGGTCGAGCAGAAAATACGATTTTAGGATTCGCAGCATGATAACAGCGACGTACAGCTGCAGAAATTTGATGACCAAAATGTATGCTAACATTACCTAACCAAAGTAATCTGAGACATTTTGGAGAACCAAAAAGTTGTCGCTTATGAAAATAGGTGATCTTGGCAGCGATATTTGAATTAACAATATCGCGAGGGTAACTATTATCGATTAGAACCTCTTTGATAAATTGAATCTTATAATCAATCATGGATTCGTAGAAAATCATTAAGGCAAGACGAACCAAACCTTTGATCATTTTTTTTTTTGTTTGGACAAAAAGAATCCCAATGGCAGTATAAGACAGTAAATTTTGGTTTGTGGTAAACACATGTAAGAAACAACGAATCAGATTTGTGCATCAGTACATCCAGACAAGGAAGAGTGGAATACTGTTTCTTTCACACAGGTAAACTAAAAAGCTGGGTCTAATTGATTAAGTACATTAAGAAATACTACGGAATCTGAGTCATCGTTGAAAACGCAAAAAGTATCATCGAAGTATCGGGAATAGGTTAGTGGTCTATTGATACGAGCCAAAAGATTATGCTCATGGAAACCCATGAAGATATTGGCCAACTAAGAGCCAAGCGGTGGCCGCAAGAAATACCGTCAGTTTGCTGATACATAACATTATCGAAACTTAATTTTCTCATAGATATTATATATAAAAATAACCTCTTCCTTGGCGAAAGTAATAAATAGTGGTAATGGTTGTTACATATATATATATATATATATATATATATATATATATATATATATATATATATATATATATATATATAGTTTAATATGACAGACAACTTATGTCTGGATGGGCTCGAAAGTAGTTGAGACACCAACGATTGGTAGCAAACTGTATCCGTTCAAATATCGATGGCTTCTTGCAAGGGAACGCATGTAAATAAACTGCTGATGTCCAAAGAACATATGAATTCATTTTCAGCAGAAAAGGAACAGTTACGTATGCTGTAAGCAAAAGTAAACGAATCTTTATTACGGTTGACCATATATACTGCATAAACTGGTTGAAGTAATTCTGCCAACCTATAAGCTAGAGTATGCTGAACCGAAACTATCATAGAGGGAATAGGTCGAACGGGCATATTGATTTTGGTAACCTATTAAGACGTGGTCTTGTATACCCTATTGGTCGTATACGATAATATATGTATCAAGGAAGAGTGCCTTTAAGTAATGTTATTTTTAAAATTACTTTCAATAGAAATAGTCTTATCATGCGTACCCACAGGTCCAAGTTTTTTTTAATTTATCAACATCATCCAAGATCACCACCATTTTTCTACATAATCAGCATAATCTAGAATCACAACTCCCTAATCTTTATCTGGTTTAGTAAGGATAAGGGACTGGTTTCACCGAATAGATTTGATGGCAAGAAAATGTTTATTTCGCCAATTGAAATTAAAACGGTCTTGTCGATATTGTTCTGATCAAAAGTCGTGTCCCCCGATTATAAGCGTGTTCGTTAGATCAAGAAATGTCGCATGCAAAAGACAGAGTAATAATTAATAAACAATATGAGGTAGTTCAAATAAGATTTATTGAACGTGTGTGTACGTGGAATGATGAGGTGTGTGGTGTATGTATGTCGATAAGAAACAATTCTTGAGATGCGTATGTGAAGAAAATTAGTCCGGCGTGGGAAAAGTCTTTGAAAGCCGTACACAAAGAAAATGAGTTGAGAACTCTTACCGTTGTTTGAAACACGTGTTGACGGAAGAAACTGTGTTGGTTGTTGCTTTGCCGAGGCCAGTTGAAGAGAAAAGAGCGTGAGACGGAGCACTGTGTCAGCGTCGTTCTGCCGAGGCCAATTGAAAAGACAAGAGCGTGAGACGGAGCGCTGTGTCAGCGTCGTTCTGCGAGGCAAATTGAATAGACAAGAGGGTGATTTTCCGTTTGTACAGGTTTTTATAATCCGAAGGGCAGATAACTCTGGTGTCGCTTTTCAGCGCCACCTGTCGGTCAACAAAGAGATTTGTTTGGCGAATCTATCACTAATGTTACCAAGCCAAGGTAGGCGAAGGTAAATAACAATATTTTACATTTTTACAAAAGCCAACCAGCTTCTGTAGACAGATGCCCTATTTACCTTCGCCTACCTTGGCTTGGTAACATTAGTGATAGATTCGCCAAACAAATCTCTTTGTCTGTACAACAATGTTATTTTGCTGCGAATACGCGTGTTGTTTTTTCCTCTCGTCCAATCTTAACTTCTATTCGAAAAGATATCCTTCCCCCACATCATAATAATTCCATTATTTATTTATTTAAATGTAGTTGCAATATGCACTACGTCGGGATGACGTCACAGAGATTGGACATCCGGGTCAAACAACACGTGCCCACAAAAATTCGCAATGGAAATTATTTACCAACTGACGATTTGAATAATACTTATGGTTCGTCGATAGGTCAACATCTCATAAATAATCGCACCTGTGCCTCTAAATTCAGTGTCGACTTATTCTCCATTCTTAGTAAGTCGCACTCCCCTTATCATCTCAAGATCTTAGAAACAATTTATATTAAGTCCTTGAGACCTTCTCTTTGCAAACAAAGAGAAAATCTCCTCGGGCTTAATGTTGTTTCTATTTGATTGAAGTTCTTTTTTTTTCTTTTTTTTTATTTAATTTTAAAAAATTTTTTTAATTTTTTAACTTTTTTTACCCCTTTCCCTCGCTATAATTCTCATAGCATCTTTTTATATTTTTTATACATTACCTCGATATTTGGCTCTGTTGAGCGAGGTACGAAACCGGTCAGCTGCCCTTTCATCTTTTTAATTTCTTAAATTCATTATGAATAATAAATATTGTCTCTTCAATGCCATTTTAAAGTTTTGTACAACAAAGAAAATATTTAAATATATATATATATATATACACACATATATATATATATATATATATATATATATATATGTGTGTGTGTATAAAGAAATGGATAAAATGATCCAACGTAATGCAAAATGAAAAAGGAAAGCCAAAAACAATATAATTCATGTATCGATTAACGCTTCGTCTTTATTGTGAGACTTCCTCAAGATTAAGAAAAATGTACAAAAAATAATGTTCATCTGCCCGAGAGCGGCAAGCCTCAGCCGAACTATCAATCAAAAATTGAGAAAGACAATTTGTCTGCGTGTCGATAAAAACCAAGTATTTCTTTTCTTCTAAAAGCTAAAATTAAGTCCAAATGGTTGATTAAGAATAATGTCAAAACCCATTTCACTCTACACAATTAACGTGACTAAAATAGGAATTAATTCTTCCTTGTTAATTTTTCTACGATGAAGCTAGGTGTTTCCTAAAAAATTAAGTGCAAATAGGTTGTTTAAGAATAATGTCAAATCCCATTTCTCTCTATACAATTAACGTGACAAAAATAGGAATTATTTCATAATTGTTTATTTTTCTACGATGAATCTTGGTGTTTCCCTTTCTTCTATAACCTTAACTAAGTGAAAAAAATAAATAGGTTATTTAGGAATAATGTCAAATTACATTTCACTCCAAATATTTAACGTGGCTAAAATAGGAGTCAATCCACCCTTATTTATTTTTCTACTGTCACACCACTATGGTTCCAAATATCTAAGGAAGCCAATAAATATTTATTCATTCATTTTATTTTGTTTTTTATATAAAATGTTTTTTATTAAAAAGAATACCTCCTTATTCTATTATGAGGATTCAAAAGTAATTAAAGGACATCAATACCTAAATTTACTCGTGATTGCGTTTTAAAATTAATTCGCATTACCGTGCGAATACCGGCAGGCACTATTGTGCATATCAGTTCCCACTTTTTTTGTATGCTTGTATTTAATATTAGGTTGTGCGTATATTACACTTATCTATCAACATGTCTACCTGCATACATGCACTAAGATACCCGAACGTAAAAAAGACCTACAAGCAACATCTACAAGAACTCTACAAACCATCTCCACCGAAATGGTTGTATTTCAACAGACTACAAGCCTCTAAAAACTTGTGTTAAATAATATGATACCAAAACAGTTTCCTATGAATCCATTAAAAGAAGCTGACCATCGAAGTTCAGTTACAATACATTCGGATCTTTTCATTTCTTAAGGTTTCAATATAAGTGAATCGGAACTATCACGCTCAACATCCAAACCTCCCACGAACATATATATGCACACACACATTTCTCTCAATAATTTGGTAAAATTGTCTAGGTATGTTAGTAAGGACATCTAATCCATAAGGAGGGTTGAACCAGAGTGAATTTCTACATCTGTTTTTCTTCTCAGTGGTATTTACTACGGATAGTGGATTTGTTGATCCTCTAGTATTAAGTTTAGTACTAGGTGCAGTAATCCGCGTATTATTATTATTTATTCACCTATTGATTTTTCTGGGATTCCCCATAGCCATGTTATATGATATTATGTGAGGTGCATTTTTATGAGCCCCAGAATTCATATTATGCTTCAACGGGATTTCCTTGATGTAACTTATTGTCTCAGTATATCCAGATCTAGCTAATGCTTCATTATAATATTTTTTTATTTTTATTGAATAGTGATTCGTTAGATGATAGTTTTGATATTCTCTTAGGGATTATGGCTTTCTTAATGGGTCTCGGGTGATTAGAATTAAAATCTACATAATAGAGAGTTTGGTTTGGTTTATGATATGCTTCATATGTTCTATTTTTTTAGGTCTAAGCAAATGGCTAGGAAGTTAACTATCATATGGTTTAAGTCTATTGTTACCTTAAGGTCCAACTTTTTAAAGAAATTGTGTATATCCTTCTTAGTATTCTCTAACCTTCTATTGCCAAAGTTGACGAAGAATAGAGCGTCATCACTGTATAAACCGCCCTTAAGTTGTGGTAATTTTTTATCGCCTACCAAATTAATTACCTACGCAGAGTCAGGTGATTCCATAGTAATGTCGAAGTTATTCTCTCTATTTTTTCTTGTCCGTAGTTTGTTATTATACAGAATCACAGTTCTTCTAGCCAGTTTAATAATATCGATTTCTAGTCTAGTTATATCTGTTTCTATTCTAGCCATATCAAGGGCTTTGTCTAGAAGTGTGGGTGGAAATCGATGGGTAATACGCATCAATGTCAAACATGATAAACTTCCCGTTAATCCCTTGGGGGAGTTTTGTAAACCAATTTATGACTTCGTGTAACGATGACCACACATGGTGAGTTATCTTGGATTTAATGGTGGGTATGAAGCTATCCAATATTTTTTTACTAATTGCTCCTATGTCCGATATACATGGTGAGATCAATCCGATAGTGGGGTTATGATTAAAATCATCTTATGTTTTTTTAACGTGGATCTAGGGCATTTAGGAGTATATATTTCTATGTTGCTATCTATATTGATCTTAGAACATATTTCTAAGGCCGTAGAATTTATATATATATATATATATATATATATCAGAGGGAAATTGAAGTAATATCTATTAGTTTATTTATTATGTGTGAATGTATTCATTTATTCCTATTTATTTGATTATTTGTGTACTATTAATTAAACAATAATCATTAAATTAATTATGATCATATAAGTATATGCAGATGCAATAAGTATATATATATGTGTAAAAGAGAAATGAAAATAATATCTGCTGGTTTATTTCTTTATGCGTGAATGTATTTATTTATTCCTATTTATTTAAATAATTTGTATCTTATTAACCAATCAATAATTATTAAATTATTTATTAGCATATAAGTATATGCATATGCAATATGTATGTGTGTGTATATAAAGCATGCAAATAGGCGTATTATCATCCATCCTGTGTGGTAAAACAAATGTTTGATAATATAGTTGGAAAGAATAGAATTGTGAGGTGTTCAGAGAGACAAGGGACAGGATAATGTATGTATATATAAACAATTAACGGATGAAAATTAAAAATTGTATAAAATACAAAGGCTTTCAAATATAAGAACATTTATTTATTCCTTCCTTAAGCCATTGTTCTTCAAAGAATGAAATCTTATTGTCAGAACAATTCAAACAGATAGGTTAGTAATAAGAAATTGTAAAAGTCATGATTTGAAAAGATATAAAGATAATATAAAAAATCTGTACAATGTAAAAAGAAAAAGCTGAAAATAAAAGGTTGAAAATAAATACATTATCATATCCTTATTCTCCTGTTCTTTATATATATATATATATATATATATATATATATATATATATATATATAATTATTTAAATAAATAAATATTTTCAATATACATAGGAATGTACATGTCTCGTGTTACCTAACACTCGTCAATATGGATGATGTAACCGTACAATCGAACCCCAGATCCGAGTATTCAGACCCTTGATTGTTACCGCTATTCAGTCGGAAGAGTTACGCTTTTAAATGTATATTTTATTATCAGTAAACACAAGTAATGGGATCCACAAATGTTCAATCACCTAAAGGGAGAGAACTCGCAACGTGGATAAAATTAAATCTTCAGTTTTATCTTTCTCAAAGTGCTCGACGTTATGGAGCTTAATAACTATTTTTATAAATAATGTTTAATATCCATAGACACTCGTCAGTACGGATAACGTATCGATATATGTGCGGCACCTCCTCAAATGTGGCAATAGTATTCCATCTTTGGCCGTATCAAGTACATCAGGGGCGGTAAAATTATCCAACAATTTTTTGAGCGGATTAGCAAGAGACTGGATATACATCTTCCATTTTAGATCTGAAGTGAACGTCAGTCCTAACAGCTAGAGGTTTTTAAATCATTCACTTCGATTTTATTTTCATGGAAGTCGCTCCAGACAATGGATGAAGCCACTTGATGTAAGGAGCTGAAAATGACTACGTCATGGTCAAAAACTAGCCAACGTAAGTGTTAGATGGATAGATTCCGACCCAGAAAACAGCAATTCTTCCCCCTTTGTTAGAAACATTGCTCATGGAATGTAAGGACTAAAAGACAAAATCAAGGAAACGAGAATTACGAGGGTTCTGAAAGTAAACTCAAGGTCCACTTTCTATTATGTGGCAAAACGGGGAGTGAATTTTGATTTTAGAGGTGTTAAAGGTACCAAGCCACTTCCCCTCTTGCCCCACGTGCTCCAGGTCTAAAGAGAGAAAGGCAACGACAATTTGATATCGAGCGCTTTTCGAGGTTGAGTCATAGACAGTTGTATCGTCTGCGTAGATGTCAACGAATGATCTCAGGATATTATTTAGCAGATCATTAAAAAATAACAGACACAATGCTGGCTCCAGAATAAATCTTCGAGGCACGCCGGTGTTGATTTTATGTGATTCCGAGCGTTGTCCATCATGAATTTCCTTAATAAATCGATCGGAGAAGAATGTTCGACTGTTACGAAGACTTTGCCAGATATTACATAGCTGGTAAGTTTGTGAAACAACCTCTTTGTGCTAGACTCCATCAGTAGGCCTTTGATATGCCAAGGGCTATTGCTATAGAAACAAAGTCCTTGTCACGAGATTCGCTGATCCTATGCGATATTACAGTTAGTAATTCAGCAGTCGACCTTACAGGACGAAATCCGTTATTTTTTATGTGGTTTACTATTGCTTGATTTGATTCAGATTCAAGCAGCTTACTCGTGACGCTTATAGGACTAATCGGTTTGTACTGATATGCAAAGGACTAGTTACCAGTGGTTTTAAATATCTGACAGACTAGCGATCTTTTCCAAATAAATGGGAAGTGGTTCTACTTCATGCAACCATTGTATAATTTTGTTACAATAGAATACAGTCCTCGTAGCAGTTGTTTAAGCACAGTGATCGGAATTTTATCAGGACCAGTTCTGTTGCTTACATCGAGGTTTATAATTAGTATGACAACGTCCTGAACCGATTTATACATATCAGTAAGAATATGTACTGTTATAGGAAGAATTCCGGAAGTTGGTGTCCCTGATCGAAAATAGTGGAGTTTGTAGCAAAGTTTTTTGCGGAGAATTTAACTTTATCAGATGCATAGGAGATGAATTCACGACCGTTGATGATGGTCAGAATAGAGCTTTTACATCTGTTCGTACACTTTGTTATTCTCCAGAACTCGCAAGAGCTAATACTTTACTCAGTAACTCTGGTTCACCAAAATAATATATATATATATCATCAAAGATTTTTTGGTGAGTCATTCTATTATCACCAGACTTTTATTTTAGATTCTGAATCCTTTCATAGTTTGAAACTGGAATTCTTACTGTTCGATCTTAGTTCAACTTATATCTTCTTCCTCTATCCAGCCACATGGATATTAACATGAACACATTATATTTCTACATTTATTTAAATGAAAATGCTGTTTTTTGCTCACTACATTTCATATTTTAAAATATTTGCTAAACAGTAATACAATTTTAGCTGATTATTTCTTCTGATTTTCCTCTAATGAAAAAAGCATATGTTTGAAAATCCATGGATTAAGGGAAGAAATAGTTTTTTTTATATTGCTTGTTTAAATATTTGATGAAAATTAATAAATACTGTATTCTTGTTTTCATTATTTATTTACTCATATTATTGATATAAATAGTATATATATATATATATATAAGCAAGAAGATCAGATTTCTCACATTCGATGCAAAATAGAACTGAGACAGTGGATCCTGCAAAAAGTGCTCAATATCATATTAGATAGAGCTATATAAATGATAAGTAATAAAATGCACTTGGTTGCAATATCCCTGTATTATCCTATACTTAGAAATGAGTATGGATTGTGTTTTGGGGCCAGAAAGGTAACAATGATTGGGTAATGCAGTTAAGTTTTAAAGGTAAATTCCTTTTATAACTTATTTTATATATATATAAATACATATTAATATAAATATATATATATATATGCGTTTATTTGTATTCTTCCGTGTGCATGTATATAGAGAGAAATATGCAGACTGACAGAAATAACAAAAATGCAGAATCATTTTATTCTCTTGTCAATAAATCGTAATACGAGTACGTTACGATTAGTCTAAAACTATTGACAGGATTATGAAATATGAATATTGTTATGCTATTGCTTTTATTTCATAGACAGTAATAATATCATTACGTTTCTTTTCTTCTTCGAATCTCAAATAATGTGCGGTTACTCAGCGTAATGAGCTTGTCAAGTTATGGCGGACAAACTTCCTCGTCGTTGTGCAGAGGTAAAAAAATAAATAAAATCTAAATCAATTAATTAGAGAATATTAACAAAGATTTACACCGGCTGACTTAATAATTGCCTATAGAAATAAATCTTGTTTTGCTTCAACGTAAAGGGGTGTAATCAATAGACGCTGTGGACGATGGGAAAGTGCATTTATTTAATTATTTATTCGATTTTCTACATCCGTCATCACAAATCTACGAGAATATTGTCTGTTGTCCATCAGTCGGTTAATGTGAAGTGTTTCTGGGCGAAATATTGTTCCATTGTAGTTGCAACTTATATAATCATTCTATTAAAATGATCATAACGCGCTTTTTGTCTTTGTTTAAATATATACAAATATATATATATATATATATATATATATATATATATATATATATATATATATATATATATATATATATATAGTAAGCAATGAAAATATATATGGCAATCAAGCTACACAGAGGGTCCCGCGTTTCATCCTCGGGGGGAATCGTCAGGCTAAATGCATGGAGTTATTTTTGTCAGGTGTTTTTTATATACATGGCTTGCTAGTTAACCAATCAGATTCTTTGTTGTTCCCTCAGCCAATCGTTGGGCTTCCTGCGAACAAAGGCTTTGTTGGTGACACTTCTATACCTATCCTATTTTTTGTTAACAGTGGATTTTCCTATATCCTGTTTCCTTTGTTGTGTCAATACAGTGGGCGAATTTATTTTAACACGTGGTTTCTTGTATTTCTATTTTAGGTTTTAAATTTTAACTTGTTCAGTTTTTTCTTTATTTATTTATATTTTTTTTATATCATCCTAAGGTAAATTTATTTCTGTGTAAATAGCTGTTTGCTATTTCACTTCTAGAGTTTAATAGGTTTCGGGGATCTTTAAAATTAAGGATTTCATATTTTTCATTCAGCCATAATCTTCACGGGTCGTCTAAGTTTCTACATGTACTGGCCTGTCTTACTATTTTCCATTCAATTATTTGTGAATGCCCATTTTCTTTGAGCTCCCAATAATGGTTGTTTTTAAAAACAAAGAACGTCGAACTAAAATGGGCAACGCCGGGTAGTCCTGCTAGTAAGTATATATATATATATATATATATATATATATATATATATATATATATATATATATATATATATATATATATATGCGTGTGTGTGTAATTTGTTCTTGTTTCTACTGTCGATAATAACAGCGTTTGTATTATCCACTTCCTAAGCGGTAAAGAGTTTCCTCTAGCATGCAGACTGTATTACATCTCCCTTAACGTGTTTCTGGCTACCTATCTCTCATTAGCATTGCTAACTTAGACAATAACAAATACATAATTTAATATTTAAGCGATAAAAATCGTGCATATTTCCACGCAATCGTTGTAGTCCAGAAGTTAAACTCAAGACTAGAGACAATGTAGTCGCGGGCTCGATCCTTGTCTAAGTTAGCCATGCTTATTATGATGGATAGCCAGAAACACGTGTCCATTGATTACTTTTATGTGCGTAAAAATGATTATATATATATATATATATATATATATGTCTGTGTGTTTCGCGTGTTTTTGAATGTGTGTATATGTGCAGATTTAGCTTACTGTTGATAATTTAGCTGATGACAAGACAACGCAGCAGACATGATAATTATTTTCAATTTAACAATTGAGGATAATTGGCAATCAACAGTATTTCAATAGAAAATCGTGTGGGGAAATTGATGCTATTAAGTTCCCCGCTTTACAGCTTCTAAACACATAAAGCAATATAATCCAATGCATACAATTCGCTTATGATGTGTTGGTTTATACGAATCTATCCACTTCGTTGTAAATAAAAACGTAAACTGATAATTAATTCTTGGATAGCGAAATATTAAATTATTGCTTTCTGATTCAATTATATAATTAAACCGAAAGTATTGATTATAATTGTACCATCTTACCTTTAAGTATTGTCATCTAAGGGTCGATTATTAATCTCCAAAGTTAGAAAGAAATGTATACCAGTCAATGAACGTAGAGTGATATCACGTTGAAACACTGATTCTTCTAAACGCGCCAAAGTTAGGCAACTTATTAGTAAAATAAAAAGCAGAAAAAATAGAATTTACATAGACACACATTTATTCTCAGATAGACATCTGTCAAAGACAAACGCAAGAGTGATATAGGAAACATGAAATATAACTAGTAATTAATATACAACAGGAAATTGGACACATAAGTACTATAGAACAAATACATTAACGTCCCAATACAATAAAAATAAACATGTGTTGCCAGGATCTAGAGAAAGAGGGGTACAAAGATATACGGAGAGAGAAAGATTCATTGGCAAATGTATAAATAACTATGACTGACATTGTTTGATTATGTATTATAGAAGTTGGCCGCGACCAGAACAGAGGAAGTCTAAGACGACTACTACCAGGATTTCTGAAATCCCAGCATAATAGAAATCTACAGGGCCAAGAGAATTATGTATTGGCATTTTATGAATAAATATAACTTACATTTTGTACATGGTGTATTTTGGGAGATAGCAGCTGTTAACGAAAGACGGATTCTAAGACGCCTGCTACCAGGGCTTGTTAAAGGTATGTGAAGATGGCAGCCGATCGGAGCACGTCAGATCGCTCAGGCGTCCGGGCCAGAAATAAAATGATATCAGGTTCTATATTCCCTCACGTGAGCGCAATTAGATATTTTGTTTCCGGGACATGAGAGTGAGTACCCTCGTTTGATAATATGATTTAAGGAAAATAAAGTAGATATGATCCAAAAGAAATCACTCTGAATAATTTTGAGCCAGCATATCCATCTATAAGGATGTTTTACTTACCAGCTTAAGAAGTGCGTTAATATATGAATATACCTGCTGGTGCAGTTTTAGTCACACGTGTCACAGTTTTCTGAAAATTCAATAAAACAGACTAGCAAGTATCTCGGTCTTTGATATGACCGTCAACTACATGCATTGGTGAGACTCCTTTTTGAGAGGAGTTTTTACAATTGTTGTCTGATTTTCTTTTAACCTGTGTGTTTGGAGACTATTTGCAACAACAAACCTAAAACCGCCCAAGCATCTCTTTTTCCTGACCTTGGCTACAGATGTGTCTTTCTATTGTGTTGGGATGTTACGTATGTCTTATTTTTCTGTTGCATACCTTTGTAAGCATTAATGTCTGCTTTCCTTGAGTCGAACAACTTAAGTATCTTAAATATTTCTTTTTTCTTTTACAAACTTTTAAAATATTTTTGTTATTTTTTCTGTGTCGTTCTTTTACACGTTGTAAGACTAACATACTTATTCACGACATATTAATCTATTTAAAGTTTTTAATTTAAAATACTTTCGTATGACTTTGGTTATGTATTGAATCTATTATTCTCGTCTTCATCGCTATTTTAACAACGTCTCAGCCGATATCACTATCAACCTCCTTCAAGTGCACCGTTTCGACAATGTCAATCTTTAGGCCAAACTTAGAAACCTATACATAATTTCGAACTGAATGCTTTACGTTATCTACGGAATTAGATTGTTCTCGTTCTGGCATCCATCACAGAGTAGAAATGTTAATTAATTATTATGTTATTTTCAGTCATCATCGCCTGTAGTAAGGCTTGAACCTTCAACTTTCAGAAGAATGTAACTTAGAACTAATTATTAATCAACGCATGTATCCGTTGTGCCACAGGTACATGGGGTTTATAGGTTATCGAGTTCGACATAAGTATTCTCCAGTTTGAAAAGATGCACATGAAGAAGTTTGTAAGTTACATCGGCCGAAACATTGTAAAAATAACAACTAAGATGAGAAAAGTAGTCCTAATAATCCAAATAATTAAAATTATCAATCGTTATCTAAAGAATTCTGAGATATAATATACTTTCATTTAACTCTATATGATGTAGCCGTATCTATAGACAATTTCGAAAATACGTATTTGTTTATTTGCACTATCGATTTAATCTTTAATGATTCTTTTTTATGCGACGCTTTCTGATACAAGTTTTAGCGCAGTCTTCGGATTATATTTTGCTAAATTGCAAAAACAACAAACGGTGTTGACAGCACGAGACCAAACTATTTATAATGATATTTAAGTTGAATGAAAAAGAAGCCATTTTGTCGCCTTTCTCGTACCAGGAGAGTTCTCGAATTGGGAGATAACTCATCTATTGTAAATACGTGCGAGGATAAATGACGCTTTCATGATCCTGTTTCACGATAACAAAACTGCTATTATTTTGAACTAGTTTTGGATCCTTCTTAAATGCTATCAATTTATATGCACAATCTTTAAATATATACACTGGTATTATCTTTTAAGAACGGGTTTGTTATCTTTTAATGTATTTGTTATGTTTATTAAATACTTACGTTTTTATATTTTTATTTCATTTACACAAACATTTATAAACATTTTTTCGTCGTTTTGTTTTTACTGGACGAATATCTAATATAATAAAAACTTTCTTAGCTAAAAGTCAAATCCAGATCGTTCTTGGTGGTCATACATCTAAAGAACACCACATCAATGCGGGTAACTTGGACCTATATTTTTCCTGGTCCTCCATAATGCTGTTACATAACGGCATCCAAAACCAGACATTTGTTACGTTATCAATGATGAAAATCATCGCCACGAAGGTCTATTAAGCGCTTCTCATAATACGAAAGCCATACGAAAGTTTATGAAAAATCTAGAAGCGTGTTTAAGCTTCTTTAACGCTAACTTTTAAGGCACGTTTAAACACATTTCTTTAGTGCGTTTTTAAGCCTTTAAACTGCTAGTCCTGTTACACACCACCTCTTAAGCATTTTACTTATTAAAACATTTTGTTCTTTTAATACAGTGTATTTTAAATTCTTCTCTCGTTAAAACATCTTTCCTTTCATATCAAATTTAAAATTTTACATTAAACACTTTAAACATAGTTCTTTTTAAATTCTGTTCTCATTAAACACCGTTTATTAAATATTGTATCTCATTTAAACAATTTAAACATTGTTCGTTAAGTATATCAAATTAAGCATAGTGCACTTTTTCTTTCTGTTTTAATTCTTTCAGTTTTACAGAGTAGGACCCAAAAAATGTGATGCACAAAAAATTACGTTACATTTTCTTTCGTCGTCTGGTTGTGATCGCCGTTGGTGCCGTCGGTTTCCATTGCGTATCTCTGGCCGCGATCGATGTTAGTGATCTTTTATCTGTGGATACAACTTCATATACAGGCAGAAGACAAACGCGGAGACAATTTTTCCTCAGAGAGATTCAAGTCTTTTATTCTGTACTTCGTTTCGGATGGGTTTTTTTTTTCATTCGCCCGCTAGATTCTCATTCATCCTTCTCGCTGGGGGTGCGACTATGCACGGGAATTTCTGTTGGATCTCTTCGAGATCCAGCCATTACGACGCACATCTACATTGTCGACCCGACGCTCTCACTTCCAAAGCCCTTTTGTTTCATTTGAGGGCCCACAGAGAGGTCGACCGTCCGGCTCGCACCCAAACCCGTAACTATCTTCAAAAACCTTAGTTTCTCACGAAAGAAGGAGTGACGTCACAGTACTTTGTCCTGTCATACAAAGTATTTCATTCACTCATGTTTTCTTACCTTTTCTGACCCGAAGGTTTCTGTGCCGGCGTATAATTTGAAACTTTGTTATGGTCTTTCAAAAACATGATTGACTCATAACGGTCCCCTTCGGTGCATGTCAGCTTGACCTGCACCGAACTCAAACAAGGTTCACCTCTCTCACAATCAAAACTAGTGGGCCTACACGCTTTTAGGCATGCAGGGACCCTTATAATATAACATGCACACGCATTTAAGATAGGTGCCTTTACTGATGACACCGTGCTGTAGTGCATAGGCTGGAATCCAATGCTCACACAAGCAAGACAATGGCCGAACCACTAGAAAATGACCCCCGTCTTTTAGTAGAATGGTACTAAAAATGGATGATCACATTTAATTTTACCAAGACAACTAGAAGAAAGTTTCCACCCATTGATTATCATGAATAATATAACCCACCCTGAGGGTCTTCCCTCCTCAGAAAACGCATAACAAATAACTAGATAGAAGATACTGCCAAGTCTGCCGAAAAGAAGGTAAGTTCCCTTTTACAAGTACTTTATTTTAATGTTCTCCCATGAACTTTTTGCACTAGCACTCCTCAGCGTAAATACCTCGACCCATCCGGCTATAAACAAAATCAAACCCTACTCTGTAGAGATTTTTAGATACTGGAAACTTTTCTAATATAATAACTTCTTTTCTCGGGCTGCTTGCCTTTGTAATTCCCTCCTTGTTTCTTGTTTCCAGACTGTACCAAGATGCAGACATTTAAATGTAATGTGAGCAAATATTTTGCTGTTTAACTTAATGTTGCTGTCTATGAATATGGTCCCGCTCACAGTAGCCCGTTACGCTTAATTGTAATATGCCTTGTATAGAATTGACAACAGGAAAAATATTTAATAAAACAGAAAGAATTTAATTCTGCATCCAGTAGATTAAGTTGTATTCACAACTTAACGAAACCAAATATAAGTGTATTTATATGTAAAGAAACATATTTCACTTTGAAAATACTTATTTAATATATAATAATATAAAAGAAGTGACTTTTGATATATTTACATAAATGTTTTATGTAAACTCGTTAACATAAGCACTTACTCATAATGAGGCTCCCAAATTCCACTCATGAAATTGTATATAAAATTTCACAATCCTTTCTGCAATTCAATTATTGGTCTAAATAAAATCCAGTCTATGCCTGATTTGTCCACCAATGAATGTCCAAACTTCTTTGTTTTATCGCCGTGCAATGATATGCTTCTCGCATATCATTGAGTGGCAATGAAACGTTTGTGGTAGTCTCATTAGTAGAAGGTATGACCATCAATAAGCTTCACACTTACCGGACCTTAAACACACAGATTATTATCTAAACTCAAAAATAATATTGAAGAATGTGATATTGAGTATTGAGTATACTCACTCTGTCAAGATAGGCAAAGTGTGAATAGGGAACACATGAAAATTTCCCGTAAACCCGTGGATGCCAGTACACACGTATCGACAATAAGACGATAAAGAAGCCTCGTTAAAAGAATATGCATGTATTAATTGGTTATCGTAATAAACCGTAATATATTAGGTTCGCCAAAAAAATCGTTCGTTTTTAGAATGCAATCTGCTGGCTAACTAAAGATCGTTTTATTTTTTTATTCTGCAAATCCTGTATTTGGTGTAGAGTGTATGTTGACGTGTGTAATAAGCCTAAGAGTTCTTATATTTTTGTTTTTATTTCAAGTCTTGAAATGGAAGATCAACCAGAACACTACCGACATCTGACGCTTTTTTATTACAGAAAAGGAAAAAGGTACAGAAACCTGCATAAAGATATGCGATGTGTATGGGGAGAATGCTGTTATGGAACGGGTGTACCAGGAATGGTTTGCTCGATTCCGAAAAGGAAATATTTCAGTGAGAGATGCTCCTCGCTCTGGCCGGCCATAGATGATCGACAGTGACCAAGTGAAAGCCGTTGTTGAACAAGATTGCCGTTGCCAACCAGATAAATCGCAGACATTCTCAAGAGCATGGAAAATAAATTGTATTAATATCCACTTAAAACAACGAACGGACTCTTTTAGTAACATAATAATATAAAGGAGACGTACAACATAGAGTGTACATATAATTAAAACAAGTCCCAAACACAATTGATTGCACACAATTTTAACAATAATATAAGGCAGTCGTGCGAATTACAGGTTTAATTGCAGAAAGGATTGTGAATCTTATTAATAATTATATGGGAGGCATGTTTTAGGTAACCTTTTATATTAATAGCCAGATCGTAGGGTTTACTATGTATTATTCCCCGAGATAAATAAAACATGAAACTTTATGAAATTCAAGTAGAAATTTGAAATCTTGTAAAAAAACGAATTCTCAGATCTATCTATCAGATCGGGCTGGTTGCCCGGACCATATTGATCCAACTTCTCCATACTTCCCTGTTCGTCATGGCTCTGTGAAGATCTTCGAGTTGAGAACCAGTATATTCGGTCAACTGTTTTGTGTACGTCTTATAAGGTCGACCAACTTTAACTGTTCCGTGTGTTGGCGTCCATAAAATCAGATCACTGATAACCTCTTCTTTGCTTCTATAACAATGTCCAACGAATCTCATTCTCCTGTCTTTTATTACTGGTGATATTTTAGACAAGTTTCCATACAACCGTTTATTAGATAAGTGCGTTTTCTAGTGCATGTTTAATACAGCACGGATCATTCGTGTGTAAGTTCCATCTAGTTTCCTTTCCCGTTTTTTTTTTGTTAGAGTCCAAGCTAGTAATTCATAAAGAGTATGGGTTCCACTACGGCTCTGAAAAAGTATTTTTTATTTGTTCAGACAATGCTGATTTCCAAATAACTCTTAGACGATTAAGTGCACTCCAAGCCTTGGCTATTCTAACGAGCACGTATTTTTCTGTCGAGGCGATGTGGCTGCCCAGATATTCGAAGCCATTTATCTGCTTGAGAAGTGTTCTGTTCAGTGTTTCTATTGGACCTGTTTGATTATAGCAGATATATTCTGTTTTCGTTGCATTCATATGCAGTCCAATCATAGCAGTTGACTCTTCCAAAAGATGGAGTAGCCTTTGGACATTATCATTGTTATCAGTAAACAGTGCAATATCATCGGCGTAATCGGCATCGGTGATCTGTTTTGCTAGATTACGTCTGCTTCTTGCTGGCGTTAATGTTGGGACATATTCGCTATGTTGATCAATAGATTGTTTCAGCACGTAGTACAGACAGATCACAAACAAGAACGGAGCCAGAGTATCACCCTGTAGTACACCGGATTGAATTTCAAAGAAATCGGTGTCTCCGTCGGAAGAGCGTACCATGGCTTTAGTATCCTTGTACATAATCATTATGGCTGCAACGATCTCTTCAGGGGTTCCATATGCTAATAAAATATTTTCCATCTTTTCTCTGTGGACCGAATCAAAAGTTTTGGAGAAGTCCACAAGCAGAAATGTTGCCTGCAGTTGCCTTACTTTTACACCCTCGATGATTCTTCTCACCGTTAAGAGTTGACTAACTGTTGAGCGATTTCTTCAAAATCCAATCTGATGTTTTCTCTAGTGGATTCGGTTGAGCAGCATGGCATTGGAAACTTTTTCTGCTATATGTGTTAGTGAGATGCATTTATAATTATTGGTTTGACTGACATTTTCTTTCTTTGGGAAGGGTAGTATGCAGCTTTCAGTCCATGTCTGAATCGCATTCCCATTATACACCTCATTACAGTAACAAAGCAGGATAGTATTGAACTTTCCGGTTTTCAAAGCTTCAGTTGGAATTTGGTCAAGACCAATAGCTTTCTTGTTTTTAGTTTCTTCAAAACTGGTTCCAATTAATTCTCATTGAATGGTCCGGGTTTTATTTTTAACTCTTGCTCGGAATCGATTTTAATGAGTGCATCAGCTGCCATTAGTGACTTGCCTGGCAGATTTGGGAAATGGTACTTCCACTTCTGCAGTCGTTCGTCTTAGCTGCTTGCTTTGATCTTTGGCTTAGAAGTTATTTTCCTGTCTGTAATGTCATTAACTGTTTGGCATGCAAGCGCTGATTGTTTATTTTCGGAAGCGTTTGTGATTTTATCGATTTGTGACTCTAGGTACTTCTGTTGTTCCTCGAGACATAGTCTCAAGTTCTTTGTGTGCCTCTTTATGTTTTTTGATGTTGATTCTGCTAGTGCTCATGTTTTACCTTTGTGCCAATTTGCTTAACTCTCTTCTTTTATCCTGAATTAGTTCATTTTCCCAAGGAAGATTCTGTTTCACTTTCTTTCTTTTTTGGGGATCAATGATTTAGCAGCTTCATTATGAGCTTTGACAAAGTTTTTATACGCGCCTTCAACATCGTTATTTTCATTGACATCATCCATTTGTAGTACAGCGTAGCGATTTCTCACTGCAAGGCTGAATTGGTTTTGAAGTTCCACATTTTGAAGTAGTATCTACCAGTTGTATTTGGTATTTGGATCTGATCTTTTCTTATTCGCACGCAGACTGAGTTTAATATTTGATGTGACCATGCGATGATCAGAATAAATGCCTCCCTTAGAGTGATAAGCTTCACAGTTGATCCACTTTTTATTTATGATTATGTATTCCAGTTGAGCATGGTGTCCATTGGGATATGTGAACGTCCAGAGTTTTCCTCTCTTTCTTTGGAAACGAGTGTTGACACTTATCAGTCCATTTTCAATTAAGATGTGTTCCAGGCGTTCTCCATTTCTATTTGATGTATGATGGTATGTGAATCTGTGGTATTGGTTCGTGCCTAACTGTGCATCGAAATCATCACCGACAATAATTATGTTATGGTTTGGTATGGATCTGATGAGTGATGAGAGATCGTCGTAATAATCTATTGTCTCAGCAGTGTCGGTTGGGCTGTAGCATGATATGATGCTTGGAATAGGATTCCCATTGAAGGTCGCCACTATGACTGTGGCGTTATCTTTTCGATGTTGTTCAATGATTTCATGGCACGTGGGCTTAACAATATTCCCATTCCACCGATTGTTGAGTTTCCTACATTCTTTATAGCTGAAGCAGAAACAAATGTCTATCCTTTTCCAAAATCATGATATTCTAAATTCATTTCATCGTGATACAATCGATGTTCTTGCACCTTTATCACATCTATATGATATTTGACTGCGGTTGCGATGAGTTCTGGTATCTGATAAGCCGGCTATAATGTTCTTACATTGTATGACAGATTAAGCGATTGTTTAGTTGCAAGTATACGGTTTTTGTTGTTTTTGTTGCTGTTCTTGTTGTGCTATGTAGCATATATTTTGAAATATGGAGCCAAAACAGAAACTCCAATACGTAACCCTTGTTGACCCGCTCGACGATCGATACGGGATCAATTTATCGTTAGATTTTTAGTCATTTTTTGGTCTATCGTTAGCGTGGCACCATCTGTGTGCGCTACTACTACGGTAGTTCTCTGTCCGAACTGTTTAGTCTTGATCGTTGGATCTACATTGACCTTGTCCGTTCAGCATCCAGTGACATAGACACCATTGATCCGTTAATAAGGCATTCATTTGCTGCCTATTCACATATACCCTGCCGCAAATCCAGAAATTTACGATTGCCTGCTAAGGTTGGCCGAGGTTCAGTCATTAACTGGCGCTGCCGTGTCTGTCCGTCATGGTAGGATCTGCCAGGGCATAAAAGTCCCGGACGACATAGCCACAACACGACCCTGTTTTCTCTTCTCCACCCTGGGAAAATTTTCCGAAGTGGAAGTCGGTCACATAAAAGTCTAGCTACTCCCCCCTCTGCCAAATACATAACCCCATAATTGACCCATTAAATACCGACTTGCACTCCTGATAATTTTCCCAACTATCACCCCTCATAAATATAAACAAAATCAAAAAATACGAACAAATACCTTAATCAATCCATATCCACACTACTTTACAAGAGCAATAATTTCAACTTTTCCAAAAATATTTCTCCAGTCATTAAGAAGGTAACACCCTCATTTCACAACATTATTATTACTCCCATAAATCCCCATCATTTCTCGGTCATAATACTAATCTCCCACATCTCCCAAACAGATCCAATCTTGCCGACCCAACTCTTACTCTCATCTCTAAACCAGTTTTAATCAGCATACCAATTTCATCACCTCCCAAATTTATTTAAACGGTTTCAAACCATTTAAAAACCCTACAGAGTTACTGCCCTTAGACCGCCCGGATGATACCTTTATTTAAATTCCTTCGGGATTGATTTAAAGTCCTTTAATCCAGGATTTAAATACAAATTTAATTAATGCTGTTCCTTTTAACCTCTTTAATCCTTAAACCCATTTTCTCTCCCTAATTCCTTTGGAAGACACATCATTAAACCCCAAAACAGTAACGGCCAAATATACGATACTCATAATATTGACTCACGGGAATTATATAGAAATATTTTTTTTTTAATTATTTTATTTTATTTTTTTATATCTCTTTAAATCTCAACTGTTACTTTTCACCCTCCCCCTTTTCTCAAACCTTATTACACTAAATTTAAACAAACATACACAACACTCTAAGCAAATAACACGTCCAAACGAGAGTGACACGTGACTTCACATTTACGAAACAGATGATCATAGAAGCTGAAGAGAGCCGGATGGCTAAGCCCTTCCGTGCTTGAAACCGACGGTACGAATGTTATACTAATTTTTCTGTACCAATATATATATATATATATATATATAGTATCTAAATGAAGTTGTTTTCGTAAGTGTAATCCTAATGAAAAAATTGTGTAAGATCCAATTATATTCAGATATAAATTAAATGACGTTTTCTGAATAGAGAGCTCAATATAAAGACCGACTATTTATGGATAAAGGATACCAAACTCAACGCATACAAGATTTTTCTAAATGTGTGTGTGTGTGTATGTGCGTGTGTGTGTGTGTGATGTAAAAGATATTGGTTGCCTTTCAATTAGAATATAAATTCGAGACGTTTAATTGACTTTAAGCGACGACGTGGACGTCACCTTCTTCATATCATATTTGAAATTCGTATGTGAGAATAGTTGCGAACTCACAGACAATCACAATGGTTTTATTCATATACATTTTTATTTTTCGTGCAGTTTTCTTTATATCGGTAGATATATACTCGATGTTCCGACTGTTGTACGCCCGTCTTTCTGCAGGTGTTTAACCATAAAAAGTTTATTACTACAGAAATATGCAATTCATTTCTCTGTTTGGGTCTCATCTTAGTTTCATTATTGGCCCGACTATGGGTCTTATTGGTCGTTTCTCTTTTATCGTACATGGGCAAATCTTTCTGTTGTTGTTTGTGTTTGTCTGTTAGGCGAGTTAGACCTCTGGATCGAGCCCACTAAAATAGTGTATCGGGATTCTCTACTGTATTAAGTCCTCCTCGTTTATTGCAGTGTGTTTCTCCCCGACACCGAGAGCAGCAAGGCTCATCAGTTGCATGCGAAGTCAGGGAAGGTTTGGCCAAGAACACACAAAAGAATGGCGCGGAAGCAACGTTGTCACTCTTACTCCATTGACTTGTGGTTATGCGCCTGGTACGCCTTGGTTTGTTATAGGCAGAGGCAGTAGTGAACAGAAGACGACTCTTCCTAGATTTTCACCAGAACCCTTTTAACTGGGTAGTTCTGGAACAACTACGTTGTTACAACTTCTAACACAACGAGGAAGGGTTGACCTTTAGAGAGTTGCTGTTGCTGAGGATTCGCTGGGGAAGCTGGAACAGGTCATTTCTATAAATAAAGTTGATACGCCCTCTATATTTGTTTTTTCATTGACTCCTACTTGTTTTTTTTTTAGATAAAGCCCTATAACCGTATATATTCTGAAACCACATTACCCAGAGCATTTGGATAAATATATTCTATTTTTATCAAAGTGGTAACAATAACATCACTGGTCAATGTTCACGCTGAACAACTTCATGTTATTTTATTTAAAACATGAAAATTGAAATAGGCCTCCATAATCATATATTTTTCTAAGACCAATGGTATTTGGATAAGTATATTTCATTTTGATCAAACGATGTCCAACATTATCGTGAGGTCTTTTTTCACGCTTGTCATCAACATTAAAAACTAATCGAGAATAAGGGTAATGAGATTGATAGATTGACAGGTGAATGATGATGAATACTATAAGAGGATTGAAAATAATGAATGGAATGAATAAACTTTGATGACTTATGAATACGCTTTATGACAAGTTTTTATTACATTGAACATCAACCTATAGTTGGAACAGAAAACAAAAACATGACAAGCAACCAAAGGGAAGACACAGTATTGACACGTATACGTATTGGCCACACAAGGCTGACCCACATACACCTACTAGGAGGAGAGGAAGAGCCTCGGTGTAATCATGTAATGAAGAACAAACAATAAAACACATATTACTTAAATGCAAAAGATATACACATATACGTAATAAATACTACAAAGCAACAAATATTAAAAAACTATTTGAAAATATAACCGCGTCTCAAATAATAGGGTTTCTCAAAGAATCCAACTTATACAAAAAAAAATGTTTAAATAAAAAAATAAACAAAATGTATATATGTATGTATGTGTGTGTATGTGTATATGTATATATACATATATATGTATACGTACATATATATATACAGTATTTACAAAATAACATTAGACAAGAAAAACACAAACAACTTGATTAAGAAAATCATTATCTTGTCATCAAGCAGAAAATTCAAAAATATCTCTTAAAAGAATAACCCAATTAATACCTTCCTTCCTACTCACCAAAAAGCATACCAAAAGCAAACAGTGATTATACATTAAGAACAGTCAAGTCCTGCTCGATAAAAACAACTTCCGAAAGAGGAAACATAGTCAAACTATTTGAACTTTAAAAAGGAAAAAAAAAGTTTGACCTGAAATGACCTTATAAGGGTTGAAAGGTTGTTAAACCCCAACAAACAAACAAACAAACATATTACATTGATGTATTCACACAGATTTGTAGATAGTCATGCTGAAGCAACCGTATGGTAATGTGTTCCACAGATGGTATGTTCTTCGAAATAAACTGTGTTAATGGAATTTTTGTTTGGTGTCAGGAACGTAGAGAAAGAAAGAGACGTTTTCTTTCAGTGAGGGTAGTGAAAGTTTTACTAGAGATTAAAGTTTAGTCGAGCATTTTCCGTGAAAATAATGACCGATTATACATTCACAGACTAGCAACGTCTTGTCTGTGAGAAGTAGACTGTGCCCAAGGGAAAAAATAATTACTTACTAGATTACGCCATGTCTGTTGGGCTTCAGTTCAAAATTATTCCCAGAATAAGATAGCTGAAGATTATATCGGATAAAACAGTGTGAAGTTAATAACAAGGATGATGGTAACAGCATGAAACATGTACAAATAAAATGAAAACTGCGTAACGATGTTTGTTTGAATTTTTGGTAATAGGATATATTTTATTTACCTCCTCTCCGGGGGTTAGACAGAAGGTCATGTGTGGTTTTGAAAAGCCAGCGCACTAGGCTTAGCGCTCTCTAGCTTACAAAAATGCCTAAGCAGTCCCGTCAGCATTCCCAGGTAGGAGCGCCTCAGGCGATTAACAAAAAAACAAGAGAAGGTAAAGTCTGTGAGGGTTGATCTCCTGAGACTGAAAAGAACAATACCTCAGCTCGACAGCAACAAAGTCACTAGCGGACTAATGTCGAGAACGTATCCCCACTTGTAAAAACACATCTACTCAACCTGTGCATGATAAGTATGACCGGCATTCTCTTTCTTCGAGCATTTATTTTCTCTATTATCTACTACGTTTCAATCGATGCTCCCTATGATCGCTCCCCCTCTCTCCCTCTTTATTTCTCCCTCTCTATATCTCTCTCCCTAATAACTATAAAAATATGATAGAGGCAGAGTATAAGTGAAAAGAATACAACACCTCTGTGTACCATAGCATGGGTTAATAATTCGATACACAGAAATCTCTTTCGTCGACAGAGACAACTCTTTGTCTCCCTGTAGTAGTTGGTGACGTTCAGTTGCAAAGGTGGTGTAGCAGTCACACGGCTGTGTATCTTTTTTTCCTGCCTTCTCTTTCGAGCTAGAATAATAGAAAAAGTTAAAGTAAAACGAATAACTTCATTAATTGCTAAATATTTTTGTATTTCTTAAAACACACTTCTTGATAAGAACACCTAGATATGACGTGCAAAACTTTCAATAACCCTTACAACCCCATCTCTTGAATATATACCAAGCGTTGATACGGTTTCGAGGCCTGGCCTCGGCGCAAAGAAAATATTTACGCACTCAAGGTCTTCAACATCTACTGCTTTCAGTGCATCTTATGAATCCGTCTTTCCTACCAAATCCTTAACCGCACCATACGTGCAAGACGCAACACCCCAGCATTACAGAAACTGGTTTGGTAACGTTCTTCGACGCTCTGAAGAAGAATTAATCCGCAAGTTGGTAGCTCCAATCGACCCCGCCGGCTGGAAGAAGCGCAGAAGCGGCAAACTGAAGACATTGATATGAACAGTGATGACAGAATGGATCCCTCGCGTTTTTGGTGTTCATCTCTGAAACCGGGAATGGCTGAACTATGCCAAGGACCCAGCTGCCAATCGACGGGGTGGACCGTCTTGACGCGAGATGCGGTAAACTCATTTAGAGCCGCTAAACCCCACCCCTAAGTGAATGACGTAACCATTACGGTTTGTCTTCTCTTGGCAGTTCCCTGATTTTGGTTTTGATGGTTCTCTTCAGTTCAGGAATAGTTTTGGTATTGTTTTCATAGGAATTTTATTTGAGATAACACCATTAAAATCTGAGTAGTTAATCTCCAGATAGATCTTGATGTTAAGCTCTCGTCAGAATCACACCTACTGATGAGATAATCGCCAAAGTGTCCCCACATATTATTGAAGGGCGATAAAAACAAAGACTGTTGGACATTCATGATTGAGACTTAGTACGCAAGTCAGACATCAACTCAAGTTTATCTGGACAAAATATGGTTGGATTGCGGAAAGTAATGTAAATGTTATTAAAGATTCCATGAGTGGAATTTAGATGGTGATGGGTCACCCTGTAAAAATGTCTTCTTTTTTCTTCAGTGAAGTTAATATGCATGACAAACGCTAGAGAAATCCGGCGTAAACGGATAGTTCAGTCAGTCTTTACATACAGGGAAAGCATCATCTTAAATGATAATTATATACACCAGAAAAAGACCGGAACTGAAAGCCTGTTGAGAAATCATACAATGGTTTTACATCAATAAAAACGCGATGGTAAAAACCTAGGGGAAAACACTCTATGTTAAGTCAAAACTGTTCAAACATTTTAGCAATTAAATGCATGTCGATTCGGTAATTGGATTCTTTTCCCAACTAGTACAGTTCCTGTTGAATAGCGTTTTCTGTCCATTATTTTGTGTTACGAGCGGAATGGAACAATTTCAATGAGTGTTACCGTTTTTGTGTTTTTTCTGTGTCCCTTTTTAATTAAAATTGCGTATCAATGTTTGCATTTGTCACAACATTCATTTCCGTATACATACACACACATACACGTATATAGGAGTGAATTTAAATGCCAACTTGACACTTTTCTCGAGTATGTAAGGTCCCTCTGTACAGGGGTTTGTCAGGACAAACTGGCATGAGGATACTTCCCCCTACAAGTAAATCCAAACAACATATTCAAAATAACATAGTATTCGAAGCTCAAATAAGATCCTTTTAGTATCGCTACACCACACTGGCTTATGCGAGGAATGGTTCCCCTTCTCCAAGTAATGCTGCTTCTAATAACAGCACTGAGCTAGATAGCCCACAAAAATAGATGAATACTTTTTTCTGGAAAACGGTAAGACCAAGAAACAGCAAGAATAATATATTCTAACGTAGTTAAATGATCAATTAGGGAGATGGAAAATTAATAATCTTCATTTCTTTACTAACTCAACGTTTTAGAGGTAAAGGAGAACTTTAGTTAAACACTCAGATAGTTATGTATCTCATATAGAGATCAGGTGTTAGCTCGAGGAAAAAAATGAGAACTTCTACTGAAGTAAAATAGAATATATATATATATATATATAATTATATATATAATTATATTATATATATACATATATATATATATATATATATATATATATATATATATATATATATACTAGAAGAATACCCATCCCAGAACGCGTAAAATAACAGCTCGGTTGTGCACCACTGTTATGATGTCCGCTTACGAAGATAAAAATCAACATATAATGTTTCTAAACCTCATATCTAGAATCATTATTCCAATTTAGATCAAAATCTATGACATAATATTGATTCTAGAAAATGACTAAAAATGTCAGGCTTAAACTTAAGGAGTCTTTAAGGTAAATTGAAAATCATAGGATCTTGCTTGATTCGTGTCGAATGATATGGATCAAATTTAATACAGATCTCTAATATCTTTGTTTATATTATGCTCCCCTAAAACCCTTTAAAATACATAAGCTGAATTTTGAAGATTGTTTAATAATAGATGTCTAATACCTCTTGTTAAAATTTGACAAAAGTCAGGGGTAATATTCTGTAGGGTTGGAATAAGGCGAGTTTGGGAGTACAGATGTTGGGACACGTGAAGTGGTGGAAGTTTTCAGACAGATACTTCGAGACCATAGACGACTGGAAATCACATGAATATTAGAGTAATGTCGGGTTCAAAATTTCGCAAAGCTCAATTCTCATTGAAAACTTTGAAGGCAGTGAAATGTGAGCTGGGGAATGGCGACGAGATGGAAGTAGTAGCGAGCAGGGTGATATTTTGGCAGGTGTTCTGATTATGTCCGCACGACGAAATTCTTCGAGAAACGTAAAAGAACGTGCAATTTTTTCGAAGCAAGGAAACGCGGATTTGGTGAGAGAAATGGATGTCGAAGTGATAACTAATAAAGAAATGCTGGATGAGGATCTTCGCTACGCCTTATACATGAGTTGAAATGGCTAACTACTCACACAAAGGCTCAAAGGAACTGCCTTACGGAAGCTAATAACCTACTCTAAAAGGTAAAATACCACGTCCGTTGGACTTCACCACTATTAAATACTTCAAAAAGTTCTGAAATAAAAGCATATAAATTTAAAAAAATCATATATATATATATATATATATATATATATATATATATATATAATTAAATAAACATTGCTGGAACAGTCGACATAAATTAATTCGCGTTTCAACGATTATGCGTCTTCTCAAGACTGTGTCAAAAAGTGAGTATCGGTTTTGAAATCTGCCCAGAAAGCCAAATGTTAAAAGAAGGGAAAAGAAATTAAGAGAGCGCGTAGCAAAATAATTAGGTCGATTAGTCTGGAATACATTCAGCTGTCTCTCTTCCTTTCTATCACGTCGTGTTTTTTCCATTTACCTAATTTTATTATAAAATGAAAATTAAACTTGATTTTTAGTTAAATTACTCAGATATGCTTTTTATATAAAAATAATTTAAAGGTCATCCCTAGAAAATCATGATCAGAATATTCAAAAATCTTAAATCTGAACTTGATATTCATATTAGAAGATTGCACTTAAAAAGTATAAAGACCTTATCCATCATATCACTGGAAATCGGAAGATGGTCGTACACAAACCATATTATAAAAATACGGGTGCGTACAATACCTTTAATACTTGAAATCAAATGCGTTTCTTCATCGTCGCAATAAAATAAGTGGAGGACATAGATAAAATCCTAACTATATTATTAATTATTAATTTAATTACAAACCTGATTAACCCAACAAATTTTATAACTAATTTACTAGTTCACTTAAAAATTACTCTGCTTTAAAAACGAAGACGTCATACCGATAAAACTAACTGTATTATCAATTTTTAATTTTTAGTTTAATTAAAATTAAAATTAAACCTCCAAATGTATTGGTTAACTTAAAACCTACTACCCAGCAATTGTTTATAAGATTAGTGTTGTACTTATCAAGGAATGGTTTAGTGTTTGATGTTATATTTTAAGGTTAATTATCGTGGATTTACTTATCCAAGGTGAACTGTTTGAAGTGCCTACAATTAAATCTTATCTCATCTATCTGATTCAACAAACAATTCCTATTAGGGAACATAAAAATAGCCAACTTCTCATTTAGACAAAGGAAACAGATAAGGGGTAAAGTGTGGGTGATGAAGCCTTTTTTATAATGCTTAATTTTAGTACAGATACTATATTCTTTTCCTTTAGAGATATTATGTGCTTAGATAATGATGTGCCTATTTTATTATCTAGATTATTAAATGAGCTTTTGTGGTTCTTTATCGAGTCTTAAAATCAGCACTTGTACCCCCTATGCTATTTTTAACATTAGATTGTTTTCTGGGAACACGGCAATATTAGAGGGTGATTAACTGAACATAAAATTAAAGGGGCGAGATAAAAACATAAATAAATTAAGGCGATTCGTGACTTGTTAAGTTAATTATGAATTACGGTTAATAGGAGCGTGCAAAATAGATTTTTTTAAACATAAATTCATGCTAAAAGCAAGTTTTATTTTAAAGTGTATTTTGTATAATCTCTATTTATATGAAGTTAGGTATGGGTATATACTTATATATTTGATGGGCAGGTTTCACTTTTAAACTAATTAACCGAGTATTATGAATTTTGCAACACAGGTGCTAGACGTATGGTGTCATAATATCGGTTATATTTAGTTTAATTTAGTTTTTATCAAAGCGAGTAAAAAGGAGGTAGAAATATATCGGGAAAATTAAAAAACTTTCAAATTTTGTACAATTTAAACAGTAGAAATCAATCCTCAATTAATAAATATTACCCACATTTCAGTTTCTTTGGAGTATTTACAAGAGATTTTGAGAGACATAATATAGGAATACTTTTCATTTGAAAATTCACATATTTCAGATATGCATTAGATTTTATTCATTGTCATTAGACATAAAGAGAGATTTTCTTAATCTCAATTTCTTGTTAAGTTCCCTTTTAAGCTTAAACCTTCAATTTAATACCTTTCCTATAATCAAAATCATGTAATGAATTTTAATGAAAATTTGAATAACGAATCTAGACATAGGGGTAGTAAAATTACATCTTGATTATAATATTCGTAAGGGGACATAAAATTAGTGCAAACCTATTCTGTTTGGGGAATTACATTTACCCATCCGAGGACGGGTATTCTTCTAGTATATAGATATGATCTTTTCATACTATATATACTAATAGAGAGAAAGAGAATTAGTTACCAATAAAATATTCAAATAACCAAACGTATATATAAATTTAAATCTGTTTAATCGTTTATTAGTCATTATCTCCCCTCTCTCTCTCTCTATTATATATATATATATATGTATATATATATATTGCACAACATTGTCATAATCTCGTAAAGTAAAAACACTTATAGCTCCATTGACATTTGTCACTTCACCGTTATTTGATTTCCTGTCTCACGTGAATTTCTTTTTCCTTTTATTCTATCAAATTATTATATTCCGTGGGTAGATCGAACAGGATGAGAGGTTTATGAACGAATAAGCTGACACCAATGTTATGCCTGTGGTGGATGACATATACATTATATATATATATATATATATATATATATATATATATATATATATATATATATATATGTGTGTGTGTGTGTGTGTGTGTGTGTGTGTGCATGTAATACATATACATTATATATATAACGTAAATTCCTGTTAGAAGAGAAACACCAGAATTTTCAATTACTTGTGCAAAGACGTATATATTTTGGTTTAGATTGACACTATACATTAGTATGATCTTCCATCGATACCTTCTGTTTTACTCAACGCTGGAAACGCAACCCGAAGGGCTTAAGCTACCGATTATTCAGTCAATGTTTTGATAGTTTGGCTCACATTATCAAAACATCGACTGAAGAAACGTTTACGTTCGTTCGCTGTGATTTAATAGTAATTACCATCATTGGATTGCTCACTGAATCGTAAAGACTGCCCCTTCCATCATACCAATTACAAAACATCCCCTTCTTCAACACCTTCAAATGAGAATAATCGACAATTTCACAAGTAACCGTACAAATACATAGTTTATTATTTAATTCTTTTTACTTATTATAAAGGATATTCAGTTACCCAATTAACTTATTAGAAACATCAATCTTGATCGACATTATTATAAAAAAACTTCGATAAATCCCTACAACCAAACATACGTGTATTGAAATATACACTGGAAATCGGTATTTGAGTTATTAAATCGATACAGTGTCACTCATTTAGACCTCATATGGTCAACAATCCCACTCAATAATAATACAACATTAGCGATGAAACTAGTTAAACTTATCAATGGTTTCTTCTTTCATTAAATGAGATACTCACATAGATATAATGTCTTACATTTAAGAGACTAGCAAATATATGCTCCCTTCTCTCTCGCTGTCTGTGAGAAGGTGTTCCTATTTACTTGTCTAGAATTATTAAATTGTGACAAAAATACATACAAATTCAAAGCTAAATAAATTCTTTTGGACAATTAAAATAATTTACGTCGAAGTGAACTTATTTATTTTATTTTAGCTTATGTTTGAATTCATATTTTGAACCATGACGGAAAGCTATAATTACTTTGTTAAGGAAATGTTTTAATCTCTTCTTCTTTCGTGTGAATCAGATGATTCTGGTGTTGTCATTAGTTTCCCCGATATTTTTCTAGAAATCTTTCTGGTAAGGCATCGAGTACTTACGAGAAGGTCCACGAGAAGGTTGCAAACATCCCTAAGTGAAATTGGTACTGTGGAACCGACTGGATTCGAACTTGAAACACCCAGGTCTTCAGTCCGTGTCGATATCCTCTTAACCACCGTCCAGGTCTTTTAATGAGAAAGTGCAAATAGTAGAACATCTCGCTAAAGATCACAAGGTTTCTGTTTCGATTTCCGGCCATCGCATTTATTTGTTGGGAATTTATGATGCAATATTTTCCATTTCTAAAAGTAGTTAAGATCTCTTATATTTCGAAATTAGACAGATTCCGCAATGTATTTATTACGTTGGAAAAGTAATTGTGACTGACGGACAGACAGACAGACGGACAAAATCCCTATTTATATAAAATAATCCATACTAGAAAAATCGAGAAAAATGATTCCTACATTCCCTATCTAACTTAGCAGTATTCCTTAGAGTACCACACTAACGTCAAATAGCAAATAATTTGTAAGACCGGCCGGTGATCTTTTGAGAGCGTACATATGGTCAACAAAACATCGGTTACCATCGCGTTTCCAGGTTAGACGTTTCCTAACAATCGTTACCGAAACGATAAACTCGTTAATGTTTAGCAGTATGATACACATTTAACTACTAGGAAAAAACCTTTATTGTTAAACGTGTTGAACAAAAGTAGTTTTTTTAAAATACCGTGTAAATAAACAAATTATACAGCCTATAAACACCTCAACCTCAAACCAACGATGCAGAATGCTTTGAAATTCGTTAAATAAGCTGAGAGGCAATATTCCCACATGTCCTTACGCATTAAACTACTTATCAAATAAATAAATAATAAAACAATAAAAAACATTTAATACAACTCTATGCTTTATCAAATATGAAAGCAGTTTGTAATCATCGGTAAATATTTGTAAAATTGAACTGCAAGGATCATCACAGTTAGTCAGTTACATTCCGATTTTAGACCCTTCGCTCCGAACAAGGAATCTTTCTGGAATAAAAACAACCGGATTTTCTCCTAAATTCATGAAGACCAGTTAGACGAAACCAGAGTACACAGTAATGTATTTTATTGAAATAATATATATATATATATATATATATAGGTATGAAGATGGTTATTTATACATACGCTTTACTTTGCATTACATTTACAAAAAGTATTTCGGTCACAGTTATAATGCAGTTGGATTTCATCAAAGCCAAAACGTATTTTCCTTAAAGTTTCATTTGATGAAGCCCAGCCGTTCAATGGCTGTGACCGGAAAATATTTTGCAAATGTGACACTAATTAATGTTTATATAAATAAACATCTTTATACCTATTAAACAGCTCTATTATTGAGCACTCTTATATAAACACAGTATAGATTCTCTGGAGTTTTACCCATTTAATGTAGACTTTACCTGGATTAGGATAGCGCAGGGGAGGAAGCGCCGACTGTCAGCTCGACAGTTGAGTTTCAATCCCGGCATGAGGCACTAACTGGTCTAGCCGCACTGAAGAGCTGTGATACAGAAAAACAGTATGTATGTGGATTACTATATGAAGCTCCCTTTTTAGGTAGAGCTTATTTGTAAGGATATCGCCAACTACCATAAGCTTTAAGGCAAGCCTCTGTGTAGCTTGATTGCCATATATATTTTCATTGCTTACTATATATATATATATATATATATATATATATATATATATATATATATCGTTGAATATGACAGACAACTTATGTCTGGATATTTTTGTGTGGATCCTTTCCAATAGCTGAATCAGGGTTTTTGTTTCGATGAGGAATTTGCCGATGAATCGCTATGATCGCTTGTGTCCCAAGTAGTAAAGACCATAGAGTTGACATTAATAGGTAGTTTGGGCGGTAATTATATTATTAATACGGAACTAAAGTTGGCATTATAAACATTTATCGCTAGTATTAAAGTGGATTCTGTTAATGGCTGGCTTTTTGGTTTTGATGTATAGGGCTTCAATTATAAAGAGTTTATGTTTATTAATGGCTAATGCCCCCCTGATGAGGCTATTGGAAAGGATCATCAGAAATATATGCGGACATAAGTTGTCTGTCATATTCAACGATATTTGTCTTAAAGAGAAAACGCTGTATATATATATATATATATATATATATATATATATATATATATATATATATACATCAATGAATAAATACTTTAATATTCATATCCATAGACATATATGTTTCGTGTTCACTAACACTCATCAGTATAAACGATGTAACTGTACCGCCGGTCAAAAAATTCGAACCCTGGTCCGATAATTTCGACCCCAAGCTTCTTGCCCGCGAAGCAGTCGTGACAATTACACTTTAAATGCGAGAGAAATAAGTATTGTGGTTTTATGAACACAATAATAAGAACCAGACAGTCTACCTATCTATATAAATCAAAATAACTCGCAAAGTGACTAAATTAGAATCTCTATTTAATCACTATCAAAGTGCTCGATTTTCGGAGATAGAGAGATAGAGGACGAGGAGAGAGGGAGTAAACAGTACAATTTTGGAAAGAAAACAAGATAAATATAAAAGGTTCATGTTATCAAACATGAATAACTAATTCAAAACATATTCTTTCGTTTAGCATATCATGAAAATAGCTCTATTTTTCTGAGTTTTTTGTTGTTGTTTTTGTTCTTTTCATATTCAACGCCATCCGTCATAAGCCACTTGAATGCAGACAAAACAATATACGATTTCCGCTTTGCGTGTTTATGCCCGGTTATTTGCGAATAGCTTCGTTCTGTTTGCCATTCTCCTTCAACGTTCGATGTTAAGCGCTGACGGGCTTCCATGTCTCTGTTACTTGAAACTGAATGTTTCTCCGTTGTTTTTTTTAATTATTTATTTTCAAGAGGCATTCGCTTGTTAAAACCTTTCTTAATATGGCATATGTTTTCCTTTTACTACATGCGGTTGTTATGAAAGTCATCCGTCGTATTTAGTACTCAAGACGGGTTGTCTTGTAGCAAGCTGAAGAAGGTGCTAAATGATAAACAAAAAACTTTTAAAATAAGTTAGATACAAAAAATGTTATAGTGAAAAGAATAGCTTTACATCAAATTTTGAATCATATAAAGTATACATTTTAAAATGATCGGTGCGCGTCAATGGCATGTATGTGCTTGGTAAAATCCGAAACTATTGATCATTATAAATTATGGAATAAGTATTCTAGACAATAGGGTGAGTAACGTCGGAACATTATTATTTTTTAAACTATACTATTTTGGATAGCCACTGAAACGGTACGAAAGAAAGAAAAAATAATTAAACTAATGATATATGTATTGCTTATACCCGTCCTGTGACGGGTATTCTAGTATATATCTGTATATAGCGATGCTGATGACGACTCATAGCGGGGAAGGGCGTGTCCATGGATTTCTTTTATGTATGTAAAAATTAATTAATAAATAAATATAAAGTAGATTGATGACACGTCCGATTAAGGGCGACTGAATGCATTCTTCTGCATATTCTTAAGCGCTTGGACTTTCAAAGTTTTGAAAAAGGACCTAAGGTCGGCGTGTTCCATGCAGGGAACGCGAACTCAAATCTATTCCGTACGAATACACATAAACTAGCGGTGTGAATCCACCTACGTTTAAACTGTGAAGAAGGAAACCTCCTTCTATCAAATTTAATTCTTATTTTAAACTGATGCTTAAAATACGAAATTAAATCATAATGAGAAGGCGGCGCCCCCATGCCCTATTTCTAAGTGTCTAGCAACGGTTGAAATCGAAAGAAACATTATTCGTTTCTCCCTGGGCCATACGGGATCCATGTTGAAGATCATGAACGCTAAATCCAGGCATGTCACCCCTTCGGGAACGATGAAAACCGTCACCTCGTTGGCATACGTACAGTATTCACGAAGTTTGGAGCAGGTGAAAAAGGAGTGATCAACTGTTTGAATTTCATCTTCCCCACAATGTGGAAAAATAAGGTTCATGTCCATACTAATACTGAAGCGTATGCCATTAAGGGGTACTATATTCCGAACCAATCGCCAGGTTAGAGAAAACTCGGTATTTGTGAGATTACTCCGGCCTGGCAACCAATTCCACTGAGAGTGAACTGTCCCCTCCGACCATCCAAGTCGCCTGCCAAGTGGATCCGAAGTGGTCTCAACCACTAATTCCAAATATTCGTTTTCCTAGACCGGGTGAAGTCACTGGACCCCGGCAGCACTCTAAGCGCAGCTCGGCATTCGTTGTAGAACTGCGATTGACTCCTTGGCCTACGACGGCATTCGGCAATGTGGTCAGGGATGAGGTTGGGAAAAGCCTTCTCAACCGCAGGACCCCACTCAGTCTCTTTTGTCAAAGTTCTACTCAGGAACGCAAACCTCTCGACATATAAATTGCTCGCCAAGACGGGCATTTCAAAAGCCCTAACTTCAGAACAATGAGTACAGACCTGTCTACGAACTAGAAGATTCTTCTTCTTCCACAAAAGCCAGAAAAGGAGACGCGTTAAATCCGTCAAGCGGTCCGCGGACTGTGGTAGTACAGCAAATCTGTGAAAAATGACAGGAAAGACGTACGTGAAAGCACGCCTAAGATCGACCTTTACGGGAAAGCCCTCTACGAAGCCAATTCCTTGCAGACGCTTCGACCTTAGACTGTACTTCCGACCAATTCTTTTCAAGGTGGAGGCCCGGCCTGAACCACACGAAAAGGATCCGGACCGGGCGATCTGACTAGTTGAAAAGGCCTGGCATCGCAGCCGCGCCACTCCTTAGGCATTGTTTTTTTATTGGTAGTGGCTGCCTTTACGCTATTATAATAGGTATTTATTGCAAGTTCCATAAATCAAATGACTCCATCTGAGATCGGTCCATAACGAATGTTTTTAGTTTTAGTTCATACATGATATGTTAACAAAGCATTCACTTACGAACGTAAACTTTTTACCGGTTTTTCCCGGGTGATTTTTAAAAGTAATAAACATTCGTTCGCTGATTTTTTCACGTTAATTTATTTATTATTGTCAGTCAGATCTTGTGTCTACTTGCAATTTAACATTTGTGTCGTCCATTTTCTGCATATCCGAATTTTCTTTTTGTCGTAGTAAATGTACTGTATATTTTAGTAAAGTTAACCATATTTTTTAGATTCCGGATTCTTCCCGGGAGTTTCTAAAATGCGAGAAATATTACATCCTTTATTTCTAAATAGGCAAATTTTTATCAGTGTATTTGCCAACATCCATAACAAGATTTCAATTTTTTACATTTACCTTCTTCCTTTTTTTCCGCATAGTGTATGTACGAAATATCTTTTTATTCATTTTTGCAGTATCATCGCATAGATTTATCAGCCGTTTGCATTCTTCAGCAATGTTAGTTTCGAATCTTGTTCCAGATTTTTATAGTAGACGTGATCTTACTTCAGTGTCTGCTGGGGCTATAAGACTTTGTACAAAAATAAGACGTTTGAACATAGCTGGAGTGATTTCGGCAAGTTTTAATATATCGCATTCTTTATTCGCAATGCTAGTAAATGTAGTATAACTTTGAGTCATATTTTTTTATATAAAGGCATTGCTAACGTGTGATGAAAAGTGAACTCCTTTCGCAAAATTTTTTTGTTAACAAAAGAATCGTTTTCTGAAATATATCTTCTCGATTTTTGGTAGTATGTAATTTGCATACTTTTCATATTCAATATCTTTGAACTTTCCAAGCAATAGTCGAACATTTTTATCTCGGCGGACAATATAGAATACTCTTCTTTAAAAAAGAATTCTCGTATCTTAAAAAGCATGCTGAAAATATGACCCATTTTTCTGGCTTGTACCTAAATTCTCTAATTGAGTTATTTCACCGCAAATAAGGCAGGACGTCACTGTAGACGTACTGGAAATTAGGGAGTAAGTGACTATGCTTATTTCAATATGAAACTTTTTAAACCTTCTCTTTATTGTAGAACTGTCTTTATGTCTTCGTTCGTAATTTTGTTTAATCTCACATAAGTAAATGAAACATTTTCGTCATCGCCAATCTGTTATATCGTTATTAATAGTTATTAAAAGTATCAGGAATGAGTGTGCAATGAAGACAATATTATCAATCAACTATATCATTTATTCTCTGCATACCTCTGTAATACAATACGTACATATCTTTATAGTCTTTAAGACTAGTCCATTCAATTCTACAAAACATTGTATTTTCAGAGCTGATTAAATGGATTCATCTTCAGAATATCCAATTGTTATACGTTAGAAAGGTTTCTGGGGACGAGTTTCCATCCAGTTCCAAAATCTATGATATAAATTAAGAATAAAATATTTAAATGCGGAACTTGGGGAGAGCACAAAAAAGGTTCTCTGTTGTCTTTCTCGTATATCCAGTTGTGATCTACGGATAAAGTGACATATTTATCCGAAACGGGAACGTTAGTCTATTTTTCATATCAAGGCGCTACCTTAAAAAGCCGCGTTCAGAGTCCTTTCTCACCGTAGCCACAGATCCATTTAATTTTACTGTTGAACTTATATTAAAATTCATAAGACACTCATAGATTGATCAGTGTCGGTGTCTTTCTTTGTCAATTTTATGAGTCGCATAGATTGGCCAAAAGTAGTACCCAATCACTTCTTCCTTAACGTTCACTTGATCAAGCTCTTATAAACTCAAACGCTTAGCGCTCTACCCTCTTTTCTATAGGCGCTATTGTGGTTAACGTCGGTGTGATCGTTTCACGACAAAAGCCCCCAGATGGCAGTCCCCAGCAAGGCCAATCTCCCACGACAGAAAGAGCCAGAATTGTTGCCGCCAAGCGCGCACATCTATTATAAAAAAAAACCACTCTTAACATAAGACATGTTCACGCGAATCCACATATTCGCAAACACATATTTTGTATATTACCTTAACTGTTATATATCATATAGTTATTACTAACGTAAGTAAAATCGTTCAATCAATATACACTGTTTTAGTTCCTTTTCTCCAGAAGCTGCCGCTCCTAAGTCAACTTTCTATCGCTTATCTTCGAGTATAATTCCTATTTTCTCTCGCGAAAGAATAGAATTTCTTTCGATGAGACAAAACCACATATTTTACAACGGGCATTTCCCCAGTTCTGTTCAGACATAAAAATACAGCGTATGATTTATCTAGTGATTGATCGGTTGGTGGAAAACATTTACATGACTCGATCGTATGTTCATACCTCTAGCAGCAAAAAAGTGCTAAGAATATAGGACATGCTCAAGGGAAATTTAAAATAATATCTATTCTGAATATAGAGCGGATTTATTTTCATACATAGATTACTGCAGAAATGTCGTACAGCAAAAAATTGTTTATACTAATGTGTCACTATTTAGCAAGGCCAAAGTTCACTCGAGGATAAGAGTTAATGCGATTCTCAGTTAAATGATGAACAATACTATGAGAGGTTTGGGAACGATGGGTTGAATGGACATAATTTGATTACTTAAGAGGGCGAATCGACACTTATTTGTTGATATTGAACGTGAAGACGAAAATGCTGTAGTCACCAAAGAACCAGGCGTGTAGTATTGCGTTCCACAGATGGGGAGGGGGTTATTGGAAAGAAACTTTGTTCATGAAAGTTCCGTTGTGATTTAAGAACATAAAAGAAGAAATGGTTTGATCGTTTGTTTTTTATTTTATTAACTCTTTTCGGGTTTTTTAATGCCGAATCAGGTCATTTTAGTAAAGGTTTATTATACTTCAAGTTCTTTATATGTTCAAGTATTTATTAATGGTGTTTGGTTTGGTTGTTTTGTAGAGGAAAATTGTTGTTTTTTGTGTTTTGCTTTGCAGAACATAATTGAGTTTTGCAAATGAAAAGGAAAAAAAACAATAACATCAATGTTTGGTGCATTTTTGGTCAGGCAGCTGGTATCTTCAGACAGCCTGATCTGGTAGCACCAGCACAAAAGACGAAAGGACATTTCTTTGTGATGGTGGTAGGTAGATGAGTTATTGCTGTAAATTTTTATAAGAGCTTAGTCGAGCACCTACGTGGAAGTTAACATAGAGTAGAGAAAGACTAACAACATCTCTACTGTGGTAAAAGGTTGCAATGAAGAAAAGAGATCATCCCACTATTAAATTAGGAAGTAGATGTTCCATTCTATCAAGGAAATAAAGAATGCTTTGAGCGGCACCTCCCCAGATGTGGCTGTGGTACTCCACCTTAGGACGAATCTGACAATTATGTAGGTAGAGGATTGTATTAGGAGTCAGATCTGCGTCCACCGAACTCACAGTCCATACTGGTAACCATTGTGCTTTCCTAGTTATATGCAATCTTCGTAACAGATTTGTCTGAACCTTACTCGCGGAGAAAGAATACTCGCCTTTGTTGATAACGGTCTTTCTTCACACGCTGGCGAATCGTTAAAACCAAAAACGCCAGACCAGATCACACAACGTTTGGACGTGGATAGAATATATTATTTCCCAATCCACTTCTACGCTTAACTAAATTTCATTTGCTATCTTCTTAACAAATAACGAGCCGTCGTCATCAATATTTTTCTTTGTAGTTTTGTTCTCGTTTTTTTCTGATTTTGAAGTGTTTATTGTTTCTTTCTTTCTTTTTTGGCGTTTTGAGTTTTTCCCACGTTTCATCTTTATTTGTCTCTAGTTTTATTCTTCAGACCCTTACTTAAATAAACTTCTACTAGATCTATGATACATCGTACATCTTCTATCGCTATCTTTATAAAGTTACGTTGTTTTTGTTAGTGTGTTTACTGACGATAGAAACAGTTGCCTTAATATTTTCTCACTTTCTAAGCGGTAAAGAATACTGCATTAAGTCCCCCTTTTCCTTTTAATAAGACGTTTCATTATTTTTATTATATATATATATATATATATATATATATATATATATATATATATATATATATATATATAACCCGTCTAGATGGGTACTGTAAGGGTAGTATTAACACAGCATGACGTCGCTAGCTATAAATGCATCGTTCTTTTCATTAAGTCGAACGCTCTTATGACGTCAAGCCGTCAGCGTTGGCCGAGTGGTTCTAGACGTCGGGATTTGAGTTGTAAAAATACTCGGAATCCGGGGTTTCGAATCGCATGACCAGTAGTGGATAATCGTATATATATATATATTTGAGAATTATCTTTGAAAACTTATGAGCTAAGTACTTTAAGATACTTTGCTTGAACTTTGAATTCTAATAAAATTTGTATTGACACCTTATTTTATTACTTCATTTTATATTATAATATATATATATATATATATATATATATATATATATATACAGAAAAAAGAACAGGCGGGCGAACGCTTCGATAACAAGAAGTAAACGGACTTTACTAACTATAAAAATGGTAATATATTTACCTTCATTGTGAATCTCCAGTCTCTGAGAAAGGATAATTTAACCGAAAGATTTCAGAAAAAGTCAAGAAAAAGTCAAGAAAAAGGAATGATTTATCATTTTTTTAAATATTTGCATCTTATTCGTGGTTTCTAAGGCATTTTCACTATTTTCAAATTTAAATTCTTTATAGATACTTTCAAAGAACTTTTTCAATGTTTAATACACCACCAGCATCCACGTGCGTATAAAGTCTATATAAGATGAGCTGTTTAATTACCAGTCTAGTAATAACGGTCGAACTCTTCGATAACAAGAAGTAAACGGAATTTACTAACTATAGAAATGGTAATATATTTACTTTCATTATGAATCTCCAGTCTCTGAGAAAGGATAATTTATCCAAAAGATTTCTGAAAAAGTCAAGAACAAGTCAAGAAAAAAGAATGATTTCATCTGTGCATCTTATTCGTTGTTTCCAAGGCATTTTGCCTATTTTTAATTTCAAATAATTTCAAGATGCTTTCAAAAGAACGTTTTTTTATTATATAACAATATATATAATATATATATATATATATATATATATATATATATATATATATATATATATATATATATATATTCAAAAAACGTCCAAAGATACGGGGCTGATTTAATAAACAAAACGATGAGTTACAGTGATCTGTTATTAACTTGTTGGTTAGTTTCTACACACAGACGTATATATATATATATATATATATATATATATATATATATATATATATATATATATATATATATATATAATTTACTTGATACTACTGTCAGTTTAATAGTATAATTACTCTCAGGAAAACTATCGGAAAATATATTACAAAATGATCTCGAGAATTACTCAAAATGTGAAGGTAGGTTAAAAATAAAAATTAAATACAGAAAAGTGTAACGTTTTATATATTGGCACAAAAATATAAAATAAAAAATGAATACAAACTATAAAAATCAGGAGAATCAAAAAAAAGTAAATAATGTGATTTGGTAATTTATTTACTTCCAATTTGTTATGCTGCTTTTTACAACGATTTTTTTGTTCCCATTAAAGGGAAATACATCCGTATGAACGAATACAGCGTTATGCCGCTTTTTAAAAATGGTGGCATTTAAAAAATAGTTCCTACCCAGACCAAATATTTTCTGGAAGGAATTAAATCTAATAATATTTTTTTTTATTACAACCATGCTTGAACTATACAGTAACAAATATTGACGTACCAGAATCAAATATTGATTTTGTAGAAAGAAAGATATCGGTAAAAAAGGAACGACTTCAAAGTTCATATTAAGATTTTGTGTATTGTCTCAAAGGCAAATAAAATAATTTGTTTAATGATTAGAAACTGTATTTTAATTGGAGGAAAATGTTATTGTTAGAATATTAAAGACTTTAATGCAATCTCATCTACATAATAAGTGAGTTTATGTTCATATGTATGTTATCACCTTTCATGCGCATTACAAAAAGTTGTCGTTTGAACTGCAAAGATGGTGATTGTTGATTAATTTTATGTCGCTATGGTGAAACAAAATTTGACTTTACCCATTTTAAATTGAATTGTTCCAAAATTAAATTATGTTGTCCCATCGACTAAAACAGTACAACTTTAACTAAATATATTTCAAAAAGTGACATTCGCTTTATTAATCAGACGACTATTTAAATGACAATTATATTAACTGTAATAAGATAGGATAGCTATTGTTTTTTAAATAATAAAATTGCTCATATTTTAAATGAAAAATGAAAAAGAGACATATTCGTTTTATTTATTTAAAGCTGATAATAACAATTATTTTTACGGGAAAACAAAAGTTAATTTTTTTGTATATGGTTGTGATATGGCAAACATTTATTGTTTCAAAAACAATATAATGAGTATCAGTAAATTATACAGGGTGATATCGAAAGCACCGTGGAATTTCCACAGATCCCGCTAGTTTAGAATAGTATACCCAATTATTGTCAACTGTCGCTAGACATATGAATTGGGGTATAATAAGGTATAATATTAAAATTAAAAGGTCTAATCAAATGATTAAATTATAAAGATAGACCTGAATCATTAGGTTAAACTACTTTACTAGCAGAATACTTAATTGAAACTTTAAAAATAATTTATTGGAATTTTTAAGTATAGGCCAACTTTTTTAATAACTCTCCTTGCACTGGTAATTTATTAGCAAGAAAGATATCGAAACTAAACATACTACACAATTAAATTCATTGTTTCATATAGTAATGTACACAGAATGAAAGAAGTAAATAGACACATTATCATTAATAATGAAGACTGCTGTTATATAGTTCGCAAGAACCTATGCAAGATAATATAGATTATTCACCCTAGCTGATAAATTGGATAATTACTCGGTTAGCAGAGAAAAGTGGAATACCGAGGTGTGCGGCGAGTTGACGCTAATTAAGCCCACTTTTATATAAACCTCAAATGTGGTTTTTCTTCAACTCTGAAAATTCTAACGCTTCTTGGGCCGGTGTCATACTTTAATAGTAATATATGATAGAAATGACGATATGTAAAACACGATAAATGTTGATTTAATACGAAATATCGATGTTCTAAACATGTACTGTTGCTTTGTACGGCTTCGAGTGTTGACCGTTATGTGGGGCGTCGATTTGTTTTATGTTCGTGTAGTTTGGGAAGAAATTGTCTAATCAGCTTAAGAATAAACTAGATGAATTCAGAATAAATGGTAACCATTAACTTATATTGATATTTTGGGGTTCTATCTGATGAAATATTTAGAAAACTTAATTCGTATATTAATATCTTAAGATGGAGTACTGCTGTCCTATAAAGAGAGGTGCCGCTCAGAGCACCATTTGTTGTCTTGACAGAGCACAAAATTGACTTCGCAATCTAGTAGGGGTGATATCTTCTCGTCCCTAGAGCCTCTTTCTTCACAGAGAATATATCGTGGGGCCCGGTTTAACCGTCAGACAGCTAGCAACAACGCCTTTCGATAAACAAGACTCTGAGCCATAGAATATTTTAATCGCAGGTTTTATTATTCATCGAAAAGGTAAAAAACTGAAAAGAAATAAAAACATTGTCTCAGAAATGTGAATACAATAAATGACGACGAAACAGGAAACGAGGAGTCTACTAAATCTAAAAAAACTGTTAAGCAGAATAGGAAGTATGTTGGGGAGTGAAGGAAACCACGAAGTATAAGGTACACACGTCACGAGCGATCGACAAGGAGATACGCACATGGGATGAGAAGGGAGAATAAAATTCATTTAATGAGAGAAATGTTCAAAGGAAATAACGGGCACGATATTTGATTCAGTTGGAGGAAGAAGGGATCATGTCCCTTACCGAAGATGGCTAAAATGTCGGAATCTGTAGGGAGATTGAAATTCCACCATCCGGTTTAGTCCGTGACGAAGCAGTAGCGAGAATTCAGAAACAGAGCACTGGAAAGCTGCTTGCCGGCCGGTGTCGGAGGTAAAAAAAGTCCCTAACAAATAGAGGGGCGGGAAAGGGAGATAAATCTAAAGGGTCTACATCAACACTAGACATAACAGTTAGTCTGTGTCTACTCTACAGTTATTTTCATGAAAGGTGCTCGACTGAGCTCTAATCCCTGATCCCCCCTCTAAAAAATCTACAGCTAGAACCCGTCTAGCTACTACCACATCAAAAAACTTTCCTTTCTCTTTCTCTTTCTCGTTCTCGTTCTCTCCTTTTCTCTCCCTCTGTGTGTGCGTGTGTACCGAAAACAAAACAGAACTTACATTAACAAAGTTTCTTTCAAAGAACACCTATATGTGGAACAAAACACAACAAGGCTGCTTCCCAATCGACTACAACATGGTCGTTTTCGAGTCTAATATAAACAACTACTTCATGAGCTGTCCTCTTGGATAATCAATTCCTCTTAAGTAATCTTCTGTCTATTCTATTATTTGTTAGCAATCCTGTCGTGGTGGCGTTCATCGTCCAACTGATAATCTCTCATATCTTTATCCTCGAGTGATCCCCTGACCTTGATAAGCGGTGACGCATTAGTAAATATATACATATATACTCTGTGAGATATTTTCTTTAAAAATTGACACAAAATTATATCTAAAAAACAAAAAAGCATACTAAATAAATAAATTACTTATCACAGTAATCAATAGCTATGGAACATCTGATAATGTGTCCTCATAACCATTGAATCTTTTCTCTGATATGTCTATAAAGTAGTTGTTGATGCACAAAAACTCCAAAGCCGACGTGCCTCAAGGATCTCTCATCGGCCCAATTCTTTTCCTGATCTTCATTAATTATCTTCCAAATCATATTCTGAGATCATTTGTTTACATCTACATGGGTGACACAACTATCTATGGCAGCACCTTGAAGAGCACTGTTGATCAAGTTTTCGCTGATTCTCTGTCCTCTGATCTGGTTCAAGCGGTGCAATAGTGAGGACAGTAACTTGTTACATTTAACACCTCTAAAACCAAGCTTTTCTCATTCCATCGCCAACATTTGGGTCCTTGTTTCTCCCCAGTCCAAATGAAATGCTTTCACTTTTAGGAAGCCTCTTGCTTTCATACGCTCCTTGAACTGCCATTCACTTGAGATCTAAAATTGAAGATCATGGTAAGATCATTCTACTACTACAAAAATGCATGACTCCTGGTGCAATCTTCTACGCCTATAAGGGTCAGATGATCCTAAGATAGAATACTGCTTCCACACCTGTGGGGGTGCCGCTAAGGAAATTCTTCATTTCGTAGACACAACGACTTCAAATGTAGTGGGGCAATTTCTTATCTATTCTTAGCGCCAATTTCTTCACAGAAGAGACGTCGCTAGTCTCTCTCCACTGTATCGTTACTTTCGTGGTTAGTGCTCGACTGATCTTCAATCTCTGCTCCCCCACCCATTTGTAAAAGATTCACAGAAAGAACTCGCTCTGCTACAACAACGAAAGCATAACTTTGTTTTCTTCCTCCATATGCCTAGCATCTGCAAAAATTCCAGGAATAGTGCTTCTTTGCAAGGGCTTTTCGTCTGTGGAACATATTACTAAGGAACAGCTTCCCTGCATTACAATGAAATTCGTCTTCAAATCTATTGTCAACAGATTCCAGTCATATTCCATCCACACCATTAACTAAACTTTGTTCATTGCATTAATCATCCTCAATCCTCTCATGTAGTTCTTAACCTTTCAACTAGCTATCATTCAATCTCATTAACCCTAATCCTCAAGTGGCTTCCGCCCTTGATAAGTAGTGATCTTTCAGTAAAAGCAAAGAAAAGTGATTATTTACTGATCTTCCGAAGAGTCTTCATCACAATCAAAACTTAATTGCGCTTCGGTTTTCATTCTTCTTCCATCGCTTTTCATAGAAATCATGAAATGCTTTCATCTACAAGAAGCTTCCTTATTTTTTTTTACGAGCATAAGCTCAGTAATGAGTTTTTTTCTGTTTGCTCCAGCTTTATCATTTGCAGCGATTATGAAAGCCCTGGGCAAGTGATTGGCGCCATTCGCTTGTTAATTTAGGAGGAAAACGAATACTAACTGCTTATATCGGATTGATGAAGGTAAAGAGCTGTCCTTTCTCTTACTCCACCTGTGTGTGTATCCCTCTCTATTCATATACACATATATATGTATATATATATATATGTATATATATATGTATGTATATATGTATCAATGCGAATATATATATATGTATGTATGCATGTATGTATGTATATGTATCAATGCGAATATATATATATATATATATATATATATATATATATATGTATATGTATGCATGTATGCATGTATATGTATCAATGCGAATATATATATATATATATATATATATATACGTGTATGTATGTACATGTATCAATGCGAATATATATGTATATATATATATATATGCATGCATGTATGTATGCATATGTATCAATGCTAATATATATATATATATATGTATATATGTGTGTGTGCATGATGATATGTATATGTATCAATGCGAATATATATATATATATTTATATATATATATATTTATATATATATATATATATATATATATATATATATATATATATATATATATAAATTATTAATGACAATATATGTATTAGTATATACTATCAGTGCCATTTTACTTTGCAGTCTCCTTAAAAGATTCAGCTCGATGATTGTCAATTAGTGACAACAGAGCAAATATAAGTCAGGTTCATATTATATTCCCATAACCATGTTTTTATTTTATTACTTTCATTTTTATTTTTTCACATTTCCAAAAAGCATAACATTTCTGTGAGATATATTTTTTACGGTCCGTTTCATTTGTTATGTGCCAAACAGCATTTTTATGTTAATATCGTCTCTGCAACATTACAAAATCATCAGAAAAATTCACAAAAAGTAAAAAGTTTTGGATTAAAGTGTCTTGAAAAAACCTACACTATATAGTGGTTACTTTTTGGGTGAAACCAAACAAAAAACAAAGAAAAGAGCAAACTCACACGTGAGGAACCCATTAATACGCCATTTTGAATTTTTCGTTCAGAGCTAGTACATCCTAAAAGTTGTGTTGACATTTATAAATTTTAATTCAGTAATATTTCTTAAAATAGTTAATAAGTTCTATAATTTATTCATAAAAATTATAATTCACTTGAGGGTAATTTTTTACTGTCTAAAGTTACATCAATTAGCCTTCAGCTGTCTATTTAGGTCATTTGGATACGAAGCTAACAACGGAGCTGGTCTCTTTTAAGTTTAACAGTGTAGAGCCAATTTGTTAGATGTTATAATAAAGGAGAAATATCTGCATTTCTTTAAGAGAGTCGCTTTCTATATTGGATTCAATTCTGCTCAGGAGGGAATCTTGCATATTAGCTAGGTAGAAATCGTTATTTTTCCTAAATCACAGTAAGCGAATATATATTGTATAAATATTATCATTTAAAGACACGTATTACGTCTTTTGAAGATTCGTTAGTGCGGCTTTAGCTAACAAACGTATCGACCGGCTTCACGGGTATCAGACTATAACTACCCAGACTTTTATCTATTGAGTAATCTCAAATGTCTATCAGCACAATCTCCAAACTATACCTAAACTGAAGAGGTCAACCCCGCTCTAAATCTGTGTCGGGTTCGGATGCGCTTGTAACGCAGATGTGCACATTTGGAGCTTATCATTGCACGGCTATAAAATATAAAACATTGACCGAAGAAAGTAAAATAATGAATAAAATGAATTAAATCTTTTTTCTGGTGTACCCCTACCTGGTGCGGTATTTCAGGAATATTAAATTCCCGAGTCGCATGCATATACCATTCATGCAGGTTCACGACGTTGATCTTTGCAGTTTCTTGCAGTACGTTTCGGCGTCCTCCTAAATACAGCCGTTGGTATTCCCAAATGGTCATCCATCTGGTACTGGCCATGTTCCACGTCACTTAAATTTGTTGATCTAACGAGAACCGGTGTGTCACGTTATTATGCCGCATTAAGCGCAATGTATAAGCGCAGTAATGACCACAACTTTAAAGAATGACGTATGACGATCGAGAAAAATCGTGGATTTTTAAGAAAACCATCAATATATAGGACCCCATTTTAAGGATTTGGAGAGTCTAAGATTGAACTGCTTCAGATTGAGAACAGGCGGTCGGTTTTGTACATCGCACCATCATCCGAACAAGTAGTGCATAGAAATGAATGCAGAGTGCAACATCTAACAAGAACTAATTATCAAGGTTAAAACGCACTCAAGGATAAGGGTGAATGAGTTGAATGATGAAGAATAGTATGAGAGGATTGAAAATGATGAACGGAATAAAAAAAATGATTAATAACGGAAACGTTCTGTTAAAAGTATTTGCTGACATTAGATTTGAAGATTTGAAGACGATCATTTATGCGGGAAGTTCTTGGAAAGAAAATATGTTTATAAAAAATTCATTTGACGCTAGAGACACGAACGAACGAAGAAAGACAATCAGTTTTCAGTTGTAGTAGGAATACAAATTCTTGTTTTGAATTCCTTACGGAAAGGAACCAGAGATTGGAACTTAGTCGAGCACCTTCCATGAAAATAACGATAGAGTAGAGAAAGACTGGCAACGTCTCTTCTATGTAAAGGGGGCTGTAGAGAACAGAAAAGATCTTCACCCGTTAGATTGCGAAGACGATTATGTACCCTGTCAAAACAAGAAAGGGAGCACTGAGCAGTCACCCCTCCCCAACCCCAAATGTGGCAGAAGTGTTCAATCTTCAAACGTATATGATCAATGCTGCGCTATCGCCGGACCGTCCACCTCGGCGTTTCTTACGTCAGATAGCGAGACGTAAACGATACGACTCCAAGCTTGCTGATGATCAATAGAGATTGACCCGTGTTAGATTTACAAAAAAGAGAAATGGGGTAAGAGGATATATATATATATATATATATATATATATATATATATATATATATATATATATATATATATATATATGTATGTAAAGGAGTAAGGCTACCAACATTTGTAGAATGTTTTTTTCAACATTTAAAATTATAAAATTATAAAATGGTAAAACAACAAAATAATAAATAAATGTTGAAAAAAACAACAAAATAATAAATAAATGTTGAAAAAAAACATTCTACAAATGTTGGTAGCCTTACTCCTTTACATATATACTTTTCTCTCGTTGGAACTGCACTAATACTGCACTACCCTCTTTTCTATATATATATATATATATATATATATATATATATATATATATATATATGAATAATCAGAATCACGAATAAATCAGCAGACAGACGGATAAATAAATGTGTATCATGTTTATACTTTCAAACATAGAGATTACAACCGCATAAATTGTTCGCGTGCCGACAGGAAATCACTATTCGTTTTGGGCGATGAAATTACTTTATTGATCGATAATAATCGCAGATGTCTCTAGTTCTAACTCGAATTTATTAGACGATTAGTTTAATATCACTGACGCAACGTCTCTTCCTAAAGAGACCATTTTAAAACGGATATTTATGATTTCGTTATATTGTCCGATTCGTAGACATTTCTTTGTGTATGAATGGAAACATGTCAACCGTCGTCATTTGATACTCAATAATAATAATACAAGAATATATATATATATATATATATATATATATATATATATATATATATATATATATATACATATATATATATATATACATTCTCATCCTAAAAAAATAGCCTCTCATTTCAAATCCATCGCAAACTAACCAATAAAAATGATTATTTACATTATTACTCACATCACAATAATTACATAAAAATCAGTATGATAATTGGCTTTTACCTTAGAGCTTTGCGTATTGGCAGGCCTGAACATCTCTCTCAGGAATACAATAAACTAGAATCCTCTCTCACAACTTTAAAATATCCCAAACATGTCATTCTTTCCGCTAAAAAGAAAGCGATCCAAATACATCTAAAATATCAAAAATACTAATACAACTCCTAATATTATAAAACCCATTTTAAGGAATGTTTTCCTCCCTACTAATTCTCGTAACAAACATCTCTTCTCTTCTCTTCTCTTTCCCAACATAGTTTCAGAATTATCCAAGCTACTTCACTCACTATTAAAAACATTTTACAAAAACATAAAAACAAAAATATAGTCCTTATATCTCCCACTCCAGCTGGAATTTACACTATACCATGCGCCGATTGTGGAAAAATATATTTTGGCGAGACACAACGTCCGTTAAAGAAACGAATCTATGAACACAATCGTGCTATAAAAAACTGTGATACCCCAAATGCTTTATTCACCCACATGATTTCATTTGGTCATCACTTCAATACACAGAAGGCATTTTCAATAAAACATATAGATGACTCTAAACTTCGGCGTCTCATAGAATCATGTTTAATCCTACGTCATAATAGCACAATTATTCAAAGACAAGGTTTCTATAATATTGCCACCTCTTCTGCTAGATTGATTCTAACTGAAATGAACTTAAATCAATATGACAACTGATAGCTTTTAATCCTTTCTCCCCCTCCTCCTCCTTCTCCTCCTCCTCTGCCTCTTCCTCCTTTGTTTTAATTCCTCCGTCATTAATTACTACTAATTGCTGCCACTCAGCATTTTCAATCGGCGTTCGACAGTCAACTGCTGATTGTTCTCTCTTTCTTCTTTTTCTTCGTCTTCTTCTTCTTCTTCCTCTTCCCCTTTTTTCATATTTTTTCTTTCTTTCTCCCTTTCAGCTGTTTATTACACGTGACTTTTTTTCCGTTGCGTTCTATGTATAAATCGGCGTTCAAAAGTCAACTGTTGGTTTTGCTTTCTTTCTTTCTTCTTCTTCTGCTTCTTCTTCTGCTTCTTCTTCGTCTGCTTCTTCTTCCCCTTCTTTAACATTTATTTTCTTCTTTCTCCCTCTCTACTGTTTTTTACACGTAACTATTTTTTGCCAATTGCATTCTTTGTATAAATTTGAAAACGTTTTCGTTTTTAATTAAAGTTTGCCACCGATCGAAGATGGTCGTATTTTAAACGACCGAAATATTTCGGTATAACTATATAACATGAGTGTTTGAGTTTATTTTTGCTAGTTGTTGATTTGCTTATCCTTTATTCCATTTTTATTTTTACATATCGTCTGAGACATTGTTTCTCTTTTTCCTCACATATATAAATATATATATATATATATTTATATATATATATATATATAAATATATATATATATATATATATATATATATATATATATATATATATATATATATATATATATGCATGTATCATTTTATAAACACTAAGAAGCCAGCTATAAATGAAGTACGTTTAGTACAGAAACACAAAATTAATAAGTGTAAGCTGATTTAATGTTTATACAAATTTGATAAAGTTCTACTTTGTATTAAGCACTGTTGAAAACATATGGGTTTAAGTCTATTATCTTAACATATTTAAACTTGATTAATATATATATATATATATATATATATATATATTCTTGTATTACTATATAAGTCCCTCTTTTCGGGTTGAGCACTGTCTAATATTATTTAGTGCAATGCAAAGATGTTTATAAATAAACAAATGGAGCACTGTCAAGTAGCGGTCAATGTTTATATAAAAACATTGTAGAGATCATTTACTAATAGCGACCATCTCGTGGTCTGGTTGTCAGAGCTGCCAACTATCAACGAGATGTTTTTACGTTTTATCCCAGGCTTAAGATAGGTGCTAGTTAAACAGCACTGAATAGATGTGATGCAGCGAAACAGTATATATGACTATATAGAGAGAGTTAGATGTATATATATATATATAAATATATATATATATATATATATATATATATATATATATATATATGTGTGTGTGTGTGTGTGTGTGTGTGTGTGTGTGGATTCTAATTCACCATTCAAAGTTCTTCAAATGTAGGATTATTTTAAAACATAAAGTCAGCTATAGCTCTATAATGCGTGACTCGAGCTATTTCATTTAATTCAAAGTACAAGAAATGTCTAATGTGTATTGTCATTGTTTTTACTTATTGTACTTTTTACAATTGACACTGACGATAGCCAAAACGAGGAGTTTTTAAATGTGTTTTTAAACGTATTTTTGAAACGTATGTGTATGTATTTATAAACGTACTTAAAAAGTACATCTGTAAATATTTTGAAATGCTTTCAAAATCTTCAAAACGATATCTTTGGTTTTAGCCGAAACAATTGTTTGCCTTGATTAAACACGATTTTTTCCTGTTAACATCTATCCATCATCATCATTTTTTTCAGGGTAAAATAATTAAAACTTTATATATATATATATATATATATATATATATATATATATATATATATATTCGCTATTTCTTCTTGTTTTAGCTATCGACTTTGTCTTTATTTTATATTCCCTTTCTTACATTATACTTTTTATATCCGTAAATTAGGTGATGTGATACAGCAAAACAGTCTCTATTACTATATATATATATATATATATATATATATGTGTGTGTGTGTGTGTGTGTGTGTGTGTGTGTGTGTGTGTATCTCTCTCTATATATATATATATATATATATTTATATGTATATATAGATTAAATTATATATATATATATATATTAAATTATATATATATATATATATATATATATATATATATATATATATATTAATTCCCATTAATTACGTGCCAGTTTCCACTGGCCGAGTAAATATGACTCTGTGAACGGGTTCGCGCCTCCCGACCGTCTGAAATTGTTAGTTTCCTGCACTGATACAGCAATAAGCTTGAAAGGTAGGTATTAATTATTTAATATTTATTCATAAATATTATACTAAGCCCTCTTTAAGAAACTAAAGTTGAGCATTCTCGAGGATGTTTAAAATAGACTGCTAAAAGCTCTAATGCAAAGTTCCGAATACGTTCGTAGTCTTCTATCGTCAAGGTACATATAGATCTTAATTTCCCTTAATTACGTGACAGTTTTCGTTGGCCGAGTGGATATGGTGACTGCTTGCAGATTCTAGGCTGACTCTGTAGGTATTAATAATTTAATATTTATTCATAAATATTATATATATATATATATATATATATATATATATATATATATATATATATATATATATATATATCACCATTAAATTCTGTTGTATATTGTTTATCAACATACATAAAAGTGTAGCACCGATTTTACAATTTTAATTAATATCAAATTGATTTGTATTATTTGTATTATTCAGACTACTGTACTCATCTTAGAGATTATTCTCCTAACGTTTCGGTCGATGCAACCTCCGACCTTCTTAAGATGACTATCGTCGAACTCGTGAATCTTAATGTCGAACTCGGGAATATGTACGAAATTTCGAATTGATAAAGATTTCTGAGTTCGACAAGATACACCCAAAGAAGGTTGGAGATTACATCGATCGAAACATTGTGAGAATAAGATCCAAGATGATAACAGTAGTCCGAATAATTTAAATAATACAAATTATCAATACTCATCTAAAAAATTCCTAAACAAAATATCAAAATATACAAATATGTGTTATTCTTATTTTCTTAAGCTAAACACTAAGATTGTTTCATTTGAAAATCTACAATAATCTCTCTGGTCTTTAACTATAAACGAAAATTGTTCGTTCCTTTATTTAAAAAGATAATTTTTTAAATAATAGATACTTCTTTTCAATGAAGAAACAAACAATCTTCGTTTTTAGATTTAAAAAACAAGAGAGATTATTATAGACTTTTAAAATGAAACAATTTTCGTATCTATAATAATCTTTTTTTGTATTTAAGTAAAAACGAAGATTGTTCATTTCTTAATTAAAAAATGTCTATTACATTAAATGTAATATACACTTTTTGAATTAAGAAACGAATAATTTTCGTGTTTAGTTAAAGATAAGAGAGGTTGTTATCGATACGTTTAAACATGAACTCCCATACGTAAAAGTTGCTCTCCCAGAATGATATTATATGCATAACTAGTACAAAACACGTCCCAAGACCGGTAAAATAAACAGTTTTGCGCCACTTTGATGTCCGCTACAAAGATTAAAATGAAGATATAATGTTACTAAACCTTATGTCTAGAATCCTTGTTCCAATTTTGATTAAAATTAATCATTTCTAACATGAAAGAAGAAAAAGAAGAAAACCTAAATTAAAGGGTTTTCTGTTTAATAAATAAAGAGAAGGAAATACCAGAAAAAGACATCATCAGAACGGTTAGATTAGGAAAACAAGTTAATAATAAACACCGATTGATGATGGTCACACTAAGACATGAGGAAGATGCAAAGTGGTTGCACAACTACAAATTTGGTAGAAAAATACAAAATGAAAGAAAATAACTTATATAGATGACTTCAGATTTGACGACAACAGAAAAGGAAGCTGCTTTCGAAAAAAGAAAGGAGATAAGAGAAAGAAATGCAAAACCACTGAGAATCAAAAAACAACGGAAAAGCGTCCAAGGAAATCAATTTAAACGAGTAAAGAAAAATAGAGAACATTTGAAAATACTGTCTACTAACGCAAACTCATTGAGAAACAAAATAACGGAACTAAAATTGATTGCTAACAAATATAAAATAATTTGTATTACTGAAACACATGTGTCTACGGGGGGTGTAGAAGAAGCAGAATTGGCAATACAAAATTTTCGATTAATACGGAAAGATAGGAAAAATAATATAAAGTTTGAGAGGTCTGCTATTTATGTACATAATGCTTTAAAGGCTTCTATATTTAATTGGTTTGATAAAACTGAATCTTTGGCGTTAATAATAATCGATGCTAATAACAAAGTTTTCGTCGTAGTATGTATATACAGATCTCCGAATTTGTCCATAGAGGAAGATTATAGATTAAAAGAACAAATGATTGAGATACCATTTATGTCAGAAGAATCTGAATGGTCGGGGATTTCAATTTGCCAAATATAAATTGGACAAAGGGTTTAGTTGTGTCTCCTATGAATTCAATTAGTCAACACTTTAGAATGCAGAACGAATATTTGGAGTTATTTACAACAAACGGTTTACATTGGTATATAGAAGAATATACTAGATATAAACTAGTGGGTAATAGATTATAAAAAGGTACATTGGATCAGATGTTTTCAAATAATGAATGCATAATAAAAGATGTTAGTTTGATAGCACCGTTAGATAAATCTGGTCATGCAAGTATGTGAATCGAAGTTAAAATTAAATCAGAGTTTGATTATATAAACAGAAACCAGAGGAACTGGTCTAAGATTACAGAAGATTTTGTGCCAGAGAAAGGAGAAAACATCGATAAAATTATAGCTCGAAAACACTGATGTTAATGAAATGTGGGAGGAATTAAATGGAAAGATGAAATCTATAATAAAAATATTCCAGAGGTATTATAAAATTCTCCAAACAAGGGGATCCATTAGAATAATTACGTTGGGACAGTAATCGTCTATCTCGTAAAAGGAAAGAGAAAGATAAAGCTTGGAGGAAATTTGGAATTATTCCATGTATGGAATATTATCAAAATGCTGTAAGTAAACAAAATGAATATGAAACACTAGAAGTAAAAGAAAAGTTGAAACACAAGAATAAGATTGTTACAAATATTAAATACAACTATAAACCATTGTTCAAATATGTTAAAGCAAAAACTAAAATTAAAAACAGCGTGAGTACAGAAAGAGATGATGAGACAGTGGATTAAACAGACACGCCAGTAGAAATAGCTGGTGTACTAGCAATTGTTTTCAATCTGTTCATTCTTTTGAAGAATTTGGTCCACTACAGGAGAGTTATTATAGGGGAGGGGACAATAAACATTATGGATGAACTAAAAATAGAACCTAAAGACATAACACTATTACTATCTAAGTTGGATGTTAGTAAAAGTATACGACCTTATGAAATTCACTCTAAAATATTGAAATATTTATTATCAAATGAAGGCTTCATCAATGCAATAACCAATTTATTTAGGAAATGCATGGAATATGAAAGAGATTTCATATATTTGGAAAACAGACATACCGCTACATAATAAAAGTTCAATACATTTAAAAAGTAATTACAGACCAGTTTCTCTAACATGTATTTTGTGTAAGGTATTTGAAAAAAATAATTAGAAAGTACATATTACATTTCATAAAGGATGATATAAATTGTAACCGACATGGTTTTGTCCATGGTAAATTAACATTATCTAATATTTTGGAAAGTATTGACATGGAGGAGGATAGTGCGGATATCATATATTTGGATTTTAGCAACGCATTTTATACGATATCTCATTATCGTTTATTAGTGAAAATGAAAGATGTTGGTATTACTGTCAAAATGGTAAATATTGTGAGGGATTTTTTGAACGATAGAACTTTTATTGTCATTAATTAAGGGTATAACTACATATCAACCAAACCATTTCATTATCACATCACTACATTATAAATCTCTATGCATGAGTAGATGAAGTGTGTGAGGTGCGCTGAAGGAAAATTCCTACCAGTAAAATACATAGCCTTGTTGTGCTCGCATACCCTTAATGACAATAAAAGTGTACAAATTTGGGAATTTCCTTGCTTTTGTACATTTAGTGTATATGAATTTTCATCTTATCCCTATTAAGGGCATATGATTTCAGTATACTGGCATTTATCATGGAATGTCACTACTTTTGTAAAGGCTATGCCTCAATACAACGGTCATTTTAAAGTTTTTTTTAATTTTCTAGAAAACTAAGGTATATGGTAAACTGAAATTAAAATGCCATCAACAAAACCCTAGAACCTCTATATCTGCCAAAAATCAACTGAATCCATCAAATAGTTGATGAGATACACGGTGGCACATACGTACGTACGTACACACGGATAACACAAAATCATGCCTGACCTTTCTGGATCTCTGGGTTGCCTTGACTAACGATGCTGAAATTCTATAAACTTATAGAACCTATGAAATAAAAAATGTGTGCAAAGTTTTAACTAATTTGGTTTATTGGTTTTTGAGTTATGATTGATCAAGGAAATGAGATTTCAAGCATAGGCCGTTTTTGAAGTCTATTAAGGGATAGAGCGCTCTCACGCCTCCCTTGATTGTAATAAAAGTCAAAGACCATTGGGGTTCTGTTGCTAGTTTTTTTTGTCTTGTAAGTCAATAGTTATTGTCTGTTGCGTTTATATGCCTGCTTTACTGCCGTTTTTATCAGTTGGATTTGCTGTTTAAAAATGGTTAGATGAGTAGGTCTATGTTTTTTTTGTATTTTGTTGTGCTCGAGCAATTTTAATTTTTATATTTCAACTGGCTTTCCCTGGTTAAAACTATCTAAGCCGAGCTTAATGGGTGACCCAATGGGGCACAGTTTTCTTTCTCGCCTCTCTCTCTTCATATATATATATATATATATATATATATATATATATATAAAGATAAATGGACGAAGAGTGATAAACATGCACGAATGTCCAAATTTATTTCAAACTCCAAATGTTAAATGCAAGGTATATTCTGTAATAAAAATATGTTTATTGTTCTTTCCTTAAGCCAAGGCTTTTCAAAGTTCGAGATCTTATCATCAGAGGAATTATACAGATAGATAAGTTGGCAATAGAAAAGCCAAAGTTCAACATTCGAAAAAATATTAAGAAAAAGGTGGGTGAAAAAAAGTTCGAGTAAAAAGATATTGGGTTTGTCCGGGTGGTAATTGTCCGCCGATAAGGTGTCCAATGGAAAGTTTCAATGGAGCAGAAAAATTTCGTAGAGGCATCACAGGAAGGCGTTCAAAAAGAAGTAGATCCAATGGTGAAAATTGAGTTCAAAGTCGTAGATAGAACGTACTTAAACGGAATTAAAATGAAGATATCTGGCCATTTCGAAAAAACTTCTCAATATATATATACACTTTTATTTAAATACTATACATTATTATGTATGTTCAACATTAATAACACAGTAATGTACAGTATTTAAATTAAACAATTAATATTAACTCTTGTAGAACTTACGATCGAGCACTTAAACGTTTTAAACTAACTTGTGATACATGCTAAGTATGTGTGTATGTGAGTCGAGATTCAATAAACATAAGCGGTTAGTATGATGTTTTATTAATAATTCAAACGCCATTTTACATATTATCGTTTCCTTTTGTGTAATTTATTCATGCAGAATAGACATCTATTAGCAAACATGTGATCTCGCATAGAAGAAAATTTAACCCAAATGACGTCAAAGATTCAACATCTTCAACATTTTTTTATCCATGTTACTCTATCTATCTATCTCTGTCTCTTCCTTTTCTCATATATATATATATATATATATATATAGAGAGAGAGAGAGAGAGAGAGAGAGAGAGAGAAGAAAAAAGAGTGATAAATATGCGACGATTGTCAAAATTTATTTCAAATTCCAATTGTTCAATGCAAGGTGTATTCAGTAATAAACTAGTGTTTATTATTCTTTCCTTAAGCCAAGGCTCTTCAAAGATCGAAATCTTATCATCAGAGGAGAAATACAGATGGATAAGTTGGCTTTCGAAAAAAACAAAGTTCAAATATTTGAAAAATATGAAAATTATTATAAAAGGAATTTTTGTTAAAATAAACGTAGTGAATGAAAAGAAAAATTCCGTGAAAAATATATGCAGATTGTCCGGGTGGTAACTTTCCGTTGAAAAGAAGTCAAATGAATTGTAGAATGTGAAGAAAACTCTTTGCGTGGGAGCAGTGTGGAGAAAGTGCTCAAAATATAGGTAAGTCCAGACGTACTTAAAGGGGATTGAAAAGGGAGAAATTGGCCATTTTTATATACTTCCAGGACCAAATATATATATATATATATATATATATATATATATATATATATATATATAGCAGGAAGACTCGACGTTGCTCAGGATTAAATGAGAATCACTACCATGTACTTTTTCACTATCCTCATAACATCATATTACTTTTTCTGTTTTAACTACCCTCTTCTTCCGTTTCCCCATCTAATATAGTCGAAAGAAGCTGAAATGTGGGAAAATTCTCTGAATCACTTTCTTATTTAAATGGTTTCAATTTGAATAAAATCGGATGCACCTTTTTAAATATTTTGACGGGTTCTGTCTCCATGAGTCACTTAGAGGTGTGGTACGAGGATATTCGATACATAGAGAGTTACCTAAAACTTCGCGACCACTTTCATTGTCTTTCCCTGGGAATGTTACACAGCTGATATAAATTTCATCAAAATAGAATATATTTAAAGTTTTAAAGAAAGCTCACTTAGGTTACGAAATTTGGTACAACTTTTATGGTCTTCCCCATAGAATTTTATACATAGAATTTAAATTTCATTAAAATAAATTGTTTGAAGTTTTAAGGGAGTTATACCCTCATGACCCCCCATGGGTGTACTTAGAGATTCAGGAATAATTCCATTGACTTCCTCGGTAAATTTTACATTAGAATATACTTTTAGATTTTATGTAAATTCTCTAACCTTTCTTTCTATAGGGAACATACAAACATATGACACACATACATGCACAAAAACATGTAGTTACACATATATAGATACATAAATATATATATATATATAATAAAGTAAAGTATAATTTTCTCGTCTGTATTAAAACATAATACAATAATAACCAAAACCTTTATATTTTAATCTGTTCCACCATTCAATTAGACCAAACCGTCATGCGTGTTTCCAGAAAGTATGCATTCATTTCGTCTTTTTTATATTTATTATATTTAACCCCGGATTACCGAACTCTAAGAAATAAATCTTCCAAAATGAAGGCTGCGTCAATTTTTACTCGCTACTATTTATTTACTTTCACCGCCAACAGATTTACCGTGTGGTGATTTTTCATAGAATAAAATTAAACTAACATCGGTTATTCTAGAATACTTACCGAACGCTTCAGATTTACATTCTTGACAAACATCAAATATCAGCTAAGAGTTTAGATGTCTGCGTCGGTAAGCTTTTCCGATTATTTTTTTTATTATAGTTAGTTTTTCTTTCTTCTCTTATTCTTCATGTTAAATAGAGAAATGTTACTAGTTATTCGGAATTAGACAATAAATTTGGTCTGTAAAAATGGTTTACATTCCAGAATAGAGCGAAATATAACAATTAACGAATATATTCTTAACATGGTAGTTTCTGTTGTCGAATTTCGATATTTCAAAAAAATCAGTAGATCGCAAAAAACGCTGTAAAAAGCTTACATGTTGCTTTTTTCTTTAACCTTTTGCCGAGTTTAGCCTCTACATAAAAAATCCGACTCCACTATTTGGGGCCGAATAACTTTTTGTTGTTTTATGCAGTAGTTATTATTATTTTCTCATCGTTTACTTGTCTATATAATTATTTTGGTTATTCCCTTACCAACTTATCTGTTTGTATTCATCTGATGATAAGATTCTATTCTTTGAAAAGCCATGGCTTAAGGAAGGAAAAAAAATATCTCTTATTTGAAAGCACCTTGTTTTAAACAACTAAGAACGTAATAGATTTTGTATTTTTACCCTCTTTTTTCTCATCGTTTACTTGTCTATATAATTATTTTGGTTATTTCCTTACCAACTTATCTGTTTGTATTCATCTGATAAGATTCTATTCTTTGAAAAGCCATGGCTTAAGGAAGGAAAAAAATCTCTTTTATTTGAAAGCACTTTGTTTTGAACAACTAAGAACGTAATAGATTTTGTATTTTTACCCTATTAGAATAGTATATTGATCCATTTGAAAGCCGAACCCATTTCACTGTAAATAATTCAGGTTATTGAAATAAGATTTATTCATGTTGGTCTCTACTTAAATCTATGGAGGGGAGAGCCCAGTCACTCAAAATCGATTTTATGGGGGGGTCCGAATTAATACTCTCAGCGGAAACAAGTTCGTTCCTAATAATTATTTTGTTTTCTATGAACATATTTGTTTTTTAAGAATTGTTTTGTTATATAATTTGTATTATTCATGTAAACTATATATGAACAGCTTAGAATACCAAGTAATGTTATAAAAATCTTTGTTTATATATTTATTCAATAAATAAAATGATTTATTTCATTTAATCACTATATAAAAAATCTAACATTACTTGGTATTCTAAACTCTTCAAATAGCCTTACGAATGTGTTCTAAGATGTGCTAACCCGTATATATATATATATATATATATATATATATATATATATATATATATATATATATATACATTAATATATATATATATACATTAATATATATATACATATATATATATATATATATATATACATTAATATATATATATATATATATATATAATGATGTAATATATTATGTACATATTTTTGTTTAAGTATTTACTGTAATATTGATCAATATATTGGTAAGGTTTTAGGATCAGTCCCACGCGTGTGGTCTGGTCGGTGTTGAGGTAAATTCCTACTCTTCAACAATTTGCTTGTTTGGTTTTCTGCACAACACTTATGTACAGGCTAATACAATTTCTGGGGTCAACACCTTCGGTTCTTCAGCAATTAAGTCATGTGTCCAGTCAGAAAGATAAAGGTTAAGATTGGATGAGTAGTGACTTAATTTATTGGTGTAGAAAGTTGCCATGGAACAACCAACGATTCTGTCATTTAAGTTTGACGTACGATATATATATATATATATATATATATATATATATATATATATATATATATATATATATATATATATATATATATATATATATATATATGGGAAGAGAAGGATGAAGGTAATCCGACGTGATGGTAAAATGAAAGAGGAAAACCAAAAACTGGATGTTTTTTATGTGTACATCAACGTTTCGTCTTTATTTATAAGACTTCATCAGGATGATGATATAGAGAAAAGATATCATGCAAGTACAAATACATATATATATATATATATATATATATATATATATATATATATATATATATATATAAAAGTAAATGTTCTCCTATTTCATTGACCAAATAGTTCTGTAAATACAAGCTGCATATTTCGAATCTAAATCGATGTATTCCTGATATGTGTTTTCGCAGAATATGCGTGCACTTTGTTTGTTATCAGTCATTTTTATATTTTCTCGGCTCTATAGCTTCTCTTAACATATTCATCCACACAAGAAGTCGGAGGTATTTTCTTTCTGACGCTCATATGTACTGCAACATTAACCCACTTCACAATGAATCCTCTTTCGTAGCTTTACTATTTAGTCATAACACCATTTTTATTTTATTTATTCGTTCTTGCTAATATCTGTTACATTCTCTAAATTGTCAACCTAAATACTGGGCGCTCCTCTACATTCCGGATTGACGGAATAACATTACATTGGATTAGCAGTCAGTCTTATCGTCATGAATAAGTGACTATCTTTCGATTTCTGCTTTTGCAGAATAATTGAATACAAACAATCAATAGCAGTGGAAGAGGTACGGAGTTCTCTCTGTCATCCACGTCCAAAGAATAAATAAGAAGGTTTCAAACTTCGGCAGCGACTAGGTAGCTGTAGGAAGAGAGTCCCTGCATGGGACAGCAAGATTCAATATCCTACCATACTAGCCGCAGGACCGAAGATTAGATATCAGAGAAGTTAGTCGAGTTCACTTCAATAGGCATTGGAATAAGACATCAATAGATCCAGATGCAACAGTAAGGACGAACTAAAGGCCAGAATAACCAGGGCTTTTTAGGACCTTAGTCGGAAGAGAATGACGAAACTGCCAGTGTCGTGTTCATCGAGTTAAATCGACAAAAACAAGTAATGAAATCAAACTGATTAACTTTAGGGAATAGCTCCCTAAAATAAAACTGATGTGCTATGTTATCCTGGATAATAATCTTGCGAAAAAATATCGTCAGCAGTATGGTAAAGATATATATATATATATATACATATATGTATATATATATATATATGGGTGTGTGTGTGTGTGTACATATTTCAATATCTCCATACATATATGTTTTAACGTGGACCAGAATGACCAGTGTGGTTAGTTAATACTGTACAACCGGTCGCAGAATCCGAACTCACCTTAGCCTTTTATCCGATATCTTTGTCCTCACGACCACTAAGACAAGTGTACGACTAAGACAGATACATATCCCTATATTCATTAAATGTTCACAGTCAACCTCCGAAGAGTGTTTAACCAAGGGAGGAAACTATGCTTTTCCACCCTACACTCTCCCATTTTGCTACTTCACCTAACTCTTTCTAAAGTTCCCTTTTCCTCAACTCTTAGCTCAGGTACTGTATGTCAATAATTCCCCCTTAATTTCTAAGCCCCCTATTTAGTCTTTATTTTCTTGTGTAAACCGTTTATATGCAAATATTTCTCAAACCAATCTTATGTGTGTATCTTAAATCTCTTTTACGTACAATAGCAATATTTAAATTTATCTTTCATTTGTTCAATCAGAAATCCCACCTGTTTTCTTCATAGTACCTTCTACCTCACCCTAATCTACCCCCTAACTCCCACTGCTTATCTCCTTTCCCTCTATTTCATCATCTCCCTCCCCTGTCTGACCACTGGCACTCCTAAATTTTATGATACTTAAAAATTTGGGATACAGTGTGGATTTTTAGCTTCATCACCATATATATTAGTGTGTTTATCAACAGACAGCTGTTAGGCGTTGCAGAGTTTTAGTGTGGGTGTAAATGGGAGGTTAATTCAAACTCGATCGCCATATAAGAACTAATGAGTCACCGACCACCATATACTGTAAACAGCTGACGGTGCTCTTTTTCTATTTCATGATTTAAAATAAAGCCCCCTGTTTAGTTTTCACTACTGATATAGTTAAACCCCCTTTTGTATTTGTGAAGACTTCCGTTGCTAAGTTGGCTTATCAAGTCTACATCTGCAATATGAAGATTTAGTTTGTATCTCTAGGTATTAAACTGCATTATTTGCGTGTATAAATAACTAACACTTCTTCTGTACACACACACACACACACACATATATATATATATATATATATATATATATATATATATATATATATATATATATATATCACCTCGTCATATATATCTATCACTCTATCAAGACTCAGAGGACCGGCACCACCACACAAGTCAGTTCCATAGTACTCAGCAAAGAGGGACCACTCTACAAAATCTCCTGGCTCCTCTCTCATCTGCTAAAACGTCTACTTTTAACCTTCATCGAACACGTCAGCAGCTCGGATGAAGTCATCCGCAGGTTGCATTTACTACCACAATGTAGTGACGGCTTGGAAGGAGACAGTCGTAACACCGAGGCGCGAACCCACGCCCATTAAATTACGAGACTGAGAGGGTTGCATTATGCAAATTAGGTGTAGCAAGAAGACTACATAAAAGGCGGTGTCTTTTGGATCGGTGGCAGTCGAGTAGAGAACGTCTCGAAGATCGGATACGTTGGGAGAAGACGGAGGAAAAAAGAAGGAAAAACGCGTTGCACGGTTAAAGGAACACAATTCACAAAATACTATTACAAGCTATTCCGGCTTTTTTGCTATGGCGAAGGTACGCATACACAGTGACATGGTAAAGCCATTTACTGGCGAGGGAGACGTGGTAGCATGGCTTAAGAAACTGAGACTGGTGGCGAGACTTCAGAAGGTGGATGATGTGGCGAGCCTGCTCCCATTATATCTGGAGGGGGACGCGTTGGCCCTGTACTTGGAGATGGACGAGAGCGACCAACTGGACGTAGAGCAGATAGAGGCCCGGTTAAAGGAGGCGTTTACGGACGGCGCATTCACAGCCTATAGGAAGTTGACCATGGTTAGATGGGCTGGCGAGCAGGTGGATGTTTACGCCAATAACATCAGACGGTTGGTCGGACTAGCAGGTTTCGATGGCGTCGGACTTGAGAAGTTTGTCAAACTGGTTTTTGTCACGGGATTCCCTGAGGCCATCTCTATTGGACTCCAACAAGCGCCAAACATTGAGACTCTAACCATGGGAGACCTAATAGCGAGAGCAAGGGTACTAACAACAGTTAGGGACCAAAGCCAACATGTGATTGCAGCCGTGTATCCACCTGGCAGTAAAACAGCAGTTCCCAAGAGCTGCCACAACACTGGTATAACCTGCTACAGATGCAGCGGCAGGGGTCACATAGCAAGAGACTGCCGAAAACGTGAAACACGTTGCTACCAATGCGGCAAGGTTGGACACTGGGCCCGGAACTGTTCGGGAAACGAGCCAGGGGACGAAGCATCAGCGCCAGCCTTCTCCCCCACCAGGATGTAAACAGGGCGCTCCCGGAGGTTATTATCCATGTTGATGGGATGCAGTGTTCGGCGTTAGTTGACACGGGATGTGCACAAACAATAGTGGATGCGAGCAGATGCCGATCCTGGAAGACGGCGAAGGTGGACATCGTGACCGTTGGAGGCGCGTCCGGTGCATGCTGCGGCAGTGGTGCGGTCACCATTGCCACAGATGAAGGCAATGCTGTCAGGATAGATGTTCTGGTGGTGCGTGGTAGACCACTGGGATTTGATCTATTATTGGGGATCGATGCGATTAAAGCGTTGGGAGGTGTCACTGTGGGACCGACAGGAGCGGTTCGGATCGGCGACAGGAAAGTTTCTACGTGTGCGGCTATCTCCATCAACGAACCCGACTTTACTGCTACTTTCGACAGTCAAAGACGATCATGGACCGCGGCGTGGAAGTGGGCAGATAACTGCGCACCTGAAGAGCTGCGTAATAAAGTGTCCGAGTATCGGGTGGCTGCGGAAATTCGACCAGAATATGATCAGGAGCTCCGCACATGGATGAATAAGGGTTGGCTCGTGCCATACCCGGAAGAAAGGCTGGGACCTCCAAAGGGTTTGATTCCGTTGATGGCCGTGGTACAGCGGAATAAGGCAAAGGTGCGCCCAGTGATGGACTATCGCGAACTTAACGATCATGTGGACATATTCACGGCAAACGCTGATGTTTGCGCTGCTAAGATGCGTGAATGGCGCCAGAAAGGAGCTAACGCGTCTCTGCTGGACCTCAGGAGAGCGTACCTCCAAGTACGAATCCACGAGACACTGTGGCCGTACCAGACTGTGGAGATCGATGGAAAGAGGTACTGTCTGACGCGTCTAGGATTTGGATTGAATGTGGCTCCCCTTGTCATGAAGGCCATCGTCAGCACGGTTCTATCGCAGGAGGAAGCCATGGACCGCGCAACATCGGCTTACATCGATGATATCCTGGTCGACGAAGATGTTATGCCCGCGTCTTGTGTCAGGGAACATTTGGCTCGGTTCGGACTGGAATGTAAGGACCCGGAGCGGTTGGGGGACGGCACATGCGTGCTGGGATTAATGGTCTGGAGGGAGCGCGGCGTCTTGCGCTGGAAGCGAGGACACACAGTTCAAGAAGTTCCCGACATCGTCACACGACGAACTGTGTTCTCCTTATGTGGAAGGCTTGTTGGGCACTTCCCGGTGTGTGCATGGCTTCGTGTGGCATGCGGAGTGATTAAGAGGAGAGCCAGTTCGATCACAAAAGGCTGGGATGACAAAGTGACTGACCCCCTCCTCCGGAATATGATATGCGAGACTATGGATGCAGTGAAGCGGAGTGATCCAGCTTGTGGAGACTGGTGCGTGAACGGCCGGGAAGTGAATGTATGGGTCGATGCCAGCTCGCTAGCAACTGGGGTAGCATTGGAAAGACAGGGGACAGTGTTGGAGGATGCTTGTTGGCTGCGACCTGAGAACGATGCCCAGCATATTAATTTAGCCGAACTGGACGCCGTGTTGAAGGGCACCAACTTGGCTCTGCAGTGGCAGAGCAAGGTATTGCATATAAAGACCGACTCTGCATGTGTGTACCACTGGGTGTCGGACACTCTAACTGAGAAAACACGAGTTCGCACCAAGGCAGCCAGTGAGATGCTAATTAGGAGACGGTTGAGCACACTTAAGGAGCTTGTGATGGAGTACAAGCTCTCGGTGGACGTAACGTTGGTTGCATCGATTCAAAACATGGCCGACCAACTGACTCGCGTGCCACAGCGGTGGTTTGACGCAATGAAAAGGGAAAAGGGGCCCGAACCCCTGATAGGTGCTGTACACGTAGATGAACTGGACGCGGCCCAGATCATGGATATTCACAAACGCAGTGGACACCCAGGAGTGCGACGCACAACTTATTTCGCCAGAAGAGTTTGTCCTGCAACGACGAAAGCAACGGTTAAGTCGGCTATACAAACCTGCGTAGAATGCCAATCAATAGATCCAGCGCCGGTCCACTGGGAGAAGGGAAAACTGGAGGTGAGCAGCAATTGGCAGAGGTTGGGGATGGACATTACACATTACGGTGGTTATCATTTCCTAACTATCACAGATTGTGGCCCGTCGCGGTTTTCTGTGTGGAGGCAGTTGGCACGACAGGACTCGGCAAGCGTGATTGGTCAACTAAGAGTTGTCTTTTTTGAGCGTGGCCCACCGCGTGAACTACTCACCGATAACGACACAGCCTTTCGCAGCAGGGAATTTAGGATTTTCGCAGATGAATGGGGCGTGAACCTGAGATTCCGTTGTGCATATGCCCCAGCCGGGAACGGCATTGCAGAGCGGTGCCACCGTACCGTAAAACGGATTGCGGCTAGAATGAGCTGCTCCATACAAGAGGCTGTCTACTGGCATAACGTCACACCAAAAGACGATGAGTCACATTTGACCGCACCAGCCAATGCGATCTACCGTTACGAAGTGAGGATAAAAGGGGTTGACGTGGTGCCATCATCAGCAGGTCCTGAACACGGTCCTTACCAGGTTGGAGACTGCGTGTGGGTGAAGTCACCGGAGAATCGCTGCACCACGAGTTTTGGCCAAGGTCGGGTAACAGAACTAATCAGTCCACAATCTGTCGCGGTGAATGGAATACCCAGACATGTGAAAGACCTGCGCCTACGCTACAGTATACTCTCGTTAGAGGAAGATTCTGACAGCGCAACATCTTCAGAGAGTCTGATAACTGACGACGACACGGAGTCGGATGATTTACCCGAGACAAAAGTAGAAGCCCGCAATCCTGAAGAGTCCCACACCCCCGAAGAAGCCCACGCCTCTGAAGAAGCCCCACTTTTGCGAAGGAGCACCCGGCAAAGACGACCGCCGAGGTGTCATCTTTGTGATCATGAGATCAGGGGGGAGTGTAGTGACGGCTTGGAAGGAGACAGTCGTAACACCGAGGCGCGAACCCACGCCCATTAAATTACGAGACTGAGAGGGTTGCATTATGCAAATTAGGTGTAGCAAGAAGACTACATAAAAGGCGGTGTCTTTTGGATCGGTGGCAGTCGAGTAGAGAACGTCTCGAAGATCGGATACGTTGGGAGAAGACGGAGGAAAAAAGAAGGAAAAACGCGTTGCACGGTTAAAGGAACACAATTCACAAAATACTATTACACACAATAAACACTTAAACACAACTGAGATGCTTTTAGCCTTGATGTCGTCGCCCGTCTACACTTCCGTACCCACATACCAAGCAGTAGACATAATTACTAACTGCATCTCCTTCAGCGACCTATATTTCGTCGGCCTCACCGCTATTGATATACATGAACTCCTACACATATTAATAGACAACACATATTTTACATACAAACAAAATAATATAAACAAGTAACAGGACTGCCTATGAGCTCCAGCTTCTCAGGACTGCTCGCCATCGCGTTCATAGATACATTAGGCTGTCATGCCTTCGACTCTTGTCACTCCTTCATTTTCTTGTCACAGTACGTGGACGATATTTTCATTCTGTTACCGTTCCAACACAATCTTTAACACATTCAACACCACCGACCTCCACATGTAATTCACAATCGAAGACACTGACAGTTCTGTATCTTTGGCACTTCTGGATTTCAGCTTTAACATCTCCGAAGAAGGGAACATAACTACTAAATTCTACAGGAAGCCCGACTGTAGAGACATATTCATACATTACAGATCAATAAAATAAGCTATGCTGGGAACGAGTTAACCTGCATTCGTAATGAATGCAGAAAAGAGGTTGGCAATACCATCTGCAGCAAGAAATTCCAGCATGTACTGGAGACCAGTAGATACCCCACGGAACACCTTGGAACACGTCGGGAAACTCCGAAGACAGGCGCAACAGATAATCCTTCTAACATCTACTTCCTGAAGCTGCTGCACTTCTAACGACAGGATCACCAGCGCTATCCGGAAAGCTATACGTAAAGGGAATCTCGACGCTCAGTTAACATACACCGTCTCATCACTACGACAAGAATTAACAAAACGAAAAACCAATTACAACAATACAGTCTGCACTCTAGCGAACTGCCCCATGAACACCAAAGGCAAATATCACCGCACACACACTGTATATTGCATATAGTGCAAATTCTACATCGGTATCACGATGAGTACCCTACATATAAGAGTCAAATAACACCTAGAAACACGCACCTCTTCCTTCCACAAACGCATACGACAGCACAAAGAAATTAATCAAGATAGATATCCTGAACACGAAGATAAACGTCAACAACCTACGGATAAATAAATCGTTAATGATGACAAAATTGCATCCCAAAATTCACTATAGACTCGAATTAGGGTCAACACTTCTAGTCTGATGCATACAGTTTCACATCTCGATCTTTTAGTGATGATTTTAATCTCGAATTTTGATTTAACCTTTAAATGAATACTTAAGGCCCAATAAGCCTAAGCGGAGAATAATAATACTAATAATTAATATGACAACATAGGAGCAATACTTACTCGACATTGAATGCCGAAAGAAATCAGTAAAATAAAATAAGGAATTAAAGGTTAATGAATATTGAGACCACCTCCAGCGAGAATATTCACTTAATAACACTAATAGTTATTCAACATTGAATGCCGAATAAGAAGATAATAAAGAAAAAAGAAGTGAAAGAATTAACGGATTGAAACCACCTCGGCGAGAATATCACTCGAAAAAGTTAATAGCTAAGCCTATAAATTAATAATATTCGTTATGTGTCGACAATAATACTATTAAACTCAACATAGAATACGTAATTGGAAAATAGCTGAATTAACAAGTGAATTAAAATCATCGCCAGTAACTTAAACAGGTCCCAGCTAATAAAGGAAGTAACCCTTTCAGCAGAATTACCTTCCAAAACCTAAGCGATTCTAGTTAACTTTAACAAGATACGGGCGATGAATGAATAAATAAAATAAACTTAAATTAAATAAATTTATAAGATATACATACTTTTTTTAAAATTAAAAGTTAAAGAATTATTAATATTGACATTGACACATCAATTTAAAAAGAACAATGGACTTAGAGAAAAATTTGGGAGAGAAATTAATAAAAAATATTTTTGTATTTTTATTTTAATTAGATTTCAAATCCATTTCATCATTTTCTGTGGTATAGAACTAACGGATTATTGAACGTTGAGACCACCCGCGGCGAGAATATCACTTTATAAAACTAATAACCAAGCTTAGAAATGAATAATATTACTTATGTGGGAATAATAAAATTTAACTCAACATCGAATACGTAATTAAAGAATATCTAAATCAACAAGAAAATTAACACCATCGCCAGAAACTTAAACGGATCCCAGCTGATAAAGGTAGTAACCCTTTCAGCAGAATTTCCTCCCTTCCATCGTCCAAAAAGAGATAAGCGATTCTAGTTAATTTTCAGCGCTACGAGCGATGAATGAATAAATGAAATAAACTTAAATAAAATAAATTTATAATATATGAATAATTTTTTTTAAATTAAACATTTAAAAAATATTAATATTAACATCGACACATAAATTTAGAACGAATAATGGACTTGGGGCTAAATTTGAAGAGATAAATAGCTAGACAAAATTATTTTTGATTTTGATTAGATTTCAAATCTATTTCATCATTTTCTGCGGTATAGCCCGCTGACAGCGGCCTTCATATATGCGTTTGAACTAGAGTTGAACATATATCCGACGAAGAATGTTAACGAAATATTATACTGTACGGAGCTTCCATCAGACCGTGTTGATTAAGGTAGGACATAATATAATGTAGATAGATATAAATATATATATATATATATATATATATATATATATATATTGTATTAATAATAAAGTAAAGCTACATAAATCGTTCCACTCTTAATTTGCTTCATCTTGTGTCTGTCCGTTACACCTCTGCAATGTATTGCCTTCTAATAATCACCTTTATATATACACACTAAACAATCCTTCAAGCCAACTACATGAACATCTTATATATATATGTATATATATATATATATATATATATATATATATATATATATATATACATACATATACGTATATATATATGTATAATATATATGCACACACACATATATTATATATATGTATGTGTATATATGTATATATATATAAGATGTTTACTTTTATGTACGTATAAAATTTATATATATATATATATACATATATATATATATATATATATATATATATATATATATATATATATATATATATATATATATACGGCGATATTTCTATTATAAACCTGAATACATGGAAAAAGTTGGGTAAAAAACCAACCATGATGAAAACGAGTAAATCAGCCCGGACGGTAACTGGTGGTGGTATAAAATTTGAAGGAGAAGTTGTCCTTCCGATAAAATTAAAAGGGATTACGAAGAAATTAAAAATATTCGTACTGAAAAATAGTGAAAATCTGTTTGGAATAGATTTAATTGAGAAATTTGGACTATGGGATAAGCCAATCAATACATTCTGTAAAAAATAGAATGTTCTTCTCCAACAACAGTAAATATAAAAGACGATTTAAAAGAATTATTTCCTGAAGCATTCACGACTAACTTAGGTCGCTGTAATAAATTCAAGGCCTCGTTTGAACTTAAAGAAAACGCCAGCCCAATTTTTAGAAAAAAGCGAAACGTTCCGTTCGCTGGGTTGGAAAAGATTAATAAAGAATTAGATAGATTGGAACAGACAGGAATTCTATCAAAAATAGAACACAGCGAGTGGGCAGCCCCCACCGTATACGTAAATAAAAAGAATGACGAAGTTAGAGTGTGCGCAGATTTTTCGACCGGGGTCAACTCCCTATTAAAAGATCACCATTACCCTCTACCAAGCCCAGAGGAAATATTCACGAAGTTAAATGGTGGTAATATCTTCTCTAAGATAGACTTGAGCGACGCATATTTGCAAATACCGGTCGAGGAAAATTGCTCAAAAATACTATGCATCAATACGCATAAGGGATTATACAAATACAACCGATTGCCCTTTGGCATCAAAGTAGCGCCTGCCATTTTTCAGCAAGCGATGGACACCACGCTAAGTGGTATTGAGTGCGCATGTGCATACCTGGACGACATTGTTGTCAGGAGCAAATCCCTACAAGAACATAAGGAACATTTGAAAAAAGTATTTACTCGAACACAAGAATTCGGCTTTAGAGTAAAAAAAAGTAAATGTGATTTTTGTATGAGCGAGATTAAGTATCTTGGACACATAATAAACAAACATGGACGACGTCCAGACCCAGACAGATCTGCGGCAATAAAAAATATGCCAGCACCTGATAACGTAACAACCTTGCAGAGTTTCTTGGGACTCGCAAATTATTATCAATCTTTTATTGAAGGAATGCATAACTTGCGAGCCCCCTTAAATAATCTGCTTAAAAAGGATACACCTTGGAACTGGACGCAAGAATGTCAAACCGCTTTTGACAAAATAAAGAGCGCACTAACATCCGAATTATTCTTAACGCAGAAACACAATCTGGAAGAAGCAGTCATTGCAGCAATTCGGACAAATGTTGAAGTAAAAAATATGGTAGCAAACATCATTAAGGAACTACCCGTAACTTTGTCGGACATTAAAAGGGAAGCCGAGAAAGACGAATACATAAAGGACATAAAAGAGAAAATTATAACGGACACAAAGGTGCAGGAAGTTTTCTCCATATGTAACGATGTGTTACTGTACAGTGAGAGAGTGGTAATACCTAAAACATTGCAGAATAGGATGTTAAGAGATTTCCATACGGGACATCCGGGGATAAATCGAATGAAGTCGTTAATGAGAAGCTACGTGTACTGGCGTAACATGGACACTGACATAGCAGTAACAATAAATAAATGTAAAGGATGCCAGTTAGCAGCAAAGTCCCCACCTATAGTACACAAACCTTGGCCGAAAACCGACCAACCATGGTCGAGAATCCACATGGACTTCACTGGTCCAGTAGGAGAAAACTATTATTTAATTGTAGTGGATAGTTACACAAAATGGCCGGAGGTAATGCGTTGCAGGAATCCAACAACGAACAACTCAATAGGGTTCCTACACGAGTTGTTTGCAAGATTCGGTGTACCAGACACACTGGTCACTGACAACGGAACGCAGTTCACATCCGCAGAGTTTAAGGAATTTTGCGACACGTTCCGAGTGAAGCACATCACGACCCCGCCGTATCATCCAAGGTCGAACGGCCTTGCGGAAAGGTTCGTGGACACGCTAAAACGAGCGTTAAAGAAATCCATTGGAACACCAACAGAAAAAGCTTTGCAACAATTCTTGCAAGTTTATAGGATCACACCACATCCTAGTACACCATCAAACATATCAACAGCTGATCTAATGTTTGCCAGAAAGGTAAAATCAGCGTTTGATAAACTGTTGCCAAGACAGGCAATTATCCGAAACACTACACACACGAGAAGAAAGAAATATAACTCGGGAGATCGAGTATATTTTAAGTGCTACAAGAATGACACATCTTACTGGAAATGTGGAGTAGTGGATAAACGCATTGGTGATTGTACATATATGATTAAAGGTCCACAGAGTATACATAAAAGGCACCTAAATTAGATAAAAAAACGTCATATCCAAGATGATGATTATACGACAACAGTCGAAGAGGAGGAAACCATAGATATCATATACGAATCCTTTAATTTGGAACCGCCTCAATATAGACCTGAACCCCGAAGATCAGGTAGGAAAAGAAAATTTAATGAACCATTGATGGTAAACCCAAAAAGAAAAAGATATTGAAATCTGTGTGACTTCAAATCTTGGGAGGGGGTGTTGTGGTGGCAACCACTCATTTGCATATACGAATAACGTTACACTATGAATGGCAAGCCTAGGTTGGCCTTAGGGTGTGTTACCTAAATGCCACCGGAAGTGACGCCGAAGAGCGTACATGTCCTCCCACCAAGACTCTCTGACTCGACACCTTCATTTGTACATACTGAAACTATACCTTTTCTTTAATACACTTATTATTGCATTCTCCTTGTTGTTTGCGTCTTCATTGTATTCCTCACTAATTATTGTTCAACCTTGCAACCACAACAATTATAATCATCATTATCATCATTATCATTATCATCATCATCACCACTACTAACAATAAGAACAATAACAACAACATCAGTAACAACAACAATAACAACAACAAATTTAGTTTTAAAAGTAAATGTATCTATTTAGTTATTAAAAGAACAACTTTGCTAGTCTTTGCGTTCAATGCAGAGTTCATTTTTTTAAACCAATTATTCGAAAGTAATATAAGTTTTTGCTGCCAGTAAATGTACACGTGCATAAACTGAACCGGAAGTTGGGATTTGAATTTTTTTAATTTAACCGAACGTTATCGTTTTTAATATTAAACTTTTTTCATTAAAACGCTTTTCTTCATATTACTACTATTAATAATAATATTAATATTAAGAAAACTATTGTATATATATATATGTATAAGAAAATAGAGGAATCAAATTACAAATATATCGTATAGAACATTAAATTATTAGAAACTGTCTGCATGCATGCAAATGAGGTAAAGCAATATCTGTGTTTTGGATGTGTTTCGGTAAGTATATGTAGCATATTTGAAACTATTACTGTATCATTGAATGTTTTCATGTACTAACGAGTACCCACTTATCAAGGTCTCTTAAAGATAGGGGTTAATGTGTTTGTTAGGAAGACAGTGAAAAAATAACGTGAGGATTGATAGCAATGGTGGAGACTGGCCAGAAATTAAGTGAAAAATCTTAAATCTCTTTTCGGCTTAATAAGAATTTGTTAAAATTTGACTTGAAAACGATCATGCTATAGTCAACTGGGAAACAGCTCCGTGATACAGGGTTCCACAGACCGATAGTTTTGGAAATAAACTTTGATCATGGAAGTTCCGTTTAGTTAGATAAACCTAAAGTGTTTTGATATAAATATAGTTCGGATAAATCGAAAAACATTCGCATTTATTGATTTAGATATGTGTGTATTAGCAAGAACACATCCTTGCTTGACTCCGCTGCAGATACTGCAGGGGTTGGAGGAGCTCTCGCAGAACTGGACTATCCCCTCCATGTTGGTGTTCCGCTATAATGCACTGCAGCTTCGGTGGACAGTCAATCTTCGGGAGGATCTTGAACAGACGGTCTCTGCTGACAAGGTCAAACGCCTTGGTGAGATCTATGAAAGCGACGTAGAGATGCATCTGCTGTTACTTGCACTTCCCCTGAAGTTGGCGAAGGGAGAAGACCATGTCTACCGTTGATATTTCCGCTCGGAATCTGTACTGTGATTCAGGGTAAACACATTATTCCAGCTTCTGCTGATGGATCAGGATAAGCCGAGCAAACATTTTGCCGACAATGCTGAGGAGGAAGATGTCTCTGTCGGTGTTACAGTCGCTTTACTCACCCTTGTTCTTGTAGAGGGTAATGATCTTGGAGTCCCTCATATCATGTGGTATGACTCCCTATTTCCAACATTGACAGAGAACTTTGTGCAGCGGAAGCAGAAGTGTAGTCTTGCAGTGCTTGATAAAGTCTGATTGAATCCCATCGCTACCTGGAGCCTTGCCTGGGGCCAAGCTGTCAATAGCCTTGCTCAGTTCCTCTGCAGTAAGCTCTTCATCCAGCTTCTCCATTGTTGGTAGATACTCAACGACGTAAAGAACTGAGGGTGGACACAGTGTTGTATCTGGAGTAGATGTCGGAGTAGTGTTCCAGCCATATCTCTATCTGTTGAGCCTTGCCTGTGATCACTTCACCAGTGGAGGATTTGAGAGGAGTCGTCTTGCTATAGACTGGGCCAGGTGCTTTCCTGATGCCATCATACACCCCTCTGATTTTGCTTGTATTGGCGGCTGGATTTCTTCGCTGAGCTTAATCGAGTACTCGTTAGCGCAGCGCCTAGCAGTCTGCTGAGCCTTGTTTCTGGCATTCCTGCGAATCTGGAAGTTTCTCCTGCTGGGTGGGTGTTTGTATTCAGCAAATTCGGTGCGCTTGACTTCTATGACGGAGATAATCTCGGTGGACGAGGCCTGAAATCAGTCGTGAGTCTTGGAGGTTTTCTTCCAAAAAGTGGCCAGGACAGTGAGATACATGGTGTCCCGCAGCGTTTCCCATTTCTCTGTGATAGAATCTCTAGACAGAAAGGACCGCAGCTCACGCTCAAAGGTTTCTCCAAACTTTTCCACAAGTTCTAATAAAGACATCTTGCTGACATCTATGCGGAGGTTCCCCTGTTTCTTGAAGCGGTGGAACCTCTTTGGTTGTAGCCTGATCCTGCAGCAAACCAAGAAGTGATTTGTGTCACAGTCTAAACTGTGGTAAGAGCGTGTGTGTAGAATACTTATGATATCAGCGCGTCGCACCAAGATGAGGTCAAGCTGATGCCAGTGCTTTGAGCGTAGGTGTCGCCATGAGACGTTGTGTTGAGATTTAGTCCTGAAGTAGGAGTTGGCGATGCACAGTGTATGGTATGTGCAAAGCTCCATCAGTCGTGTGCCGTTCTAATTAATTCTGCTCACCCCAAACTGTCCCAGGCAGGAGGACCACGAATCATGATCTGCGCTCACTCTGGCATTGAAGTCACCCAGGAGAACTAGTTGCTCCTTGTTGGGGGTGCTGCTGATTGTGGATGCGAGGTTCTCGTAGAACTCGTTATTTGCGTCTGTTGTAGAGGATAGTGTTAGGGCATACACATTTACAAGGGTGAATGAGCCTTCAGTGGTGTTAAGGCGAGGAGTTAGGAATAGTTCTGTACCATTGCTGACTGGTTCTATCATACGCAGCAGGTTGTTTTTTTACTGCGAAGCCAACTCCATGATCCCTTGGCTCATCAGAGCCCTTCCCATGTCAATATAAAGTGTAGTCCTTCTCTTTCAGTGTGTCAGAGTCTGCGATGTGCGTTTCCCGAAGGATGACAATGTCCATATTCAGTCTCTTCAGCTCGTCGTTTATGACAACTGTCTTCCTAGAGTCGCTAGAATCCTGAAGATTTTCAGAAAAGTAGGTCATCATTGCGCGAACGTTCCAGCATCCCAGTTTCAGAGCTGATTTCCTATGCTGTTTTATTGTGTTGCTTGGTGCGACGTTCACAATCTGCATGTCGGATGTCTGCAAATCAACATGCACCCAATGTAGAAAGCAAGCTGTTGCAGGACGCCACCTTACTGGTTAGTTTGCTGATTAAGTGTTGTTGGATGCTAGCGTGAGTGGTGTGATATGGAGGGCATGCTGTTGCCCACGTAGCACGTCCTAACTCTCAACATCGCTGATGGATCCAAAGGAACACCAATGATGTTACAGTCAGTTTAGCACCAACGCTGTAATAGGAGCAACGTCGAACTGAATTGAGGGCTCCACTTCGGATTTTTCTTCGAGGTTTTCTCCTACAGCCTTTCCCCATGGGTAGGTATTCTGCAAGGTAGCGGAGGTTTCAATTTAGGCTTTACCTCTACTTAGGTAAACTGCCTTCTAGGACTGACGAGCTCCACCTACACGAAGCAATTCTCAGTCTGTTGTCCGATGCACTTATTACGGAGCGGTTAATTACTGTTCAACAATAAATTTCTATGATATATTTCTATCAATATGATTATTCACGTCTGTTGCCACCTGGGGACGAACCGGACTATACCTCATTCGGATAAAAGGATCTGGTCCCCGAGCTAGCCAGACTCTAGTGCAGAATGTGTCAGGTTTTTACCTTTGTACCAGTTGTTCGTAGGTGTACAAACATTATGATTCACCGCTTCTATCAAAAACGTTTTGATCTTTCAACAGCGCGTCTGGTGTGACAGAAATCAACACAATTTTATTATTTTTGTGTACATCGTCATTCCGCAGACCAATCAGATCTCATCAAATCGTTGAATCAGCAGCATATAAAACCTGTTTCTTCTGTAAGAACACACTCTGGTGTTCGCCCCACCGTTGCAATCCAGAAGCAGCGTTTTTTTCGCCTTCACCTTTTCTCGTGTCAGTCGTAACCAGTCTGTTGGTATAATGGGACTATATCTAAGCCATGCAATTTTTTTTTACTGTAAACAAGCGATATGAAAAACAAACACTTCTTTTTCCTTGTTCTGTTTTTACTTTACAACGAAGACGCTTTACAATTAAATCAAATAATTTGCCCTCTATGTATATATATGTGAATAAATGAATGTGAACTGATATAGATAGGTATAATTCGAAAGATAAACGGACAGACATATAGGTATACACGAACACTGGCTTGTCCACATCTAAATCGATAAACCGTAACTGTATATAGATAGATAGATAGATAGATAGATAGATAGATAGATAGATAGATAGAAAAAAACTTAATGAAGATTTTTTACATATGAATCTAATCTAGTTTTGTAATTTAGAAAGATTAGAAGAAGGGTGATCCTCTTTTCTTCTTTTTCATGACAAGTGTTATGGTTGATATTATCATAATCATCATCATCCTCATTATCATCATCATCACCAACAAAAACAACAACAACAACAATAACAATAACAAATTTAGTCTTAAAAATCAAAGTATATATTTAATTAATAAACGAAAAACGTCGCTAGTCTTTGTGTTCAATGCAGAGTTTACTTTTTAAATCATTTTACTGGTGATACCAGATCAAGCTGCCCTGTGGCTCCCTGAGACGAAATTCACCTACATTGACGTTTTTTTTTGTTTTTTTTTCTTTTTTGTAAAACTTAATTATGTTCTACAAAACCAAAAACAAAAACAACAGCCCCTCTCCCTTTCTCCCTTCCCTTTTTTATTTTATTTTTAGATCTTGAAGCATAAATCTTTTACTATAATGACCAGATTCGGCATTAAATAACCCAAAAAAGGGTTGATATGCCGTAAAACAAAACTACCAAACCAAAAACGATGATTAAACATTTGAAGATATAAAGAACTTGAAGCATAAAAACTTTTACTATAATGACCAGATTCAGCATTAAATAACCCAAAAAGGGTTGATATGCCGTAAAACAAAACTACCAAACCAAAAACTACCATACCAAATCATTTTAATGCTAATTTTGATAGAAACCCTCGAAGCATGAACACAAAAGAATGTGGTGAACTTGGATAACCGCGTATCAGTATAACAAAAACTAAAATTAAAAGAATTCATTATATGTATACAAATATAGTTGAGGACTTTGTGGGTCTTATGTAGAATATGTAACCATATTAGATTTAATGTTCATGAGTTTCATATTTCTCCACAGACGAGAGTATTTTTACGTAAGCTATTAAGTTAAGTCTTAAGTTATATTAAGTTATCGTTATCATTTTAAGTTTAAAGTTAAGTTATTTTAATAACTTATGAAAAACGTACAACGCACCACTTATTATTGTTAGACTATCTGTTCCTACAATGTTTTTACTCGTGTTTTTTTTATTAAAAAGTATTTTCTTCTAAACACCGGAGAGTTACTACGTATTGATAACGCAGAGTTGCGTCCCTTTTTTTAAGGTTGCGTCTGTATGAAAATAATAAATAGATTGTTCTTTATGGCTATTTGGTAAACATTTTAGCCTCCTTGAGAACAGTCCCCTTTTTTAGAAAACTCTGGGTTTAGTAATTTGCCTGCATTCATAGTGTATATAACTTTGGTGAAAAAATTATAATCAATTTTGAAAAAAATCAGAAAGCTACCGAAATAACTGCCGTGTTATGTCTCGTTCTTTAGTGGTCCCAAAAATTCGAAATGTGTTTTAGCAAAAATTAAGAATCAAAATAAGAAACGTTATTTTATGTTACATATACGTTCCCTTCAAGAGGAGGTCCAATGCCTTGCAAGTCCCAATCAAATAAAATACATGAGTTTTATCAGTGCAATCACAAATCATAACAACACATTTAGATCCGTCCACTCCTCCGCGATGGGAATCCTGAAAGTAATGTTTCACAACAGCACCAGTAAACAAAGAAATAATCAAATTTGAAAAAAAGGAACCTTTATTGAGATGTTAGCGTTGCCTTCTCTTCTGTCAGAGGCGGGGGCAAGGGGGCATTCCGAGCTACAGATATTTGGAGTGTATTGGCCATTTTGTTTATCGTAGATATTAAGTCATTCTCTACCCGTGCGGTTTGCTCCGAGACTTCCAACCGACTGCCAACCCCTTTTTCAAACACCCCTTCCTTTATTTATGTGACTTTACCTCCGCTTTTTGTACACAGGAGGTCGATTCGCCATCCAAGTAAATTAAGCTGACCATTACTGAAACCTATTTTCTGTTATCCTCAACTAACAAAAGTACACTCGACCAACATTTAAAATGTATACCCTACAATATATTGTAGTAAACTTCAACAATTTTTTAGTACACTTCTTACCTTACAGATGCAGCCAACTCGCTAATTGTGTCGTTATTTCTGATTCTCTCTCGATCGTTGACCTAATTCTGACAATTGTTAGGGGGCGCATACCTCAAATCGGGATACCTCAAAATACGAACAATAACATTGTTATACTTTCAGTCTCGTCTCAACCCTGAAATTAAAACAAAAATCAAATTTGCATTCTAAACACGACGCCTACACACGCGCATCTCATAACCATTTAGGTAATAATTCTTATTTGTTATCCAGATATTTCGGTCACCCGTGATGATCTCGTTACATAACAGATTAACAGAATAACGGAATAACGGAATAACCAACAATTACAGAAACATAAGTTCCTCCCGATTGACATTGGGGACCAAAGAAGCATTTCCCCGTTTTGTCAAAACTTAACACAACCCTATTCACCTCTTCAATGAGTCTTCTTCCACGTTTTTGTGTAAATTGTCGACTTCTTATTAATAGAGTTCGTCTAACCAGAAACAAGGTCTGGCATGTAAATCGAAACATCAGTGCTCATAAAAACTGTAAACATGCTTCTGTTTAGATATCTTAACTATTTGTATACATGTTCATTTCATACACTAACAATGCTTGTTGTAAATTTGTATTTCCTTTTTTTAAACTTCCTCATATATATATAGTAGCATAAAAATATATTTATAGCAAGTAATCTACACAGAAATGTTCATGTTTCAGCCCCGAATTAAATCATCAGGTTAATGCATGGATGTATGGTTTGCGATTGATTTTTAAACTACGTAGTGTTTACTCTAAATAACTAACCAATCGGGTTCGTTGGTTTTAATGCACTCTCCCGGGCAATTTTTGCTATCGTCAAATTAACCATTACCTTCACTCATGAAACATATTCCTAGTACTATCGAACAGGGATTTAGCAATAACTTTAGTAACAAAAAGGTATATATTCAAGTAACATGTATAACACAGCTCTAAAATATAGTGAGTATAGTAATATCGAAATTAAATGTAAGAAAAAAGATACCAATAATAATAAAAGAAATAATAGATGAAAGAGGAACATACTTTTGTTCTACCTTAGCCGATACATAGATGCTAAAACTAAACTTGTCAAGAAATCTTATCGCAAAAGAACTCCATGTAACTAATGCTTTACATAAACTATTCAATTAAAATAACAAAACGTCCCTACAGTGTTAAAACTTAGAAATGATAATCAAATTCCACAATAAGAAAATACTAAAGAGAGGAGTAAAAAACAGAAAAATACGTAGAATAAATAAATATAAAAACGATATCAATAATAATAATAATAATAATAATAATAATAATAATAATAATAATAATAATAATAATAATAATAATAATAATAATAATAATAATAATAATAATAATAATATAATCACAAAATAGTAAAACTTAAGACAGTAATAGTAATTATCGAAATAGAAATAAGAATACTAATAATGGAGAAGAAAACTGTAACTGCAGAATTCGAACGCATTGTCTATTACAAAATAACTGTTTAACACAGTCCTCGCTTACTAAGCCACAATATTTTCACATGAAACCCTAATAAGAAAAATAATATATAGAAGAAAACGTCCTTGTACTTGAAACTAATTATAAAAGTCACAAAAATACATTCAATACCAGAAAATACAAATTTAAAACATCATTATCGAACGATTATTGGGATCTCAAAGATGGCGGACGTTCGCCTATAGTCGAGTGGAAAATATTACGATGGGCCAGATATTTGCACGATCCGTGTATATTATGCTTGAGCGAGAAAATAGAAATGCTAAAATTAAAAAATGTCAAGAAAATACCCAATTGTAGAAGCGAAATAGCAATTAAGTGTAAGCACAGAATAAATTGTACATGAATTTTACATTAGGATAACTTTTAAAGACGATTAAAAACCAAATAAATGAAAACACCGTAACTGAAAAATAGATCTAAATGGGCGACAAGTGACAAAATAATTAGAACTAAGAAATTATTTTAGTTTCCACGTGTCAGAGTAAGAGAAACATTGTTAATTTAACCCATTTATAAGTGGTGAGCGCCCCCTTAAATAAAGAGTTTTCAAGTCTTGTTTGTGAGGAATTTAGCTATTGGCCAATAATAATAGTCAGAGAGAGGACAAAAAACTAACGAATCTGATTAGTTAGTTCCTAGAGTAAAAACTACTTAGATATAAAATCAATCGCATACTATACATCCACGAATTTAGCCTGCTGATTTCTTGCAAGAATAAAACATGAACATTTCTGTGTGGATTACTTGCCATAAATATAGTTTTATACTACCACTAAGCTCTACTCACGTATAGAGACAGAGAGGAAATGAAACGGGTGAGAGATGGAGCACATACACATGGGCAGGTAGAAAGATGAGGGAATATTTTACTTTTGTTTGTATGTCGAGTCTATTTCCATCGTAGAATAATTTTACAATTCTATTTTCGGCATTTTCAGATTTAATTATCGATTCTTCTGGTCGATTTCCTATTCAACGTCATTAAATTAATGTTTGTCAACTTTGTGAAATCGACTTTCAAGACGTTCGCCATCTAAGCAGAATCCGGCAACTCTTTACGAGTGATAGTCTCTCGGCAGGTGATGGCGGTTATGTAAAGTCAGGTTTAACTTCTTTGAAAAGGAAAACAAAAACACAGAAGACGAGGACACGATGGCTTTTAGAGGAGTTAAAAAGAGTTAAAAAGACGAACATAATGACGAATAACAAGACGAACATGATGACGAATAACAAGACGAACACGTACAAGATGAGCAAAAGATACGGTTCTTCTCTTTTTTATTTTTTATTCATTTCAGTTACATTATGAAACAGAGAATGTGTATTTTGATGTTATATTGGACAACTTTGTTTCTGCGGTGGATATAGAGTTTAAACAATTTGCATAGCGAAATTGTAGCAGAATGAAGGGGAGGAAGGAGGAGAGGGGGGAAAGAATGAGAAATAAAAGAATACGAAAAAAAGAAGAAAGAGAAGAAACAAAGAAAGAGAAGAAATAGGAAAGGGAGAGAAAGAAAGGGGGTTGAAGAAGAAGATAGAAAAAGAAGAATGCAAGTAGAAGAAGAAGAAGAAGAAGAAGAAGAAGAAGAAGAAGAAGAAGAAGAAGAAGAAGAAGAAGAAGAAGAAGAAGAAAAGGGGGAAACTAAATAGAAGAAATCGAAGAAAGAGATAGAAGAGGAAGAAGAAATAGAAAAAGAACATGGACGAAAAAGAAAAAGTAGATAAAAATAGAAGAAATAAAAGAAGGCGAAATAGAAAACAAATAGAAGATAATAATGAAGATGAAACTAGACAAACAAGTGTAATAAGTAGAACAACCAATGAAGTAGGAAAAGAAGAAGAAAGGAAAATGAAGAATCGTGAGGAGGGTTAGGGTTAGGGTTGTGAAGGAGGGGGAGGGCGAAAAGAAGAACAAGAAGAAGATTTAGAAAAAGAAAACGAAAAAGGCAGAGTAGATAAGACGAAACAGAAGTAGGCAGAGGGGATATGCGAACGATAAGAAAACAGAAAGAAACAGATATCATTAAGATGAAAACATCAAGTATGAACACAAAGTATTTGTTCATTTATTTTATGTGCGTCATTTTTATGTATTTCTCATCAAATTACCAAAAGCGAAAATGTTGCTTTTGTTGATATTTTTCAGTTTCTATTTTGTTTGTTGAAAATAGACTTTACGCAATTTGCATAGCAATTGGTTGTTCGCACGAAAGGCAAAAGCACCGATCATCTCGTCAGTACGAGGCGGTAAATGGCGGGAATTAACAAGAATAGCGGGAAAGTCCATTTTCAATTTACAGTTATCACGAAATTAGAAAATTGCAGACGTTAAAGAAGAATAAAAATAAGAAAGGCAGGAATAAAAGCTGTCTATTTTAATCCTATTATCCTAAATTCGTTGATAGACTTAGAATGAAATGAAAACAAAAATGGCGTCATATTGTTGGTAAAGATGGACAGTATTTAACTATCGATAGAATAAAATTAACAGAAAGAAGAAAGAAAATAAATGGTGGGGAGAAAGTGAGTGGAAAGGAAAGTAAGAAAATAAAAATAAATAAAAGTGGTAGAAGAAGAAGAAGAAGAAGAAGAAGAAGAAGAAGAAGAAGAAGAACTGGGAAAGAGAAAGCAGAAGAAAAAGGAGTAAAAGAGGGAGATAGAGGAATTTAATATGGAGGAATAATTTAAAGAAAAAAATATAGCAAGTAGGAGCATAAATAGAGAAGAGCGAAGAAAAGAAAGAAGAAAAAAGATGATGACGAAAACGAAGATGATTTTTTTTTTTAGTTTTGGCGAAAAATTATTTTAGAAATATGCAATAATATTCAATAAATGATAATATTTTCGACATAAATGATAACAGTTCCATGAAGGGGCATACAGATAAATATTATTAGTATATATATTAAAAATATCTTACCGCATCATTTATATATATAGGCTGGGCACTCTCGAGTAGCTTTAATAACAAGCAGTACAAATAGCTATATGCACGATCCGAACGCCGTTTCGTAGATCACTCTATACTGCCTGGTAAATAGCCGCCGATTTTCGCTATTTACATTTAAAAGTTCCTCTATATTTACTAACTAATTGGCTATGGCCGATGGGTAAGATCCCCGACTGCGAATCAGTGGCGACTTGTGATCGGGGTTCGCGCCTACCGACCGTTGAGAATTAGTTCCTACACTGAAGATTGTGTTAGCATGAAACATCGATGTCTGTAGGTATTTAAATAATTAATATTTATTTATAAAAATATTATTGTATATATATATATGTATATATATATATATATATATATATATATATATACATATATATATAAGCTACTATGTACTTTATGTTCTTCTGATAATAACCTTTTTATTTTATTTATTTCTCGTGTTTATTCAATTCATTGAATTTATTCATGACATTAACTAGTTTTACTTTCATACTATCTATCTTATAACAATTATATATATATATATATATATATATAATTGTTATAAGATATATATATATATATATATATATATATATATATATATATATATATATATATATATATATATATATATATATATATATATATATATATATATATATATATATGGTGGTGGAAAAGTCGCGCATTGGTTTGTTTAGGTGATAGAAACTACAACATTTCAAGTAATATACTAGGCTTTTCTGATAAATAATACATTTACTTGGTAATTTTGTTGGTTTTAAAAATAATATTCTTTAAATGGGCACCATTTTCGGCCTCACAAAGACGGGCTCTAGTTAGGGCATTTCCCATTCCAGTCCTTAAAATAACTGGCTCTAGTTCTTGGATTTCATGTTTGATATTGTTTTTAAGCTCTTTAATCGTTGTAGGCTTGTTCACATATACCCTTTCCTTAAGATAACCCCAAAGGGAAAGGTCAGGGGCTGTTAAATCCGGTGAACGTGAAGGCCAGTTAAAATCAGAAAATCTAATTAAGCGCTCGCCAAACAATCCCCTTAAGAGCGCCATACTTTGTCGGGCAGTGTGGGCAGTAGCTCCATCTCGTTAGAACCACATTTCTGGGTTGTCCTGAACAGCTGGCCTTAAAAAATGTTCAATCATTTGTTGATATCGCTGTGCAGTTATCGTCACCGCGACACCTTCTTCGTCTTCCAAGAAATATTGACCGATCACTCTTTCCGAGGTAACACCACACCATACGGTACATTTTAGTGGATGTAATTCACGCTGATGAACGGTTCTTGGATTGTCAATGGCCCATATTCTGCAGTTTTGCTTATTTACGAACCCGTTCAGATGAAAATGGGCTTCGTCGCTTATTATCAGCTTATGGATGAACTCATTTTGTTCTCTGGCTAATTGCTGAATGTGAACAGTATAAGCTACGCGTGATTGCAAATCTGTTGGCTGTAATGCCTGTACCAATTGAATTTTGTATGGAAACAGATGCAATTCACGCAAAATTCTTTGAAGTGACCTTCTGGACATCCTAATCTGAGTGGCTCGTCTTCGAGTTAAGGTGTCTGGATTTTCAGCAATGCTATCCTCAACGAGTGCTACATTTTCCGCTGTCCGTACTGAACGTGGTCTGCCAGATCGTGGAAGATCACTGACTGACCCCTGCTGCCGAAACCGGGCCACAAGACGATCAATTGTGGTCTGACTGGGAGATTGTCTGACATTATAATGCCGACGATAGGCTCTTTGGGTTAAGGTTATTCAACGATGGTTTCCGAACTAAAGTTCAATGGTTGTGGTTCGTTGTTCAGTGCTATATTTTTCCATGATAAATTATCAATGTTTATATCTGTAATATTCTGAAAAATAAGGAGAAAATTTTATTAAATGTGAAAGTTGTTACTGATTCAAACTAATGCGTGACTTTTGCGCACCCCTGTATATATATAAAATATTAAACTAAAAGTATACTTTTAGAGAATATAACCTATAGTGAAATAGTTTAAGCTCAATATACGAGATAGAGAAATTATAAAGATAAATGAAAGAAGAGAGATAAATATGTACGAATGATGAATCTATTTCAACTTCGATTGTTGAATGCAAGGTGTATTCGGTAAAAATATGTTTATTTTTCTTTCCTTAAGCCAATCTTATCATTAGAAGAATTACATAGATAGATAAGTTGGCAGTGGAAAAGCAAAATTCAAAATTTGAAAAAATAAAAACTAATGGAGGGTAAGAGTGTGCGTGTAAAAAGAGTGTGGGTGTAAAAATATGGAGTCTGTCCGTAGATAAAGTGTCCGGTGAAAGGAGATTTAAAGATGGAAAAAAGGGTTTTGTGACTGCAGCGTAGAAAATGTTCGAAAATGAAGTAAATCCAACAGAAAGATGTTTAGTTCAATCGTAAATGAAACGCACTTGGCTTAAGAAAAGAAAAAAAAACATGTTTTTACCGAGTACACCTTGCATTGAACAATCGAAGTTGAAATAGATTCGTCATTCGTACATATTTATCTCTCTTCTTTCATTTATCTCTCTCTCTCTCTCTCTCTCTCTCTCTCTCTCTCTCTCTCTATCTATCTATCTATCTATCTATCTATCTATATATATATATATATATATATATATATATATATATATATATATATATATATATATATATGATTACTGTTTCATGTATATACACATAGGGCATATCGGGGACTCTCGGTAAAAGTAGTACCTTTTAAATTCGGCCAGTTGCATCTAACCTGGTAGGGTGGACGTCATCACTGGTCCTCACTAATCTCCTAAACTTCACATATGTTGGCTCAAGCGCCATTCCCCGGGAAACTGATTAAGCTAACGGGCTAAACCATGTGAGAGTGTGGTGTGTTTACACGGCACCACTGAGTGTATGAATCTCCAAGACGGCCATGGCAGAAGAGTTCCAAGAAGAAATTTAATACCGTGAAACCCAGCCATTGCATTATCGCCCCACTGCCTTGTGGGTATTTCCGGGAAGAGAAAAGGTTGTGGTAGTAAACCCAGAAACTAAATCCGGAATGGAGGCCTTAAGGCGATTGGAAATCACAATTATTTCTTTCCGGCAGCTTCTGCAGCTAAGTGAGTGCCAAATGTATTGCTCAGCTCCATTTTTAACCACACCAGCGAAGCCGAAAGGGTAATCCTAATGTCTGGGCAGCTCAGGATTTCTATACTAATTGCCCAGGCTTGCGTCATGGAGAGGCCACTTCCGTGCCGCTGTTAGCAGCGTCAGAAACAACACGAGCAACAGCAGTTACCAGTAATACGCTAGGAACGATTGGCGTAACTCCAGGCGCTAAGGATTTTCTCCGACAATTGGAGGAACCATTGCAGTCCTACTGGTCAGCTACCGCCCGCCTCAAGTTGGACAGCTAGGAAGGTCCTAAAACGCCACAGTTTGCCTGCTTCAATGGGTGCTTAGAGCTAGGAAAATGGCCAAAAAGCAGACTGTAAACCTTGCACCAAACAAACAAAGAAAAACAAAACCACAAATGTTGTGATTAGCAAGCTGGAATGTCAGGACAATGTGCTCTGGCCTTTTTTCTGATTTACAATGGGTTAATTGCATGGCCATCCCTACTACAGGCCAGGCAATCGTGCAACTGGGGTCTTTTACTGGGGGCCATGTGAATTTTCTTAAATATTCGATATAGATAATGCAAACTATATCATTAACTGGTGCGGATCCTTTTTTTCTTTTTAACCACAATATACAAGTAATGATCTTTTGACATAAGTACAAATTCTCTAAAAAAATCCAACATTGAAATAAAAATTCTTCATTGAAATATGCATTTGCCTTTGTTTATTCAAAATTATTTGTCTCTTCATTTATAGAAATTTGTCATTTGTCAAAATTTATCAATTAGCTTATTGTGGTTCTTATTATTTGGTATGTAAAACACATAAAAACATCAAACTAATCTCACAGAGGAATTTTACCTTTGTTTGCAACTTCTATATCGAATATTTAAGAAAATTCACATGGCCCCCAGTAAAAGACCCCAGTTGCACGATTGCCTGGCCAGTAGTAGGGATGGCCATGGTTAATTGCCTTTAACAACGAGGCAGTCCACCGATTGAGTCTATTGTGTTCAGGTGTGTACTAACTAATACCACAGGGGGATATTATCAACTCCCAAATCCTGTTCAAGTTATAAGTTAAATGGATGACAACTTTTGTTTCATGAATCGTTTCCAAGATTATTTTTTGGCATTAAATAACCAAAAATATAGGTTGGTAAGCCGTAAAAAGACAAATCACATCTTACAGTTGCTTGAAATATTTTTTTTTTTGTTTCCTATCTTTAAAACATTGTTGATATAATATTGGTTGTCATAAAGATTCTTCTAATTTTTTTCTTTTATCTTTACAATTTACTTCTTTAAGCTGTCAAACATGTCTAAAAGACGTTACGTTTCCCTGTTCTCTCTGACGCCACATGTCACAAATATTCCGATTTTGCTGACAGAGTTGCTTTGCTTTTTTCTATTTCCTCTCACTATCAAATCTTCATATTTATCTTCATTTTTTAATGTTTTCTATTTTGCTAATTCTATTTTCTTTGTTCTTATTTATTTTCATCTTTAAAAAATTTAAACTAATAAAATAATCCGCAGATAGTAGATATGTCATTCTTTACATTCCAAGATTATCTTTAAATTCCTTCAGATCTAAGATTGTGCTTATAATGCACCACTGTTATAATTCGGCATGACCTTGTACCATACTTTGTCTGAATGAAAGAGTGGATAACAAGTGTTTGGACGTACAACAGATCAGGATTCGAATGGTCGAAAACGTGACTAATAAGTACATATTACAGAACTCTACAAAATTTATGATACAGAGAATTAGCTCTCACATAAATTATGACAAGAACAAGCGACAACAAAAAAGTGACAATGTACGTTTTACAATGTTGACCACGATGTCGAAAGTGGGTGAATGGAATCCAGTTAGAAGTTACATTACTTTAGCTTCCTCTTACACAAATCTACCTACCTCTCTCTCTCTCTCTTTTTCTCTCTCTCACTCTCTCTCTCTCTCTCTCTCTCTCTCTCTCTCTCTCTCTCTCTCTCTCTCTACGACACTTAGTTTAGATGTCTTATAGAATCTACTCTTATTTCACAAATTAAAACCAGATTCACACAAAGATCTCGATATTTCTATTTTTCCAACATTATAGTTAAACCAATATTTGTCGAGCATAAATTGACAAAATTTAACACGGATTAACTTAAACACAGTACCTGCCTGCTCAACTCCTTCCTTACCACATATTTAATCGTCGCCTCTCATTTAATACTTGACCTAGTCTATTCATCCCATTCTTTCGCTGATACTAGCATTAAACACCGCTCTCACTGTCGCAATCATCAGTTCATCTTCCACTGTTTATGCTTACATATATTTTTCAAAATCAAGAACCCCACTTATTCATACTGTTTCATGGCAACCCCCTTCTTTCATATCTTACTTACTCTCTCTGTCTTTCTCTCTCTCTCTCCCTCTCTCTCTCTCTCTCTCTCTCTCTCTCTCTCTCTTTCTGTGTGTTTCTCATACGTTAACATCACACCCTCAACCCGTCACTGGATCTTCACCATCGTTTTTGTATATATGCTGCATTCCTTTCAAATAAAAGCCCTTTTTCCATGAATAATGTCTGACTTACAGACGGAAATATCGGGGCTCTAAATATTTTTCAGTGTCATTTTTAACTAGTGTGTTCATGCGTATCCACTCATTCCATATGCTATTATATATATATATATATATATATATATATATATATATATATATATATATATAATGTAAAGCATGTGCATATATTTGTATATATATTTAATGAAAAGTTTAGTTCAATAACAATAACATTGGTTGTATCATTAAACACCAATTTATGAAAATAAAATGAATTCTAAAGAGGCCTAAGATACAAATAAATACTGCAGATACAGTTAAGTTCAATAGTTAACCCTTAGAGTCAAACAAAGCTTATATATTATAACTTAGTAGAATTCAGATTTATTACACTCGAATTATATGCCTTACAGGCCTAAATTCTAGCATATATTAAATATTATATTTTTAACGCAAATATGTAGGTTAAGCAAAATAAATTGTTTGGGACTATTACAATAATTATTGATAAATTTTATTCATTCATGTATTTTTATCATCACTTATGTTTGAATTCATGTTTTGAAACATGACGGAAAACATAAATCTATGACGTCACGCCAAAGTTATAATTACTTTGTTACGGTAATGCTCTATTTATACAAAAAAGTCCAAATAGCTCAGTTAGTTGAGCGTCTAATTGAAGATCCTAAGGTTCTAGTTTCGATTTCCTGTTACGGAATGCGCTTTATTTTTGGGGAATTTATTATTTAATGATAATTTCTATTTTCTAAAGGTAGTTAAGATCTCTCATATTTGGAAATGAGCAAAAAATCCGCAATGCATTTATTACGTTTTAAAAAATTGTGACTGACAGAAAAAAAGACGGACGAAATCTCTATTTATATTAGACTAGCGGGGCTACCCGGCGTTGCTCGGGGTCATAAAAACATAATTGAAAAAAAATTGCGTATGTAACATCTTTATATTAAAACTTCTATTTCTCTCCTTCTCTCTCTATAGCTGTCTCTTTATCTTTCTACTTTTCTCTACCCTGGTCGCTACTTTTAAATTTTGCCTTTTGCGAAAGCTGTTTCTTCCCCACCATTTCATCCTACGTTTCACAGGGCAATAGTATGACTTATTTCTATAAAAAGTACCACCACTGTCTGCGCCTTCTATATAGGTACTTATAACCGCCCCGGTGTTCATACTATATATTTTGAATCCCCTCATGATATCCTTCATCATTTTAACTCCCCTCGTTATATTCATCATTTTCGATCTCCTCATACTATTAATCATTTTCAATCCCCTCATAATATTCTTCATCATTTTCAATCTCCTCATACTATTAATCATTTTCAATCCCCTCATAATATTCTTGCTCATTTTCAATCCTCTCGTAATATTCCTCATCATTTTCAATCCGCTCATGATATTCTTAATAATTTTCAATCCTCTCATGATATTCTTCATTTTTTCAATCCTCTCATGATATTCTTCATTATTTTAAATCCCCTCATGATATTCTTCATCATTTTCAATCCCCTCATGATATTATTCATCATTTTAAATCTCCTCATGGTATTCTTCATCATTTCCAATCCTGTCAGTCTATTCTTCATCATTTTCAATCCTGTCAGTCTATTCTTAATAATTTTCAATCCTGTCAGTCTATTCTTAATAATTTTCAATCCTCTCATGATAGTCTTCATCATTTTCAAACCTCTCATGATAGTCTTCATCATTTTCAAACCTCTCATGATAGTCTTCATCATTTTCAAACCTCTCATGATAGTCTTCATCATTTTCAATCCACTCATGATATTCTTCATCATTTTCAAACCTCTCATGATAGTCTTCATCATTTTAAATCCCCTCATGGTATTCTATATCATTTCCAATCCTGTCAGTCTATTCTTCATAATTTTCAATCCTCTCATGACATTCTTCATCATTTTCAATCCTCTCATGACATTCTTCATCATTTTCAATCCCCTTATGACAGTCTTCATAATTTTCAATCCCCTCATGATAGTCTTCATCATTTTCAATCCTCTCATGAAAGTCTTCATCCTTTTCAATCCTCTCATCATAGTCTTTATCATAGCTCTATATAGGATATTGAGCACTTTTCTCCCGGACTACGCCGAGTACTTTGAAAATCGAGGAGGCTTCATGAGCACTACTGAAATCCCTTAGGTATCCTCTCTCCTTCTGATCTTCGAAATAGTCCAAAGGGGAACGAAAATGGCGTTAAAATATTTTCCAAACCTATCACTACAGTAGCTCTATCTAGGATATTGAGCACTTTTCTCCCGGACAACGCCGAGTACTTTGAAAATCGAGGAGGCTTCATGAACACCCATGAAATCCCTTAGGTATCCTCTCTCCTTCTTATCTGCGAAATAGTCCAAAGAGGAACGAAGATGGCGTTAAAATATTTTCCAAAACCTATCACTACAGTAGCTCTATCTAGGACATTGAGCACTTTTCTCCCGGACAACGCCGAGTACTTTGATAATCAAGGAGGCCTCCTGGGGACTACTGAAATCACTTAGGTATCCTCTCTCCTTCTGATCTGCGAAATAGTCCAAAGAGAAACTAAGATGGCGTTAAAATATTTTCAAAACCTATCACTACAGTAGCTCTATCTAGGATATTGAGCACTTTTCTCCCGGACAACGCCGAGTACTTTGAAAATCGAGAAGGCGTCATGAACACCCATGAAATCCCTTAGGTATCCTCTCTCCTTCTGATCTGCGAAATAGTCCAAAGGAGAACGAAGATGGCGTTAAAATATTTTCCAAAACCTATCACTACAGTAGCTCTATCTAGGACATTGAGCACTTTTCTCCCGGACAACGCCGAGTACTTTGAGAATCAAGGAGGCCTCCTGGGGACTACTGAAATCACTTAGGTATCCTCTCTCCTTCTGATCTGCGAAATAGTCCAAAGGGAAACGAAGATGGCGTTAAAATATTTTCCAAACCTATCACTACAGTAGCTCTATCTAGGATATTGAGCACTTTTTTCCCGGACAACGCCGAGTATTTCAAAATCAAAGAGGCCTCCTGAGCACTACTGAAATAAATCTTATCGATTACCCCATCCTTTTCAGCGTAGATGCTGTTAAAATATTATCCAAACCTATCACTACAGTAGCTCTATCTAGGACATTGAGCACTTTTTTCCCGGACAACGCCGAGTACTTTGAAAATCAAAGAGGCCTCCTGGGGACTACTGAAATCAGTTAGGTATCCTCCCTCTTTTTCAGCTGCAAAATTGTCCAAAGGGAAACAGAGATGGCGTTAAAATATTTTCTAAACCTATCACTACAATAGCTCTATCTAGGATATTGAGCACTTTTCTCCCGGACAACGCCGAGTACTTTGAAAATCGAGGAGGCTTTATGAGCACTCCTGAAATCCCTTAGGTATCCTCTCACCTTCTGATCTTCGAAATAGTCCAAAGGGAAACGAAGATGGCGTTAAAATATTATCCAAACCTATCACTACAGTAGCTCTATCTAGGACATTGAGCACTTTTCTCCCGGACAACGCCGAGTACTTTGATAATCAAGGAAGCCTCCTGGGGACTACTGAAATCACTTAGGTATCCTCTCTCCTTCTGATCTGCGAAATAGTCCAAAGGTGAACGAAGATGGCGTTAAAATATTTTCCAAACAAATCACTAGAGTAGCTCTATCTAGGATATTGAGCACTTTTCTCCCGGACAACGCCGAGTACTTTGAAAATCGAGGAGGCTTCATGAACACCCATGAAATCTTTCAGGTATCCTCTCTCCTTCTGATCTGCGAAATAGTCCAAAGGGGAACGAAGATGGCGTTAAAATATTTTCCAAAACCTATCACTACAGTAGCTCTATCTAGGACATTGAGCACTTTTCTCCCTGACAACGCCGAGTACTTTGAAAATCGAGGAGGCTTCATGAGCACTCCTGAAATCCCTTAGGTATCCTCTCTCCTTCTGATCTGCGAAATAGTCCAAAGAGGAACGAAGACGGCGTTAAAATATTTTCCAAAACTATCACTACAGTTGCTCTATCTAGGACATTGAGCACTTTTCTCCCGGACAACGCCGAGTACTTTGATAATCAAGGAGGCCTCCTGGGGACTACTGAAATCAGTTAGGTATCCTCCCTCCTTTTCATCTGCAAAATTGTCCAAAGGGGAACGAAGATGGTGTTAAAATATTTTTTAAACCTATCAATACAGTAGCTCTATCTAGGATATTGAGCACTTTTTTCCCGGACAACGCCGAGTACTTGGTAAAATCAAAGAGGCCTCCTGGGGACTACTGAAATCAGTTAGGTATCCTTCCTCCTTTTCATCTGCAAAATTGTCCAAAGGGGAACGAAGATGGCGTTAAAATATTTTCTAAACCTATCACTACAGTAGCTCTATCTAGGATATTGAGCACTTTTCTCCCGGACAACGCCGAGTACTTTGAAAATCGAGGAGGCTTCATGAGCACTCCTGAAATCCCTTAGGTATCCTCTCTCCTTCTGATCTGCGAAATAGTCCAAAGGGGAACGAAGATGGCGTTAAAATATTTTCCAAACCTATCACTACAGTAGCTCTATCTAGGATATTGAGCACTTTTCTCCCGGACAACGCCGAGTATTTCAAAATCAAAGAGGCCTCCTGAGCACTACTGAAATAACTCTTATCGATTACCCCATCCTTTTCAGCGTAGATGCTGTTAAAATATTATCCAAACCTATCACTACAGTAGCTCTATCTAGGACATTGAGCACTTTTTTCCCGGACAACGCCGAGTACTTTGAAAATCAAAGAGGCCTCCTGGGGACTACTGAAATCAGTTAGGTATCCTCCCTCCTTTTATTTGCAAAATTGTCCAAAGGGAGACGAAGATGGCGTTAAAATATTTTCTAAACCTATCACTACAGTAGCTCTATCTAGGATATTGAGCACTTTTCTCCCGGACAACGCCGATTACTTTGAAAATCGAGAAGGCGTCATGTACACCCATGAAATCCCTTAGGTATCCTCTCTCCTTCTGATCTGCGAAATAGTCCAAAGAAGAACGAAGATGGCGTTAAAATATTTTCCAAAACCTATCACTACAGTAGCTCTATCTAGGACATTGAGCACTTTTCTCCCGGACAACGCCGAGTACTTTGATAATCAAGGAGGCCTCCTGGGGACTACTGAAATCACTTAGGTATCCTCTCTCCTTCTGATCTGCGAAATAGTCCAAAGGGAAACGAAGATGGCGTTAAAATATTTTCCAAACCTATCACTACAGTAGCTCTATCTAGGATATTGAGCACTTTTCTCCCGGACAACGCCGAGTACTTTGAAAATCGAGAAGGCGTCATGAACACCCATGAAATCCCTTAGGTATCCTCTCTCCTTCTGATCTGCGAAATAGTCCAAAGGAGAACGAAGATGGCGTTAAAATATTTTCCAAAACCTATCACTACAGTAGCTCTATCTAGGACATTGAGCACTTTTCTCCCGGACAACGCCGAGTACTTTGATAATAAAGGAGGCCTCCTGGGGACTACTGAAATAACTTAGGTATCCTCTCTCATTCTGATCTGCGAAATAGTCCAAAGGGAAACGAAGATGGCGTTAAAATATTTTCCAAACCTATCACTACAGTAGCTCTATCTAGGATATTGAGCACTTTTTTCCCGGACAACGCCGAGTATTTCAAAATCAAAGAGGCCTCCTGAGCACTACTGAAATAACTCTTATCGATTACCCCATCCTTTTCAGCGTAGATGCTGTTAAAATATTATCCAAACCTATCACTACAGTAGCTCTATCTAGGACATTGAGCACTTTTTTCCCGGACAACGCCGAGTACTTTGAAAATCAAAGAGGCCTCCTGGGGACTACTGAAATCAGTTAGGTATCCTCCCTCTTTTTCAGCTGCAAAATTGTCCAAAGGGAAACAGAGATGGCGTTAAAATATTTTCTAAACCTATCACTACAATAGCTCTATCTAGGATATTGAGCACTTTTCTCCCGGACAACGCCGAGTACTTTGAAAATCGAGGAGGCTTTATGAGCACTCCTGAAATCCCTTAGGTATCCTCTCACCTTCTGATCTTCGAAATAGTCCAAAGGGAAACGAAGATGGCGTTAAAATATTATCCAAACCTATCACTACAGTAGCTCTATCTAGGACATTGAGCACTTTTCTCCCGGACAACGCCGAGTACTTTGATAATCAAGGAAGCCTCCTGGGGACTACTGAAATCACTTAGGTATCCTCTCTCCTTCTGATCTGCGAAATAGTCCAAAGGTGAACGAAGATGGCGTTAAAATATTTTCCAAACAAATCACTAGAGTAGCTCTATCTAGGATATTGAGCACTTTTCTCCCGGACAACGCCGAGTACTTTGAAAATCGAGGAGGCTTCATGAACACCCATGAAATCTTTCAGGTATCCTCTCTCCTTCTGATCTGACAAAATAGTCCAAAGGGGAACGAAGATGGCGTTAAAATATTTTCCAAAACCTATCACTACAGTAGCTCTATCTAGGACATTGAGCACTTTTCTCCCGGACAACGCCGAGTACTTTGAAAATCGAGGAGGCTTCATGAGCACTCCTGAAATCCCTTAGGTATCCTCTCTCCTTCTGATCTGCGAAATAGTCCAAAGAGGAACGAAGACGGCGTTAAAATATTTTCCAAAACTATCACTACAGTAGCTCTATCTAGGACATTGAGCACTTTTCTCCCGGACAACGCCGAGTACTTTGATAATCAAGGAGGCCTCCTGGGGACTACTGAAATCAGTTAGGTATCCTCCCTCCTTTTCATCTGCAAAATTGTCCAAAGGGGAACGAAGATGGTGTTAAAATATTTTTTAAACCTATCAATACAGTAGCTCTATCTAGGATATTGAGCACTTTTTTCCCGGACAACGCCGAGTACTTGGTAAAATCAAAGAGGCCTCCTGGGGATTACTGAAATCAGTTAGGTATCCTTCCTCCTTTTCATCTGCAAAATTGTCCAAAGGGGAACGAAGATGGCGTTAAAATATTTTCTAAACCTATCACTACAGTAGCTCTATCTAGGATATTGAGCACTTTTCTCCCGGACAACGCCGAGTACTTTGAAAATCGAGGAGGCTTCATGAGCACTCCTGAAATCCCTTAGGTATCCTCTCTCCTTCTGATCTGCGAAATAGTCCAAAGGGGAACGAAGATGGCGTTAAAATATTTTCCAAACCTATCACTACAGTAGCTCTATCTAGGATATTGAGCACTTTTCTCCCGGACAACGCCGAGTATTTCAAAATCAAAGAGGCCTCCTTAGCACTACTGAAATAACTCTTATCGATTACCCCATCCTTTTCAGCGTAGATGCTGTTAAAATATTATCCAAACCTATCACTACAGTAGCTCTATCTAGGACATTGAGCACTTTTTTCCCGGACAACGCCGAGTACTTTGAAAATCAAAGAGGCCTCCTGGGGACTACTGAAATCAGTTAGGTATCCTCCCTCCTTTTATTTGCAAAATTGTCCAAAGGGAGACGAAGATGGCGTTAAAATATTTTCTAAACCTATCACTACAGTAGCTCTATCTAGGATATTGAGCACTTTTCTCCCGGACAACGCCGATTACTTTGAAAATCGAGAAGGCGTCATGTACACCCATGAAATCCCTTAGGTATCCTCTCTCCTTCTGATCTGCGAAATAGTCCAAAGAAGAACGAAGATGGCGTTAAAATATTTTCCAAAACCTATCACTACAGTAGCTCTATCTAGGACATTGAGCACTTTTCTCCCGGACAACGCCGAGTACTTTGATAATCAAGGAGGCCTCCTGGGGACTACTGAAATCACTTAGGTATCCTCTCTCCTTCTGATCTGCGAAATAGTCCAAAGGGAAACGAAGATGGCGTTAAAATATTTTCCAAACCTATCACTACAGTAGCTCTATCTAGGATATTGAGCACTTTTTTCCCGGACAACGCCGAGTATTTCAAAATCAAAGAGGCCTCCTGAGCACTACTGAAATAACTCTTATCGATTACCCCATCCTTTTCAGCGTAGATGCTGTTAAAATATTATCCAAACCTATCACTACAGTAGCTCTATCTAGGACATTGAGCACTTCTTTCCCGGACAACGCCGAGTACTTTGAAAATCAAAGAGGCCTCCTGGGGACTACTGAAATCAGTTAGGTATCCTCCCTCTTTTTCAGCTGCAAAATTGTCCAAAGGGAGACGAAGATGGCGTTAAAATATTTTCCAAACAAATCACTAGAGTAGCTCTATCTAGGATATTGAGCACTTTTCTCCCGGACAACGCCGAGTACTTTGAAAATCAAAGAGGCTTCATGAACACCCATGAAATCCCTCAGGTATCCTCTCTCCTTCTGATCTGCGAAATAGTCCAAAGGGGAACGAAGATGGCGTTAAAATATTTTCCAAAACCTATCACTACAGTAGCTCTATCTAGGACATTGAGCACTTTTCTCCCGGACAACGCCGAGTACTTTGAAAATCGAGGAGGCTTCATGAGCACTCCTGAAATCCCTTAGGTATCCTCTCTCCTTCTGATCTGCGAAATAGTCCAAAGAGGAACGAAGACGGCGTTAAAATATTTTCCAAAACTATCACTACAGTTGCTCTATCTAGGACATTGAGCACTTTTCTCCCGGACAACGCCGAGTACTTTGATAATCAAGGAGGCCTCCTGGGGACTACTGAAATCAGTTAGGTATCCTCCCTCCTTTTCATCTGCAAAATTGTCCAAAGGGGAACGAAGATGGTGTTAAAATATTTTTTAAACCTATCAATACAGTAGCTCTATCTAGGATATTGAGCACTTTTTTCCCGGACAACGCCGAGTACTTGGTAAAATCAAAGAGGCCTCCTGGGGACTACTGAAATCAGTTAGGTATCCTTCCTCCTTTTCATCTGCAAAATTGTCCAAAGGGGAACGAAGATGGCGTTAAAATATTTTCTAAACCTATCACTACAGTAGCTCTATCTAGGATATTGAGCACTTTTCTCCCGGACAACGCCGAGTACTTTGAAAATCGAGGAGGCTTCATGAGCACTCCTGAAATCCCTTAGGTATCCTCTCTCCTTCTGATCTGCGAAATAGTCCAAAGGGGAACGAAGATGGCGTTAAAATATTTTCCAAACCTATCACTACAGTAGCTCTATCTAGGATATTGAGCACTTTTCTCCCGGACAACGCCGAGTATTTCAAAATCAAAGAGGCCTCCTGAGCACTACTGAAATAACTCTTATCGATTACCCCATCCTTTTCAGCGTAGATGCTGTTAAAATATTATCCAAACCTATCACTACAGTAGCTCTATCTAGGACATTGAGCACTTTTTTCCCGGACAACGCCGAGTACTTTGAAAATCAAAGAGGCCTCCTGGGGACTACTGACATCAGTTAGGTATCCTCCCTCGTTTTTATTTGCAAAATTGTCCAAAGGGAGACGAAGATGGCGTTAAAATATTTTCTAAACCTATCACTACAGTAGCTCTATCTAGGATATTGAGCACTTTTCTCCCGGACAACGCCGATTACTTTGAAAATCGAGAAGGCGTCATGTACACCCATGAAATCCCTTAGGTATCCTCTCTCCTTCTGATCTGCGAAATAGTCCAAAGAAGAACGAAGATGGCGTTAAAATATTTTCCAAAACCTATCACTACAGTAGCTCTATCTAGGACATTGAGCACTTTTCTCCCGGACAACGCCGAGTACTTTGATAATCAAGGAGGCCTCCTGGGGACTACTGAAATCACTTAGGTATCCTCTCTCCTTCTGATCTGCGAAATAGTCCAAAGGGAAACGAAGATGGCGTTAAAATATTTTCCAAACCTATCACTACAGTAGCTCTATCTAGGATATTGAGCACTTTTTTCCCGGACAACGCCGAGAATTTCAAAATCAAAGAGGCCTCCTGAGCACTACTGAAATAACTCTTATCGATTACCCCATCCTTTTCAGCGTAGATGCTGTTAAAATATTATCCAAACCTATCACTACAGTAGCTCTATCTAGGACATTGAGCACTTCTTTCCCGGACAACGCCGAGTACTTTGAAAATCAAAGAGGCCTCCTGGGGACTACTGAAATCAGTTAGGTATCCTCCCTCTTTTTCAGCTGCAAAATTGTCCAAAGGGAAACAGAGATGGCGTTAAAATATTTTCTAAACCTATCACTACAATAGCTCTATCTAGGATATTGAGCACTTTTCTCCCGGACAACGCCGAGTACTTTGAAAATCGAGGAGGCTTCATGAGCACTCCTGAAAGCCCTTAGGTATCCTCTCACCTTCTGATCTTCGAAATAGTCCAAAGGGAAACGAAGATGGCGTTAAAATATTATCCAAACCTATCACTACAGTAGCTCTATCTAGGACATTGAGCACTTTTATCCCGGACAACGCCGAGTACTTTGATAATCAAGGAAGCCTCCTGGTCACTACTGAAATCACTTAGGTATCCTCTCTCCTTCTGATCTGCGAAATAGTCCAAAGGGGAACGAAGATGGCGTTAAAATATTTTCCAAACCTATCACTACAGTAGCTCTATCTAGGATATTGAGCACTTTTCTCCCGGACAACGCCGAGTACTTTGAAAATCGAGAAGGCGTCATGAACACCCATGAAATCCCTTAGGTTTCCTCTCTCCTTCTGATCTGCGAAATAGTCCAAAGGAGAACGAAGATGGCGTTAAAATATTTTCCAAAACCTATCACTACAGTAGCTCTATCTAGGACATTGAGCACTTTTCTCCCGGACAACGCCGAGTACTTTGATAATCAAGGAGGCCTCCTGGGGACTACTGAAATCACTTAGGTATCCTCTCTCCTTCTGATCTGCGAAATAGTCCAAAGGGAAACGAAGATGGCGTTAAAATATTTTCCAAACCTATCACTACAGTAGCTCTATCTAGGATATTGAGCACTTTTTTCCCGGACAACGCCGAGTATTTCAAAATCAAAGAGGCCTCCTGAGCACTACTGAAATAACTCTTATCAATTACCCCATCCTTTTCAGCGTAGATGCTGTTAAAATATTATCCAAACCTATCACTACAGTAGCTCTATCTAGGACATTGAGCACTTTTTTCCCGGACAACGCCGAGTACTTTGAAAATCAAAGAGGCCTCCTGGGGACTACTGAAATCAGTTAGGTATCCTCCCTCTGTTTCAGCTGCAAAATTGTCCAAAGGGAAACAGAGATGGCGTTAAAATATTTTCTAAACCTATCACTACAATAGCTCTATCTAGGATATTGAGCACTTTTCTCCCGGACAACGCCGAGTACTTTGAAAATCGAGGAGGCTTTATGAGCACTCCTGAAATCCCTTAGGTATCCTCTCACCTTCTGATCTTCGAAATAGTCTAAAGGGAAACGAAGATGGCGTTAAAATATTATCCAAACCTATCACTACAGTAGCTCTATCTAGGACATTGAGCACTTTTCTCCCGGACAACGCCGAGTACTTTGATAATCAAGGAAGCCTCCTGGGGACTACTGAAATCACTTAGGTATCCTCTCTCCTTCTGATCTGCGAAATAGTCCAAAGGTGAACGAAGATGGCGTTAAAATATTTTCCAAACAAATCACTACAGTAGCTCTATCTAGGATATTGAGCACTTTTCTCCCGGACAACGCCGAGTACTTTGAAAATCGAGGAGGCTTCATGAACACCCATGAAATCTTTCAGGTATCCTCTCTCCTTCTGATCTGCGAAATAGTCCAAAGGGGAACGAAGATGGCGTTAAAATATTTTCCAAAACCTATCACTACAGTAGCTCTATCTAGGACATTGAGCACTTTTCTCCCGGACAACGCCGAGTACTTTGAAAATCGAGGAGGCTTCATGAGCACTCCGAAAATCCCTTAGGTATCCTCTCTCCTTCTGATCTGCGAAATAGTCCAAAGAGGAACGAAGACGGCGTTAAAATATTTTCCAAAACTATCACTACAGTAGCTCTATCTAGGACATTGAGCACTTTTCTCCCGGACAACGCCGAGTACTTTGATAATCAAGGAGGACTCCTGGGGACTACTGAAATCAGTTAGGTATCCTCCCTCCTTTTCATCTGCAAAATTGTCCAAAGGGGAACGAAGATGGTGTTAAAATATTTTTTAAACCTATCAATATAGTAGCTCTATCTAGGATATTGAGCACTTTTTTCCCGGACAACGCCGAGTACTTGGTAAAATCAAAGAGGCCTCCTGGGGACTACTGAAATCAGTTAGGTATCCTTCCTCCTTTTCATCTGCAAAATTGTCCAAAGGGGAACGAAGATGGCGTTAAAATATTTTCTAAACCTATCACTACAGTAGCTCTATCTAGGATATTGAGCACTTTTCTCCCGGACAACGCCGAGTACTTTGAAAATCGAGGAGGCTTCATGAGCACTCCTGAAATCCCTTAGGTATCCTCTCTCCTTCTGATCTGCGAAATAGTCCAAAGGGGAACGAAGATGGCGTTAAAATATTTTCCAAACCTATCACTACAGTAGCTCTATCTAGGATATTGAGCACTTTTCTCCCGGACAACGCCGAGTATTTTAAAATCAAAGAGGCCTCCTGAGCACTACTGAAATAACTCTTATCGATTACCCCATCCTTTTCAGCGTAGATGCTGTTAAAATATTATCCAAACCTATCACTACAGTAGCTCTATCTAGGACATTGAGCACTTTTTTCCCGGACAACGCCGAGTACTTTGAAAATCAAAGAGGCCTCCTGGGGACTACTGAAATCAGTTAGGTATCCTCCCTCCTTTTATTTGCAAAATTGTCCAAAGGGAGACGAAGATGGCGTTAAAATATTTTCTAAACCTATCACTACAGTAGCTCTATCTAGGATATTGAGCACTTTTCTCCCGGACAACGCCGATTACTTTGAAAATCGAGAAGGCGTCATGTACACCCATGAAATCCCTTAGGTATCCTCTCTCCTTCTGATCTGCGAAATAGTCCAAAGAAGAACGAAGATGGCGTTAAAATATTTTCCAAAACCTATCACTACAGTAGCTCTATCTAGGACATTGAGCACTTTTCTCCCGGACAACGCCGAGTACTTTGATAATCAAGGAGGCCTCCTGGGGACTACTGAAATCACTTAGGTATCCTCTCTCCTTCTGATCTGCGAAATAGTCCAAAGGGAAACGAAGATGGCGTTAAAATATTTTCCAAACCTATCACTACAGTAGCTCTATCTAGGATATTGAGCACTTTTTTCCCGGACAACGCCGAGTATTTCAAAATCAAAGAGGCCTCCTGAGCACTACTGAAATAACTCTTATCGATTACCCCATCCTTTTCAGCGTAGATGCTGTTAAAATATTATCCAAACCTATCACTACAGTAGCTCTATCTAGGACATTGAGCACTTCTTTCCCGGACAACGCCGAGTACTTTGAAAATCAAAGAGGCCTCCTGGGGACTACTGAAATCAGTTAGGTATCCTCCCTCTTTTTCAGCTGCAAAATTGTCCAAAGGGAGACGAAGATGGCGTTAAAATATTTTCCAAACAAATCACTAGAGTAGCTCTATCTAGGATATTGAGCACTTTTCTCCCGGACAACGCCGAGTACTTTGAAAATCAAAGAGGCTTCATGAACACCCATGAAATCCCTCAGGTATCCTCTCTCCTTCTGATCTGCGAAATAGTCCAAAGGGGAACGAAGATGGCGTTAAAATATTTTCCAAAACCTATCACTACAGTAGCTCTATCTAGGACATTGAGCACTTTTCTCCCGGACAACGCCGAGTACTTTGAAAATCGAGAAGGCTTCATGAGCACTCCTGAAATCCCTTAGGTATCCTCTCTCCTTCTGATCTGCGAAATAGTCCAAAGAGGAACGAAGACGGCGTTAAAATATTTTCCAAAACTATCACTACAGTAGCTCTATCTAGGACATTGAGCACTTTTCTCCCGGACAACGCCGAGTACTTTGATAATCAAGGAGGCCTCCTGGGGACTACTGAAATCAGTTAGGTATCCTCCCTCCTTTTCATCTGCAAAATTGTCCAAAGGGGAACGAAGATGGTGTTAAAATATTTTTTAAACCTATCAATACAGTAGCTCTATCTAGGATATTGAGCACTTTTTTCCCGGACAACGCCGAGTACTTGGTAAAATCAAAGAGGCCTCCTGGGGACTACTGAAATCAGTTAGGTATCCTTCCTCCTTTTCATCTGCAAAATTGTCCAAAGGGGAACGAAGATGGCGTTAAAATATTTTCTAAACCTATCACTACAGTAGCTCTATCTAGGATATTGAGCACTTTTCTCCCGGACAACGCCGAGTACTTTGAAAATCGAGGAGGCTTCATGAGCACTCCTGAAATCCCTTAGGTATCCTCTCTCCTTCTGATCTGCGAAATAGTCCAAAGGGGAACGAAGATGGCGTTAAAATATTTTCCAAACCTATCACTACAGTAGCTCTATCTAGGATATTGAGCACTTTTCTCCCGGACAACGCCGAGTATTTCAAAATCAAAGAGGCCTCCTGAGCACTACTGAAATAACTCTTATCGATTACCCCATCCTTTTCAGCGTAGATGCTGTTAAAATATTATCCAAACCTATCACTACAGTAGCTCTATCTAGGACATTGAGCACTTTTTTCCCGGACAACGCCGAGTACTTTGAAAATCAAAGAGGCCTCCTGGGGACTACTGAAATCAGTTAGGTATCCTCCCTCCTTTTATTTGCAAAATTGTCCAAAGGGAAACGAAGATGGCGTTAAAATATTATCCAAACCTATCACTACAGTAGCTCTATCTAGGACATTGAGCACTTTTATCCCGGACAACGCCGAGTACTTTGATAATCAAGGAAGCCTCCTGGTCACTACTGAAATCACTTAGGTATCCTCTCTCCTTCTGATCTGCGAAATAGTCCAAAGGGGAACGAAGATGGCGTTAAAATATTTTCCAAACCTATCACTACAGTAGCTCTATCTAGGATATTGAGCACTTTTCTCCCGGACAACGCCGAGTACTTTGAAAATCGAGAAGGCGTCATGAACACCCATGAAATCCCTTAGGTTTCCTCTCTCCTTCTGATCTGCGAAATAGTCCAAAGAAGAACGAAGATGGCGTTAAAATATTTTCCAAAACCTATCACTACAGTAGCTCTATCTAGGACATTGAGCACTTTTCTCCCGGACAACGCCGAGTACTTTGATAATCAAGGAGGCCTCCTGGGGACTACTGAAATCACTTAGGTATCCTCTCTCCTTCTGATCTGCGAAATAGTCCAAAGGGAAACGAAGATGGCGTTAAAATATTTTCCAAACCTATCACTACAGTAGCTCTATCTAGGATATTGAGCACTTTTTTCCCGGACAACGCCGAGTATTTCAAAATCAAAGAGGCCTCCTGAGCACTACTGAAATAACTCTTATCGATTACCCCATCCTTTTCAGCGTAGATGCTGTTAAAATATTATCCAAACCTATCACTACAGTAGCTCTATCTAGGACATTGAGCACTTTTTTCCCGGACAACGCCGAGTACTTTGAAAATCAAAGAGGCCTCCTGGGGACTACTGAAATCAGTTAGGTATCCTCCCTCTGTTTCAGCTGCAAAATTGTCCAAAGCGAAACAGAGATGGCGTTAAAATATTTTCTAAACCTATCACTACAATAGCTCTATCTAGGATATTGAGCACTTTTCTCCCGGACAACGCCGAGTACTTTGAAAATCGAGGAGGCTTTACGAGCACTCCTGAAATCCCTTAGGTATCCTCTCACCTTCTGATCTTCGAAATAGTCTAAAGGGAAACGAAGATGGCGTTAAAATATTATCCAAACCTATCACTACAGTAGCTCTATCTAGGACATTGAGCACTTTTCTCCCGGACAACGCCGAGTACTTTGATAATCAAGGAAGCCTCCTGGGGACTACTGAAATCACTTAGGTATCCTCTCTCCTTCTGATCTGCGAAATAGTCCAAAGGTGAACGAAGATGGCGTTAAAATATTTTCCAAACAAATCACTACAGTAGCTCTATCTAGGATATTGAGCACTTTTCTCCCGGACAACGCCGAGTACTTTGAAAATCGAGGAGGCTTCATGAACACCCATGAAATCTTTCAGGTATCCTCTCTCCTTCTGATCTGCGAAATAGTCCAAAGGGGAACGAAGATGGCGTTAAAATATTTTCCAAAACCTATCACTACAGTAGCTCTATCTAGGACATTGAGCACTTTTCTCCCGGACAACGCCGAGTACTTTGAAAATCGAGGAGGCTTCATGAGCACTCCGAAAATCCCTTAGGTATCCTCTCTCCTTCTGATCTGCGAAATAGTCCAAAGAGGAACGAAGACGGCGTTAAAATATTTTCCAAAACTATCACTACAGTAGCTCTATCTAGGACATTGAGCACTTTTCTCCCGGACAACGCCGAGTACTTTGATAATCAAGGAGGACTCCTGGGGACTACTGAAATCAGTTAGGTATCCTCCCTCCTTTTCATCTGCAAAATTGTCCAAAGGGGAACGAAGATGGCGTTAAAATATTTTTTAAACCTATCAATACAGTAGCTCTATCTAGGATATTGAGCACTTTTTTCCCGGACAACGCCGAGTACTTGGTAAAATCAAAGAGGCCTCCTGGGGACCACTGAAATCAGTTAGGTATCCTTCCTCCTTTTCATCTGCAAAATTGTCCAAAGGGGAACGAAGATGGCGTTAAAATATTTTCTAAACCTATCAATACAGTAGCTCTATCTAGGATATTGAGCACTTTTCTCCCCGACAAAGCCGAGTACTTTGAAAATCGAGGAGGCTTCATGAGCACTCCTGAAATCCCTTAGGTATCCTCTCTCCTTCTGATCTGCAAAATAGTCCAAAGGGGAACGAAGATGGCGTTAAAATATTTTCCAAACCTATCACTACAGTAGCTCTATCTAGGATATTGAGCACTTTTCTCCCGGACAACGCCGAGTATTTCAAAATCAAAGAGGCCTCCTGAGCACTACTGAAATAACTCTTATCGATTACCCCATCCTTTTCAGCGTAGATGCTGTTAAAATATTATCCAAACCTATCACTACAGTAGCTCTATCTAGGACATTGAGCACTTTTTTCCCGGACAACGCCGAGTACTTTGAAAATCAAAGAGGCCTCCTGGGGACTACTGAAATCAGTTAGGTATCCTCCCTCCTTTTATTTGCAAAATTGTCCAAAGGGAGACGAAGATGGCGTTAAAATATTTTCTAAACCTATCACTACAGTAGCTCTATCTAGGATATTGAGCACTTTTCTCCCGGACAACGCCGAGTACTTTGAAAATCGAGGAGGCTTCATGAGCACTCCTGAAATCCCTTAGGTATCCTCTCTCCTTCTGATCTGCGAAATAGTCCAAAGGGGAACGAAGATGGCGTTAAAATATTTTCCAAACCTATCACTACAGTAGCTCTATCTAGGATATTGAGCACTTTTCTCCCGGTCAACGCCGAGTACTTTGAAAATCGAGAAGGCGTCATGAACACCCATGAAATCCGTTAGGTATCCTCTCTCCTTCTGATCTGCGAAATAGTCCAAAGGAGAACGAAGATGGCGTTAAAATATTTTCCAAAACCTATCACTACAGTAGCTCTATCTAGGACATTGAGCACTTTTCTCCCGGACAACGCCGAGTACTTTGATAATCAAGGAGGCCTCCTGGGGACTACTGAAATCACTTAGGTATCCTCTCTCCTTCTGATCTGCGAAATAGTCCAAAGGGAAACGAAGATAGCGTTAAAATATTTTCCAAACCTATTACTACAGTAGCTCTATCTAGGATATTTAGCACTTTTCTCCCGGACAACGCCGAGTACTTTGAAAATCGAGAAGGCGTCATGAACACCCATGAAATCCCTTAGGTATCCTCTCTCCTTCTGATCTGCGAAATAGTCCAAAGGAGAACGAAGATGGCGTTAAAATATTTTCCAAAACCTATCACTACAGTAGCTCTATCTAGGACATTGAGCACTTTTCTCCCGGACAACGCCGAGTACTTTGATAATCAAGGAGGCCTCCTGGGGACTACTGAAATCACTTAGGTATCCTCTCTCCTTCTGATATGCGAAATAGTCCAAAGGGAAACGAAGATGGCGTTAAAATATTTTCCAAACCTATCACTACAGTAGCTCTATCTATGATATTGAGCACTTTTTTCCCGGACAACGCCGAGTATTTCAAAATCAAAGAGGCCTCCTGAGCACTACTGAAATAACTCTTATCGATTACCCCATCCTTTTCAGCGTAGATGCTGTTAAAATATTATCCAAACCTATCACTACAGTAGCTCTATCTAGGACATTGAGCACTTTTTTCCCGGACAACGCCGAGTACTTGGTAAAATCAAAGAGGCCTCCTGGGGACTACTGAAATCAGTTAGGTATTCTCCCTCTTTTTCAGCTGCAAAATTGTCCAAAGGGAAACAGAGATGGCGTTAAAATATTTTCTAAACCTATCACTACAATAGCTCTATCTAGGATATTGAGCATTTTCCTCACGGACAACGCCGAGTACTTTGAAAATCGAGGAGGCTTTATGAGCACTCCTGAAATCCCTTAGGTATCCTCTCTCCTTCTGATCTTCGAAATAGTCCAAAGGGAAACGAAGATGGCGTTAAAATATTATCCAAACCTATCACTACAGTAGCTCTATCTAGGACATTGAGCACTTTTATCCCGGACAACGCCGAGTACTTTGATAATCAAGGAAGCCTCCTGGGCACAACTGAAAGCACTTAGGTATCCTCTCTCCTTCTGATCTGCGAAATAGTCCAAAGGTGAACGAAGATGGCGTTAAAATATTTTCCAAACAAATCACTACAGTAGCTCTATCTAGGATATTGAGCACTTTTCTCCCGGACAACGCCGAGTACTTTAAAAATCGAGGAGGCTTCATGAATCCCCATGAAATCCCTCAGGTATCCTCTCTCCTTCTGATCTGCGAAATAGTCCAAAGAGGAACGAAGACGGCGTTAAAATATTTTCCAAAACTATCACTACAGTAGCTCTATCTAGGAAATTGAGAACTTTTCTTCCGGACAACGCCGAGTACTTTGATAATCAAGGAGGCCTCCTGGGGACTACTGAAATCAGTTAGGTATCCTCCCTCCTTTTCATCTGCAAAATTGTCCAAAGGGGAACGAAGATGGCGTTAAAATATTTTTTAAACCTATCACTACAGTAGCTCTATCTAGGATATTGAGCACTTTTTTCCCGGACAACGCCGAGTACTTGGTAAAATCAAAGAGGCCTCCTGGGGACTACGGAAATCAGTTAGGTATCCTTCCTCTTTTTCATCTGCAAAATTGTCCAAAGGGGAACGAAGATGGCGTTAAAATATTTTCTAAACCTATCACTACAGTAGCTCTATCTAGGATATTGAGCACTTTTCTCCCGGACAACGCCGAGTACTTTGAAAATCGAGGAGGCTTCATGAGCACTCCTGAAATCCCTTAGGTATCCTCTCTCCTTCTGATCTGCGAAATAGTCCAAAGGGGAACGAAGATGGCGTTAAAATATTTTCCAAACCTATCACTACAGTAGCTCTATCTAGGATATTGAGCACTTTTCTCCCGGACAACGCCGAGTATTTCAAAATCAAAGAGGCCTCCTGGGGACTACTGAAATAACTCTTATCCATTCCCCTATCCTTTTCAGCGTAGATTCTGTTAAAATATTATCCGAACCTATCACTACAGTAGCTCTATCTAGGACATTGAGCACTTTTTTCCCGGACAACGCCGAGTACTTTGAAAATCAAAGAGGCCTCCTGGGGACTACTGAAATCAGTTATGTATCCTCCCTCGTTTTGATCTGCAAAATTGTCCAAAGGGGAACGAAGATAGCGTTAAAATATTTTCTAAACCTATCACTACAGTAGCTCTATCTAGGATATTGAGCACTTTTCTCCCGGACAACGCCGAGTACTTTGAAAATCGAGGGGGTTTCATGAGCACTACTGAAATCCCTTAGGTATCCTCTCTCCTTCTGATCTGCCAAATAGTCCTGAGGCGCTCATACCGGCGAATGCCGACATTCCCCCTCTCAGATTTCGCCTGAGGCGCTCATACCGACGAATGCCGACATTCCCCCTCCCTGGATTTCGCCTGAGTCGCTCACACTTCAACACTGCTCAAAAAAGGAGTAGATAATGCATGGGATTAGGGCATCATGACAACGGAACCGATACGACCCTACCTCAACACTTCTCAAAAAAGGAGGAGATAATGCATGGGATGAGGGCATCATGACAACGGAACCGATACGACCTTACCTCAACACTTCTCAAAAAAGGAGGAGGTAATTCATGGGATGAGCACATCTTGACAACGGAACCGATACTATTCTACATCTACACTTCTCAAAAAAGGAGGAGGTAATGCATGGGATCAGTGCATCATGACAACGGAACCGATACTACCCTACCTCTACACTTCTCAAAAAAGAAGGAGGTAATGCTCACACCGGCGAATACCGTACCCCCCCCAATTTGGCCTGAAAGGAGGAGGTAATTCCTATCATGATAACAGAACGGCCACAGGGAGGGAGGGGGGGGAATATTAGCGTCTATTAATAATTAAGAAAGAAAGTGTGAGAGGGAAAAATGACAGAAAGGAAAACTGCCACTCTCTGACGTCATGATGACCTGATATAACCGGACACAATTTAGAGCAAGACCGGGTACATCCGGCAAGGGATTATGGGACAGGTGAGGATGTGATTGAGCAACCCTTGTTTCACTACACACTCTTAACGTAGGATTCCTATGTTGTTATTGATGCAATCGGACAGAAGTTATTGGATGATCTGATGCAACCGGACACAATTTAGGGCAAGACCGGGTACATCCGGCAAGGGATTATGGGATGTTTACAATGACTCTGCATTTTTATCGGATTAGTACATAAATACATTAGATTATTTCGAATTTACTACATAATAACGTTGAAATTTCGTGAAAAATACGGAAAAAACTGCTACCTTTTGTCGGAAAGTGGTCCGGTTGATTGTCAGCGAGTGAATCGATTTTCGCGATTTTTAGATATTTTACATCCGGGATTTGTGCGGTCCTGTAGATGTCAACTTTTTGACATGTCGTCGGGTAGTTTTTGAGGAGATACTGGACATACAAACAAACAAACAAACAAACATACAAACAGACAACTGCCCTTTATATAAGAGACTAGCGGGGCTACCCGGCGTTGCTCGGGGTCATAAAAATATATATTTGAAGAAAGATCGTGTGTGTAACATCTTTATATTGAAACTTCTATGTCCGCACCCTCTCTCTATAGCCGTCTCTTTATCTGCTACCTTTCTCTTTCCTGGTCGCCCCATTTCGCCGCTACTTTCTAATTTTGCCTTTTGCAAAAGCTGTTTCTTCCCCACCATTTCTCCTATTGCCCAGGGTAATAGTATGACATATTTCTATAAAAAGTAACACCTCTATCTGCGCCTTCTATATAGGTACTTATCTCCACCCCGGTGTTCATACTATATACGTATCTATCATCACCCCGGTGCGCATACTATATACGTACCTATCGCCGCCCCAGTGCACATACTATATACGTACCTATCGCCGCCCCGGTGCAGATACTATTTAAGTACCTATCGCCGCCCCGTTGCGAATGCTAAATAGTACCTATCGTTGCCCCGGTGTGAATGCTAAATACATACCTATTGCGCCCCGGTGTGCATGCTACATAAGTACCTATCGTTGCCCTAGTGCGAATACTAAAGACATACCAATTGCGCTCCGGTGTGCATGCTACATAAGTACCTATCGCTGCCCTAGTGCGAATAATTAATATGTACATATTGCCGCTTTGGTGTGAATGCTAAATACGTACCTATCGCCGGCCCAGTGCGAATGCTAAATACGTACCTATAGCCGCCCTAGTGCGAATGCTAAATACGTACCTATAGCCGCCCCAGTGCGAATGCTAAATACGTACCTATCACCACTACGGTGCGAATGCGAAATACATACCTTTCGCCGCCCCGGTGCGCATGCAATATATGTACTGATCGCCGCCGCAGAGCGCATGCTATGTACGTACTTATTGCTGCCCATGTGTACATGCTATATACGTAGCTATCGCCACCCCTGAATTCTGAATACGTACCTATCGCCGCCCTGGTGTGGAAGCTAAATACGTACATACTGCCGCCCCGGTGCGAATGCTAAATACATACCTATCGCCGCCCCGGTGTGAATTCTAAATACGTACCTATTGCCGCCCCGGTGTGAATTCTAAATACGTACCTATTGCCACCCCGGTGCGGAAGCTAAATACGTACATATCGCTGCACCGGTGCGAATGCTAAATACATACCTATCGCTGCCCCGGTGTGAATGCTAAATACATACCTATCGCCGCCCCGGTGTGAATGCTAAATATGTACCTATCGCCGCCCCTGTGTGAATTTTAAATATGTACCTTTCGCCGCCCGGTGTGAATTTTGAATATGTACCTTTCGCCGCCCCTGTGCGCGTGCTATATACGTACCTATCGCTGCCCCAGTGCGCGTGCTATATATGAACCGATCGCTGCCTCAGTGCCCATGCAAAATACATACTTATCACTGCCCTGGTGTGCATACTATATACGTACTTATTACCGCCCATGTGCACATGCTATATAAGTACCTATCACCACCGCTAGATGCTAAATAAGTACCTATCGCCGCCCCGGTGTGGAAGCTAAATACGTACATATCGCCGCCCCTAAATTTGGGCAGACCCCTAAAAAATTTGGCCTGACCCCTAAAATTTTCCCCGTCCCCTAAATCTCTCCAGCCTCTAATTGTTCACTCTCCCCCAACCCTGAGAAATATTTTGAGTTCAAAACCAAAAAAAAGAACAAAATTTGGTCTGACCCCTAAAAAGTTGGTCCTGACCCCTAAAATTTTCCCCGACCCCTAAATCTCTCCAGCCCCCTAATTTTTCACTCTCCCCCAACCATGAGAAATATTTTGACTTCAAAACAAAAAAAAACAAAAAAGAACAAAATAATTTGACCTGACACCTAAAAAGTTCCGCCTGACCCCTAAAATTTTCCCCGACTCCTCAATCTCTTCAGCCCGTTAATGTTCTACTCTCCCCCAACACTGAGAAATATTTTAAGTTCAAAACCAAAAAACTGAAAAAAATTTGGCCTGACCCCTAAAAAGTTCGTCCTAACCCCTAAAATTTTCCCCGACCCCTCAATCTCTCCAGCCCCCTAATTGTTCACTCTCCCCCAACCCTGAGAAATATTTTGAGTTCAAAACCAAAAAAAAACAAAAAAATTTGGCCTGACCCCTAAAAAGTTCCACCTGACCCCTAAAATTTTCCCCGACCCCTAAATCTCTCCAGCCCCCTAATTTTTCACTCTCCCCTCAACCCTGAGAAATATTTTGACTTCAAAACAAAAAAAAACAAAAATAAAACAAAAAAATTTGGCCTGACCCCTAAAAAGTTCGTCCTGATCCCTAAAATTTTCTGCGACCCCTAAATCTCTCCAGCCCCCTAATTTTTAACTCTCTTACAACCATTAGATATATTTTAACTTCAAAACAAAAAAAAACAAAAAAATTTGGCCTGACCCCTAAAAAGTTCGTCCTGACCCCTAAAATTTTCCCCGACCCCTAAATCTTTCCAGCCCCCTAATTTTTCACTCTCCTCCAACCATGAGAAATATTTTGACTTCAAAACAAAAAAAAAACAAAAAAATTTGGCCTGACCCCTAAAAAGTTCGTCCTGACCCCTAAAATTTTCCCCGACCCCTAAATCTCTCCAGCCCCCTAATTTTTCACTCTCCCCCAACCCTGAGAAATATTTTGAGTTCAAAACCAAAAAAAAACAAAAAAATTTGGCCTGACCCCTAAAAAGTTCCACCTGACCCCTAAAATTTTCCCCGACCCCTAAATCTCTCCAGCCCCCTAATTTTTCACTCTCCCCTCAACCCTGAGAAATATTTTGACTTCAAAACAAAAAAAACAAAAATAAAACAAAAAAATTTGGCCTGACCCCTAAAAAGTTCGTCCTGACCCCTAAAATTTTCCGCGACCCCTAAATCTCTCCAGCCCCCTAATTTTTCACTCTCCCCCAACCCTGAGAAATATTTTGACTTCAAAACAAAAAAAAACAAAAAAATTTGGCCTGACCCCTAAAAAGTTCGTCCTGACCCCTAAAATTTTCCCCGACCCCTAAATCTCTCCAGCCCCCTTATTTTTCACTCTCCTCCAACCATGAAAAATATTTTGACTTCAAAACAAAAAAAAACAAAAAAAAAGAAAAAAATTTGGCCTGACCCCTAAAAAGTTCGTCCTGACCCCTAAAATTTTCCCCGACCCCTAAATCTCTCCAGCCCCCTAATTTTTCACTCTCCCCCAACCATGAGAAATATTTTGACTTCAAAACAAAAAAAAACAAAAAAGAACAAAAAAATTTGACCTGACCCCTAAAAAGTGCCGCCTGACCCCTAAAATTTTCCCCGACCACTCAATCTCTTCAGCCCCCTAATGTTTCACTCTCCCCCAACCCTGAGAAATATTTTGAGTTCAAAACCAAAAAAAAGAAAAAAATTTGGCCTGACCCCTGAAAAGTTCGTCCTGACCCCTAAAATTTTCCCCGACCCTTAAATCTCTCTAGCCCCCTAATTTTTCACTCTCCCCAACCATGAGAAATATTTTGACTTCAAAACAAAAAAAAAACAAAAAATTTGGCCAAACCCCTAAAAAGTTCGTCCTGACCCCTAAAATTTTCCCCGACCCCTAAATCTCTCCAACCCCCTAATTTTTCACTCTCCCACAACCATTAGATATATTTTGACTTCAAAACAAAAAAAAGAAAAAAATTTGGCGTGACCCCTAAAAAGTTCGTCCTGACCCCTAAAATTTTCCCCGACCCTTAAATCTCTCCAGCCCCCTAATTTTTCACTCTCCTCCAACCATGAGAAATATTTTGACTTCAAAACAAAAAAAAAACAAAAAAATTTGGCCTGACCCCTAAAAAGTTCGTCCTGACCCCTAAAATTTTCCCCGACCCCTAAATCTCTCCAGCCCCCTAATTTTTCACTCTCCCCCAACCCTGAGAAATATTTTAAGTTCAAAACCAAAAAAAAACAAAAAAATTTGGCCTGACCCCTAAAAAGTTCCACCTGACCCCTAAAATTTTCCCCGACCCCTAAATCTCTCCAGCCCCCTAATTTTTCACTCTCCCCTCAACCCTGAGAAATATTTTGACTTCAAAACAAAAAAAAACAAAAATAAAACAAAAAAATTTGGCCTGACCCCTAAAAAGTTCGTCCTGACCCCTAAAATTTTCCGCGACCCCTAAATCTCTCCAGCCCCCTAATTTTTCACTCTCTTCCAACCATGAGAAATACTTTGACTTCAAAACAAAAAAAAACAAAAAAATATGGCCTGACCCCTAAAAATTCGTCCTAACCCCTAAAATTTGCCCCGACCCCTAAATCTCTCCAGCCCCCTTATTTTTCACTCTCCTCCAACCATGAAAAATATTTTGACTTCAAAACAAAAAAAAACAAAAAAAAAGAAAAAAATTTGGCCTGACCCCTAAAAAGTTCGTCCTGACCCCTAAAATTTTCCCCGACCCCTAAATCTCTCCAGCCCCCTAATTTTTCACTCTCCCCCAACCATGAGAAATATTTTGACTTCAAAACAAAAAAAAACAAAAAAGAACAAAAAAATTTGACCTGACCCCTAAAAAGTGCCGCCTGACCCCTAAAATTTTCCCCGACCACTCAATCTCTTCAGCCCCCTAATGTTTCACTCTCCCCCAACCCTGAGAAATATTTTGAGTTCAAAACCAAAAAAAAGAAAAAAATTTGGCCTGACCCCTGAAAAGTTCGTCCTGACCCCTAAAATTTTCCCCGACCCTTAAATCTCTCTAGCCCCCTAATTTTTCACTCTCCCCAACCATGAGAAATATTTTGACTTCAAAACAAAAAAAAACAAAAAATTTGGCCTGACCCCTAAAAAGTTCGTCCTGACCCCTAAAATTTTCCCCGACCCCTAAATCTCTCCAACCCCCTAATTTTTCACTCTCCCACAACCATTAGATATATTTTGACTTCAAAACAAAAAAAAGAAAAAAATTTGGCGTGACCCCTAAAAAGTTCGTCCTGACCCCTAAAATTTTCCCCGACCCCTAAATCTCTCCAGCCCCCTAATTTTTCACTCTCCTCCAACCATGAGAAATATTTTGACTTCAAAACAAAAAAAAAACAAAAAAATTTGGCCTGACCCCTAAAAAGTTCGTCCTGACCCCTAAAATTTTCCCCGACCCCTAAATCTCTCCAGCCCCCTAATTTTTCACTCTCCCCCAACCCTGAGAAATATTTTAAGTTCAAAACCAAAAAAAAACAAAACAATTTGGCCTGAACCCTAAAAAGTTCCACCTGACCCCTAAAATTTTCCCCGACCCCTAAATCTCTCCAGCCCCCTAATTTTTCACTCTCCCCTCAACCCTGAGAAATATTTTGACTTCAAAACAAAAAAAAACAAAAATAAAACAAAAAAATTTGGCCTGACCCCTAAAAAGTTCGTCCTGACCCCTAAAATTTTCAGCGACCCCTAAATCTCTCCAGCCCCCTAATTTTTCACTCTCTTCCAACCATGAGAAATACTTTGACTTCAAAACAAAAAAAAACAAAAAAATATGGCCTGACCCCTAAAAATTCGTCCTAACCCCTAAAATTTTCCCCGACCCCTAAATCTCTCCAGCCCCCTAATTTTTTACTCTCCCCCAACCCTGAGAAATATTTTGACTTCAAAACAAAAAAAAACAAAAAAATTTGGCCTGACCCCTAAAAAGTTCGTCCTGACCCCTAAAATTTTCCCCGACCCCTAAATCTCTCCAGCCCCCTAATTTTTCACTCTCCTCCAACCATGAAAAATATTTTGTCTTCAAAACAAAAAAAAACAAAAAAACAGAAAAAAATTTGGCCTGACCCCTAAAAAGTTCGTCCTGACCCCTAAAATTTTCCCCGACCCCTAAATCTCTCCAGCCCCCTAATTTTTCACTCTCCCCCAACCCTGAGAAATATTTTGACTTCAAAACAAAAAAAAACAAAAAAGAACAAAAAAATTTGACCTGACCCCTAAAAAGTTCCGCCTGACCCCTAAAATTTTCCCCGACCACTCAATCTCTTCAGCCCCCTAATGTTTCACTCTCCCCCAACCCTGAGAAATATTTTGAGTTCAAAACCAAAAAAAAGAAAAAAATTTGGCCTGACCCCTAAAAAGTTCGTCCTGACCCCTAAAATTTTCCCCGACCCTTAAATCTCTCTAGCCCCCTAATTTTTCACTCTCCCCAACCATGAGAAATATTTTGACTTCAAAACAAAAAAAAAACAAATTTGGCCTGACCCCTAAAAAGTTCGTCCTGACCCCTAAAATTTTCCCCGACCCCTAAATCTCTCCAGCCCCCTAATTTTTCACTCTCCCCAACCCTGAGAAATATTTTGAGTTCAAAACCAAAAAAAAAACAAAAAAATTTGGCCTGAGCCATAAAAAGTTCCACCTAACCCCTAAAATTTTCCCCGACCCCTAAATCTCTCCAGCCCCCTAATTTTTCACTCTCCCCTCAACCCTGAGAAATATTTTGACTTCAAAACAAAAAAAAACAAAAATAAAACAAAAAAATTTGGCCTGACCCCTAAAAAGTTCGTCCTGACACCTAAAATTTTCCGCGACCCCTAAATCTCTCCAGCCCCCTAATTTTTCACTCTCTTACAACCATTAGATATATTTTGACTTCAAAACAAAACAAAACAAAAAAATTTGGCCTGACCCCTAAAAAATTCGTCCTGACCCCTAAAATTTTCCCCGACCCCTAAATCTCTCCAGCCCCCTAATTTTTCACTCTCCTCCAACCATGAGAAATACTTTGACTTCAAAACAAAAAAAAACAAAAAAATATGGCCTGACCCCTAAAAATTCGTCCTAACCCCTAAAATTTTCCCCGACCCCTAAATCTCTCCAGCCCCCTAATTTTTCACTCTCCCCCAACCCTGAGAAATATTTTGACTTCAAAACAAAAAAAAACAAAAAAATTTGGCCTGACCCCTAAAAAGTTCGTCCTGACCCCTAAAATTTTCCCCGACCCCTAAATCTCTCCAGCCCCCTAATTTTTCACTCTCCTCCAACCATGAAAAATATTTTGACTTCAAAACAAAAAAAAACAAAAAAAAAGAAAAAAATTTGGCCTGACCCCTAAAAAGTTCGTCCTGACCCCTAAAATTTTCTGCGACCCCTAAATCTCTCCAGCCCCCTAATTTTTCACTCTCTTACAACCATTAGATATATTTTGACTTCAAAACAAAACAAAACAAAAAAATTTGGCCTGACCCCTAAAAAGTTCGTCCTGACCCCTAAAATTTTCCCCGACCCCTAAATCTCTCCAGCCCCCTAATTTTTCACTCTCCCCAACCCTGAGAAATATTTTGAGTTCAAAACCAAAAAAAAAAAAAAAAAATTTGGCCTGACACCTAAAAAGTTCCACCTGACCCCTAAAATTTTCCCCGACCTCTAAATCTCTCCAGCCCCCTAATGTTTCACTCTCCCCCAACCCTGAGAAATATTTTGACTTCAAAACCAAAAAAAAGAAAAAAATTTGGCCTGACCCCTAAAAAGTTCGTCCTGACCCCTAAAATTTTCCCCGACCCTTAAATCTCTCTAGCCCCCTAATTTTTCACTCTCCCCAACCATGAGAAATATTTTGACTTCAAAACAAAAAAAAAACAAATTTGGCCTGACCCCTAAAAAGTTCGTCATGACCCCTAAAATTTTCCCCGACCCCTAAATCTCTCCAGCCCCCTAATTTTTCACTCTCCCCAACCCTGAGAAATATTTTGAGTTCAAAACCAAAAAAAAAACAAAAAAATTTGGCCTGAGCCATAAAAAGTTCCACCTAACCCCTAAAATTTTCCCCGACCCCTAAATCTCTCCAGCCCCCTAATTTTTCACTCTCCCCTCAACCCTGAGAAATATTTTGACTTCAAAACAAAAAAAAACAAAAATAAAACAAAAAAATTTGGCCTGACCCCTAAAAAGTTCGTCCTGACACCTAAAATTTTCCGCGACCCCTAAATCTCTCCAGCCCCCTAATTTTTCACTCTCTTACAACCATTAGATATATTTTGACTTCAAAACAAAACAAAACAAAAAAATTTGGCCTGACCCCTAAAAAATTCGTCCTGACCCCTAAAATTTTCCCCGACCCCTAAATCTCTCCAGCCCCCTAATTTTTCACTCTCCTCCAACCCTGAGAAATACTTTGACTTCAAAACAAAAAAAAACAAAAAAATATGGCCTGACCCCTAAAAATTCGTCCTAACCCCTAAAATTTTCCCCGACCCCTAAATCTCTCCAGCCCCCTAATTTTTCACTCTCCCCCAACCCTGAGAAATATTTTGACTTCAAAACAAAAAAAAACAAAAAAATTTGGCCTGACCCCTAAAAAGTTCGTCCTGACCCCTAAAATTTTCCCCGACCCCTAAATCTCTCCAGCCCCCTAATTTTTCACTCTCCTCCAACCATGAAAAATATTTTGACTTCAAAACAAAAAAAAACAAAAAAAAAGAAAAAAATTTGGCCTGACCCCTAAAAAGTTCGTCCTGACCCCTAAAATTTTCTGCGACCCCTAAATCTCTCCAGCCCCCTAATTTTTCACTCTCTTACAACCATTAGATATATTTTGACTTCAAAACAAAACAAAACAAAAAAATTTGGCCTGACCCCTAAAAAGTTCGTCCTGACCCCTAAAATTTTCCCCGACCCCTAAATCTCTCCAGCCCCCTAATTTTTCACTCTCCCCAACCCTGAGAAATATTTTGAGTTCAAAACCAAAAAAAAAACAAAAAAATTTGGCCTGACACCTAAAAAGTTCCACCTGACCCCTAAAATTTTCCCCGACCTCTAAATCTCTCCAGCCCCCTAATTTTTCACTCTCCCCCAACCCTGAGAAATATTTTGACTTCAAAACAAAAAAAAACAAAAAAGAACAAAAAAATTTGACCTGACCCCTAAAAAGTTCCGCCTGACCCCTAAAATTTTCCCCGACCACTCAATCTCTTCAGCCCCCTAATGTTTCACTCTCCCCCAACCCTGAGAAATATTTTGAGTTCAAAACCAAAAAAAAGAAAAAAATTTGGCCTGACCCCTAAAAAGTTCGTCCTGACCCCTAAAATTTTCCCCGACCCTTAAATCTCTCTAGCCCCCTAATTTTTCACTCTCCCCAACCATGAGAAATATTTTGACTTCAAAACAAAAAAAAACAAAAAAATTGGGCCTGACCCCTAAAAAGTTCGTCCTGACCCCTAAAATTTTCCCCGACCCCTAAATCTCTCCAGCCCTCTAATTTTTCACTCTCCTCCAACCATGAAAAATATTTTGACTTCAAAACAAAAAAAAACAAAAAAAAACAAAAAAATTTGGCCTGACCCCTAAAAAGTTCGTCCTGACCCCTAAAATTTTCCCCGACCCCTTAATCTCTCCAGCCCGCTAATTTTTCACTCTCCCCCAACCATGAGAAATATTTTGACTTCAAAACAAAAAAAAACAAAAAAGAACAAAAAAATTTGACCTGACCCCTAAAAAGTTCCGCCTGACCCCTAAAATTTTCCCCGACCACTCAATCTCTTCAGCCCCCTAATGTTTCACTCTCCCCCAACCCTGAGAAATATTTTGAGTTCAAAACCAAAAAAAAAACAAAAAAATTTGGCCTGACCCCTAAAAAGTTCCACCTGACCCCTAAAATTTTCCCCGACCCCTAAATCTCTCCAGCCCCCTAATTTTTCACTCTCCCCTCAACCCTGAGAAATATTTTGACTTCAAAACAAAAAAAAACAAAAATGAAACAAAAAAATTTGGCCTGACCCCTAAAAAGTTCGTCCTGATCCCTAAAATTTTCTGCGACCCCTAAATCTCTCCAGCCCCCTAATTTTTCACTCTCTTACAACCATTAGATATATTTTGACTTCAAAACAAAACAAAACAAAAAAATTTGGCCTGACCCCTAAAAAGTTCGTCCTGACCCCTAAAATTTTCCCCGACCCCTAAATCTCTCCAGCCCCCTAATTTTTCACTCTCCTCCAACCATGAGAAATATTTTGACTTCAAAACAAAAAAAAAACAAAAAAGAACAAAAAAATTTGACCTGACCCCTAAAAAGTTCCGCCTGACCCCTAAAATTTTCCCCGACCACTCAATCTCTTCAGCCCCCTAATGTTTCACTCTCCCCCAACCCTGAGAAATATTTTAAGTTCAAAACCAAAAAAAAGAAAAAAATTTGGCCTGACCCCTAAAAAGTTCGTCCTGACCCCTAAAATTTTCTCCGACCCTTAAATCTCTCTAGCCCCCTAATTTTTCACTCTCCCAAACCATGAGAAATATTTTGACTTCAAAACAAAAAAAAAACAAAAAATTTGGCCTGACCCCTAAAAAGTTCGTCCTGACCCCTAAAATTTTCCCCGACCCCTAAATCTCTCCAGCCCCCTAATTTTTCACTCTCCTCTAACCATGAGAAATACTTTGACTTCAAAACAAAAAAAACAAAAAAAATATGGCCTGACCCCTAAAAATTCGTCCTAACCCCTAAAATTTGTCCCGACCCCTAAATCTCTCTAGCCCCCTAATTTTTCACTCTCCCCCAACCCTGAGAAATATTTTGACTTCAAAACAAAAAAAAACAAAAAAATTTGGCCTGACCCCTAAAAAGTTCGTCCTGACCCCTAAAATTTTCCCCGACCCCTAAATCTCTCCAGGCCCCTAATTTTTCACTCTTCTCCAACCATGAGAAATATTTTGACTTCAAAACAAAAAAAAACAAAAAAATTTGGCCTGACCCCTAAAAAGTTCGTCCTGACCCCTAAAATTTTCCCCGACCCCTAAATCTCTCCAGCCCCCTAATTTTTTACTCTCCTCTAACCATGAGAAATACTTTGACTTCAAAACAAAAAAAACAAAAAAATTTGGCCTGACCCCTAAAAAGTTCGTCCTGACCCCTAAAATTTTCCCCAATCCCTAAATCTCTCCAGCCCCCTAATTTTTCACTCTCCTCCAACCATGAGAAATATTTTGAGTTCAAAACTAAAAAAAAACAAAAAAATTTGGCCTGACCCCTAAAAAGTGCGTCCTGACCCCTAAAATTTTCCCCGACTCCTAAATCTCTCCAGCCCCCTAATTTTTCACTCTCCCCCACCTCTGAGAAATATTTTCAGTTCAAAACCAAAAAAAGAAAAAAATTTGGCCTAACCCCTAAAAAGTTTGGCTTGACCGCTAAAATTTTCCCCGAGCCCTCAATCTCTCCAGCCCCCTAATTTTTAACTCTCCCCCAACCCTAAGAAATATTTTGAGTTCAAAACAAAAAAATGTTATTTAACATGTATACAAATATTAGTGAAAACAATGGCGGAGCATAATTATTTCTCTTTTTACTTTACTTATTGAGACGTTATTTAACATGTATAAAAATATAAGTGAAAACAATGGTGGAGCATAATTATTTTTCTTCTTTCTTTACTTATTGAGACGTTATTTAATATGTATACAAATATTAGTGAAAACAGTGGCGGAGCATAATTATTTCTCTTTTTACTTTACTTATTTAGACATTATTTAACATGTATTCAAATATTAGTGAAAACAATGGCGGAGCATAATTATATTTCTTCTTACTTTACATATTGAGACGTTATTTAATATGTATACACATTTTACTGAAAACAGTGGTGGAGCATAATTATTTTTCTTCTTACTTTACTTATTTAGACGTTATATCATATCTATACAAATATTAGTGAAAACAATGGTGGAGCATAATTATTTTTCTACTTACTTTACTTATTGAGACGTTATTTAATATGTATACAAATATTAGTGAAAACAGTGGTGGAGCATAATTATTTTTCTTCTTACTTTACTTATTGAGACGTTATTTAATATGTATACAAATATTAGTGAATACAATGGTGGAGCATAATTATTTATTACTTTAATTTTACTGATACTACACTAACTTCACACCTCTCAAAAAGAAGGTGGTTATACCTGGGAGGATGGTATCATGTCAACAGAAGAAATGCAGTTAGGATTAAGCAACCCTGGCTTCACTACAAACTCGTGTTCAAAAAAGTGCCGTTATTGATTAAGCAACCCTGGCTTCACTGTGGATTCATGTTCAAAAAAGTGCCGTTAGGAATTAAGCAACTCTTGCTTCACTATGGACTCATGTTCAAAAAAATGCCGTTAGGGATTAAGCAACAGTTGCTTCAATAAAAACTTATGTTTCGTTGGGATCAGGCAACCCGTGCTTCACTATAAACTCGTGTTCAAAAAAGTGCCGTTAAGGATTTCCTCTGACGTCATTTCCTGCTAAAATCGTGACTTTGCATTATGCCGACAATCCCCCATCTCCAAATTTGGCCTGAGGCGCACCACCGGCGAATGCCGACACTCCACCAAATTCGGCCTGAGTCGCTCACACCGGCGAATGCCGACACTCCCCCAAATTCGGCCTGAGGCGCTCATACTGGCGAATGCCGACACTCCTCCCTGAATTTCGCCTGAGGCGCCCCACCGCCGAATGCCGACACTCACCCTCCCCAGATTTGGCCTGAGGCGCCCCACCGCCGAATGCCGATACCCCCCCCCCTCTTCCCCAAATTTCTCCTGAGGCGCTCACACCGGCGAATGCCGACACCCCCCACACCCACCCCAAGTTTTCAATATGTATACAATATGTATAGAAATATTAGTGAAAACAATGGGGGAGCATACAAATATTAGTGAAAACAGTGGGGGAGCATAATTATTTATTACTTTAATTTTACTGATACTACACTAACTTCACACCTCTCAAAAAGGAGTAGGTAATACCTAGGAGGATGTTATCATGTCAACAGAAAAAATGTGGTTAGGATTAAGCAACCCTTGCTTCACTATGAACTCATGTTATAAAAGTGCCGTTATTGATTAAACAACACTTGCGTCACTATAAACGCATGTATCAAAAAGTGCCGTTATAAGTTAAGCAACCCTTGCATCACTATGGACTCCTGTTCAAAAAAGTGCCGTTAGTAAGTAAGCAACCCATGCTTGACTATGGACTCGTGTTCAAAAAAGTGCCGTTTGTGATTAAGCAACACTTGCTTCACTATAAACTCATGTTCAAAAAAGAGCCGTTAGGGATTTCCTCTGACGTCATTTCCTGTTAAAATCATGACGGTGCATTATTTCTCAAATTCTTTGTTTTTTTCTCAAATTAGTACTAAACAACGTTGAAAATCGAGGAAAAAGGCACCCCCCATTGGAGAAAAGTGCTCAGTCGACCCTCGAAGAGTCCATTTTTTTTTCCGGTTCTGAGATATTATACGTCCCGGGGCTGGCCGGTTATAATGATGTCAACCGTGTGACTGTTTGTTGGGTCCTGTCGGAGGAGTATCTGGACATACAAACAAACAAACAAACAAACAAACAGACAAACATACAGACAACTGGCCTTTATATAGGAGACTAGCTGGGCTACCCGGCGTTGCTCAGGGTCATAAAAACATATATTTGAAGAAAGATCGTGTGTGTAACATCTTTATATTCAAACTTCTATGTCCGCCCCCTCTCTCTATAGCCGTCTCTTTATCTGCTACCTTTCTCTTTCCTGGTCGCCCCATTTCGCCGCTACTTTCTAATTTTGCCTTTTGCAAAGGCTGTTTCTTCCCCACCATTTCTCCTATTGCCCAGGGTAATAGTATGACATATTTCTATAAAAAGTAACACCTCTATCTGCGCCTTCTATATAGGTACTTATAACCACCCCGGTGTTCATACTATATACGTATCTATAATCACCCCGGTACGCATACTATATATGTACCTATCGCCGCCCCAGTGCACATACTATATACGTACCTATCGCCGCCCCGGTGCAGATACTATTTAAGTACCTATCGCCGCCCCGTTGCGAATGCTAAATAGTACCTATCGTTGCCCCGGTGTGAATGCTAAATACATACCTATTGCGCCCCGGTGTGCATGCTACACAAGTACCTATCGCTGCCCTAGTGCGAATACTAAAGACATACCAATTGCACCCCGGTGTGCATGCTACATAAGTACCTATCGCTGCCCTAGTGCGAATAATTAATATGTACATATTGCCGCTTTGGTGTGAATGCTAAATACGTACCTATCGCCTGCCCAGTGCGAATGCTAAATACGTACCTATAGCCGCCCTGGTGCGAATGCTAAATACGTACCTATAGCCGCCCCAGTGCGAATGCGAAATACGTACCTATCACCACTACGGTGCGAATGCGAAATACATACCTTTCGCCGCCCCGGTGCGCATGCAATATATGTACTGATCGCCGCCGCAGAGCGCATGCTATGTACGTACTTATTGCTGCCCATGTGTACATGCTATATACGTAGCTATCGCCACCCCTGAATTCTGAATACGTACCTATCGCCGCCCTGGTGTGGAAGCTAAATACGTACATATCGCCGCCCCGGTGCGAATGCTAAATACATACCTATCGCCGCCCCGGTGTGAATTCTAAATACGTACCTATTGCCGCCCCGGTGTGAATTCTAAATACGTACCTATCGCCGCCCCGGTGCGGAAGCTAAATACGTACATATCGCTGCCCCGGTGCGAATGCTAAATACATACCTATCGCTGCCCCGGTGTGAATGCTAAATACATACCTATCGCCGCCCCAGTGTGAATGCTAAATACGTACCTATCGCCGCCCCAGTGTGAATTTTAAATATGTACCTTTCGCCGCCCGGTGTGAATTTTAAATATGTACCTTTCGCCGCCCCTGTGCGCGTGCTATATACGTACCTATCGCCGCCCCGGTGCGCGTGCTATATATGAACGGATCGCTGCCTCAGTGCGCATGCTAAATACATACCTATTACTGCCCCGGTGTGCATACTATATACGTACTTATTACCGCCCATGTGCACATGCTATATAAGTACCTATCACCACCGCTGAATGCTAAATAAGTACCTATCGCCGCCCCGGTGTGGAAGCTAAATACGTACATATCGCCGCCCCTAAATTTGGGTTGACCCCTAAAAAATTTGGCCTGACCCCTAAAATTTTCCCCATCCCCTAAATCTCTCCAGCCCCTAATTTTTCACTCTCCCCCAACCATGAGAAATATTTTGACTTCAAAACAAAAAAAACAAAAAAATTTGGCCTGACCTCTAAAAAGTTCCGCCTGACCCCTAAAATTTTCCCGACCCTAAATGTCTCCAGCCCCCTAATTTTTCCCTCTCCCCCAACCATGAGAAATATTTTGAGTTCAAAACAAAAAAAAACAAAAAAATTTGGCCTGACCCCTTAAAAAGTTCGTCCTGACCCCTAAAATTTTCCCCGACCCCTAAATCTCTCCAGCCCCCTAATTTTTCACTCTCCTCCAACCCTGAGATATATTTTGAGTTCAAAACCAAAAAAAAAGAAAAAAATTTGGCCTGACCCCTAAAAAGTTCGTCCTGACCCCTAAAATTTTCCCCGACCCCTAAATCTCTCCAGCCCCCTAATTTTTCACTCTCCCCCAACCCTGAGAAATATGTTCAGTTCAAAGCAAAAAAAAAAAAAAAAAAAATTTGGCCTGACCCCTAAAAAGTTCGTCCTGACCCCTAAAATTTTCCCCGACCCCTAAATCTCTCCAGGCCCCTAATTTTTCACTCTCCCCCAACCATGAGATATATTTTGACTTCAAAAAAAAAAAAAAAAAAAAATTTGGCCTGACCCCTAAAAAGTTCCGCCTGACCCCTAAAATTTTCCCCGACCCCTAAATCTCTCCAGCCCCCTAATTTTTCACTCTCCCCCAACCCTGAGAAATATTTTCAGTTCAAAACAAAAAAAAACAAAAAAATTTGGCCTGACCCCTAAAAAGTTCGTCCTGACCCCTAAAATTTTCCCCGACCCCTAAATCTCTCAAGCCCCCTTATTTTTCACTCTCCCCCAACCCTGAGAAATATTTTCAGTTCAAAACCAAAAAAAACAAAAAAATTTGGCCTGACCCCTGAAAAGTTCGTCCTGACCCCTAAAATTTTCCCCGTCCCTTCAATCTCTCCAGCCCCCTAATTGTTCACTCTCCCCCAACCATGAGAAATATTTTGAGTTCAAAACCAAAAAAAAAGAAAAAAATTTGGCCTGACCCCTAAAAAGTTCGTCCTGACCCCTAAAATTTTCCCCGACCCCTAAATCTCTCCATCCCCCTAATTTTTCACTCTCCCCCAACCATGAGAAATATTTTGACTTCAAAACAAAAAAAAACAAAAAAATTTTGCCTGACCCCTAAAAAGTTCGTCCTGACCCCTAAAATTTTCCCCGACCCCTAAATCTCTCCAGCCCCCTAATTTTTCACTCTCCCCCAACCCTGAGATATATTTTGACTTCAAAACAAAAAAAAACAAAAAAATTTGGCCTGACCCCTAAAAAGTTCCGCCTGACCCCTAAAATTTTCCCCGACCCCTAAATCTCCCCAGGCCCCTAATTTTTCACTCTCCCCCAACCATGAGATATATTTTGACTTCAAAACAAAAAAAAACAAAAAAATTTTGCCTGACCCCTAAAAAGTTCGTCCTGACCCCTTAAAATTTTCCCCGACCCCTAAATCTCTCCAGCCCCCTAATTTTTCACTCTCCACCAACCATGAGATATATTTTGACTTCAAAAAAAAAAAAAAGAAAAAAATTGGCCTGACCCCTAAAAAGTTCGTCCTGACCCCTAAAATTTTCCCCGACCCTTCAATCTCTCCAGCCCCCTAATTGTTCACTCTCCCCCAACCATGAGAAATATTTTCAGTTCAAAACCAAAAAAAAAGAAAAAAATTTGGCCTGAACCCTAAAAAGCTCGTCCTGACCCCTAAAATTTTCCCCGACCCCTAAATCTCTCCAGCCCCCTAATTTTTCACTCTCCCCCAACCATGAGAAATATTTTGACTTCAAAACAAAAAAAAAAAAAAAAAATTGGCCTGACCCCTAAAAAGTTCGGCCTGACCCCTAAAATTTTCCCCGACCCTTCAATCTCTCCAGCCCCCTAATTGTTCACTCTCCCCCAACCCTGAGATATATTTTGACTTCAAAAAAAAAAAAAAAAAAATTTGGCCTGACCCCTAAAAAGTTCCGCCTGACCCCTAAAATTTTCCCCGATCCCTAAATCTCTCCAGCTCCCTAATTTTTCACTCTTTACCAACCATGAGATATATTTTGACTTCAAAAAAAAAAAAAAAAAAATTTGTCCTGACCCCTAAAAAGTTCGTCCTGACCCCTAAAATTTTCCCCGACCCCTAAATCTCTCCAGCCCCCTAATTTTTCACTCTCCCCCAACCCTGAGAAATATTTTCAGTTCAAAACCAAAGAAAATAAAAAAATTTGGCATGACCCCTAAAAAGTTCGTCCTGACCCCTAAAATTTTCCCCGACCCCTAAATCTCTCAAGCCCCCTTATTTTTCACTCTCCCCCAACCCTGAGAAATATTTTCAGTTCAAAACCAAAAAAAACAACAAAATTTGGCCTGACCCCTGAAAAGTTCGTCCTGACCCCTAAAATTTTCCCCGACCCTTCAATCTCTCCAGCCCCCTAATTGTTCACTCTCCCCCAACCATGAGAAATATTTTGAGTTCAAAACCAAAAAAAAAGAAAAAAATTTGGCCTGACCCCTAAAAAGTTCGTCCTGTCCCCTAAAATTTTCCCCGACCCCTAAATCTCTTCATCCCCCTAATTTTTCACTCTCCCCCAACCATGAGAAATATTTTGACTTCAAAACAAAAAAAAACAAAAAAATTTTGCCTGACCCCTAAAAAGTTCGTCCTGACCCCTAAAATTTTCCCCGACCCCTAAATCTCTCCAGCCCCCTAATTTTTCACTCTCCCCCAACCCTGAGATATATTTTGACTTCAAAACAAAAAAAAACAAAAAAATTTGGCCTGACCCCTAAAAAGTTCGTCCTGACCCCTAAAATTTTCCCCGACCCCTAAATCTCCCCAGGCCCCTAATTTTTCACTCTCCCCCAACCATGAGATATATTTTGACTTCAAAACAAAAAAAAACAAAAAAATTTTGCCTGACCCCTAAAAAGTTCGTCCTGACCCCTTAAAATTTTCCCCGACCCCTAAATCTCTCCAGCCCCCTAATTTTTCAGTCTCCCCCAACCATGAGAAATATTTTGAGTTCAAAACCAAAAAAAAAAGAAAAAAATTGGCCTGACCCCTAAAAAGTTCGTCCTGACCCCTAAAATTTTCCCCGACCCTTCAATCTCTCCAGCCCCCTAATTGTTCACTCTCCCTCAACCATGAGAAATATTTTCAGTTCAAAACCAAAAAAAAAGAAAAAAATTTGGCCTGAACCCTAAAAAGCTCGTCCTGACCCCTAAAATTTTCCCCGACCCCTAAATCTCTCCAGCCCCCTAATTTTTCACTCTCCCCCAACCATGAGAAATATTTTGACTTCAAAACAAAAAAAAACAAAAAAAATTGGCCTGACCCCTAAAAAGTAGGGCCCAACCCCTAAAATTTTCCCCGACCCTTCAATATCTCTAGCCCCTTATTTTTTCATTCTCCCCCAACCCTGAGATATATTTTGACTTCAAAAAAAAAAAAAAAAAAAAATTTAGCCTGACCCCTAAAAAGTTCCGCCTGACCCCTAAAATTTTCCCCGACCCCTAAATCTCTCCAGCCCCCTAATTTTTCACTCTCCCCCAACCATGAGATATATTTTGACTTCAAAAAAAAAAAAAAAAAAAAAATTTGTCCTGACCCGTAAAAAGTTCGTCCTGACCCCTAAAATTTTCCCCGACCCCTAAATCTCTCCAGCCCCCTAATTTTTCACTCTCCCCCAACCCTGAGAAATATTTTCAGTTCAAAACCAAAAAAAAGAAAAAAATTTGGCCTGATCCCTAAAAAGTTCGTCCTGACCCCTAAAATTTTCCCCGACCCCTAAATCTCTCCAGCCCCCTTATTTTTCACTCTCCCCCAACCCTGAGAAATATTTTCAGTTCAAAACCAAAAAAAACAAAAAAATTTGGCCTGACCCCTAAAAAGTTCGTCCTGACCCCTAAAATTTCCCCCGACCCTTCAATCTCTCCAGCCCACTAATTGTTCACTCTCCCCCAACCATGAGAAATATTTTCAGTTCAAAACAAAAAAAAAAGAAAAAAATTTGGCCTGAACCCTAAAAAGTTCGTCCTGACCCCTAAAATTTTCACCGACCCCTACATCTCGCCAGCCCCCTAATTTTTCACTCTCCCCCAACCATGAGAAATATTTTGACTTCAAAACAAAAAAAAACAAAAAAATTTTGCCTGACCCCTAAAAAGTTCGTCCTGACCCCTAAAATTTTCCCCGACCCTTCAATCTCTCCAGCCCTCTAATTGTTCACTCTCCCCCAACCCTGAGATATATTTTGACTTCAAAAAAAAAAAAAAAAAAATTTGGCCTGACTCCTAAAAAGTTCCGCCTGACCCCTAAAATTTTCCCCGATCCCTAAATCTCTCCAGCCCCCTAATTTTTCACTCTCCACCAACCATGAGATATATTTTGACTTCAAAAAAAAAAAAAAAAAAAAAATTTGTCCTGACCCCTAAAAAGTTCGTCCTGACCCCTAAAATTTTCCCCGACCCCTAAATCTCTCCAGCCCCCTAATTTTTCACTCTCCCCCAACCCTTAGATATATTTTGACTTCAAAACAAAAAAAAACAAAAAAATTTGGCCTGACCCCTAAAAAGTTCCGCCTGACCCCTAAAATTTTCCCACCCCTAAATCTCTCCAGCCCCCTAATTTTTCACTCTCCCCCAACCATGAGATATATTTTGACTTCAAAACAAAAAAAAACAAAAAAATTTTGCCTGACCCCTAAAAAGTTCGTCCTGACCCCTAAAATTTTCCCCGACCCCTAAATCTCTCCAGCCCCCTAATTTTTCACTCTCCCCCAACCATGAGAAATATTTTGAGTTCAAAACCAAAAAAAAACAAAAAAATTTGGCCTGACCCCTAAAAAGTTCGTCCTGACCCCTAAAATTTTCCCCGACCCCTAAATCTCTCCATCCCCCTAATTTTTCACTCTCCCCCAACCCTGAGAAATATTTTCAGTTCAAAACCAAAAAAAACAAAAAAATTTGGCCTGACCCCTAAAAAGTTCGTCCTGACCCCTAAAATTTTCCCCGACCCCTAAATCTCTCCAGCCCCCGAATTTTTCACTCTCCTCCAACCATGAGAAATATTTTGACTTCAAAACAAAAAAAAGAAAAAAATTTGGCCTGACCCCTAAAAAGTTCGTCCTGACCCCTAAAATTTCCCCGACCCCTAAATCTCTCCAGCCCCCTAATTTTTCACTCTCCCCCAACCCTGAGAAATATTTTAACTTCAAAACAAAAAAAAACAAACAAAAACAAAAAAAAACAAAAAAATTTGGCCTGACCCCTAAAAAGTTCGTCCTGACCCCTAAAATTTTCCTCGACCCCTAAATCTCTCCAGCCCCCTAATTTTTCACTCTCCCCCAACCATGAGATATATTTTGACTTAAAAACAAAAAAAAAACAAAAAAATTTGGCCTGACCCCTAAAAAGTTCGTCCTGACCCCTAAAATTTTCCCCGACCCCTAAATCTCTCCAGCCCCCTAATTTTTGACTCTCTCCCAACCCTGAGAAATATTTTCAGTTCAAAACCAAAAAAAAAAAAAAAAATTTGGCCTGACCCCTAAAAAGTTCGTCCTGACCTGTAAAATTTTCCCCGCGCCCTCAATCTCTCCAGCCCCCTAATTTTTAACTCTCCCCCAACCCTAAGAAATATTTTGAGTTCAAAACGAAAAAATGTTATTTAACATGTATACAAATATTAGTGAAAACAATGGCGGAGCATAATTATTTCTCTTTTTACTTTACTTATTGAGACGTTATTTAACATGTATAAAAATATTAGTGAAAACAATGGTGGAGCATAATTATTTTTCTTCTTTCTTTACTTATTGAGACGTTATTTAATATGTATACAAATATTAGTGAAAACAGTGGCGGAGCATAATTATTTCTCTTTTTACTTTACTTATTGAGACGTTATTTAACATGTATTCAAATATTAGTGAAAACAATGGCGGAGCATAATTATATTTCTTCTTACTTTACATATTGAGACGTTATTTAATATGTATACACATTTTAGTGAAAACAGTGGTGGAGCATAATTATTTTTCTTCTTACTTTACTTATTTAGACGTTATATCATATGTATACAAATATTAGTGAAAACAATGGTGGAGCATAATTATTTTTCTTCTTACTTTACTTATTGAGACGTTATTTAATATGTATACAAATATTAGTGAAAACAGTGGTGGAGCATAATTATTTTTCTTCTTACTTTACTTATTGAGACGTTATTTAATATGTATACAAATATTAGTGAAAACAATGGTGGAGCATAATTATTTATTACTTTAATTTTACTGATACTACACTAACTTCACACCTCTCAAAAAGAAGGAGGTTATACCTGGGAGGATGGTACCATGTCAACAGAAGAAATGCAGTTAGGATTAAGCAACCCTGGCTTCACTACAAACTCGTGTTCAAAAAAGTGCCGTTATTGATTAAGCAACCCTGGCTTCACTGTGGATTCATGTTCAAAAAAGTGCCGTTAGGAATTAAGCAACCCTTGCTTCACTATGGACTCATGTTCAAAAAAATGCCGTTAGGGATTAAGCAACAGTTGCTTCAATAAAAACTTATGTTTCGTTGGGATAAGGCAACCCGTGCTTCACTATAAACTCATGTTCAAAAAAGTGCCGTTAGGGATTTCCTCTGACGTCATTTCCTGCTAAAATCGTGACTTTGCATTATGCCGACAATCCCCCATCTCCAAATTTGGCCTGAGGCGCACCACCGGCGAATGCCGACACTCCACCAAATTCGGCCTGAGTCGCTCACACCAGCGAATGCCGACACTCCCCCAAATTCGGCCTGAGGCGCTCATACTGGCGAATGCCGACACTCTTCCCCGAATTTCGCCTGAGGCGCCCCACCGCCGAATGCCGACACTCACCCTCCCCAGATTTGGCCTGACGCGCCCCACCGCCGAATGCCGATACCCCCCCCCCCTTCCCCAAATTTCTCCTGAGGCGCTCACACCGGCGAATGCCGACACCCCCCACACCCACCCCAAGTTTTCAATATGTATACAATATGTATAGAAATATTAGTGAAAACAATGGGGGAGCATACAAATATTAGTGAAAACAGTGGGTGAGCATAATTATTTATTACTTTAATTTTACTGATACTACACTAACTTCACACCTCTCAAAAAGGAGGAGGTAATACCTAGGAGGATGTTATCATGTCAACAGAAAAAATGTGGTTAGGATTAAGAAACCCTTGCTTCACTATGAACTCATGTTAAAAAAAGTGCCGTTATTGATTAAACAACACTTGCGTCACTATAAACGCATGTATCAAAAAGCGCCGTTAGGAGTTAAGCAACCCTTGCATCACTATGGACTCATGTTCAAAAAAGTGCCGTTAGTAAGTAAGCAACCCATGCTTGACTATGGAATCGTGTTCAAAAAAAGTGCCGTTTGTGATTAAGCAACACTTGCTTCACTATAAACTCATGTTCAAAAAAGAGCCGTTAGGGATTTCCTCTGACGTCATTTCCTGTTAAAATCATGACGGTGCATTATTTCTCAAATTCTTTGTTTTTTTCTCAAATTAGTACTAAACAACGTTGAAAATCGAGGAAAAAGGCACCCCCCCATTGGAGAAAAGTGCTCAGTCGACCCTCGAAGAGTCCATTTTTTTTTCCGGTTCTGAGATATTATACGTCCCGGGGCTGGCCGGTTATAATTATGTCAACCGTGTGACTGTTTGTTGGGTCCTCTCGGAGGAGTATCTGGACATACAAACAAACAAACAAACAAACAAACAAACAAACAGACAAACATACAGACAAGTGCCCTTTATATAGGAGATATTCATTATTTTAAAATAATCATGCACCGAAAAATTCACAACCAACAATATTTGTCTTTGCGTACAGGTTTCTGAAATTTCAATGTTATTATCATCAACAGCAGGGAAGAAGATTGACAATTATGTAAATACTTGATCAGCACAATATTTCTTTATCAATGTTGTTCAAATGAACGTCGGTGTTAGAAATTACGTTACCCCGGCTTTCTTTCTTGTACAGGCAATATATAATAGAATTGTTCAATAATTATATACACAAAATAAAATAAAACAAAGTTCAGAAATCTTTTTTTAACTATGACAAGCAAAATAAGTGAAGACAATAATGTGCAAAAAAGTTTAAAGATATTTTATTTCTCAAGGATCGATTACATTTTTTTTAAATATGGGCCAAGGCAAGCTTTTCAAATGTTCTATATTGGGGAATTCTAAGAACAACTCGTACACTCACAAGAAATCTCTAAATCAGGGGAGATAAACAGTTATCTCTCCCTGTTGGTACTAGCTAATCGAATTACATTCCTATAACAAGCAGAGTGATAAATAAAGGGGAGGCAAATTCGTCCGTTTGATACTTATTACATAAAGAAAAGTACCCTCCCATGCAAAACAACATTTTAACAAATCTGCATATCCGCACATATATTTATTATTATTATTATTATTATTATTATTATTATTATTATTATTATTATTATTATTATTATTATTATTATTTGTTTATTATGCCTCCTTCTGCATCTCCCCTTTAACTATCTTCTCAATACAACTGTTAAAAAAATATTAAACTCTTTATACAGCATCGATATCCAAATCAAATCTTGTTAAATATTTCATTTGATAACTCCCAAAAGTGGCCCCTCAATTTCTCCCTCCTACCACTTTCTCCCAATTCATCCAACCTCATCTAAAACTGATCCACGCTATTTCTGTTCTTAATCTGAGCTGGCAACTAATTCCAAAAACATATTACTCTGTCAGCAAAAAAACTTAACTGGTTAACAGATATAGTTTTGGAAAGCTGCCTTGACAATCACCTTCCAGATCTAGGAGAAATACTAAAAAAATGCCCACCATAGTTAGAAATGCCATTTATTATCTTGAAAGTCTCAATGATATTACCTCTCATTCTTCTCTCCATCAAAGTAGTCAATCCCAATTTGTCCAATCCATCCATGTAACTGCACTCCTATACTTTACTTATTAGTTTTGTCACCCTTCTTTGTACGCCTTCGAGTTTCAATATTACATTCCAATTTCCATATCTAGTCGCTGGAGCCCATGCCTCGGTTCAGTATTCTATATGAGGTCTTATTAGAGCTTTATATATCCGTAACACAACATTTGTCTCCCTCGAAATAATATTCCTAACCATCCATTAGCGTGTAATCTATCAGCATATAAAAAACAGGTTAATTTTATAAATTAACCGACGAAGATAGATTGGTGTCATTAATTCTGTTATTGTTTGAGGTAGGTCTTTTTATTTAAGAAAAAAGATTTTATTAATTTGCTTAGCTCACTATCTTGATAAGGCATACTCGAGTCAACTTATTCTACAGTATTCAAACTTAAAGAATGCTATATAAATGTATGGTTGGACTTGGGTAAGATAAGTAAGGCGTGTGATTTGAGAGTCAGTCGAATTCTATCATGTTCATTCCAAGTTAATAAAGCGCATACCTTAATTTCACAAACCAGCATAACTAGACTACATGTAGTTCTATTTGTTAATCATTGTAGATTAAAGAAGAGCTCATTATATATCCTATCATATCAGCCTATCATCCCAAACAATTAGATAGTGCATACTATATAAGAAAATCACACATAGATACACACACTGTTTTTATTTTTTACTTTTGTAAATATATATACATATGAATAAATGTCATACATTTGCATTCTACTTGGTTATAATATATATATATATAAATATATATATATATATATATATATATATATATATATATATATATATATATATATATATGTGTGTGTGTGTGTGTTTCTATGTAGATGATAATCTCCTAAACTAATGAACGGGTCATTGTGAATTTTAGAATATATTCCTGGAAATACAGTGGATAACGTAGTAACATTATTGTTTTCATTTTTCGCAAATTTTAACATTTACGGGGAGCATGTATATAACGTAATGTATGTGTATAAGTTTATATATAGATATATTAATTTTATAATTGTTCTGTTTTTTAATCTCCGAAACAGTTACATGGTAAACAGCTGATGATCCCCGTTTCATATTTAACAATTTAAGTTAAGATCCCCTGTTTTTGTTTCACTGTTATATACTTGAATCTCTTTTGTATTTGCAAATTTTCCAGCGATAAGTCGGCCTATGCAAGCGCTAAGTCAGCGATGTTTTGGATTTAGTTAGTATCATAGGGAATTTTAACTGCATGTTATTTCTTTGTTTAAATTGCCTAAGAGCTTCATATATATATATATATATATATATATATATGTATATATATATATATATATATATATATATATATATATATATATATATTTCGTTGTACACGATAAACTCTTTAACATATCATTATGAATTCTTGAACACAACTGCGAGGTGTAAGGGTTAGTAGCATGGGTTATATTAAGTTAAATTCAGTTTTATGAAAAGGGTGCAAAATAGGAGGGAAGCCTTTCGTAAAAATTCAGATACCTCCGACTTGTGTCAAATTTAAACAATAGGTATTATATATCAATTAATATATATTCCCAAAATGTCGGTTTCTATATAGTATTTTAAAAGGTTTTTAGGGGGACAGAATATGAGCACACATTTCTATTTGAAAATCCAGTTTTTCAGACTTTTTTTTTTTTTTTTTTTACATGGTTCACCCCAAACGAGGCAGGACGCCACTGTAAACGTAAGGGGCTACTGAGAAAAAAGGAAAAGGGGGGGAAGGATTGGTGGTTCAGCTTAAATTGGGATCTGAGCAGCGAGGTGTCTTGCATTCAATTTGATCCATATTCATTAGACATAAAGTAAATGTAAATTATATATATATATATATATATATATATATATATATATATATATAATTTACATTTACTTTATGGGGTTTTAAATCAAGCCTTAAATGGGAAAATATGTATCTAGTTCTGTGCAAGCAATGTTGTAATATTTCCTGCTTTTTATTAACTAAATGATCCATGGACGTTATTTTATGATAAGATTTATATATATATATATATATATATATATATATATATATATATATATATAAGAACGTTATGTAGTTTACTTTAATCCTTGTGTGTAATTAATAGATAGTTTATTAGAAGGTTATAACAATGCGAGAATATATCAGAAGTTGTAAGAAAGAAATTGTAATACCAGATCATTTTTAATCGCACTCATTTTTATTTTATTTCTGGATTACTACAATATGTTCTGAATTCACGATATTTCGGGGATATACACATTTATCTAGTGTTTATATTTTTTGTCTCATTCTTTTAAACCGTGGTGAATTTAGAAAAGAGTAATTAACAAGGATATACTCGAATCACTTCATGAGTTTGTGTCACTTGTACATAACTGTTACACCGGCCGTTCTTACACAGGAGAAACAACACCGGTTGTCACTATAAATAGTGCGAGTCACCAGAGACACAGGGAAGACAAAGCACAGTCTTTTAACTGTCTAGCCAAGTGCTAGTCACTTTCTTACTTTGTTAATACACTTGTTAAACCAACCCTCGACTTGACTTCCTTTATTTATTATTTACTGTTGGACAATTTCACAACAATAACAATAAAGAATGAGGACACACAATGCAGATAGAGATTGTGGTGACAGATTCATTTAAATTCCACTAACTAACTTATTTCAAACTAGTTATACTTACCCGGCGTTGATCAGGATTAAGTGAAGTTTTTTTAGTTTTGAATTTTTATGTGTTCCCACATTTTTAAATTTAAGGTAGCAAACTCCTATTATTTTCTACAAGTTATAATTAGTTATTTCCTTTGTTGGTGTTTATTTTTAGGTGATTATTTAAAAATTATTCATTTTAGCATTCGTTTGGGCCGGACAAAGTAATGTTTAAATAAATTGTTGCCCAATATGTGTTTATATTGCAATAACACGATACATCAATAATAAATGAAAATTGGCTCGTCAGAGTTGGATTTGTCGGATTAAATGCTGATTGGGTCTGACTTTTAAACGATAACAACATAATTATATATATATATATATATATATATATATATATATATATATATATATATATATATATATATAAGATACATACAAATGCAGCTTCTTTTAATTTGTATAAAGTTGTGTATGTAAAATATCAATTATCGCTCATAATGTAATATTATACGATCAATCTCTGAATGAATAGTTTAAGTGTTAGTCGTTGAACGTTTAAAATTCCCTCTATAATAAATGTGAGGCAATTAAAGCTCTATGTAATGATCGGTTACCTGCTTATGCTGGTACTTCAGTCGGACATTCCGGTTTTAATTGGCGACGTGAACAATTCATCGCCATTAAATCCCTCCTAATGGCATCAATAAACCAAGTAAACAGTCACAGCTTAGGCCAATAGAAGGTTGACCATTTTGGATTGCAAAGACCCGTGTATGCAATCAGGTCCTTCGGGTGTGATCGTAATAGAATCCAGAGTTTCGGTTGGAGTATATGAAATGAAGTCTCAGAACAGACATGTTCTGAGACTTCATTTCATATTTTCTTTTCTAGGTCAGTGAAAGAGAAATCCTTCGAGACTGAGGCAATTTTAATTTTTGTCCCAATCAAGAGTGTTAATTTTTGGAGAGCTGAATGTTCCTCACTTTAAAAACTCGACTTTTTTTTTAGTAACGAGTCACCACTTATCAGGGCCCAAAGGCTACTCGAGGATAAGGGTTTATGATATTTTAAACATTTTTCGAACGCGCAAACGAGTCAATAGATTTTCAACTTGTTCCCATGGAAACAAAATGAAGTAGTGACGTCAGTTATCACTAACAAGCTGTAAATATAAAAATTCTACTGTATTATGACATTTACTCTGGCTTGAGACTCATTATTGCTTATTTCATTTCATGCCACCAATACAAACACATTCATGGAGACACATATATACAAATAGGCACGGTAATTATCTTACGCATCCATAAACAAGCCAGCATAAAATATGCTCAAGCTTTCAAACGTCGACAAATGTCTGTAAATCTGATCATCATACGGACTGTTTTAGTCAAGTGAATAAATAAAAGAAGATAGGTGGTGATTGAAGTACGATCGTATTTTTGTATATTTTTCGACATTCTTCTTTTGTTATCATTATATCTACAAGCACAAATATGGTTGCTCGTATATCACTACCACCACCACCACCACCACCACCGGGAAAATAGAGTTTGGATGACATCATGACCATAAAACAAATAATACAATCCAAAAAAAATCGACTTCATATCTGGTATAATTGTATCATGACGAAGGAACATATACTAAACTGCCCCCAAAGCAGTTGGTAATGCATGAGAAGATGGTATCATAAAAAAAAACGAACATAAAGTACCTCGGAAGTATGAGGATGGTCTCATTGCAACAGAACATATACTACACTAGTCATCCAAAAGGAGGAGGTAATGCCTGATTCGATGGTCTCATGACAACAGAAATGATATAATACTCCTGAATTGATAGTTTGAAATAAGTTAGGTTGTGGAATTTAAATGAATTCGTCATCAGAATCTCTATCTGCCTTCTATCTTTCGTGTCCTCATTCTTTATTGTTAGGTACAAGTGACACCAACGCATGAAGTGATTCGAGTATATCCTTGCTACTAATTCATCCTCGAATCAGCTGTTCATTTCTAAATTCACCACGGTTAGTTTTCCATTTCCTTATTTTGTCAGAGTAGATTCTTCATAATGTCGAATGTATTAGATACTGCACCATGAATAGTCTACTCTGAACGAATGAGACATTAAAAGATAGTATAATAGTACATTAATAGAAGTAATAGTATAGTTTCGGCTTCATATAGATAGAAACACGAATTTCTATTGCAAAAGAAATGCTATAGTGTTAGATAATGAAGGGTGCCAGAGTAGATCGCCCCAAAATGTGGGGGAATGCCCTGAAAGATGGTAGAGTAACATCGGAAACGACATCACTTCCGTTCAGGACTGATTCTGACTCTTCGTTGCTAACCAGCAGATCGATCAGACGTGAGGATGAGAGGTCCTCTCGAAAAGTGAAAAGGTATATCTCGAAGTAATTCATTTATTCTATCTCTCTCTCTCTATCTCTTTCTCTCTCTCTCGTATAAACTATTCAGTCTCTGTCTCTTTGTTTTATGTTTAAATAAAACTTTTAAAACCAGACTAGCATCCGCGTGATTTTCTATCAAGGGCCGAGTTAAACAATAGTTTCGAAACCCGGGTGCACACAGCACAAACGTAAGCAGTATCCAACAACTGCGATTTGGGCCGTTTCAGACCTGGGCTCTCCTACATAGGAGCATCACGAACCGGGGTTCCCACGAAAACAACGCACAGGTCCAAACGAAGAAGAAGAAAAATAAAGGAGGAAAGAATAACTGAAAAGACAGGAGAAGAAATTTGAAAAACGAGCGATAGAAGAGAGACACAAAGACAAATTAAGAGAGATAAAAGAAAAAAGAGAGAGACATAATACAACAACAACGTCAACTTTTATATTTTTATTGTCAAAATAGGAAGGAAATTGTATGATGACTTGTACGAAGAAAATGGTAAGAATAGACAATGAGAAAATGGTAAGAATGGACAATGTGAAAATGAAAGTAAAAAGAAAGAACAAGAAAAGTAGATATCGAGCGAACTTGTTTAAAATGAAAGTTAAAGAAAGAAAAAGAAAGTAAGAACATGGTTTTCTAACTGTTTTTGAACAAGTATTAATGAATTTAGTTAAGAAAATTTTTTAAAAGAAAGAAGAGGAATAAGAACATCAATTGTATTAAGAGGAAGAAAAAAGAGACGATACAGAAAGAACGAATTGACTTTCGATTTGGAAAACACGCACGCACGCTCTCTCAAAGGTGGCAATTCATGTTGATTTTTGTTTTATTGTTTATGTTGGCCGCCAAATGCAAATGGACTTTAAATTTGAAAAATAAAATAAAAAGAGAAAGAGAAAAAAAGCAATGGACAAACGATGAACTTGAGTAAAAGAAAAATGGTCGTAAAGAATTGTGTGCCTCTTTTGTTTGTTTTGATCGCTATTTTTTACAGTCCATTGTCTTTTCATGTTTGGTGCGCCGAGTTATTTTTCGTATTTTGTTTTCAATGCAAACTGAGAGAGAGAGAGAGAGAGAGAGAGAGAGAGAGAGAGAGAGAAAAGAGAAATAATATGATATTGTTGTTCAAAATTTAGGAAGAAAAGAAAAACAGAGAGCGAGGGAGAGAGAGTGCGCAAACGAAGAGAAGAGAAATGTGCTTTACTGCTTTTGGAATAGAAGCGAGTAAAAAGAGTAACAGTGGGAGAAGAGGATGTTTTTAAATATTGTCACTGCCCACATTTGTAAAATGGGAGGGTGGAAAGGTGGGAGAGAGAGAAGAGAATGAAAACGGTAAATGGTAGTCTAACAGGCTCTGCCTGAGATGTAGATTAATTTACCTGTTGAATTTTGTAACTCTGAATGGCAAAAGAAATATATACAAATTGGAATGTGTGGTTGGTTGTGTGCATTAGAATTAGTTTAAGTTGTTTTTTATTGTAAATTTTTCTCTAAATTTTCTTGAACGTTGGAAATATAATAATTTTTGTAACATTTTTGTGGATTCGAAATGTGGTAAAATAGAAGTTGTTTTTTGTCATTTTTGTTTTGTTTTTTCAGTTTTGTCAAACTTCGAAACTGTTATAATTCTGTTTTTATGGATTCAAGATTATGTCAAAGTTTGTATTGATGTCTGTATTTAGTGGTATTTGTGCAGGGAAGAGGCTCATTTTATTATTATTTTTGTTTTAGCTTAGCCATGAATAAATTTCTCTTTGTATTGGAATAATTATTTAATAAAAATAAACAGTAACTAAATTTAAATTAATATTTAATTTAGTGATCGGCTAAGTTAGTAAATAGAAGAAAAAACTTAGTGTGTGACGATCCTATATATGCTGGCGGTATTTATGTTTTTTTCTCAGAATCGAGGGAATTGAGTTGGGGTCAAAAGTGGATTTGCGGAAACCCTGGCAATGGGTTATATTATTCTCGTGATGTTCTATACTATGGAACGGCTCTAAAGAGCTAACGAGATATTTTAAGTCCGATCAGTATGAAGCTTGACAGGCTTCGTTGTGCGCATACTGACTTGAAGGAGTCCTTAGTTATTGCCTTCACATACAGAAAAACGGACGGGATGAGTGATGACAGAATGGTCATTGTTGTTTTGTGGATCAGTGCGGCCTAAGAATGTACCGCTGTTATGTAACGTATCTGAATGAATGATTGTGATATTAAGTTGGTGCAAATCGAACTTGTTTTCAGCTCGAGGCGGATTAATATGTGCGCCAGAACTGCTGCATTTCTGTGATAGCTAGGAAAATCGGGTGGGGTCAATGCGAAAATAAATGGAGCCTCTTGGAAGAAGGATACTGACAAAGGCATCTTACGCCGGCTCCAGGGTATGGGGAGCCTCTTGGAAGAAGGATAGTGAAAAAGGCACGTCGCCAGCTCTGAGATTATGAGGGAGCTCCTTGAAAGAAAGATAGTGAAAAAGACACATCGCCGGCTCCGAGGTTATGGGAGGGGGCTTGGGAAAAGGATGGAGAAAGGGCATGTATAGACGGCTCCTTGCATGAATTGAACTATCAATCGGGGTGGGAAGTTAGCGGGTCATTTCTTGAGTCCATATTTAAAAGCAAATTGTATGATAGATAGTAATGGAGATATATTACGAAAAATTAGATGGCTTACCAGAAAGGACAATATAGAAATGTTAAATGGAGAGGTTCTATTTTGCAAGTTTTTATTTTTTAGGGATTAAATTGAACAAGTGTTGAAAGGGGGACGTAGAAAAATACTTTCGAGTAAGTATTTTGAAAAAATGATAGGGAAGGTATTTTAAATAGCTACGGATGCCAGAGACAGAGAGTGCCCCAAAAGATAGGAAGACGCCCTTAAAGGTGGGAGAGTAAAATTAGAAGTCGGAAATGACGTCACTTTCATTCTGGGCTGATTCTACCTCTTCGCTAGTAACCAACAGATAGAACAGACGTGAGGACGCTGAATTCCCGCCAACCCGAGAAGGGTGATCACAGGTAGTTAAAAAGTCGGCCTGTCCAAAATTGAAAGGCATTTCTCTAGTAATTCAGTTATTCTATTTCTCTCATATAAACTATTCAGTCTCTTGTTTTATGTTTAAATAAAACTTTTACAACCGCGTGATTTTCTATTAACGGCCGTTTTTACAACAGCGACGAAACCCTGGTGCACATAGTACGCAGGTAAGCTATTTTCAACAATAGTACATACATTAATAGAAGTATAGTTTTTGTCTCAGTCAGACAGATACCAAATTTCCATAAGTAATACTAGTTATATTAATTGCTCTATTTACAAGGGAGAGTGCTTAATTGTAGTTATAGAGATTGAGACCAAAGTTTGTAGACATGTGATCAACAGCACCAAATGGCCCCGCGCTCTTCAGACCATGTGATTTTCTTGGTTGTTTCTGCTTAATATAGCCCACATTACCCACCTTTATGCCAAACAGCTGTGTTCCAAAATTCCTAATGATCAGTTAATTCATTTTGGAGGGTAATCTTTTATATAGTAATATATAAACATATACACATACCTATTTTATATCGAAATATGGTTCATTTCCCTGACATAGTCTAAGCAAACGAGGAAATTAATATATGTATATACGAAGGTTTATTAAAAAAGTTGAATCATTCTATCGCTCAAGAAATTACCTCACTCCTGACGCAATTCTCTACCTATATAAGAGCCATATACATCCTAAGATGGGATACTGCTGTCATATCTGGGAAGGTACTGCACGAAGCATTCTTACTTTGACGGGGTAAAAAACTGACTTTGCAATCTAGTGGGGGATTATATCTTCTCTTCCCTACAGCTTCTTTAACACAGAAGATAAGTTGCTAGCTACTGTATTATTATGTTCATGGTAGGTGATCGACTGATATCCAATTCCTGGTCCGCCCTGTAAAACATTTACAACAAGAACTCGCCTGGCTACAACCACAGCAAAGGATTTTCCGTTCCCCCTTTCTTTTTTTTTCTCTCTCTCTCTCTCTTTCTCTATCTCTGTACCAAAAACCAAACTGAACTTCTATAAACAAAGTTCCCTTCCTCGAACAGCCTATCTGTGTAACAAAATACCGAGTATCTGCTCCCTACGCGATTACAACATAGTCGTCTTCAAGTCTAATGTGAACAAATACTTGTTCAGCCGTTCTTTTGGACAATCAATTCCTCTTAAATAATATTCTACACATTCCACCAATTGTTTTCAGGCCTCCTACGATGACGATCATCGTCTAACTGACAATTAGTTTAACCTTTATACTCTAGTAGCACCTTGACCTTTGATAAGCTATGATTTATTCGTAAGAAAATGCAGAGTTATTAATGACTCAACAATGTAAAGGCTTTACTAGCAGATAGTCACTGGTAATATTTGGCCTCGCTCTCTTCAGACCGTGTGATTATCTTCTGTGTGTCTGCTAAATATAGCGTACATTACCCACCTTTACGCCTAACAGTTGTGTTCCAAAATTCATAATGGTTAGTTAATTAGTTTATTGGTGAATTCTATAAATCTAAATATATAAATATATACACATTTCTACTTTATATACATATTAATATTGCTTCGTTCCTTGATTGAGTATAAGAAAACGGTTGAAATTAATATATGTATATACCAAAGTCTATTAATGCAGAGTTATTGATGGCTTTACAAGGTAATGGCTTTGCTAGCGAAGTCAATATAATCAACGATCAGTGTCTGTATTTGATTTAAGCTAGCAGTGTACAGTGAATAATGTCATGTACCGTTTCATCTCTCGCTTTCCCCATCTGTTACGCCCATCAACATGTTTGTCGCATAAGATGTCCTCAGTTAGATAACCCACAAGTATTTCATATTAAGGCTTCTGATTGCTTGACACTTTGCTCCTGTCAACGTGATTGTCGGTGTCAAGTGTTGTATTGAATAAAGTTTCGCACTTGGCCCGATGTTTTCATGCGCGCGTATGCCGGGGTTTCGACGAGCCGTATTTCAACGTGTAATCAAGTGTTTACCAGCCTCGATTTCGCCCACTCATCATGACGTCCTTTACTCGCTCTTCTTTTCTTCGTTTTTCTCATTTAATATTTGTAACTAGATACAAGGATTGAAATGACGCCATTTCACCGCTTCTCTTGTCTCAACATTCATTCTCTCTTCTTTTTGACCAACCCTTCCACCGTTATAATGTATGTTGCGTAGCGTTGATGGTGAATAAAATTTAATCAAAGTTGGATTTGTAAAAATCAATTTTTAACAAATATAAATAAAAATAAATAAAAATAAAAATATATTTCGTAGCTTGGTGGTAGTACTAATGAACTTTTTTTAACATAGTTCACCCCAAACAAGGCTACTGAGAAGAAAAAAAGTGTTTTTTATTTATTTTTATTTTTTTTTGGGGGGGGGGGTCAACCTAAATTGGGATCTGCGCAGCGAGATGTCTGTTTACATTAGTTTAAAATTTCTGCATGTCAGTACTGTCGTGGAAACAGGGGGCAGGGAGGGAGTTCCAGAGTCCAGCAGCACGAGGAAAGAAGCTATTTGAGTAGAAGGCTCTCCGGCATCTGGGGACCTCCACAGTGAATGGATGGGATTTAGTTGATTGTCGAGTTGGTCTAGTGAATTTACGTCTAGGGGGCACCAGAATAGCCAATTCATCGGAGCATAATTTTGCAATACAACCATATTTGATACGAATAAACTTGAATCTATGCCTGACTTGTCCACCAAGTTTAAGTCATGAATGTCCAACAATCTTTGTTTTATCATCGTTCAATTATATGTGGGAACACTTTTATCATCGTCTCTTCAGTGTGGGGTATTATCCTGAATAGACTTCACTCTCACCGGACCTTAACCCCAATATTTTTATCTGTGGGGTTAGCTTAAATATAATGTCCATCAAAGCAATCCCCAGACTATTCCTAAACTGAAGAGAGCCATTGCAACCAAAATAATGGCAATGCCAAGTGAAATGTGCGTCAGAGTTTTCACGTCGTACTCAAGTGTGCTTATCATTGAATTGCGATAAAGCAAAGACTGTTGAACATTCGTGAATGAAATTTGGTGGGCCAGCCTGGTATAGACTGAAGTCTATTTCTACCAAAGATAGTTAGATTTCAAAAAGAATTGTGTATTTCATTAACGATTCCATGGTGACATTTTGGGAGCTCACATTGTATAACCCCTTTGGAATAAAAACATTTTCAATTTTGTTCAATGTGCATTTGAAATATAAGATAACTTCTTTGCTTTAATGCGCGCTCGACTCCACGTATAATCTGTTGTTTTCGTTCTTGGTAAACTACGTCGAATTTAAAGTTTCAAGCATCCGGAATGGTCGAATGATATTCTGATAATCTGAAATAAAGCAGTGATGTTACTGAAATTCCCTTCTATTAACAAAGAACACAGTGTTTTGAGTAGCGGTTAAAGTAGAAAATTAGAAGTTGTTTAAAAGGATGGCCACTTACTTTTTGGAAGTTGTGTTTATGAGAGTCATGTTTAGCGAATAGAAAATAACAAATATTGAAAGGAGAAAAAACGAATGTATAATTTCTGGGAACACGCATAAAGATTTAGGTTAATTGCTTAGCAGAAAAGTTAAACATGTAAAGGTTTTGCTTTGTTTTGTTTTTTTACAATTGTAGTTGAATCTGGAGGAAAAATCGACTTCATTTTATTATTAGATTAACAAATAGTATGTGATAACGAGATCTTCTCAGTCTATAAAAACTTATGCATATTCAAAACGCACACATCGGAGTTAAGACCTGATTTGTTTATTTTTAGTTTTAAAATCAATAGTTTTTTCTGTTTCTTTGTGCGCTGATATAGATGGGGCCTAGGTGTATATTAAAATGCATTTGATGTTATCCAGTGCATGTTCTGTTTAATTGGAAAGTTCGTTATTTGGGAATAGGGTGTTTTTACCTGGTACTAAGTTTTTGGTTATTAACTGTGAGTTTAAAAGCTAATTTTATTTCACTTATATGTCCGCTATTTGAACATTTTGTACAAAATATGTAACATTTGTAGTATCACAAGTAAGGCGTGGCGGTTATATTTGGATGCGTGTATTTGGGACTTTGAAGAGTAATCTAAATGTTGACAAACTAAACGTCGGGGTTTATTACTGCGGAGCGAGACCAAAGGATTAGCGGCAACGATCGACATACGGCCGCTGCAAAGAAACAGTGGCCGTGCGCAGGAGCCAATCTGTATCCGTCTGACTTCGAGGCGACAATCGAGAACACGTGATTATGAAAAGTATTACTACTAGTTGCTTTCAATTGCATGTATAATTGCACTGTGCGCTGTTACATAAGTATTTTTGAAGTTGTAAGCATAGTTAATAAATTTATTGGTTGTCTTTTAGCATCAGTAAATGATGTTTCAAAGATGTAATTGTTTCTGAAGAATTGTCAAATCTCTAGTAGGATCATGAATATGCCTGTGCATGTTTTGTGCAATAAGTGAAAATCACGGTATGCGGTCATTTGTAGTTTTATTTTTATATTTAATGAGTTCTCTGTCTAGGGATACTGTCTTCTTAATACGTGATTTAATGAGTGGCATATGGTAATATTGTTGTGCAAATTTCTAATATGCTGGAGATAATCGTGGATTTCTGAAAAAATGGGTTTAATGCGACTGATGGAAGTATAGATTATGATTTTTTATATTAACATTATTGTTGCTATAGTACTTTTTAAAAAGTGGGGTTGTATGTGTTTAGTGCGGGTAGAGGTAGATAATTTGTTATTCTGGTATCGGATTAGTATACCTATGAATGAAATAGAGATGAAAATCGTGAATACTAAATCAAAAAAAAACTATTTTAAAAGTAGCTGTCTTTACCCGCTCGCCATCGCTTCGCAATTTAATTCCTATACACTACTTGAAATCATTGAAACGAAACTAATCGATAACAAAATGAAAACAAAAATTATTGTATAAAATGATAAAACGAATCGATAAGAAAAAGAAGACAAAATTAAATTATTACTGATGATGATAATAATAATAATAATAATAATAATAATAATAATAATAATAATAATAATAATAATAATAATAATAATAATAATAATAATAATAATAATAATAATAATAATAATAATAATAATAATAATAATAATAATACAACTAGTACTGCTATTAATAATAAGGGAATATTTTTGTGTCTATCTTAAAAATAAGATACATTATTTGCATTCTTGTTCTATTATCATCGTTATTATTAAGACTCCCTTCTTTTCTAACCCTAACCCTAACCCTTCTTTTCTCATAAAATGAAATTTTTATACGTTATTAGTATTTCCCCTTTTATTATTATTATCAGATGTTATTTAGATTAATCTTCCGTCTTTTTTCTCATGAAAAATAAATGTGTATACATGACTATTGAAGCGAGACGGACACACGTACCATCATTTGTATTACATAGATAAGCGACCCTCGCCTACTCTATATGTAGTTTGCCTGTACGTATGAAGTAAATGTCCGCTTTGATATTAAGGTTAGAAATTAAGTTAACTTGTCAAATGAAGTGACGTAAAAATAGAAAGTTGAGATCGGATAAGTGGCAGATAGGGGGCTAGAGACGTTCTCGTGGGTTTTTGTTTGCAAATTTATAAACGGACATATTTTGGGGATATTCTTCTCTCCCCTCCGACAGGGGACGGTGAAGAAGAAGATAATACTTATTTACTTTATTGCATAATCATAAAAGGACTTTTGCACATTTTCTGAATACAATCTCGTTGTTTAGTGGTAGGTGCGTTAGAAAAGGAAGCTTTACATCGCTGCAGATCTGATCAGTCCCGTGCTGTCCAGCGGATTTTATCAGTTCAGCGCTGTTGAGGTCTACTACAAGGATCTTCACCAGGAACTTTTTCAAATGGCAACGTGACTAAATCAATTCATTCTTAATACTCTGTACAATGCTAAGAATAACATAAAACTAGATAAAACATATTAAACTCAAAAGGAGTATGTGCTGTTATTATTAGATACCAGCTATTAACACATTTACAAAGAGACATCGTCGTATTATGTAGACTGATATACATTGTTGACTGGATGTAAAGAGATGGCTTATTGAAACTAGTAGTACTACTAGCGTGTCAACAACACAACTCTGTTTAAATGCGTAGAAATTGACGAAAAGACTAGGTTACATACATCCGAATAGGCGTTTGTAAAATCGAGTGACAAGATCAAATTATCAGACGGTCACATTTTTTTATTTAATTGTTCAATTATCAGCAGGGCATTTAGTTTTCTATGTCCACAAGCGCTTTTTCAGAATTTAGAGCAGGAGAAATCATTTATCATATTTAATTTCTATTTTAATTGTTTTACTAAACCGTAATTTGCAAATAATAAACCATCACTTACTAACTATCTATCTACCACTTCCATCATGTCTCACATGTTAATCGACACCCCTGACCCTATACGTCGTCTATTACTATCGCTTCTGTTACATATCCCTCCGCTCTTAGGGAAGGGGTAATGTCTCACAAATCACAACCAAATAGAATACGTGACCGTTCATCAACATATATCGTGTCTCTCACGTTCAACTACAGCAATCTTACATGACTGAGGCATTCTCCAGGAATTAATTCTCGCTGGAATTAAAGTTGGACACAAAGAAAAGAGAATTTGATGAAAGTACCTATAATGTGGCTGTTGTCATTGCCTTCTCTTCTGCTAGCGGCGGGGCACGTTACTACTATAGAACTTTGAGACGCAAGGCCCGCTAATGTATCGTTGATGTTAAGACATTCTCTACACGTTGCATTCGCCTTACAAACTTTCAACCAACTGCCCACATCTCTTATCTTATCTCTCTCTTCTAGTCATGTGACGTCACGTCCGTATCAAGTGTACGGCAGTGTCAGAATGATATTAAATGCACGCGCTGACCCAATTACCCTAGTCCTCCGTTAATCATAGTAATAGACATTTAGAGAAAACAAAAGCTGTGCATCACATTTTAAAGAAAGCAGATCTTAAGATAACAATAGATATAATTAATAAAATATTTAATTTTTTAGATAGAAAAAATAATACTTTCGAATACTACCATAAAGAAAACCAAATATTATACAATAATTCCAACTATCCGCAATCTGTGAAAAACGTACCTATTCCAAGTATTTCTAAAGGGAATATCTAAACTATCCTCCAACGAGCAGATATTCAATAGTAACAAGCTATATTATAATAAATGAAGAGTTCGAACGCAAAACGCGATAAATCCAATTCGTTTAAATTGAGACCTTAAACAATAAAAACACGAATATATTAAATCTAGACTTCGAATAAAAGCTGATTTTAATTGAAATTTATTTCGGTATCATATTATATAACACATAATTTTGGGGTGTCTTCGAGTGTCGAAATGCAACACTTTTTGTAGGGACAGTTTCGTGATTTTGAAAATGGCGTTTATCGCGTTTTGCATTCGAACACTTCAAATGATTATTAAGATATGGATATAATTCAGAAATCAGTTTTGCTAAGAGTGAATCGGATAAAAAAGCGAGGCATAAATTTGTAAATAGAATACCACATTATATTATATTATATTATATTATATTATATTATATAATATGGCTATATGGATAAATTAAAAACAAACATAAATCAGACCAACAACTTACAATGTGGAACCCGAACATGCACCATATTGACCAACATATTATAGTACTAATAATAACAAAAATAGGCGACGTAATTCTAGATGTTTTTCCAGCATCAGTAAGCACACCATAAACAATATTCCTAAAGAATTCTACCACACTGTGGAAATGAATTTCCATCAAGATAGCAGATTAGGTAGGATTATTAATAAAAGAAACTGTAAAATTATCATAGTCAACATCAACTAAGCTTCAACCATTATAGCTTCTAATAATACGAAAATTAAGTTGAAACCAAATAATGGAGGATCGAATAACCATTAAAACTCTCTATTAAACCCCCAATGTAAGTGTATACATGTGAATTAATACCCTCTGTGAGGTAAGTGTTTAACTTCAAAGATAGTTTATAAATATAATGTTGCGAAGAGAAATAATATCATGAGATATATTGGGACTATGAATAGATGTTTTAAATATAGGTATAGTAACCACGTATCCTATTTCAGTATAAGGGGCAACCAAGATTCATCACTAGCTAAATGTGTCAGAGAATTACTAAAACATAACGCTTCATTCGAATTGAAATAGTCTATTATAGATAAAGTTAATAAATACACCCTAGTAAGTTTCAAAAATGTAACCTTTGCGCCCATGAATCTTACCATAGAATAATGTCCAAATATAATTTAGTTTATTCAAAACAAGAAAATACTACGAAATATTATGCACCGCTCTAAATACATTCCTTCTTCGCTTTAGGCCGTATTAACTGAATAGATTAAATGTACCGTAAACTAAAGTATGCATAATAGTACCTGATAGGTGGGTGAATAAATTGATACATATATAAATATATAGTTCAAACATTTATAAATAGTAAATATATATTTTTTAATATCTTATGAGTAAATTATATATTGGTCAATTATACATACTTGTATGAATAGATTTATAGTTTAGTAGTATATAAGGAATATATTTAATGCAAACACATGACACTAAAACAAAGGACGCTTTTGCTAAAAAAAATATTTTATGGAGCAATACCCAGAAGGAGTAGGTAACAGTCGAGGGTTGCAAAAAGAAATACTCTTTCAGGGATTTACCCCAACAGGGACTGGTAACAATAAGTAATGGGCAGAAAACTGATTACTCTGCTGAAGCAATATCCAGCGTCTGGTCTCTACTAAGACAAAGAACACTTTACTCTGGTCACCTAGGAGGACTGTAAAACCTGAATATATAGATTCTGTAACAACTTTCCACCGTCCTTCCACCCCCATCTCTGTCTATAAACTCATCCGTATATATTAGCTCGTATCGGTCATATTTCCTCCCCTTGAAGGCCGACCCCAGAACCAGCAAGTATCTCGCTCCTCCACCCTTTTTTCACACTTTCAAGATAATTGAACGAAACATATTAAAGAATGCTAACACTTTCTCTATCTGAATCGGGCATCTCTAAAGTTTTTGTATATATATATAGTGGTTTTGATTAATTATATTAATACCTAGAAACTTGATAACCCAATAATAAATACATGATTGTTATAATAATAACAATTTCTGATAAATTAGATATAGTTAGGTTTAAAATCAATGTTCCAGTCTAAATATTTGGGACAATTTTAATTTTAAAAAACTTATTTAAAACTTAATTTTCTTGGTGAGGAATCCTTGTTTTTTTTTCGTTGTTCATTCTTTCTTAAGTGAATATTCTCATGGAATCTTTAGATTAATTACAATATAAAAACTTCTCTAAAACACAAACATGTATTATATTTACTTATTATTTCTTTAAATATATGAAAATGTTAATTAAATACGTAGTTAATTTTTGAATTAGTAACTTGCTGTGCTAAACCGATTAAAGAGAGATAACTCTTCAAAATAATTAGATGAATTACTGCTTTTGTTCTCTGTTTCATTTTGAATCTCCGTTAAGGCTATAGTTTATTCACTTTTTTTTTGCCTTCCTTTAAATTTAAATAGTAATTCTTCCTATGTTCTTTATATATTTTATAATTTATCATATATTTATTTATTTATTTGAATATCTGACAAATTATATTTTATAATACTTTTTATTCCCCTACAGCTAATTTTGACTTGACATTTAAATTAATTCATACGTATTTTAATTACTCCTTAGCCTATTATCTTTACATGTTTTTATTGTATTTTAAAAATTAAAATAAAATTTCCTCTTTTCTTTTAACTTATTTATATTTTTATTCATTAATTTACTTAAATATATATTTTACTTTATCCACTTTAATTAATTGCCTTTATCAACTTTCGGCTTGACACAACATTTAGCAAGTCATGCGTATTTTCCCAACTCTGCTCATATAAAAAGATGGCGCTTAACAACAATTAGAAAATCCTTAAATCTTCGTTGGAACCATATTTCATGTATCCTATTTCGATGTGAGTTCTGCTTTTTCTGGTGTGTTGGGACTTGATACTTGAACTTTTGATGACTTGCCAATATAGAAAATCTATATTCTAGTTGTTCATGTGTATACGAAACGGAACGTAAAGTTATATGGACTTTTTAAAAATAAATGAATAAATAGTCACTTGAATTAAGCATCCCATTGTTTATTTATATAATCCCTGTTGTTAAAAATTAACATTCATCGAGCTTCTACCTTTACCATTTTTAAAATATGTATTCATAAATATATATATATATATATATATATATATATATATTAGAAATAATTAGACCCGTTGAATCACCCATTAAGTTCGGATTAGATTACGTGAATGCACAACGCCAGTTAATTTTTTAATAATAAAATACGTATATTTAACATGATTGTCTAAACATTAATATTCCCCAAAAAGCAAATTTGGAACACTTATTCAAAAACAAAAATACCTAGCAGACATATTGGTAAACATAGTTGGCAGTATTTGACAAACATAAAATGCACAATTCATCCTGATTTCTGTATACCTTATTTTTGTAACTGGGTTTAGCAATAACAACATTAAAATCGATAATGGTTAATATTAAGGTTTATTACATTTTGGGGCAGGAAAACATAACGAAAAATAAAAGATACAGAAAATAATTGATAGTTCTTAGTTAAGCCGTAAAATGAATACCAGTTGACGTCACTACTTCTACTTAGGGTAATCAGTATTTAATTCAAATCTTTTGGGGAAATACTTTTCCTTACGACAGATAGAGAGATAAAAACAACAACAAATAATATAGAAGGAAAGTTGGTTGAGTATCCAGAAATTACATAATATATAACAAATATATAGTGAAATTAAAGTAAAATAAAAAAGGAAAGGCAGTCGATATATAGAAAGAAATAATAATGAGTGATAGATAGATAGATAATTTGAAACTTTTATAATCAAGACTATTACAACTACTATTACTACTACCGCTACTACTTCTACTTCATATAATCAGTATTTTTATGTCTTTGTTCTTCAGACAAATCCACATCTAATGGGGAAATATTTTTCCTCACAACATATACATAATAGGGCATACCGTTAACTTACATTGTAATCCTAACATGGAAAAAAAGAAAAATCATGGCTTACCAGAAGGTATGCCATTTCAATATGGAAGAAAAAGCGAATGATGATAAAATGCCGAGCCTTATAAAAGTGTTCGGCAGTGTGTTTGCCAAATAACAGGGATAAACACTCCTTTGCTTACAATAAAAAAAGTTATCTCCGTCGAAATATAGTGCAACTTTATGCTCAAGTGACAGATGGATTAGTAAACCTATTTCGATCGTAATTCCCACTTTGTACAGTGTGTACTTCTTACCTATCCTAAAATGGCAAATAGAAAAGTTACGGCTTGCTTAGTAGCGATTCAAATAGCTGTAAAAGAATGATGAACTAGCGAGTCTCATGGAACTCTTTATTGACTGATAATATACAGAGGAAATAGGAAATAAATAACATAACTTCCAGATTGTGTTCTATATGAGTATATAGGTTCAGAAACGCTTATCTTGATAGTCAGTTTGGTCGAGATATATAAAATTTATACAAAACAAAATAAATAATTGAGAATTTCATAATGAACGGTTAAGTAGTTAAGAAATGAAACCTGTACTTGCAAATATAAAAACATATACACATACCTAACTTTATATCAATAAAGATTATAAACTTGTACAGAAAATGGCTAATGCTTATCAGAACAAAATAATGAATAAACGCAAAGTGTGTATCGATGTGTGCGCGTGTTTTCATCGCATCGACTCGATAGCGTTAAAATGTCACGTTATAATTTATAGCGGAAACAAATAAGTAGATATTTAACAATATTTATTTATGTTATTATATCTCTGATATTTAAGTAAATGGTGGATCTTTAAGATGTAATAAACCAGTATAAGATACGAAGTAGAGACAAGAATCATAAGAAAGTACTTATGAAGATAGATGACTTTAATGCCGCTTATAGCAAAGCACTAAGACAACATCGGAAGTAAGGTTGTAGAAATACAATTATTTTATTTTAACTTACGTCATGCAAATAATTTCAAGAACTAAATCGTGTAATATTCAATGAAAACACGTATATATGTTAATCGTTAACAGTTAATAAGATAGTTAAATAGAAAAACAAATGGTTAATTGTTATGTATTGTCTCTCCAGCTGGTAAACCCATTTACAATGTTTATGTACAATTGTATTAACGGAAAAAGTAAAAGGAAAATACTTAAACAGCACCCAAAAACATACTGCAATGATGAAAACTGTATGGAAAATAGGGATTACACGGCTGAATTCATGGAGTTAAAAATAATTTATTGTTTATCTAATAGACGTTGTCTTATTGTTATCGTGTGATATTTATCTACTTATTTCGGAAATATATGGACTCTTCCAGACACTATGAATATAGTTACGATTACGTGTCGTATCAGTCATTGGTGTCAGTCATAACCATGGTATCGGGCGCAGACTTTCTGTAATATACTATTTATATATATATATATATATATATATATATATATATATATATCAGTAAATACCCTCTGCTAAATATAACATCGTGTTGACTTAATGATCATCGGCCATTCCAGGTCACAACACTGGCGACGAGGATTCGAAACCTATATCTCACAACACTGGAGACAAGGTACTAAGACTTTTCCTGGACCAACATTATTTAGAAAATATGTCGCACAACTCTAGGGACAAGGAATTCGTATTTATTCGGACACAAAAATAACCTGGATTCATGTTGCATGCAATACTGGCAACGAGAACTCGGATTTATGTTTACAATTGGAATGTTGGATTTTTTAAATAAAAAAACTTTGATGGTATGCTCTGATTATTTGTTAATAGTCGAGTGAGAAAATGAAATCAAACTGAATTTTAACAAGCAAACTGTGTAAATTCTGAAAAAGAAAACACACACTCCAACTTCGCAAAAAGGATTGAAGAGAAATTGTTGTTTTCTGAATAGGACTGAAAAGTTTTAAAATCGATGTTTGGACATTCAAGTTGTTCAACTGCGAAGAAAAAAGCGAAAAATAACCAAACATGGTCTATCGACTTGTTTGCGCTAATCAGAAACACGTAAATAATTTTTGGGCGAGCTTATGTTTTTCTTTCCACTGAGAGGTTCCAAGTAAGAAAAACTACGATCGTTTGAATATAAAAATATTTTTAAAAATTTAAAAATAATATATATATATATATATATATATATATATATATATATATATATATATATATATATATATATATATATATATGAAGCGACGGGTAAAATAAAGGAATTGAAAAATGCAATTTTAGAAATTTCAGGCGTCAGCAAGATCAGCAACTGCAATTGCAGAAAGAACAAGCGTATTATCAAGAGAAACTGTATGCGGAAAAATAAAATTGCAACAAAAACGACAGAAAGAAAAGCTTTAAATAGAAGCAAACGTCCAAGAATAACAGAAAGTACAAAACAAATATCAAATGAAAATTAAGACACAAAAGCTGGAACAAATGAAAATATGTTTCTTCACACACAACAGGAATCGAATGGGGCTCAAAATTGTAAAGATGAAAGTGCGTTTTGACAAAACTCTATTTGGAACACTATTGATAATTTTAACTACGATCCTGACAACGAGGTTACGTTGGCTTCAGTTTCAAGGATATTTATAATACGGATTGTACGAATTGGACCGATTTTTAAAAGGTTTGTTTTCATTTAAGGAAATTGGGTAAGGTTGAACATATCAAATTCGTTAATTATATCTTACCACAAAAAAAACAGTGAGCTTACTTTGGTGAAGCGATACTATCATTGGCTAAATTGTTTAGCTCTTTTCACAAAAGGTGGAAATGCATTAACCTTACAAGAAAAGACGACGAAGATATTTCCTGGATGAGTTAAAAAATACTGTGATTATTTCAAGTTGTCGTAGTTGAGTGCTAACAATTTCAAATGTATTATATTTGCGTAAAGATGTGTATCGAATGCAGATGCTAAAATCAGAATGAATAATGGTTCTGACTAAACTAGAAAATAAACTAGATTTTACACTCCAGCATATCGCAAATGACTGCCAACGGTGTATTGGCGTGAGTCAATATTCAAAAGATATTGAACAGAGTAGAGGATAACATATTTAAAAGAATTCACAACAGCGAGCACATCACTTCACCAACGAAATTTGATAATCAAAAGGAAAATAATCTGCGCCTTATTTCAGTTGCGGAAAGCTGCATTGGTACAGAGATTGTTCATATAAAAAGAAGAATTGCTTTAGGTGCCATTGCGTGGGACACATTATTAGAATCGCTAAATGTGACGAAGTGGAAAATATTTGATAGTTTTGAAAAGTAAGAATATTGAATAATAATATTAAAATGCAACTTGACTCAGGCTTCGATTTATCAATTATAAATTTTCAGACATGGAAGTAAATTGGAAAGCCGGCTTAATTGATGACTAAAATAGTAGCCACAAGCGTTGCTGGAGAAGAAATCAAATTCACGGGCGAAATAATAGCTACATGGAAAACTTTAACATTGAAAATGTCTGTGATTAACAATTCAAGTAACATTCTAACACAAATTGGATTGGAAAGTTCAAACTGTTTGATTTGCCTGTAAATTCCTTCTGCCAGAATACAAGAACCCGGAAATGCCCATTCACGAAAAGTTTAATTTAATTTATTTTTAAGGATGCTGCTAGAAAACTTTTCACCCATAACAGTATCCGAAAACTCTACAAATCCACCATCCGTCCATGCATGGGTTATGTTGTCACATCTGGGCTGGTGCACCATTCACTAGTCTCTCCCTCTTAGACAAGGTCCAAAAAAGAGTCGATAATCTACTAGGTCCTTTACTATCCACCAAGCTCCAGCCCCTGTCCAATCGCTGCAATGTTGCATTCTTGTGCTTGTTTTACAAGTACTTCAATTAAATGTGATGAACTTGCTGCTCGGGTGCCGTTCGACGTAAATACACTCTACCAACCTGACAATCAGCTAAATACGATCCATTTACTTTGGAAATCTCCAGATGCCGGACAACCTTCTACTCTAATAGCTTATTTCCTCGTGCTGCCAGTCTTTGGAACTCTTTAACTGCTCCCTGTTTCCACGACTGTACCGACATGCAAAACTGCTAAATTAATGTAAACAAGCATCTCGCTGTACAGCTCCCAATTGAGCATGAGCCTTAAAACTTTCACCCTAATCCTCAGTAGCCCCTTACGTCTACAGTGGAAAATTACCTTGTTTGGGTGAACTAAGTTTTTGGGGGTCGTTTACTAAGTGACTATAAATTTGAATATGTGAATATGAGTTAACAAACAAAAATATGAGAAAGGATTTGACTGAATAAAATTAACATGGTCAACAATTAATTATTTCCTTTTTATAACATGAAAAAGAGGATTTACTAATTAAATTACAGCTATAGTGGAAGCTAAAACGACATACGTCTTATGGAAAATGTCTGTCTCGGTAGGAAGCCAAGGGGACATAACTCTTGCAATAGAAATAACTCTAACAAGTTATCTCCCTTTAAATATGTTTTTCTAAATGTCATTATTTCCTTGCGAGAAACGTTTCTAGCTAACAATAAGAAAGTTCTAGTTGGTCACCCAGGCATTTCAAGAATAAAGAGTCTTATGAGAAATTACGTCTAATGGACGAGAATAAATAAACCAGTTGAATCATGTAACGGGTATGAGTTAGCAGCAAAGACGCTTCCCTTAAAATTCCATCCCTGGACGAAAACTGACCGACTGTGGTTTAGAATTCATATAAACTTTACTGGGGCATTCGATGGGTTCTATTATCACATAGTAGTCGATAGTTTCATTAAATGACTAGAGATACTTAAGTGTAAAAAAATCAACGACAGAAGAAACAATTAGATGTTTGCATTAATTGTTTGCACGTATCGTGGATTGTGTAGTATCGGATAGCCGTACCTAATTCATATCGAGTGAATTCAAAATATTTTCTCAATCGTTTTTAGTGGAACGCATCACAATTGTGCAATATCATGCAGGAAGCAATAGTAATCCTGAAGAAGGCCATTCATGTTTTTTGACAAGTGTATACGATCACCGCCGAATAATAACCATCCAGCTTGCATGTCACAACGGGAGACATGAAACATCAAAACGATTTTCGACAGAATATTAGCGACTCCTAAGAAACCGGAACGTAAAATAAATGTCAGAAAAGAACGTTTTAAACTCGGAGAAAATGTTCTTTTCCGAATGTTTAAGAACAACAAATCATTTAGATAAAAGAATTGAGAATATGCTCTACATGGTTAAGGGGTTCGAATTTACCCACAAGAGACATTTGAATCAAATGAGAAAAAGATGTTCGGATGCTGTATAGGACAATACTACCGAAGAAGAATTAATGGACATCGTGTTTGACACGTTCGAATTACCAATCCTGCAAGTCGTTTCTGAAAAGCGAACATCTAAAAGGAACCAAAACCTTCAGACTTCATGGAAGGCAACCCAAAGAGGAAAGGTATTGACTCCACACGGAGCAAGGCTAAAAAGTGGGTGTCATGATGTGATGTTTATTAACTTTATTTCGGGAATAGATGGCTTCTTCTAAACACTATCAATAGAGTTACAACTAAGTGTCGTGACAGTCATTGGTGGCAGGTATAGCCACAGTATCGGACGCAGACTTGTGTAACATACTATTTCTGTAAATCTGTAAATACCCTCTTGTAAATATACCACACGGTATTGTCTTAATGAGTATATGTTATTCAAGGCCACAACACTTATATAGTCTTATATTTCTTGTTTAGTGTTTATAGAAAGATATTACCAATCATCCGAGCCGGAATAAGTCATCTTAGGGGGTAATTGAATCTATCTACGTTTTTTATTGCAAATCATATGGTACAACAATAATAAGTCAAACTTGGCAACTCAGAATCAAATATTGATTTGTCAGCTTAAATTGCAGGCAGTGCTTTTAACTTTTGAACTGTATGATAGTTGTTAAATCAGATTTACGCGAGTGAATAGGTTGAATAGCAATCAAACTTCCTTGTCTCTCCAATCAAGTCTGCAAGCTTGATGAGTGCCAACATTCGCTTGGACAATAATTCTACGACTTTGAAAGAAAATTAATGAATTTAATTGACAAGAATATTTGACACCTCTAGGTAATTTGTAACTGCGGTGATTCTCACGAGGCTATTTGCCGTTGGATATTTCATAATTGTTGTATTATATAACTAGAACAGTTACTCGGCGTTATCTGGGATAATACAACATTCAATAGTGTAGTAAGGAATAAAGAGTAACTCTTTGCTCCCCTTGAAAATAAATCAAACATAGATCATTACACTCCGTTGTATGTCTATTTTCTATTGCTGAAATATTTTTAACTGCTTAATAATAGTTTTAGTACATGTATTTTCAAAAGGGTGATGTTCTGCTCCCTTTGCTCCACTAAGAATCAATCAAATATAATTCATCACACTCCCCATTACGTCTTCTATCTATAAATTTAATAAAAATCTGCTCAGTATTTTTTTAAATAAAGATGGGTACATTTATTATTAAGAGTGTATCCTTAATTCCTACGATATATATTCGATAATTCATAATGATCGGTTCGTTAGTATTGGAGTGAATCCTATGCATATATATATATATATATATATATATATATATATATATATATATATATATATATATACCTAACTATATATATATATATATACCTAACTATATATATATATATATATATATATATATATATATATATATATATATATATATATATATATATAGTTAGGTATATATATATATATATATATATATATATATATATATATATATATATATATATATATATATATATATATATGGGAAATGAAAAAAGAAAAACCAAGAGATATTTTTATATATTCATCAACGTTTCACTTGCAGGAAAGTATAAACATGTCTATCCAATATTTCGATGTACTTGCATGACATTGTTCTTAAAATTATCATCCTGAGGAAGTCTTACAAATAAAAACGAAACGTTGATAAATATATTTTAAAAAATATCTCTTGGTTTTTCTTTTTTCATTTCCCATTACGTCGGATTACTCTCATCCTTCCTTTCTCATATATATATATATATATATATATATATATATATATATATATATATATATATATATATATATATATATATCTGGTTGAACAGGAGTGCCAACTTCTGTTTATTCCTTTTCTGATCCAATCTTTCCATTCGTCGAACGATAGATCTTGTATTATTAACCATGGATATATATATATATATATATATATATATATATATATATATATATATATATATATATTATATATATATATTATAATTTTTTTATTATTGTTTTAATCAATGTTATTTGATATGCAAATTACCATATCATACGGTAGTCTTAAGGGTAATATATTATTATTATTTTATCATTATTATTATTTATTTATGTATATATTAGTGATATTTTAAGCTTAATTATTTCGACACTTGATTATTGGAGAAATGGTCCTATAATCAGTACCATTGGAGAGCCATTAATATTATAACTGTCCTGTTTTTTAATCTCCGAAACAGTTACATGGTAAACAGCTGATGATCCCCGTGTTAATATTAGACGCTTAAGGTCTCCTGTTTTTGTTTCAATCTTAGATAATTAACCCCCCCCCCTTTTTTTTTTTTACTTATATTTTTCATTTATTAATTTTCCAACGAATGTTAAGTCTGCAATATCTTGGATTTAGTTAGTTTGTCTGGGGATTTAAACTGCATTTTACATTTTTTTTTCTAATGACTCAAAGCTTCTTTAGACTATATATATATATATATATATATATATATAGAGAGAGAGAGAGAGAGAGAGAGAGAGGGGAGAGAGAGGGGGGATTTTTTACCACAAGATGTCCATAACTTATGAAAATATACAACTGTTATTGATTTAAACGAAGTTGTTTATTTAACGTTTTATAACGTTAAATAAACAATGAAAACGATTATGTAGAACTAGCATATATCCTCTACTTGAGCAGGGTTGGTATAGTACTTTAGCTAGTACAGAGAAAAAATTTATTATTATTATTTTGTATTTTTTGGAATAAATACACTATTTAGTATTTGTATGTGAAAGTAACTACGATTAATGTATCTACGCATTGTTTTTATTAGCTAAAACATTAAGTGTTTTTAAATAAAAATAATTCGCTTTGGACTACTGCCGAATGCCTTTTATGCCAACGTTTTTGTATAACACGAAAAAAGTTCATTTAGTTGAAAATAAATATTTGTAGCATGTTTTTTATGTTTTTTATGTTATGTTAATTTCTTTAAATTTATGACTCACGTATACAATTAAAACCTCTTTTAGACCTACGTATAATCAAACTTGGGTATTGGTAAAAACTACTGTCTTACTAATATGTACTCTGTCCATTACTTTTTGGTCAACTAATCACATGTTTCTATTTGCATTTGAACAAACTTTAAAAAATATTAATAGTATATACACATATATATATATATATATATATATATATATATATATATATGTATGTATAACTAAGATTCGGATTCGGAGTATTGAAAGGATCTAAGAAAGGATATCCAGACATAAGTTGTCTGTTATATTCAGCAATACTTGCCTGTAAGAGAATATGCTGTCTATATATATATATATATACGTGTGTGTGTGTGTGTCTGTGTGTGTGAACAGAGTAAATGTTCACATTACCCTTTTAACATGTATAACATGGAACTTTTAAATTTCAACTAATAACTATATGTTATCAAATGTTGAATAAACGTTTAAAGCTTCATTAAAACAATACTTTTTTTCTAAAAGGAATTAGAATTTTAAAGAAATAGTTCATGCAAAACAGTTAATGAATAAACGTTATTTAAATAAATTCATATCGCAATTTGTACAAATTAAATTATATGTGTTTTATTTACAAACGTTACAAGATATATAGGATTTAAAAATTCGTTCAAAGTACCAATAAGCAACTAAAGCGTATACGAAACTTTTTACGGATCTATAACGGTCAAATAAATAGGGAGAATCTACATTTTCTGTATATATAAGATCAATCGAATATTTATTATGATCAAAAATTCAATAGCGTAAAATAAAACGAAATTTGTAAAAGAACTATTTAAAAGATAATTTAATGGCGAAATTAAATCAACCAGAATGCACTTCTGTTTTTCGTAAACATTAAGACATTTTAATATTTTGTTATTAGTTTTTAAAAACTAATTAGTTTGTAGCCCTTCGAGATTTGCAAAGAATGTTATAGCATTTAAACTGTCGAGTAAGAAGCCTTCGTTTTGATTAGCTCCTAAGAATAACTTTTACTTTAAAACTAAAATGGACGACTTACATCAAATATGTGGCTAAGGTTGCTTGAGAATCGTATAATTATTCTACAGTACCTGAATCCCGATGCAATTCTCTATCTGTATAAGAGCCATATACGTTGCCAGTTCTTATCTATTCTATCATTATTTTTATGGTAAATGCTCGACTGAGCTCAAATCTCTAGAACGTTCAATAGTTTATCTAGCTACAACTACTGAAACAAACTTTGCCTCTTTCTTTGGTACCAAATAGAACTTCCCATCTGTGGAACACAATACCGCGCAGCTGCTTTCCATCTGATTACAATATTGTTGTTTTCAATAAAATGTCAACAAATACCAGTGGAGCAGTCTTCTTAAGTAATCACCCATCGTTCCAAATACTCTCATGGTATTGTCCCTCATCCTACATACTATTATTCTTGAGTGGGCATTGGTCTTAATAATTGGTGACTCATCAGTATAAAATTTGATTTCTTGCATCAAAGTTCTAAGCTAATCCTCATGTATTAAAAACTGAATGGTTTAGAAGCTATTTACATCCAATAATTTTACTAATAAAAACTATCAGAATACCCGTTTTTAGATGGGTATTCTTATAGTTAATAATATGATTGATTCGCCGAACAGATGTGCACCGATCTTTTTGTCACCTTATGAAGATTTAAATATATATGCTACAAAATTTTATGTCGTTAATTTTAGTTCGAATTCAGATCAAAATCAAGTAAACGACAATTGTCGACAATTTAGAACTAAATTTCAGGGGTCTTAAAAAGAATTTAAAATTCAAGGAATCCATTGGTCAAATGTCATGCGAATCGGAAATATTTGAATGTTCAAATGGAAGATTGTATCCTCCCTGAAAACTTCCAAACACCACAAAAAAACTTTCGCAATATATATTAATTGATGTTTTATACCTCTTGTTAAAATTTCATCAAAATCAGAGATATCTGAACATTTATGAAGAGTATTCGTTTAAATTTTCCCTTTTGCATAAAACTACATTAAAGTACATAAATCCCACATTACCAACCCTGATGCATAGCAGCTGGTATAAAAATGAAAATTGGGCATTTAATTTGTTTCAAAGTTTACTCCACAGAAAAAAAATGAACAAACAGAAATTAGTGGCAGACACTTTGTTTAATATATACAGATTTTAGTAACATAACCGTAACAAAATTATTTATAGTTTTTAATAATTTGGTTTAATTAATAATACCGTAATGCTACCGTAATTCATCAATTTAATTTTTTAAATGCTATTTAAAAATAATAATAATTTGGTTAAATAAACAAACGGTATAGATGTTTAAAAAGCGAAATAAAAAATACTAGTAATCTAACGCCCGGCCGTATCCGTTTGGTACAGTTAGTTCAAAATATTTTCTTGTTAACTTTTAAACTGCAACTGATCTAACTTCAAATCCGTCTACATGGTGATTCAAGAAGTAGGCTACCCATGATCGTTAATAAAATTCACCAGCCTTGCTGCAATCCTACACTATTTGGTAAAAACAAACTGCAGTCTATGTTTGTTTGTCAACCAAGTCTTATTTATAAATGTTCAAGAGTCTTTGTTTTTTCGCCATTCAATGATAAGGACTGTGAATGACGTGTAAAATTGTGAATAACTCTGACATGATCTTCTCTTGACACTGCCCGAATTTAAGCTTCGATTGAGCTACGACAATATCATTGCATGCAATAAACAAAGAGACTGTTGAACATCCATGACTGAAACTTAATGGACAAGTGAGGCATGACTGAAGTTTATTTGTACCAAATATAGTTGGATTTCAAAAGGAGTGTGATTTGTTTTACGATTCTATGGGTGGGATTTTAAATTAACGAATCAGCTATCGACCTATTATCGGACAGCAAGTCGATAATAGGTCAAACCGGGTCAGTAGGTCAATATGAGGTGAAACTTTGGATAACCTTTTGTATTCGGTAAGCCATATTTTACTCTAAAAATATATTCAACGGAGTAATAAGAAACACTTACAAGAAAGAAAGGAAGGAAGAAAGAATAAAAGATCTTATCTTCTAAGAGATTTGCGAAATACTTCAAGCAGTGTTTACTTTGACACGTTCAGCAATGTCTCGTATAGCTAATCAATATATAATTGAGTTTTGGTCTGATATAAAAACGGCTACTCTTCACAGTTAATCTGCCTACTTGAGAGAGAAACACTGATTGCAACTAGGCCAACACATAATGTCATTAATTCCGTTGAATCAGACACCTTAAATAGCTATATGATTTTAAAGCGGGAAAATGTGTGATTCAAAGCTGATCTGTTGGATAATTGATATTTGGGTGTTCATATTTCGAGCGTAATGATGAGAGACGCTGTATACATAGAATGTGAGTTTTCGTCGGAATGATCCCCGTCTCATGCAGATTATATTAGCTGAAACTGTAAGGAGACGATGAAACTCAACTTCTTCATCTGCTTTTTCCCCGAACTTGAGAACCGTCTATTTAAACTTGGGTATCTTTATGTCGAAATCAGAAAGCTGGACGTAATTTCGAACTGAACCCTGGCTTTTATATTTTGGTACTGGTACAGCTTTTGAACGAGACAAAACCAACGTTTGCCGACCCAGAATTACGTAAACAGCCAGAAAAAAAAACGAATAAAAACGAACCGGCGTCAGTCAAAACGAGGAAGATTTTCAACAGAGAAAAATAATGAAAGAAAAAACTCACCGTTTTTTATGACAATGTATTTATTTTTAGATGAAAAAAATAAATGAAATATTTTTTTTAATAAATTGCGTTTTTTATTGATAAAATAAAGATTGCAACGAACATAATCAATGAAACAACGATTTTTACAGATTTTTTTACGTTTTGCATTTTTTAGGGTACTGGTACAGCTTTTGAACCGGACAGAAACCGACTACGTTATGATTAAGTTTGGGTTTTTAAAAAAACAGTTCGGTTTTTGTTCTGTTCAAAAGCTTTAAAACTTCTGGGGGGCAGTTTTTTTTTATTATTTTCGAAAATTTTACAGATTTTCTTTTGGAATTATCGCAAACGTAGGAAGCGGAGTTTCGGCGTTCCTGTTGGATACTGTCACCAGGAAACCTTCCTTCGCTGCGGGATTATATCCTCCAAGGACCCAGAGCTGTTGTCTGCTTCTCGAGCCTGCTGATTGGCTAAGCGCTTCGACATCTTCCGGCTGTTTACGTAAACGCCCGGAAGATACTGAAGAAAAAGTCGGGTTTGTCTAGTTCAAAAGCTGTACCTATAGCAATATATTGATCCTATTCCGTCAGCCATTATTCAACATTTGATACACATGTACGTACATGTACGTTGAAGCGGTATCTCAAATTCACTGATTGTATTATTTCGTTATTTGAATAGCGAAATTAAAGGCGATAGACGCGACAGGGTTTGGAGAAGACTTCCCAGTTCAAAGTAGTTTCTTGTTTCTAATGAACAGTTCGAATGCAAAACGCAAAAATCGATATTTTCAAAATTGTTCAATTACCATTACAAAAGGTGTTGCATTTTATCACCCTATCGTACTCCTAATCATTTTGTTAAAGTAATGTGATGTGGGCCTAATATTCTTGCTTTTACTTGAAATAAGTTTTCATGGTCGAATTTTAGATTTTAAATATTTGTTTTTGTTATGTCTAATTTCTCAATTAAAAGAAATTAGATTTATCCCATTTTGCATTCAAAATCCAGCGTACACTTCTATTTTACGAATAAAATGATCATTAATGCTTTATCCATTTGTGTGAAACTGAATACAACAGATCTGCTAAGATTCGAAACTGGTTCATTGATTTTTTATTTTATAGACGAGTTTTTCCGGAATGTAATATTTATTGTAAACAGATCGCTATTGCTATTTTATCAATAGTCGGGCCAGAGTTTAGAGCGAAAGCGGGCGTAAGAAACCCAATGAAAGTTGAACTGGCCGAGGCGATGCTTTAGGGTGCATGATTAATTGTAACGCCACCAATATATTATATTATGCATAATGCTGAAATCTTTTAATTTTCGAGGTGAAAAAGTTTCACTAAATTATCAAATTGGACGTTTACAAATTCGTACACATTTGCTAAATTGTATTTTGGGATTAATCTTTGTTATAAAAAAGAATTTTCCTCTTTTTCATACACAGGTCTGATGTTATCTAGGCCATTATTGAAAAATGCGCCCACTTTAAAAATCTTCCGAGACGGATAAATTATTTCTCGAAATGGATTATGTAGAAATACATTTTTTTTGTTTATAATCAAATAAAATAAAATCTAATTTATTGGCAAAAAATAGCAAAGTACAACAAGCCATGTAAAATGACAGAAGATGTGTAAATCTATATGGTGTCTGAAGACGACTTTAATCATGGATATGATAAACATCATCACTATCTCGAAACAGAAACACGGACAGAGAATTCTGCCTTTCTTAGAATGAGACGAATACGACTATGGTACATCTTTTGTTGGGTCATGTGGAGAACACTACTTGCCGCTGATGTGGAAAAACTTCTTAAAAGAACGTGGAACAAGGTTCCAGAAAAAAACTTGCGAATTAAAATCAAATATTAGTTTTGTAGGGCAAAATCTATGGACAAAAGCCCTAACTCTGAACCACGAAGGTTCCAGAAACAGTGCGGTTTTACTTATATATTAAATTAGTGTTTGTCTCGGGAGACAATCCTCCCAGATTAGAATAAGGGATACGTGGTTGGATATGACGTCACAGTAAATTGAATTCAACGCAGCGACTAAGCTGACACGATTTTTCTTTTTTTTCTGAACCGCGAAAAAGGACGGTGGTGCTTAGGACAGCTATGGTTTTCACTCCCCCTGTGTATCTCTTGCTTATTCTCCATTCTCTTTCATTTCGGGTTCTTCTATATTCAACAAAGATCCATTTTACCGCACTGTTTTTAACAATGTTACAAAGTACTTAGTTCACTTGACAGACACGCTAACGGGATGCCGGATTTTCATATAGATTTCTCATTGGCAATAAAGCCCGGCTACGCTAATTACTGTATTAGCCAAGCCAACAACATTACACCTCCCGGAATCTTATGGGCTTCACGCCCTATGTGGACCTCTGGCTTCTTATCAATTCTTTCATGTTTGACAATCTTCCATATTCAATAAAGATCCTATCGTTAAAGCCATTTTGCTATGATGTTAAAGTACGTGGTTACTTAGCATACCATGGTAATGGTGTGCTGAATTATTGTATACAGGCTGCTTAAAGGCGATAAATCCCGGCTATGCTAATTACTGTATTAGCCAATCCAACCACATCACCTTTAGATTTGCGTTTTATTTTTATTTTAATCGTGCCGTATAATAGTCATAAGATTGTGCTATTATTGCGTTTATTGTAACGATGCCTGCTCCTTCATTTTAAACAAAACTCACTTAATTTTTAATATCACAGTGTATTTATCTATTTACTTCTGAAGTATGGCGGTATATGCCAACCGCTGTAATCTCTCTGTAAACGTATCATCTCTTCGGGGCAAGGAGATTACTAATTAAAATGGACTTCTGCGCACTCGGCAACAAGAATCCTCTTACTATTTTTTTTTTCTTTTATTATTGAGTTTCTTTGTTTGCTTTATATTAAAACACTTGATTAATTTTCAGGCCTTCAATTTATTTGCGCAATTACCGCTTCGGAGGAATTTATTTATCGATTAGTTTTTTGGTTTTTTTGTCTAGTTTTGTTGTCCCTGTAGTCGTCATTATAATTGTCGGCCATTTTTTTACGCATTCGTGTTTCAGTGGGTGTTGAAAGCCTACCTCATATTGTGAGATATAATCGTTTTAATTGGATGTTGCACGGCAACAGAATTGATTTTTGAGGCTTAGAAAACAAAAACAACAAAATAAAGATGAATATCAAACAGAAGTTGTTCATTTTAGAATAAAATTAAAATGCAAAAACAAAAACATAACACACGAGTGCAACAAATAGTGTCAAGGCCCATCCCTCATTCAAAAAAATAAATGATAGGTCTCTACACTATGCAAACAAACACATGCGTTGAAAAGACTAATCACATAAAATCATCGAATTATCCAATTCTAATCGAATTTACATTTGGAACACATACCTCGAAACTGCTTACCTTCAGATTACAACAAAGACGCCTTCAAATGCAATGTCAATAGATTTTTTTATGTTTTTGTTTATTTTATTTTTGTTTTGTTTTTTTACAAATGAGTCACCGCTTATCAATGCCAAGAGCAACTCGAGGATAAGTGTTAATGAGACTGTAATTGTTGTCAGCTGAAAAATGAGGAAAACTATGGGAGCACTGACATTGATAAATTGTATAAACTTATTAATTATAGGGCGTTATTTACAAGTATCTGCTGACATTGAACATGAGGACGACCAAGTGATAATCAAAAGGGAAACAGTTCCGTGACAATGTGTTCCACAAACGGGAAGTCTATGCAAAGAATCACTGTCCATGGAAATTATGCCAGACGCTAAATTCTAACAGGGACTATTTTTCTGCTATAGCATAATAATTTGTAATATTTTCTTTTCTTTGGCGTTATGATATTCAAGGTACGTAAGTTGTTATGACATACAAGGTACGTAAGTTGTTATGACATTCAAGGTACGTAAGTTGTTATGACATTCAAGGTACGTAGGTTGTTATGATATTCAAGGTACGTAAGTTGTTATGACATTCAAGATACGTAAGTTGTTATGATATTCAAGGTACGTAAGTTGTTATGACATTCAAGGTACGTAGGTTGTTATGATATTCAAGGTACGTAAGTTGTTCATTTTAAAATGAAATAAAAATAAAAACAAAACACATGAGCATAGAAAACCGTGTCAGCAAGGGGGTATCAGAACAAACTCTTCATTCAAATAAAAAAACAATGATAACTCACTACTCTATGTAAACAGACACATGCGTTAAGTTTTTTAATCACGGAAAATCATAGAATTATCTAATACTAATCAAATTTCCAGCATTTCTTATCCGTCTGTAAAACACATTACCACGGGACTGGTTCCCCGCATGTTAC
>OY744520.1:40001495-40071495 GCA_963556195.1 Sepiola atlantica
GCTCAGTGACAATAATCGATGGTATTCCCTGATATCTTAATGACAACAAGTCTCCCCAGATTAGCAGTGCTCTCCGCTCTTTCAATAAACATTGCGAATGATTTTGCGTCAGAGATTTCTAGCTATGAACGACGATTGGTCTTCTCTGGGAATTTGGTGACAATAAGCTTCCCCAATGTCCAAGTACTCACCGCATCCTTCCAGTTGAGGTCTGCCTTCTTTCACCCTTTATGACTATTTTGCGTTGCATCAGCTGAGGTGAATGCCATCACATTGTGTGTGTTTTATTATTATTATTATTATTATTATTATTATTATTATTATTATTAGAAGAAGAAGAAGAAGAAGAAAAAGAAGAAGAAGAAGAAGAAGAAAAGGAAGAAGAATCGTTATAAGTTTCAACTTACATAACCCCCAACAAAGATTATTGAAAAAAAAGCTTTAATATCATGTCCTGCGACTTTTGAATCGAACCAACCTGTTAGCTACTACTGATTAAAAGATAGGTAAATATATTTAAATTTAATCGAGTATAACTGTTAATTATGTAATTTTGTTCTGGTCTAGAAGGTTCTCCTAGAATTGAAAACCAAAATGTTAATTTTAGAAGCATACATAAGTTAAATATAAAATAAAATCCTGCTCACCACATGCTTCAACCTATCAAGTAAACATGGGAGGGGAACTTATCATCTTTTTTTTCATTGAAGGGAGCTTAGAAAACTTATACTAAGTAGTTAGTTAATATATATGTATATATATATGTATAATTTGTTTGTAACTGTCCTGTCTGTTGTAACTTCGTAACTGCGCCTTCATGTATGCGTGATAGTGCACCTTGTCTCTCATGAAAATGAGAGAAGACTACTATTCCTGTGACAGGATCACTGGTAAACACTGTGGCTGCTGTTGCCACATAAACCAAAATATGATTAATGTTACATCATAACAATACACGCCATGGGACTCAGTAGTAAGGTCTAAGTGTCATGATGAGCAGGTGCTCCCTCGATGGCAAACACAGGGGACCCTATCAGCATCCTGCTAATGTTGCCTCATTTCATTTCAAGAAACAACTTCACTGACCAAAAACAAGTAAGTAACCTATCTAATTCCAGGTAGTAAAAGAACACCAAACCAAACACAAGAAAGCAGGAATTAAAAGAACAAACTAAAAGGCCATAGAAAGACATGGACCACAAAAGAGAATAGACTGGCAATGGAATGCTACTACAGAAGCCGCCACCCCACAGAAATAAGCTATCGGAAACGAATGAAAAATCTATGGGAAATTTTTCTGACCACTATACAACGGAACAAAAGATAGCAGATCAAGCAAGACGGATCCTCAAGAGATGGTGGTTCTCGGAGCTTGAATTAATGAAAATCAAACAAAAGATAAATGGCATAACAGATCAAGAAACACCACTTGGGAAAAACTCTACAGGTAGAAGACTGGTAAACCATAAACACTGAGACTGAGGTGGTAGAAAACTACGAAATCACAGAACTCATCGAGTAAGAAGCAAGAGAAGTGGAAATATCAAACGGTTCAAAACAAAACTTCCATCCCTAAGAAACGAAGATTAGAAGAAATTAATATTAGAAACAGATAAAGTAAAGAACCTCCTCGGATACATCTCAACAGATACTATCATAGACCTAAACAACTCGGGGGCGAAATCAAGCATGAAACTAAAAAGAGAAAATAAGACTAGCCAAAAGAATGAACCGACAAAGCCTGCATGGGAAATTAGACTGGAACCCCAGATAAACAAACTTCGAAAAGAAGCTAAAACTGTAAACAGGATAAAAGAGAACAGGAACCGATGGAAGAGCGGAAATCTGATTCGCAAGAAAAGACTATATTAGAAACATGAAAGACAAAAACAAAAGATAGCAGCAATAGAAGGAAGACTGAGACAATACAGATACAAATCGGAACAGCACAAGCAGAACATGATCTTTGAAAATAATGAAAGCCAGTTTTACAAAAACGTAAAACGGAGAAAGAACAACAACAGAACAACCAGACCCGATAGAGACAAAACATTTCTGGAGCAAGATATGGGAAAGGTCTTAAAAACAGATCAAAAGAATTAAACGGCCGAACAACATAAATAATGAACTACAGGAAATTGAAGAACGAACAGAAGCAGAGATTAATGGAAGAAACAATTAAGACACCCCTAGGGAAATGGTAAACTGGAAAGCACCAGGGCACGATAAAATACATGCATACTAGTTTTTAATATTCACGACCCTTCGTCAAATGCTGGCGCAGAAATTAAAAGGATGTTTCCACAAAACAGATGTACGAGAGTGGATGACCAAAGGAAGGACAACACTAATACAAAAAGATGCCGAAGAGGGAATTATCTCAACAACTACAGACCAATACCTGCTTACAAACAATGTGGAAAATTCTAACGACTGAGAGAAAAAATACTAATCCTTGAACAATGGTGGACTGCTCCCCGAGGAACAAAAAGGACGCCGGAAAGAGAAATGAGGAACGCATGATCTGTTATACAAAGATTAATAGATCCTGAGGGAGGTAAAAAGCAGAATAAAGAACATCTCCAAGAAAGCCTACGACAGAATTCCTCAAGCATAGATTATTGAATGCTTAAAAATGTACAAGATACCCGACAGGATAATTAATCTCATTAAGAAAGCAATGTAAACATGGAGACTAGAACGGACAGCTGGAGGATAACAATTAACTGAGATAAAATACAGCGAGGTATCTTCCAAAAATACTCTTTGTCCCCACTATTATTTATCATAGCCATGATGCCACTCAACAACATACCCAGGAAATATGATGCCGGATACAAGTTTACAGACGCAGAACAAAGAATAAACCACTTCATATACATTAATGATTGAAGCTATTTGCAAAAAGGAAAAAGGAACTGGAACAGCTGATAAATATGATCCGAATCTTCAGCCAGGACATCTAAATGGAATTTGGAATGGAAAAGTGTGCACTGCTAGATATGAAGAGGGGAAAACTGGAGACAATATAGGGCATGAAACTACTCAACCTACAGATGGGGCTCTACACGAACAGTTATAGCTATAAATATTTGGAAGTTCTGGAAGCTAACACCATCAAATTTAGAGAAATATAAGAGAAGATTGGAAAAGTATACCTGAGAAGAACAAGGAAACTCTTAGAAACGAAATTATACAGCAGAAATATTGTAAAAGCAATAAACACCTGGGCAGTATCACTAATAAGATATTCTGGACCATTCATAGGCTGGACTATAGAAGTACTCAGGCACCTTCACCAGAAGACTAAAAAATGAATGGCCATGTACAGCGCACTACACCCAAAAGACGATACGGACAGACTCTACGTGAAAAGAAACGAAGAGGGAAGATGGCTGATAAGTATAGAAGACTGTGTAGAAGACACAAAAAAGAGCTGGAGAAATATATAACCCAGAACAGAGAAAAGTTGATCACCGCAGCAAAAGACACCGTTCCAATGAAAAACTTGGGAAGAAGCGAAACCAGAAAAAAAGACAAGAAAAGAAAAGTGGGAAGAGAAACAGCTACATGAACGTTTCATAAGAATAAAAAGAGAATGTGCATGGCTAAAAAAACGACATTTGAACAGAGAAACGGAATCTCTACTGACAACTGCACAGTACAATGCGATTAGGACAAATTACATTTAAGCTATGTACAAAAAAACGAAACAGTAAATCACATGATAAGTGAATGCAGCAAACTAACTCAAAAAGAATATCAGAACAGACACAACTGCGTGGGAGAAGGAGTACACTGGGAACTATGCAAACGACTGCATTTTGAACACGTGGATAAATGGTACAAACATAAACCAAAGACGGTACTGGCAAACGAAAATCACAAAATCATCTGGGGTATGGAGGTGCAAGCAGATGAACTCATACAAGTTAGGAGACCGGATGTCATGATAGTCAACATGAAAGACAAAATTCTGCAATATCGTAGATTTTACTGTTCTAACACAACAGAGTGAAGATCTAGTAGACGGAAAAACTAAGCATAAACACAGAACTTACCATAGAATTGAAAGGGATATGGAGCATGAAGAAAGTCAATATAATACCAGTAATAATAGAAGCACTAGGAACAGTCTCAACAAAACTGGAAAAAAGACTACGAGAAATGTGAATCAATGTTGTCACGGACGGCAATGATAAAAAGAGCTACAATCTTAAAGAATAATCCTCGTATGCGGAAACGAACCAGCATAAGGTACGAACGGTAACCAGTAACATGGAAGTTACAATAGGAAGAAAACAAAACCACAGAATTAACACCACCACATGAACCTAATAAACAGAAACTGCAAGAAATTTCATAGCCTTCCCCCAAAAAGTGTGATGGAACCAGCCTCGGCTGATACCACACAAAATAGTCGAGAAGGGTCAAAGAGGATTGGAAAACCGAGGTAGGAGAACAGTAACCAGACCGTAGCTGGAAAAGTTTGAAGAGTATTGGGACCTTTTGGGAAGCTTATTGGCACCCAAATCCCAGAGGAGACGAATGATCGTTGCCAGCGAGAAATCAATGGTAAGCGGCTGTTGTGATACTGTAAAGTCATTTACAATGGGTATCAGAATAGAGTTGGAGAGTACTGGAAATCCTGGGAGGCTTGTTGTCCCTCAGCATCCAGGGAACATCACCGGTTATTATCAGTGAGAAATCACTGACGATGACTTGCTTGTGTGAGAACTTCTAATGAGTACAAGTACTTTCGGACCCATCTGGGAGACAAATCCAAACTATGGCAAATTCATCAGTCAATTCCCCTCCGAAACTAAGATCCTAATTCGGACTATTGAAAGGATCTACCAAAGGCTATCTAAACATGAGTTGTCTCTTATATTCAACATTACTTGCCTGCAAGAGAAGATGCTACCTAGATATACATATTTAAGACGTATGTACTATCTTTAAATGCTCAATTCAGTGTAGTGTAGTGTAGTATCTGCTCTGTTGTCATGATACCATCCTCCCAGGCATTGCCTCTTCATTTTTAAGGGGTGTGGAGGTAGTGTAGTATCTGTTCTGTTGTTATCATACCATCCTCCCAGGCATTATCTCCTCCTTTTTAGAGATGTGGCGGTAGTGTAGTATATGTTCTGTTGTCATGATACCATCCTCCCATGCATTACCTCCCCTTTTTGAGAGGTATGGAGGTAGTGTAGTATCTGTTCTGTTGTCATTATACCATCCTCCCAGGCATTACCTCCCCTTTTTGAGAGGTATGGAGGTAGTGTAGTATCTGTTCTGTTGTCATTATACCATCCTCCCAGGCATTACCTCCTCCTTTTTAGGGGTGTGGAAGTAGTGTTGTATCTGTTCTGTTGTTATTATACCAACCTACCACGCATTACCGCCTCCTTTATTTAGAGGTGTGGAAGTAGTGTTGTATCTGTTCTGTTGTTATTATACCAACCTACCACGCATTACCGCCTCCTTTATTTAGAGGTGTGGAGGTAGTGTAGTATCTTTCTGTTGTCATGATACCATCTTCCCAGGCATTACCTCCTCCTTTTTTAGAGTTGTGCAGGTAGTGTAGTATCTGTTCTGTTGTCATGATACCATCCTCCCGGGCATTACCCCCCTTTTTTAGGGAATAGGTTTAGTATTTGTTCTGGGTCATGATACTACCCTCCCAGGGATTACCTTCTCTTTTACTTTTTGGAGGCGGGGGGTAGTGTAGTATCTGTTCTGTTGTCATTATACCATCGGATCAGGCAATACATCCTCCTTTTTATGGGGGGTAATGTAGTATATGTCTTATCCGCCCTCTGATTATAAAGTATAATGTTCTATTTCGAACGCACAGAAAGTTCTATTTCAAGAAAGAGAGAGACACACAAGACATTATTTAATTTATAACATGTAAACAACAGATTCTCTGAATTTATCGTACGAGTCGCTCAAAAATAATATATTTACTTTGATTGTTTTATTAAAACGTTTTGGGTTTGTTTGTTTTTTAATATTATTAGAAATAATGTTTTAAAGCACAAATTTATTGAATCAAATTATTTAATTTAAAAAATAATTGATTAAAAAATTAATATTCTTTTATAAGAAAAAAACAAACATATTTTACTGAGCAATTAAATAACTGCATTTCTTTAATTGTTGATTTTATTTTGGGTACATCTTTTTTTTTCGATTTGAAAAACTTCAAATATTATTATCTTTTTAGGACCTTAAGTCAGTTTAGGGTGTTTTGTTTTACATTTTACACCGTAAAGAATAAAACATTTTTCAAAACTGTTTTTTATTATTTCGTGTTTTATTTATTAAAATGTAGGATAGGGTGATTTTCTTTTTTTTTGTAAAAGACAAACAAACGCATTTTACTGAACAATTAAATAAAACAACTAGCAAAAATATGCGACCGGAGGGAGCATATATTTGCTAGTAATAATAATAAAAATAATCATGATGATATTTAATCACTATGTGTTCTCACAACAGTGATCGTTTACTGGCAACAAGAAGTGATGATCCCTGGAATGAGTGACAACAAGCCCATCCCTGACATTTCCAGCACTCTCCACTTCTTCCGGTAACCATTGCAAATCACTTTGCATTATCGCAATAGCCACTTTCATACGAGTGGTCTCTTCATGCTCCATATTCCTTTCAGTTCTCTGGCAAGAACCATATATTTGCTTTCTTGTTCTACCTCATTAATATTCACTCTGTGAATAACTGGGACAGCGAAACCTTTTGTTTTTTGGCACGTTTTCCTTGTTCTTGCCTATTATCACGTCCGATGTTCTTTCTTGAATCAGATTGTCCGTTTGTATTCAGATGTCCTAATAGATTTTATGTAATTTATTTCCCAATTCTGACTCCAATTTATACTTTTACTATTTGTCTGGGTGTTTATAGTGAATTTACTTGGATAATTCCCAGTGGATCAGCTACCAACCAAGTCGTGTCAGTTTTTGTATTCCTTTTAAATGACATTTTATGTAGTTTACCTTTTCGTCTCTTTGTCCACAGTATCAACATTTACTGCTTTCCTATATTTTGGAGTTATCATTATCATTATCATTATCCTTAGTAGTAGTAGTAGTAGTAGTAGTAGTAGTAGTAGTAGTAGTAGTAGTAGTAGTAGTAGTAAACTAGCCGTACTTAGTGGGTTTGTATATGTGTTATATAAATAGGACCTAAGAATAACGGATTAGTTAAAAGTGACAAATTAGCGGAATGGTTAATGGCTGTAAGGTCAGAAGTGTGACCTTGGTGAATAAGCAGAAGTTTAGATATAACGTCAGTTTCGCTAGAGATCTTTGTGGGCTGTTGTTTCAGTCAGACTTGAAAGCAAGTGGACGCAGAAGATAAGCAGTCGCCTAAAACATTAATGAGTTGAGCGAAGCGACTTGCATAATAGTCTAGCATTAGATAGGCCAATGTTTGTTTCTCTCCATTCTCTCTCTCTCCCTCTCTCTCTCTTAACTAAGTGTATGTATATATATATATGCAAGATTCAAACACCTGCAAACGCCCACTCTGGGACTTCGCTGTCAATGTAAAGCCACGCCTTATGGCATTTTATTCGGCGACAGGGTATTTCCTTATGTCGTTCACTTTCGTAGGTGGCTTCAATAATCAATTACTTTATTTCTGACAATCCGTCAGGTTGGTTTACCCCGATCAGGTAGTTTGACTTAGACCAACGATTATTTTATTTTTTTACAATCAATTATGTTATGTATTTTTTTTACTCGATCCGTATCAAGTGTACCTACTCTTATCAAATGATCTTTTCGGTACACCCAGCCTGGATATTGGGAAACAATTGGGAAATACATTAATTAAAAATTTACTAAAGTTTACTAACATGATATAAAGATGGTAATAGCAGCAACCTTAATAAAAATATAAATTATGTTATATTATATTTAATTTTCAACGGTCTCAAATCTAACCACGTGACTTTCCAAATTTAAAATATTCTTTTTTCCTTTCTTTTCTGTGTTTCGCTCTCCCATTTAATTCTTCCGAAATATGATCTACGGTAAGGATCAGATTTTTATTTTACCTGATGATATCTAAGCTGCTGATCGATAACATCGACATGCTAGGGTCGCAGATTTTATACATGTCTGTATAATTAAAAAAATAATCATATATATAAAAGCTCTATTTGATATTGAGCACTTTTATAAACCTAGTTTAAATTCTTTGAATTTCTATCCAGTAGATGTTTACTTTACCTGAATTACAATATATATATATATATATATATATATATATATATATATATATATATATATATATATATATATATATATATATCATGAGGGTCTATCGTCAAACCCTTAGGATTAAATAGACAACAAACAGCAACCAAACAAGACAGATAAGAACTACAACATTATCTATCTATGATTATTATTCTAAATTTTAGTTAAGCAAATTTTGTTTCTCTGAGTCTTTTTTCTACTAATCACATGAAATAAAAAACAAATATATTTCTTGGTTTTGAGATGGGGTTTTGTTTGAAACAAAAAAAATGAATTCTTCTATTAAGCTGTAATTTGTAATTAACTTATCAAATTACCTATCTTTTACTAAAACTTTATATATCACTCTCACGTTCTCTCACTGTAGTCAGTTTGGCCCCTCTAATGTTATTTTACGTACGTTTAATTATGAATAATTAGTTTTAAAACAGGTTAAAAAATTGTTAAGGACACCGCGTGAAAACTGTTGATTTCAAATCTGTGCTTAGTTATGCTTTCAGATAACAATTTTGCTGTGATTCCGCGACACACATGCATATAATTTGCTTTATATATATATATATATATATATATATATATATATATATATATATATATATATATATATATATATATATATGTAAAAAATGAATAAATAAGTATATATATATATAAAATAATAATAATTATACATGATATTAAAAATAGGCAACTTATTGCAATGTGCTTTACTGCTTAGGAAGTGGGAAATACTAAGAGGAAACTATGTTTCAATCGCCAGTAAAAACAATAACGAACAACTACGTATATATATATATATATATATATATATATATATATATATATATATATATATATATATATATATATATACCTTCCTGCACTGAAGATTGCGTTAGCATGAAACATCGATTGCTGTAGGTAATAAATAATTAATATTTATTTATAAATATTATTATTAGCACCCTTTACTAAAATCCGAGCACTCTGAGTGAGTTTAATAACAAGCAGTTCTAATAGATTCATGTGAGATCCAACACAGTTCGTTGTTGTAAGATCACTTTCACTGCTCGTTGTAAAATACCCGCCGATTTGGTATTTACAAAGTTAAATTCCTCCTTAATTATTAGCTAATTCGCGGTGGCCAACGGGGGAAAGCTCTTTGCGATATGTGATCGGAGTTCGAGCTCGCTGACCGTCGGGAATTAGCTTCCTGCAATGAAGATTGTGTTAGCATGAAACATCGATGCCTGTAGGTAATAAATAACTAATATTTATATATATATATATATATATATATATATATATATATATATATATATATATATATATATATATACGAGGCATGTCTACAACGTATCAGACTTTGGACAATAAAACATATTGCAAATACGTGACAGGGTTGGGACCCTACTCCCTTAGCTCACCGATCCATCTACTGCCAGAAACACCTCTGGAAGTCCTCTTTTGAAATGGTCTTCATCTCCGCCGTTGCGTTCCACATCATTTCTTTTTTCGCACCCTCTCAATTAAAACTGCACTCCGAGCAGTTTGGGGATTGCAAGAACGCTTGTCACTTTCCACTGATGTGCGGCCATTTTTTAATCGGTTAAACCACTCTTTAATTTGTGTTATACATCACATCTACTCAAAAACCTGCTGAATCTTACGCGACGGCGGAGATGAACACCATTCCAAAAGAAGACTTCCAGAGGTGTTTCCGACAGTGGATTGATCGGTGGGCTAAGTGTCTGCAAGCACAAGTGGCCTACTTTGACGTCACTATTTTCTCTGGCCTACGGTCTGATACTCATTAGACAGGCCTCGTATATATATATATATATATATATATATATATATATATAGTATAATTTTTTATTCATACAAACATTATTGGTTACATATGTGCATACATGTTTCGGTTGTATTCTTCACAGAGAATCCGCCTCTTCAGACTAAAGAAGACAAGGAAGTGAGATGCATGCTAAAATCACAGAACTTTTTAAAATATCGCTGTGTGTGGGGGGGTGTTCGTGTGTGTGTGTGCATGTGTGTGTGTGTGTGATTAGTCCAATGGATACCAGCGCAGACTTTCGAGTTCAAATTCTCGCGTATTCATTGCGGTCATTTACGCATTAATACCCTTAGAAATGGTATGAGCCATGGGTATAAACAGCAACTTGTGTTCAATTATTCGTAGAGAATGAATCGTTTACAATATTATGCTTCGGTATTAAATAATATTTAAAATATCATAGGATGTTTTCGATCAATTAACCTCTTTTAGTATGTCTCAGAATTCTTTGAAACAAAAAAAATATTGAGAATTTTGCTTAATTTGTGTATGTGTTTAAATTTCATACGGATCGGAAATCACCTAAATCCATGTGGTCTAGCCTTACGAAAAAGAAAAAAAAACTCCAAGATGACGATATAGTACTACCAGATCACAAACGTGAAAGAGGCGTTCAAATGAAGCCCTAATGAATGAACATTCAACAAGTTGACTTTCTTGTTCAATCCTTTGTCGCCATTCTTGAATTATATCATTGCTAGTTTCTCATTCAAGACACAAACTACATTGCTTTTTTGTTTTATTAATGCTTATAAATAACCAATGTGGATTGAAATTCATCTGTATGAATTTCGAATAAATTTCTGAACATCTTTGATCCGGAAGCGAAAAGGAATATACGTCAATTTAATGTAATCTATATCTGAACTTAACGCAATTTATTTATTTTGCCATCTAATTTTATTTTTTTACTGTATTCTTAACTAACCTGACAAAAGTTACAACTTCATGCAAAATTTCAGAGAAATTCAATGGATGGTTACGGAGAAAAATCCGGACGGACGGACGGACGGACGGACGGACGGAAATGCCTCGAAACATAGGTCTCCCGATTTTATAAATCGGGGGACCAATTATATCATTATAATTAGTGATTTGGGATAATATAGATTACTTAAGTGCAAAAATATAAAAGCATCAGGATTTAAAAACATAAAAATGCACAACATCCTAGATAGAGCAGGCGTATTTAAACGCAGCATTGACCGGGAGAAACACATTTTCTGTCGTTTGTTAACTCGGCGTTGCCCGGGAGCCATAATAGTAATAATTCAGTATTCTATTTGATAAGTCGTATAAGAATGCTCAATACAATAGATAGAGCAGGTGTGTTTCGTTGGCGTTAAACTGGTGTAATCAATACCGTAGATAGAGAAATCCTACACAGATCAGGTATTTTTAAACGCCACGTTGCACGGGAGAAAAATACTCACTGTATAGTGTTATACTATTGTATACCATAAAAATGCTCACTGTATATTATTATACTATTGTATACCATAAAAATGCTCACTGTATATTATTATACTATTGTATACCATAAAAATGCTCACTGTATATTATTATACTATTGTATACCATAAAAATGCTCACTGTATATTATTATACTATTGTATACCATAAAAATGCTCACTATATGATTATACTATTGTATACCATAACAATGCTCCCTGTATATTATTATACTATTGTATACCATAAAAATGCTCACTGTATATTATTATACTATTGTATACCATAAAAATGCTCACTGTATATTATTATACTATTGTATACCATAAAAATGCTCACTGTATATTATTATACTATTGTATACCATAAAAATGCTCTGTGTTGCTTGTGAGTCAGTCTTCACTCTTCTAGATAGAGCAGATGTGTGTAATAATACAGTAGTACATTTTCAATGCGGTATATGATGAGGAAGGAGAAAACAAGAAACTCGCCTTGGCCCAGGAATACACTAAAATAAATATAGATTTTATTATATTATAAAGGAGGGGAAAAAATCTAAAACAAACTCGGCGTTTCTCGGTAATAAATTTAATAAAAATATAAATGCCATTATTTTTTTTAATAAGTGAATGGGGAAGCATCTCAGCGTTTCCCGATGGCAATAACTTTAAAACTGAAAGTTCAGGTGAATAACTTACAGTATAAAAACGGGGAGGGCCAAAATAGAGAAAGATAGAGAGACGAATTAAGATAGGTAGAGAGATAGATGTTTTAATATAAAAGGTGTTACACGCAATTTTAATCTCTTTTATTTTGTTTTTTCTTGCAATGGCCAACGCCGGGTAGTCCTGCTAGTATGAATATATATATATATATATATATATATATATATATATATATATATATATGTGTATATATATATGTGTGTGTGTGTGTGTGTGTGTGTGTGTGTGTGTGTGTGTGTGTGTGTGTGTGTGTGTGTGTGCATTTTTGGGATGACGCTGTATTCATTCGACATCTGTTTTAGTATATCTCTTTGAAATCAAAATAATTACTGATTCGTGTGTAGATTTTGAAAACAAGATCTTATCATCTTCTATTGTTTTGATGAATATCTCCTTTCCATTCAAGTATGTCGAATCTAAAAAAAAATTAATTTGACTCTGATAAAAATTTCTAGTGATCTCTGTCTAGACAACACACTTTCTGTCGATACAGATTGGCAATGATTGCACATACACGTATCTACTTTTTATCTTTCCCCTAAATCCTAGCCGTAATAATTTGTTTTTTGTTGTCTACAAGAATAACACAAACACACACACACACACATATATATATATATATATATATATATATATATATATATATATATATATATATATATATATATATATATATGTGTGTGTGTGTGTGTGTGTGTGTGTGTGTTTATATATATATATATATATATATGAAATAAAATAAAGTAACACGGTATCAATCATGATCACCAGTGCAATAATTTATTTCGATCCTACGGTCTTATTCAAGCATCCAAGCGAGATGATTACATTTTTGGAAATGAAAAAAAGAGAAACTCACACTCACAACACACATATAGAGAGAGTGACAACATATTTAATACATATCTTGAGAGAGGGGGAAATGAACTATTTAAGACGTAAATTATTGCACCGGTGATTATGTGACTCCGTGTTACTTTATTTTATTTTATTCTTGCTCTGTGTATTACAATGAGCTCTCATACCCGGATTTCCTTCTGAGATTCATTTCACCTTAACACTATATATATATATATATATATATATATATATATATATATATATATATATATATATATATATATATATATATATATTAGATTATATGTATATGTATATAGATATATGAGTTGCGTTAATTACATGTTTATTCCCGGTGGTATATTTGTGCGCGTAACAATTGCCAAGTTACCTTAAATTGCTTTTAATTTATGCAAGAAAAAATGAATAAAGATGTTGTCATTGGAATTTAAAATTTAACATAGCATTGTTTACTTAAATATATTCTGTTGTTAAATGTTAACGGTAATCTAGCTTTTACATTGAATAGGGTGGGTCAATTAAAAAATATATATACACAAAGATATATTTACATATATATATATATATATTTGCGATTAAGAAATCAAACTCTAACTTAACACCCCTTCGAACATAATCACGCCCTTGTAACTTTTTAATACTTTCGACGCTCCTTTTGTTTTTGTTTTTTGTTTTTTTAAGTGGTATGAATTAAAAAATAAAAATGAAATAAAAAAATAAATATAAATAAATAAATTAATAAAAATAAAAAAATAAATGAATAAATAGAATAAATAAATAAAATTAAAAATAAAGACATACTCTTTTCCTCTCTTTACATTCTATAAATACATATTCTTTTTTCACATTAACACGCCTGAAGATGATTTGAGGATATCAAATCGAAAGTACTCGCAAGGAAGATGGAACAACAAAACTACGGAAACTTCATACACGAGTTTGATCGAGGTACGAAGTTGACCATTCGGAAGATGGAAAAAATTTAGAAAAAAGATCACAAAGCAGAAACACTCCGTGCTATTCAACAACGTTTGCCTAAATGAAAACTTGCTGCCTAAATACGCACAATATATATATATATATATATATATATATACGAGGGGCGTTCAATAAGTAATGCCTCTGCCACACTTCCAGTTGTCTGATCTAGATGAAATTTTGCATGTGTAATGATCTATATCTGTCTGGGTTATGTTGCAAAAAACAGCTCTAAACTAATTGTGGTTTCTGATTTACAGGATTTTGAACTGGGTCAGGTGTGAAATAGAGCCAGTTGAGTGTCGCACAGTGATCCGGTTTTTGTATTTAATCGACGCACACCAAAGGAGACTTTTGATGAAATGAAAGAAACTTATGGTGATGATGCCCCATCATATGACCTTGTAAAACCCTGGCATCGTGAATTCAAACGTGGCCGGAAGTCTGGTGAAACAGCTCCGAGACCTGGTCGTCCCTGTTCTGTCATTGCTGGGGCATCTGTCCGTCAAGTTTAAGCTGCTATTTTGGAAGATCGACGCATTACTATTCCTCAAATAGCCCAAGAGGTCAAGAATAGTACAGGGTCTGTGGAAACTATCATTCATGACCATTGCATATGCCAGATGAATTTCCAGGTTGCTCACACCTTTCCAGAAGCAAGAACTCGTTGAGTGCTCGAGGATGAATTTGGAGATGTGCCAAGAAGATGAGTCAAAGTTTTTCAAAAGACTGATTACACAGAATGAAACTTGCGTCCATCACTATGATTCAGAGACAAAAGCACAGTCAATGCAGTGGAAGCATATGGTCTCACAACCTCCAAAGAAGGCAAGGGTGCAGACCTCCTCTGGCAAGGTCATGCTCACAGTCTTCTGAGACCAGGACGGAGTAGTGATGACAGATTTCCTGGCAACGGGAAAGCCTATTACGCTTCACTTTTGATGAAATTAAGAGAAGCTATCAAAATCAAGAGACGGGGCAAGATTAGAAAAGGTATCCTCCTCCTTCAGGACAACGCTCCGGTCCACAACTCGCATGTCGCCAGATCAGAAGCACGGGTGTGTGGCTATGAAATCCTCCCCCATCCCCCTTACTCTCCTGGCCTTGCATCCTTTGACTTTTACTTCTTCCCAGCCATGAAGTTGTTTTTGAAAGGAAAGCGTTTCCCAGATGATGCAGCCTTGATTTCTGAAGTTACGACGTGGTTGGGGCACCAACCTGGGGTGTTCTACAAAAACGGTGTCAAGAGCTGCATCAAACGATGGGAGAAATGCATAACTCTGGGTGGTTCCTATGTAGAGAAAGACTAATAACTGTGCCAAGTTTCATTAATCTACTGCTATGGGAAATGGGTAAGGGGCATTACTTATTGAACGTTCTTCGTATATATATATTAGTTATAATGTTTTATATATAAAAACATAATTCGGTATCAATAGACAGACTTCTGCGGGCGAAAACCTTACACTGTAGCTGCAGGAAGTGGAATAGAACATTATGCCTTTCTCGAATTGCCGGTCTGTGGAACATTGTGCTGCGAGCCTGCTTCCCTGCAGACTACAATATTGTCGTCTTCAACTCCAATGTAAACAAGTTCTTGTTGAACCGTCCTTGTAAATAATCAATTTCTGCTCTGTTACAACCATCGTGCCGGTGAAGGCGATGTTGTCTCACCATCCACCAGCCAAACTCTTTTACCCTTATCCTTGAGTCCAGCCCTTTAACCCTTATCCTTGAACGGTGCTGGGGCCTTGATAAGCGGTGACCTTTAATTTAAAAATAACATCATAAATTGATAAAAACAATTTAAATGGCATTAAATGTTCCTCCTCTTTCTATCAGTTATATTTCTATATTTCATTTATTTATATCTTTGTAATTTTAAGAGAAAGACGTTGTTTCTGCATGTCCACATTCAGAACTAGCATTTCATACGAAAACACGCGCGTGAGCAGACGGAAGCTAAACAGTCAAAATACAATATAATGCATAATGTATAATGCATAATAAATAAAATGAAATAATATGTATAAAAGAAATCTTTAAAATAAGATATATATATATATATATACATACGCACAAGCACACACATAAATATATATATATATATGTATGTATATATATATATATATATATATATATATATATATATATATATATATATATATATATATATACATATTAACATTAAGATAAATATAACAAGTTAATAAGGAAATGAAAGTTTATGTTTAGAAATTAACAAATATATTGCACACATTTAAAATTGGATAAATTTAAACCCAACTGCACACGCAGTCATATTTAGACGAACACAGGTATGTACATACAGATACATACATACATATATATATATATATATATATATATATATATATATATATATATATATATATATATAGTCTAAAGAAGCTTTGAGTTATTTAAACAAAAAGACAAAAAAAAAGGAAAATGCAGTTTAAATTCCCAGAGAAACTAACTAAATCCAAAATAGTGTAGACTTTACATTTGTTGGAAAATTCATAAATAAATAATATATAATAGTAAGTAAATAAAATAAAAAGGGGGATTAAGTATCTAACAGTGAAACAAAAGCAGGAGACCTTAACGTAAGCATCTGATATTAACACGGGGATCTTCAGCTGTTTACCATGTAACTGTTTCGGAGATTTAAAAACAGGACAGTTATATGCATGGCTCTCCAATGGTACAGATAAAACTACCATTTCCCCAATAATAAAGTGTCGAAATAATTCAGCTTAAGATGTTACTTATATATACATAAATAATAATAATAATAATAATAATAATAATAATAATAATAATAATAATAATAATAATAATAATAATAATAATAATAATAATATACTACCCTTAAGACTACCGTGTGATATGGTAATTTGCATATCAAATAAAATTCTTTATAACAATAGTAATACTAGTAATAATAATAATAATAATAATAATAATGATAATAATGATAATAATGATAATAATGATAATAATAATAATAATAATAATAATAATAATAATAATAATAATTAAAAAAAAAAAATTAAAAAAAAATACTATCCAAACACTACACCTACGAACCATTCTACGATATGGTAGCTAGAAATAAAATTATATAGGAATTAAGGTTGCATTAAAAAAAAAAAAAAAGCTTTAGTACCTTTGGTACCAGAAAGGCAAATAGATACGAGGAAGGAAACCTAGCCATACAGATCTAAGTACCCAATATATAGTCTAAAGAAGCTTTGAGTTATTTTAAACAAAAAGACAAAAAAAAGGAAAATGCAGTTTAAATTCCCAGAGAAACTAACTAAATCCAAAATAGTGTAGACTTTACATTTGTTGGAAAATTCATAAATAAATAATATATAATAGTAAGTAAATAAAATAAAAAGGGGGATTAAGTATCTAACAGTGAAACAAAAGCAGGAGACCTTAACGTAAGCATCTAATATTAACACGGGGATCTTCAGCTGTTTACCATGTAACTGTTTTGGAGATTTAAAAACAGGACAGTTATATGCATGGCTCTCCAATGGTACAGATAAAACTACCATTTCCCCAATAATAAAGTGTCGAAATAATTCAGCTTAAAATGTTACTTATATATACATAAATAAATAAATAAATAATAATAATAATAATAATAATAATAATAATAATAATAATATACTACCCTTAAGACTACCGTGTGATATGGTAATTTGCATATCAAATAAAATTCTTTATAACAATAGTAATACTAGTAATAATAATAATAATAATAATAATAATAATAATAATAATAATAATAGTAATAATAGTAATAATAATAATAATAATAATAGTAGTAGTAATAATAATAATAATAATAATAATAATAATAATAATAATAATAATAATAATAATAATAATAATAATAATAATAATAATAATAAAAAAAATAAAAATAAATAAAATAAAAAAATAAAAAATAAATAAATAAATAAATAAATAAATAAAAAAATTAAAAAAAAAAATACTATCCAAACACTACACCTACGAACCATTCTACGATATGGTAGCTAGAAATAAAATTATATAGGAATTAAGGTTGCATTAAAAAAAAAAAAAAAAAAAGCTTTAGTACCTTTGGTACCAGAAAGGCAAATAGATAAGAGGAAGGAAACCTAGCCATACAGATCTAAGTACCCAATATATAGTCTAAAGAAGCTTTGAGTTATTTTAAACAAAAAGACAAAAAATATATATATAAGTAAGAAACTAAAAGTAAAACTTTTGGTAGAAAGAACCTATAGTGAAATGGTAAAAGCTCAATATACGAGATAGAGCAATTATAAAGTTAAATGGACGAAGCACATGCACAAAATATGAAAACTGACTAATAAATACATACATACCCATACATCCTTGCCTGGGCGCGTACACACATATACTTGAATATATAAATACACACACAAATATACGCACACAGCATACACAGACAAAGATACACACATTTATTTTACAGTTTTCCTTAGTTAGCTCAAGTCAAAACAGTTTTCACTCTTATTTTTCTTTTTTTAATTTTAGCTCAGTTAGTTCTCAGAAATCAAGTGTCCCCTTCCCAGGGCTAACACTCGATCTCTTGATGAGATACATCGATATCCGAGTGTTCAACTACAGTCCTCCTTTACTTCGCAAACATTGAGTTAGTAAGACAGCGAAGAATATGAATGTTCTTCTTCCCAATTGACCACTTAACTGTGTTATAGTTTATCGTTTTGTGGCCTCTTCTTGGTTTTGCCGGATTCCACGACAAGAATCCATCTGGTTTGGTAGAGTATACAGATTAGTGCTGTTACTCGGAGAAAGTGCACCATTCCTTGTATGTGTAGCACATCTGAGGGAATCTGGCACTCCAGAAGAACATTCGACTTTGAGTCAGCGTGCCGCTTTTCTGAATACACAACTGCAAACTGCAATCAATACACTGTCTCTCCGGTCATAACTTATAAAAAGTCAAAATCTTTTTCAAGTAAAACTTTATAATAAAACTTGCTGGTAATTTTATTTTAAATGAAAATTAAATATAAAGTAAAAATGGATTTTTTTTTTATATTTGCGATCCGACAGCACTATAACGATTGGTAGAAAAATTCCATTTCAATGTTTCGAAAAAAAAGAAAACACCTATTTGATTACTTTTTTTTCTAAAAGAAATTATTTAAAATAAAAATACAAGACATTTCCTTTCAGCAAGTTTTAATTATAAAATTTTACATGAAAACGGTTTTGACTTTTTAAAGGTTATGACCGGAGAGAGTGTATTGATTGCGGCTTTCTTTGTGAATTCGGATTAGAGGCTCACTGACTCAGAGTCGAATGTTTTTTTTCTTATTTGAGCTTCGAATATTATCTTATTTTCAATATTTGTTCAGAGTTACTTGTAGGGCGAGGTATCATCATATCAAGTTGACCTGACATACCCCTGTACAGAGAGACCGAACACACTCGAGGATGGTATCAAGTACGTATTCAAACTATCGCCTACATATCCCAATATTTGTCAATTGACATTCAAATAACCATATTCACGTAAGAACGTCATCTAATACTTAAAATTAGTAATCGCAATAAGCTATCGGATAATGATAAACAATAAAGAAACGTAATTGGTTATCCTTTATATTTTACTTGTCAATTAATAAATTTAATCAAATTAAATATGAAAATTACTGCATATTTATGAATAGTGTTGCATCATGCACGCAGAGTAGTTTGGGCGTAAAAAAAAAACAGATGACGTACCGTCACATTGTGAGAGGCTTCCGTTGAGTATCAAGTGGCAATCATAATGTTTTCATATTTTGTTACTGATTCCCAATAAGCCAATGCTAATTACAAAGAGTAATGCTTTACGTTAAGTGGAAATTGTTGTTTCTTATAATAGAGAGCTCAATACATGAGCGGGGCGTATAAACAGACATGACAAAAGAAAATGAACACCCAAAATAAGAATTCGTACATATGTAACGGTTTTTAAATTATCGGTATTAGTTTATGGTGTTTATCCAGCGAAATGGAGTCCGCACTGGATTTCTCCCTCCCACACCTCCTACTTCCAATCACCTTCATTTTTTCAAATCTTTTCTAAAACCCTACACACCAAAAACACAGAGCCTCCCTTTCCACTCCTCTTTCCCCACCCTCCACTTTTTCACTCACAGACATCCACATTATTTTCATTCCCTACCACCGACTTCCTTCAACCAGGACCTCGTTCCTATGCTCCCAGTAGTGGTTATTACTTCTCATTAACCCATCATGTCAACCTAATATTTTCATGTACTTGTATGACATTTTTCTTAAAATTATCATTTTGAGGAAGTTTTACAAATAAAGACGAAACGTTGATGAATACATAATAAAAAAATATTTTTGGTTTTTCCTTTTTCATTTCCCATATATATATATATATATATATATATATATATATATATATATATATATATATATATGTGTGTGTGTGTGTGTGTGTGTGTGTGTGTGTGTGTGTGTGTGTTAAATAAGAAAATAAATACGAACATCATACTTTTAAATGATATCCTAACTTGAATAGTCAAAGCTCGATATACGAGATAGAGCACTAGTATAAATAGATAAGTGATGAGAATAAAACGTGGAATATTTATTAAATAAACAATTGTTCATGGAAAGGTTATATAAAAAAAACCTTTTACTTTCTTTAATCCATAGATTTTCTAAAATATGCTTTTATCATCAGAAGAAATTCGACAGATAAGTCAGTAAAATTTACTGTAATGCAAAACATTTGAAAATATAAAAATATAAAAAATCATAAAAAAATATAAACAATTTAAAAACTTTAAAATATGCAAAGAAAATCACAGGATTCAAAATATGCAGCAAGTGTAAGATGAGAAGTTGCATTTGTGAAAATTTTCCATTCTGGGAGATTTACGTATACTTACTTCTATTACTATTTGCTTTCCTTTTCCCCTTCCTTTTCTCTTTGTGTCCTTTTCGTTCTTTTCGCTTTTTTTTATTTTCTACATTACTGCTTAAAATTGAGGTCAATTAACACATTCCTATTCTCTCCATAATCGAACAAATACTACCACTTTCTTTCATACCAAAGGAAGTAAAATAATGACTTTTAACACGCTTGCTTTCTAGTTTCATCAATCTTTTACAAATTTCTTCAGAACTTATACTCCTATATATGTTGGAGAATCATTTCACTGACAACTTAGATTTTAATACCTAAATCTCCCAGACTGGAACTTTCTCAAAAATGTGGATGCCTGGATTACCTTCAACCCATCACCCTACTATTGCTTCATATTTTGAATATTCGGATTTTATTAAACGAACTTTTCTATGCTTCTTAAATGGTGATAATTATCTTTACATATTCTTAAATTTTTAACGTATTTGTCTTTTATATTTATGTTTATATTCCAAAATGTTTGGATTGCAATAAACTCTACTGACTTATCTGTCGTATTTCCTGTTATGATTAAATCATATCTTTGAAAATCCATGAATTAAGGAAATAAACAAGGTGTTTATATAATACTTGTTTGAACAATTGATAATTTAATAAATATTGAATTTTATCCAATTCATATTCTCATCACTTATCTACTTATATATATATATATATATATATATATATATATATATATATATATATATATCATTAAGTTTAAATGTATTGATAAATTAATTAAAAACCAATATTTTTCAAAGTGTTCAATATGTAGTAGAGCTTTATAAATAAAATTAGGAAAGGCCTATGCAAATTAATCCTTGTTTCTGTGGTAGCGCACGTCCACGGGAGTGGAAAACAACTAAATGTTAAATTGTTCAGTCGAAACTTTACTTTTATTTAAATTATTTTTTCATTCTTTTACGTATGTTCTATGTTTTTCTTCTATTCTGTGACATGTCAAGACTGGTGAATTCTTCCTGTCTCTTAAGTGATTCAATTTGAAAAAGTAAAAAAAAGAATTCTCTATCTTGTGTAGTTTTAAAAAATGAACCCCCACCTACTCCACAGCTATAAAACCTGCCTGTCCCTCAATATTTATAAAGGGCGCTATTAAATGGATCAGATATTCCTTTATCTCCTTTTTTCAACGGGGCCAAAGATAAAACCTGGCATCTATAACTTAGCTAAGTTTTCTTTCTTTTTTTTTCTGTTTCTTGTTTTAAAATTATTCATGTCCTAACTCTTGTGATGCTTACTTTTATTTAATTATTTTTCATTCATATATTTCTTTCTTTTACGTATTTTCTATTTTATTCTTCTATTCTGTGACATCATACATAGGTAAGTGTTCTTTCTTCTAACTTATAGAAAAGTAGATTAGCCATCTCATCTATCTTACTGGCCGGTGAAATGTCTTCACAGTAAACATTACTTATGAGACAGTGAGAGGGGAACCCATCTTCAATTTTCATTTATCCCTGGAAGGTGACGTATAAACTTATTCTCTCTCTCTTTATATATATATATATATATATATATATATATATATATATATAGATATATATATATGTGTGTGTGTGTGTGTGTGTGTGTGTGTGTGTGTGTGTGTGTGTGTGTGTGTGTGTGTATCTATATGGAATTTTTTTTAATAACCTGCAGGGGCTCTGAAATACCTGACTAGTACACAGGTGCAGGATACCCCACTCTGTGTGATGGACCCGTCGACCTTGTCAGGTCACCATCTAGGAGAAGAAAGACTCTGATATAAATCTGTGCTACTGACTACTTACGTCTTGGCAGCAAACCATTGGAGATGGAGACCTCCTTAGTTCTGATCGACAACCTTCTTAGACCTGGAGTCTCGAACACAATATTTTGTTTGCAAACGCACAAGGAGTAGATAGGCCTTGCCTATCGCTCGGCCTTTGCACTGCTTCTTTCTTTATTAGCCAAGCGCAGAAGTACTAGCGCAGGGACACCTCAAAGACACCAAGTACTTGGCCTTGTTTCCTGACTAGGACAATAAACGGCGTCTTTCTTTCTCTATATCTTTGCAACTTGGGGGAGATTTTTTGTCACTAAGTCTCACATGACTAGTCTGGGCCGCTCTTGTTCTGACAGGTTGAGTGTACAGGTTTGACAGATTGTCTGGCTGCTGTTTCCGACTGGTAGTACAGGAACCCAAAATCTTAGGTAGCGCTAAGATCGACTGCTCCACTAACAGTTGTATAATATCGTGGGTAACTGTACGTGTCATGTCGCGCATGGAAAGGGACCCTTCACTCATTCCCGTTGGCCTGTTCTGAGGCCACAACCACCATGGATTAAGTCTGGACTAATGGTCTGGTTGTGTGAGCTTATTGCTACCAAACAAGTTACTCACTTTGCCCTCGCCACTCTATCTAAAACCAAAACGATAATAAAAAAAGAAACAAACCTAAACCAGACACCCATCAAAAACATATTCGCCTCCCCCCAAATATCCAGAGGCTTAGAACAAGCATCAAAACTTTTCTCCTAGTAAACTCCTCGGATATCCTAGCACTAAGTGAAACAAACCTACAATCCTCAATCCTCTCACGGCATTTTGACATAACTGAATAACAACCACTCTACCGTAAACACTTTGACAAAGATGTGCACGGGCTAGAAGTTTATGTTGCGAACACTCTCCCCTTGACTAGAGAACATAAGCTTAAAGAAGATGACCAATTATACATGTGCTTTAGATTTACCTTACAGCACAACGTTAGTTACTTATATTTCTTATACCGTTCACTTTCGACCCAGAACTGTACCCTGTTTTGTCTCTGAAAGCATATATAGAGCACTCTCACTTGACTCAAGTGCACAAATACATGTATTTGGGGATTTTTATGTGCATCACCGTGACTGGCTTGGATTCTCCAGCTATACAGACGCAGCTGGTAACTCTACATATAGATTCTCCATTACGTATTTTCTCTCACAGACTGTCACTTTCCCGGCCCGTCTCCCTGATTGTGTGGACAAGCAAGCCTCACTTCTTTGACCTGTCTTGACTTCACTACTCAAGACTAGTGTGACGAATGTTCATAGCCCGTTCGGGAACGCTGATCTCCTTGTTGCAATGATTGATATCACACTAGAATCTGGTCTTAAAGCTGATGAGCCGTTGCTCAAAACGACAAGATACTAAAAGCGGGCTGATTGGGAATATATAAGACATCACTTCAGAGATGCCCCATGGAGTTACACTTTTTCTCCCTGCTGATCAGTGCGCAAATGGATCAAAGCAGGCATTGAAGCATATGCCCACATGCGAAAGTTTTACAGCAAGCCCCACTGTCCATAATTGTTCACCTGGAAATGTGCAGCTGCTATTGCTCAAAGGCAGCAAGCATTCCGAAAATTCAACCGCCATAAGTAAATTACAAATAGACAGAATGTTATAGGGTCAAGAAATTATTGTAAGACTGTAATAATTGAAAAGAGAATTTATACAGCGATAATTAGAAAACACATTCAGTCACAGAAACTAGCTACTCGTGATTTCTGGAATATCTTCAAAAGGGTGGTGAATGATGGGCAATCAATAATTCCCCCGCTCTCTAACCACGGCAACTGAAAAGGCTACTTGCCCAGTGTTTCGTCTAAAACTCTACTTTGGACTATGCTAACCACTCCCTCCAAATTTTTCCATTGCTGAATTAAGCCACACTTGATGACCTGGCCATCGCCCCATCTCATGTCCGGGACATAGTGAAACCCCTTGACACCTCCAAATAATGGTGGCCTGATCTTATCTCAGTAATAGTAGTAAATAAATGCTCTAATGAAGTGTCCCCTGCCCTCTTTAAACTCTAGAAGAAATGCCTTGCTGAATCTTGCTTCCCTAGTAGCTGAAAATTGCCTCCGTTGTTCCAGTCTTCAAGAATTCTGAAGATAGACCTGACCCTCAAAACTATCGCCCCATCAGTCTACTCTCGCTCTTAGCTAAAATCTTTGAATTCTTAATCAATCTAGCAATAGTCCGTCACCTCGTTAATTCTAAACTTCTTTCTGACCATGAGTATGGAGTTAGGCAAGCACATTCTACTGCGAATATCCTCAAAGTCATCTCTGAACGCATATACCATACAATAGACATAGAAAGTTGAAGCTTAGACAGTAACACTTGATATATCCAAAGCTTTAACAAGGTGCATCATAAAGTCTTCTCATGAAAATTAATTTATATGGTATTACTGGACGAATATTTTATATAATTAGATCCTTTATATCCAAAGAAAAAATCAAAGTTGTTCTCGATGATCGTTCATCCAAACAACATGACATGAATGCAGGTGTACCCAGAGATCTATCCTTGGACCTTTATTGTTCCTGATTTTCATAAACAACCACCCTGATGACATTGTATCTGAGATGGGTATATTTCCTGATGACACTACGCTCTACTCTCGTCATGTAGGTAAAATGGACGCGCATATATCCGAATCAATGGCTGAATTTAGGATCACCCCCTAAACTTTCACCTTAATTCTCAGTAGCCCCTTACGTTTACAGTTGCAACTTTCCTTGTTTGGGGTGAACTAAGTTAAAAAATAGAAATATGAGCCAGCAAAATTAACCTCTTCACAAAGTCACTTTGGTTGGAAGAAGTGTTTTAAACGTGCCAGTTATTATTATCACCAACCTGTGGAATACTGATATATATTTATAAAGATATACTTATTAGTAGAGTCTAATAGTAGAAATATATTTTATACTACTATTAAACTCTACTCATAAGTATATTTGATAAAGATTTTATAATATACATTTATATCTATGAAATAATAATATATACATATATAGAGAGAGAGATATCGATCTTTTACTTATTTTTTAAAATGTCCATTTTAATCTAGCTAATCACAAATTAAAATCGATCCGACATTTGGACGTATAAGGAAAACATGGCGAAAAATAATGCAAATAGTCTGATCACAAATCAGTATTACTCAATAGACTAAGAATAATTTCAACGATTGATTAAAAATGAAATCAATAATAAAAACTGAGAGATTAAAGAAGCTTTCAATGGAGAGAAAAACAATAAATTATAGTCTTTAAATGTGAAGGTCAGTATCGATTTAATGTAAATGTTTCAGAATTCAAAAAAAATATTTAAATCAAAAAGTAATTATTCAAAATAAATCTTTAAAAATGAGATATTAAAAAAATGACATTCAAATCGCCGATTAATATTGGAAATTTTTTTTTTTGAAACTGACATTTTTTCTTTTAAAATATTTAAATCCAAAAATTGTCTGATATTTCAGTTAACCTTAAATGACAAAATAAACGAAAAATACTTTGGCTTTGTGTGCGTGTGTTCAATAGAAAATCAACCCCTGGAGGGTATTTAATGATTAAACACAATGTCTACTGAAAACCATGTATTGTATACGTTTAATTAAACACAAGTTGCTATTTACACATAACTTGGGGGAATTGCAATTTCTTAACTTTATAAAAGTATTATACAAATAATGAAAGGTTGGTGTATGCATTTTTCTGGGCAGGTCTTATCTGTTAGCTACCTGCATCAATTTCATTATAGTACTTCAAGAAAATTATATTTAACAATAAGACGAGTGTCAGTCTTCTTGACCAAGTGAAGTGTCTCTACCTAAACAGCCGAGTTTTTTCTTCTAGTAATCTGTTATCTGTCAGACACTTGCATAAATACCTGTCATTACGATACCCAGACACGGATATTCAACAATAAGACGGATATTTTCCGGACAAGTGAGGTGTCTCTTCATCAACAACCTGTTATCGTCCTTCCGTCCAGGTGGTTCCTGTCAGCCACCTGCATGAATTGCTATCATTACAGTACTCCCAGACACGGACATTAAACAATAACACGGATATTCTTCTTCCGGCCAAGTGGGGTGTTACCGGATATTTTCTTTCCGACCAGATGTTATCAGACACCTGCATCAATACCTGTCGTTATGATAACCCATACACGGATATTCTGCAAAAAGATGAATATTATTCTTCCAACCAGGTTAGGTGTCTTGTGTTGAAAACCGGATGTTTTACTCCCGGCCAGGTGTTATCTGTTAGGCACGTGCAAAATTTCCTGTCATTATAGTACTCCCAGAGACTGATATTAAACAATAAGACAAATGTTATTCTTACGGTCAGGTGAGATGTCTCTGCGTAAACAGCCAGGTCTTATTCTTCCTCCCATGTGTTATCTGTCAGTTTCCTACATAATTCTTGTCGTTGCAGTGCCTCAGTGACATATATTCAACACAAATAGTTGTTAATTTTTTTCATTAAAAAAACTTTGACAACTTGAAATAAAGAAAAAGTATTATTATGAGACCACGCCCATTTAAAATAATGGTTCAGTTACATGTTCCTCGCATCAATTCGTAATATTACAATTGTAATATTAGTTACAAGATTTATCATTTGTAGAAATCTCAATTATATGACACAACGATTTTCGTAAGATAACTGAAGTTAAGCGATGATAGTAAAAAAATTGGCTTAGTAGGCATAAATGATGATGTATAATGACGTAACTATATATATTTCTTTTTTAAATGACTTATTTATGTGATGCTGTAAAGGGCGCTAAAAAGAGACAGTTTGGAGTCATATATAAAATATTTTCCAAATTGTCTTGGAAACGATCGTACGACAAATAATTGTTGTTTTTGAATTCTTGGAACTAATATAGATAATGTTCTAAATTTGTTGATACACATATATATATATATATATATATATATATATATATATATATATATATAAATGTAAGTTCGTAATCCAGTATTTACCAGCAATGCTTCAAGCAAACTACAATTTCCTTATATATATATATATATATATATATATATATATATATATATATATATATATAAGGCGTAGATCCCTACTATAAGGTCTCTTTTTTCAAACATCAGGGATTTGCGTTCCAACCTTCAGGAATTGAAATCCACTTACAGGAGACAAAACCGGAATAATTCTTTTTGCGTGAAACTAGCATTTGTGTGTCAGCTTTTACCGATGATTTAATGATTAAACGTTACTCGAATATGATATAAAAACCTGACTCAAGATTGTCAACGACATGGAATGTTTGTCTACATTACAAACAGCTTACCATGTGGTAGGGACATCTCCAAAGAAGATCCTAAATTTTCATATATGTGTTTCCGGATAACACTTTTTTCTCTTTGATTTTTAACATAGTTTACCCCAAACAAGGCAGGCCACTGTAGACGTAAGGGGCTACTGAGAAAAAAGAAAAGGGGAGAATGTCTGTTTACATTAGTTTTAAATTTCTGCATGTCAGTACTATCGGAGAAACAGAGGGCAGGGAGGGAGTTCCAGAGGCCAGCAACACGAGGAAAGAAGCTATTTGAGTAGAAGGCTCTCCGGCATCTGGGGACCTCCACAGTGAATGAATGAGATTTAGTTGATTGTCGAGTTAGTCTAGTGAATTTACGTCGAGGGGCACCAGAGTAGCCAATTCATCGAAGCATAATCCATTGAAGTATTTGTAAAACAAACACAAGGATGCCACATTGCGGCGATGGGACAGGGACTGGAGCTTGGTTGACAGTGAGGGACCTATTAGGTTGGCGACTCTTTTTTTAACCTTGTCAAGGAGGGAGAGACTAGTAGATGACGTACCCACCCAGATGTGACTACAATACTCCATGCATGGGCGGATGGTGGCTTTGTAGAGATACAGGATAATGTTAGGTGTGAGGAGTTTACTAACACGGTAGAGGGAGCCAACCTTCTTTGCTGCAGCCTTGGCAATGTCTTCAATGTATTTGTTCCAATTCATGTTACCTGTGAAGGTTAGGCCGAGGAGTTTGAATGATGAACTCTCAGGTAGGGTGTTATTTGCCATGACAATCGGTGGTTGGAGAGGTTTCTGGTAGTTATTGAAGGAAAGGAGCTTTGTCTTTGCGGCATTAAAAGTTACCAACCATTTATGACCCCAATCCACTACGGCCTGGAGCTCATTTTCTAAGGATTCAGCCATTGCCTCGGATATGATCGCGTCGGTGTTGCCAACATTGTGAGAGTAAATAAACCAATCTTAGACTCTATGTCATCAGGGAGATCGTTTATATAGATCAGGAACAACAAAGGTCCAAGGATAGATTCCTGGGGTACACCAGCATTTATGTCATATTGCTTAGATGAACAGCCATCGAGGACAACCTGGATTTTACTTTTGTTTAGGAAGGATCCAATTATATTAAGTAATTGCCCAGTAATACCGTATGAGCGTATTTTCAGGAGAAGCCCTTTCATTCATCTTTGTCATCTAGCGTCCCCACAATAACAGAGTTACTATCTTTGAGAGTATCTCTGACAAAATTGATAAGATGTTGTCTGCATATCCTTTTGCCAAGATTCATGTCTGTGGTGACTTCAATGTTCACAATGTTTAATTGCTAGTCCACTAAAACAAGACTGATGATGAAAGAGAAGTTGCCACGATTTTTCCCTTGTTTATGATCTAACACAGATTTGTTTACAAACCTACTCTCGTATCCGTTGGTGACTGACATTTTACAAGTTTTCTTAATCTTTTCTTGATAGCTAGTCCTGAACAGTGCTTATCACTGTTCTGTCGCACTTGGGATCTTCCGATAACTCAATTGTCTCAATTAATATCAAAACAAAGTACAATAAGATGTCCCTTTCTATCGCAGAGTATATCAATACTCGATGGCTGACTGCAACAGCCTCAGATCTGTCCATTTATCTTAAAACAATGGGTGCTGTTGAAATCAAAAAACAGCCGTGGTACACTCTTGAATGTGCCATCGGTATAGCTCACAGAAGTAACTATTTACATTGCTTTTAACGAAATAGATGTTCTAAAACCAAACACCGCAAAAAGGTTTTAGAAATCGTGACAGAATCCGATGTAACATCCGTTAAATCTAGAGTGGCTGAGCAAAGGTTTTGTTCCCACGAGTTTTCGCAAATAACAAACAGATTTAATAGCTTTATTCATAACATCATCAATAGACCAGATGTGATATTTTCAGCATCCGATAAAGCCAAACCTTTTGCAAAACACTTTGCATAAGATTCCATTCTTTGCGGTCAAGGCCGACAATCTGCTGAAGTTCACCCTATGACTGTAAACACTCTAAGCGATATCCATATAAATGTATCGGATGTTGCCAAACTTATCAATAAATTGTCAATTTACTCAGTGAAAAGCAATATCAATTTCAATCGGTGAATCTATTTACAAGATATTCGTTTGGTAGAGCAATAACTTTTTACATATCTAAGGCCTTTGATAGTTTTTTGCACAAAGTTAACTTCACAAGTTATGAAGTATTTCGAATTTTTTCTCACCTATAATATATTTTCTTTCTGATAATTTTATAGAAGTAGCCGTTGATGCTCTTGAGTACATAGTATCAAAGCCAGCGTGCCTCAATGACTTATTCTGGGCCCAACCCTCTTCCTAATCTTCATCGATGATTTCAAAAATCACATTCTAAGATCCTTCTATTGACAGTTATACAGATCACACAACCATCTATAGACACATTTCGAAGAGCATTAATCATTAAGATCTTTCTGATTCTCTCTCTTTCGACCTGGAGCACGTCCTGCAATGGAGAAAATGGTGGCTCGTTATTTTTAAGAAGTATAAAACTAAGTATCTCTCATTTCACCCCCAACGCTCGGATCCTCATTTTTCCCCAATTAAAATGAATGGCTATCGTATTAAGAAATACCCCGTGTTTTGATAGGCTTCTAGGTCTGAACTTCACTCCAGACCTAAAATGGAAAACTTACATCAAACCTATTGCTAAGGTCGCTGGAAAACTGGTTAGAACATTCTACCACTCCATAAAGTATATCACTCCTGGTGCAATTCTCTACCTGTATAAGAGTCAAATACGTCCAAATATGGAGTACTGTTGCTACATCTGGAGACATGCTACTCAGAGTTCCTTTTTTGTCTTGACAAAGTACAAAACCAACTTCGAAATCTAGTGGGGGTATCCTCTTTTTCCCCCTACAGCCTCTTTCTTAAAAAAGAGGCGTTTCTCGTATCATCGTTATTTTCATGGTAGGTGCGTGAATGAACTCCAATCTATGGTTCACCCTGTAAAACATTCACAACAATAACGTTTCTAGCTACAAACACTGTAAATGATTTTCCTCTCTTTCTATATGTACCTAAAACTAAACGGAACTTCGATGAGAAAATTATCTTTCTAAGAACTACTTATCTGTAAAACAATACTACGGGGATGCTTCTAAGCTGATTACAACATGGTGATTTTCAAGGCTAATATTAACAAAATTTTGTTGAGCCGTCCTCTTAAATAATCAAATTCTGTCCAGTTTCAACAACTGCTACGATACTCACTGTGTTGTATCACCGTCCACATCACAAACTTATTAACTCTTATCCTCGAGTGGCCTTTGGGCCTGGATAAGCGGTGGCCCGCTACTACATAAAAGCAATATATATATATATATATATATATATATATATATCAGTCAACGTTTGTGTGTTATTGAAATACGTATGTTAGCAGTTCAACATTCAGATAAGTTTCAATAAGAGTTCACTTTTCTCAGAATCCAAAGACATCATTGACATTCTCGTTCTTTTCACTTGGGGAAATTATCCTTTAGGTCAATAAAACAACCGAAATATATTAGGACGTAAAGAATATTTTTTTAAAATAATCTTTTTAAAATTTATTTTCTTCGTTTCAGTAAACAAAAATTAATTTAAACAAAGAATATTCCAGTGAAGATTTTATTCAAAAATTGTTTAAACGTTTAAATGATTTTTTTATTTGTATTTAAAAAATCTTAGCGTTAGCATATAATCTTTTCTAAAGAAAACACCACCGCAGTAATAGTTTGTTTTTTATTACTTGACCTCATATTGCAAATTTTTATTTTAAGTTTTCATTTAAGGCAAAAGTTGTAATGAATACTGCCAGCCATATATAAAATATAATCCATTTAACTTCCGGTACAAAAGCGGAATAATAGTTATAAACAATAACAGTTGGAAGTCTTCACATCGTGAAAAATTATTTTGAGACTTTCTTTCTGTAGGAATACGAAGGAATGTGTTTGCTCAAAATTTGCCATTCTGAATAGGAAGTCGCAAAGCAAGTTGCGTTTTCCGATTCCATTCTGTTATCTGGTCTAAATAGCCAAATAATTTGTATCGCTCCGCAGGATATTTTGATTGGCTCACAGTTTATCCAATTTACATCTGTAATTCTTCCGTCAAAGGAAAATATATTTAATCACAAAGCAAATGCAATAAAATACAATTAATCACTATTCATTAGAACGTAAATTGACACAAGATTAGATATGAACCTGACATATATGATTTCATAGCCCGCAACAGTATCCATCATTTCAACTGAACACCTTCCAAAAAGATAAGGATACTAGATGTAATGCAAAATTTATAATTATCTTGTGACAGGTTAGTTTCACCTAAATGTAAGATGTTTTAAAATCACACACACTCACACATATATATACATACATATACAGTTCAGAAGATCAAGGATGAGAATAAAAAATTGTATAAATACAATATTTATTAAGACATCAGAATTGTATAGCTTGCAACAGTATCGATATATATAGTAAGTTATGAAAATATATTTATGACAATTAAGCTACATATGGGCTTCCGCGTTTCATCCTGTATGGAGTCGGAAGGCTAAAATGCATGGAATTTATGTTACCTGCTGTTTTTTTTATAAACACGTGGTGTTATTTAGCAGCTAACCAATCAGATTATTTGTTATTTCCTCGTATTGGTTAATGTTTCTATTGGGCAATGGCAGGGATTCTCACCTAAAAGGTTCAGCTGACTTTTCCTTCCTCTTCTTTTGTTCTGTTTTTGTATAGTGGAGATTCACCCTGTTTGTGAATGTGTCGAATTAATAGGTTACCTTATTTGAACACGTGCAAGTAAGGAGCATTTTTTCTATTACTATTTTAGATGTTGGTTTAGTTTAATTTTTTTTTTTTTTATTATGCATTGTTATCCTAAAGTAAAGTTTATTTTGTGTATACAGTTGTTTGCAATTTCAGTTTCACAGTTTAATAGGTTTTGGGGGTCTTTAAAGTTTAGAATTTCAAATTTCTTATTCATATATAATCTAAACGGGCCGTCTATAATTTCTATATGTACTGGCCTGTCGTACTATCTTCTACTCGATTATTGGCGAGCGTCCGTTTTCTTTTTTATTATTAAATGTGTTTTTGCGGGCGTAACATCTGGTTTTAAAATCTAGCGAGGTCATACCCATGTAGTAATTATTGGTTGGTAAACGATACATTTGGTTAGGAATTTATTTTTTAGTGGACAAAGTTCACTACTACCTAGGTCTACTCACGTATTTACCACTTTTTAAGTGAATACTGAAAATCTATATATAAAATATTATATCTCTTTATAACATTTTATGTTGATACATGAAATAATATATATATATATATATATATATATATATATATATATATATATATATATATATATATATATATATATATTAATTATTTATTACCTACAGACATCGCTGTTTCATGCTAACGCAGGAAGCTAATTCTCAACGGTCGGCGGGCGCAAACCCCGATCACAAATTGCCACTATATATATATATATATATATATATATATATATATATATATATATATATATATATATATATATATATATATATATATAAAAGGAGATTGTAGTTTGCTTGAAGCATTGCTGGTAAATGTAAGTGCAGATTAGTCGTCCTAGGCTACAGCAATGCGATGTGGTTGCCGTAAGATGGAAAAGTGAAAAGAAATAAACGCAGGGAGAAAGTGAAACTCAAAACGATTTATAAATAATTTCACGAAAACTGATTAAATACCAAATAGTAAATACTGTCCGGTAAGTAACAGTTCGGCAAAGGGTAATCTTAAATATTCGAAAGAAAACCTTTCATTATCAGAAGACAACAATAGAAGACCGAGTGGGTCGAAGAAAAACGGGAAAAACCGGTGTCAGAACATCGAAATACGGCAGAAAACAATTGGAAGTAGGAACGCAGAAAATGTCAAAATTCTATTAAGCAATTATATAACTAAAGTTAAAATATTACAAACATTTGTTTAATAATATACTAATTTTTATAATTTTATTATGTTTTATTTTATATGATTCATTAATTAATTTTTTTCTCTTGTTTTTCTCTTTATTCAATTCAAATTTATGTGTGGGCTGTTATTGTCAAAGGGGGATAACTTATTTAAAAAATATATTTAGAAATGAGATTTGAAATTTGAGAAGGAATTTGAATTGTGGAATGGATCAAAGCCAAGGAGGTAACCGTTGTAACAGGGGAAGGGGGGGAATACGAAGAGATTATGGGGGAGGGGGGACTATGGAAAAATAAATAAATTAGATAAAAATAAACAATATCAAGCTTTTAAATATGGTGAACGGAGTCATAGCGAGTCGAATACAATATCACAAGAAAAAAAAAGAGAGGAAAATTGTAGTAATATATTTAATCGTCGGAAGACATTCGATGAAAAACTGAAAAAGAATTTTAAAAAGATCGACTAAAATTAACAAACTAAATCCCAAGGTACCTTTTAACTGACACATTTTCGCTTTTCTCTTCTATACTTAATCTCTCCCTTTCCCGTTTCTATGAACTTAACACTGCACCTTTTACAATCCCACCGGATCTTCCTATACTTTTTTCACATACAAAAACATTATTTTCCACAGATGAAGATCGGTTTTATATTGGTGAAACGGACAGAAATATAAAATTTCGCATTTATGAATACAAATAGGACCTCAAACACAACAATCTCACTAATGTACTAGTCTTACACGGAAACACTTTCACCCACAATTTGATTTTTAAAAAACTGTACCCTCTTCAAGACTGAATACTCTCTCCCACGTCGTAAATGCATCGAAAGCGCTATAATATTTCTCTCATCTCCATTTAAGATAAACCTCAGACTCAGATCTTATTCCTTAATCAAACATCTGGCAAATAACGCATTAAAACACTGCAATCTATTGCGCCATTACAATCCTGGTTAAAGAAACAGTTTCCTTTTTGCTACAGTTCATTCATATTTTTTTACCTCTTTTTATTTATTTATTTATTTATTTATTCATCTATTTTAAACGTCGCTCCGCACACGCGTTTTGTTATTCTTTCCTTTTTCAAATAGTTAAACGCGCATCAATGACGTTTCTCTGTGCGTTCATCTTTTTCCTATGTTTTTACCGTTATCGAATAAATTTAATATCTTCACTTTTTCTGAAGACGTTCGTTTGATTCGAACAAAATCGGAAAAATCTCTCGTTTTTACTTTACTGTGTTTTTCTGTTTGCCTTTTTTCACACATCTTGTCTTTCAGGGCATTTAAATTGTTAATATATCATGCATTTTATCCTCACACACACACACACACAAATATATATATATATATATATATATATATATATATAGAGAGAGAGAGAGAGAGAGAGAGAGAGAGAGAGAGAGAGATATATATATATATATATATTAGGAGATGTATTAGTATTTTTTTAATCTTTTTTAGATGTATTTGAAACGCTTTCTTTTTAGCGGAAAGAATGACATGTTTGGGATATTTTAAAGTAGTGAGAGAGGATTCTATTTTATTATATTCCTGAGAGAGATGTTCAGGGCTGCAAATACGCAGAGCTCTGAGATAAAAACCGATTATCATGCTATTTTTTATATAGTTATTATGATGTGAATAATAATGTAAGTAATCATTTTTGTTGGTTGGCTTGCGATGGACTTGAAATGAAAGGCTGTTATTGTTTTTGAGGATGAGAATGTCAAGGAAAGCTAAAGAATTGTTTTGTTCACTTTCGAAAGTGAACTTAATGGAAGGTTCGACTTTGTTGAGTGCTTGTGCTAATGTTTCTATTTTATGACTATCAGGTAGAAAGATTAAAATATCGTCAATATATCTGAAATAGGTAGCATTTTTAGGGATACGGTAAGAAAAAGGACCGATTTCGAGGAATTCTAAAAACAGACACGCTAATACGGGACTAAGGGGGTTCCCCATAGGTAAGCCGAATTTCTGTCTATAATAGTCATTGTTGTATTTAAAGAAAGTAAGAGAAGTTATGTTCCTAATGATATCTATAATGCTTTTGATTGGGAGAGAACAAGAGAAATTTATTTTGTTTAAGTGTTTGGAAAGTAGGTTGATGCATTTTTTACGGGTATATTTGTGTATAAGGAAGTAATATCAAGGCTGTGCATAGTATGATTATGTAAAGTAATATCTTGTAATTTTTTTAGGAGATGACCTGAATTCGTTATGTGTGCGTTACTGATAGTGCCTAGTAGTGGTGATAGAATTTTTGCCAATGATTTAGCGATATTGTGGGAGACACTTCCAATACTGGAAATGATAGGACGTAGGGGAATATTATGTTTGTGGGTTTTAGGAAGACCGTAAAGTGTTGGTATGGTAGAGTGGTATGAAATAAGGGAAGTCCATTCTTTGGCTTGATTATATATATATATATAGTTATATATATATATATATATATATATATATATATATATATATATATATATATATATATATATGTATAGTTATATATATATATATATATATATATATATATATATATATATATATATATATATATATATATATATATATATATATACTTTATTGGGTTTATTTCTACCAAAGGAAACCAGGAATCATATATATACGAGCAGGAAGACCCGACGTTTCTCGAGATAGGATGATGATGTACCTTTTCACTATACTCATAATACCATATCACTTTCTTTGTTTTTAACACCCTACATTCTGTTTCGAACCCTAATAACGGCGAAAGAAAATAAAATGTAGCCATGTTCTGTGAAAGTTGAGGGTACTTTGAGATTCGGGACTACTTCGATTGTCTTTCCCATGAATTTTTTAGGGCGATGTAATTTAGCTTTCCAAAGTTTGTTGTTAAAATCTTTGAATTCACTGAGTAAAATTACTTTTTTAATTAACGGCTTCCCATTCCAATCAATTGCTGCCCGGAGGACTGGTAGGTTTTGCTAGTATATATATATATATATATATATATATATATATATATATATATATATATATATATATATATATATTCGAGTGTAGTTTTCTTGAACAAATTTATCGTATAGTGCGTGAGAAACGAGAAACATATATAAGAGCACAATTTATATATAAAGGAAATGTGATGCCGAATACAAGTTTACTGACACCGAAAACAAAACACCTTATTGATATGAGCGACCTGAAGCTGTTTGCAAAAGGCAAAACGGAACTGGAAATGCTGATCAATACCACAAGATTCGGAATGGAAAAATATATACTACTAGAGATGAGAGGGTCGGAGATTGGAACAGCGGAAGGTATGGTACTTCCCATCCAATCAGAGATGAGGACGCTTAGACCTTTAAATATTTGAGAGTTCTGGAAGCAGACACTATAAAATTAACAGAAATTACAGAGAAGATTGGAAAAGTATGCCTGAAAATAACAAGAAAACTCCTATAAACTAAATTAAATAACGGGAATTTAGTAAAAAAAAATAACATCTAGGCAGCATCATTAGTAAGATATTCTGAGCCATTCTGTATCAAAGAAGAACTGATGCATCTTGATCAGTAGACTATGAAACTAATGACTATGTACAATGCACTCCGCCTGAAAGATAATATTGACAGACTACACGTGAAAAAGAAAAGACTGTGTGAATAAAACAAAAAAGATAGGACAAATACATAACCGGGAACACAGAAAGGCTAATCACCACAGCAAAGGATACTATCAAAATTCACAATACGGGAGAGAGAGAGGAATGAGAAACAATACGAGAAAAGACAAGTAGAAAGAGAAACAGCTACACGGGTGATTCATAAGAATGACAAAAAAATGGCGACGAAAAGGACATTTAAACAGAGAAACGAAATCACTACTCACAGTCGAACAGAACAATGTGATTAGAATCCAGAATCTAGTTATATGTTTATATTATATCAATAAGTATATATTGTAAATATTTTAAGCTTGTTTTATGTAAATTTATAATTTTCTTAGTTTTTATTATATAAGTCGGAATTAAACTAAATTTAATTTAAATTGGTAATATTTTTTATTTTATTTTGTGTTGACAAGATATTGTTTATTATAAAGGTTGTAGAATAAATTTAATTTAAAACAATTGTAAAAGAACTTTTGCAGTAAATTTCTTTGGAATTAGTTATGAAAGCTGCCGTTATATATATATATATATATATATATATATATATGGGTGTGTGTGTGTGTGTGTGTGTGTTTTGTGACCGGTCTTTCGAGCTTCGAATCTCATCATGGATACATTTACTACGTCTAACCAGACTGATGTGTCGTAAACGACTAAATTATAATAAAATAAGCTATATCCTGGTGTCGCCACATTACACCAACAATCCATGAAAAAATAACACCAAACGAATATAAAGCCGTGGGGCTTAGAAGCCATATTGGAGCCTCATGATCGACAGGAGCTTCTTTGATAACCAACATGGCCGACTTGACGGAATCCTGCGAGTGTTTGCACTTTCTTATTTTAGGTAACAGGATACACCGGAGCATATGCCTCCTATATTTAAGTAGAGCTTCCTGGTAGAAGAAATTACGGTTTCTACTTTTCGTAAGGCAATAATCTTCTATAAAAAAATACATTTCTTAGTTTGCCGATAGCCTGGTAAAAATATTTGTAGATAGACATAGTATATATAGCATTAGAAGTTCTTCTACTACCAATGATGACGTTTGTTCGCGCAGTGAATTAGGTAGGTGACTATGATTACATTTCGGGTTTTAAATCTCGACGTGCTTACATTTGCTATGTCTTGCCACATTGATAATTTATAGACGACAAAACAAATGTATGTTTATGACTATGTTATATATATATATATATATATATATATATATATATATATATATATTAGTATTTAATGTATCCACATAAAATTTTATAAGGAGATATAATTTTTTATGCATCAATTTGCAGGATCAACTTCAACAGTGCTCGATGCGTAAGTAGAGCTAGGTAGTAAGCTATGATAATGTATTTATGGCAATTAAGCTACACAGAGTCTTCCGCGTTTCATCCCCGGAGGGGAATCTTCAGGCTAAAATTTTTCTAGATTTCAGCCTGAAGATTCCTCCCGGGGATGAAACGCGGGAGCCTCTGTGTAGCTTAATTGCCATAAATATATTTTCATAGCTTACTATATATATATATATATATATATATATATATATATATATATATATATATATATATATATATATATATGGTAAAATGAAAAAGGAAAACCAAAAACTGGATGTTTTTTTATGTGTACATCAACGTTTCGTCTTTATTTATAAGACTTCATCAGGATGATGATATAGGGAAAAGATATCATGCAAGCACGGATACATGTAGGGTAGACATGTTGGGAAGAAAAATGAAATAAAATGAAAAATAATGGCAGCGTCTAGCTGGACGTCCGTACTTGTTAGAGAATGAAAAATGAGTGGGAGAAAAAAGGGGAAGGGTGGAGGGAGCAAGGACTACTGTGGCTGGCGATGAGAGAAAGAGGTGGGGGATGAGCAGGGGTAAAATGGATGGCAGAGAGAGATTGGAGGAAAAGGGGGAGGGGGTGTTTGACCAGATGGCTGTGGTCGAGATTGAAGGGGAAGAGTGAGTTGGAATGTTTGTGTGTGTGGGGTGTATGCAGGGAAATGGGGATGGGTAGAGAGGGAGAGGGGGGGGCTGTGATTTTGGTGGATGGGCGAAAGTTATAGTCTTAGAGAGCGTTTGAAGAAAATGAGGGAATTTAAGAAAAGGTATGGGAGAAAATGGATGAGAGGGGGAAGAGGGAGGATTTGTCGTGATAGGGTGTGAAATATTTGAAATATTTGGAAAATGATAGCAATGAGTGAGGGATTGGAGTGGGTGGGGGAGGGGGGTGATTGAAAGGGTGGGTGAGGAATATATTTGAAATATTTGGAACATGAGAAAGTTTATTTGGACTGTAGTATTAAAAATGTGAGGGAAAAAAATGAGGAAAAATAAGAGAAGATTCAGGGAGAAAAGGGAAGGGTGTGGGTGAATGGAAGAGTGTCATAAGGTTAGAGATGAAAATAAAAGTTAGCCATGATCAGGCAAAAGACTTTGTTCTGTGAGGATGATCTTGCTTATTAAGGGTGATAGGTTAAAGAAACCATTTCGCTGCTTGATAGTAGTGGAGGATGTAATGAGTGCAGTTTCCAATAATCTTCGCCGAGATTTGTTGTGGATGTGTTTAGTGATTTTGGCTTGTTCAAATTTGAATGCATGACCATATTCTAGAGCATGGGAGAAAAGTGCACTAAGAGGGTTGTTGTTTTTTATATCCCTTTTATGTTCATTTAATCGTTTCTTTAATTCACGTTGTGTTTCTCCCACGTAGAATTGATGGCAGTCATTGCAAGGGACAGTGTATAAGCCGGCATGGGATGTGGGTGTTTTTTGGAAATGTCTGGATGTGTTTAAAGTTTGTTTTATGGATTGGGAAGTGGTTTGTACTATTGGAATGCCTAGTTTGTTGAGCGTGTTGCATATGGATGTGTTATTGGAATGCGTGGGTAGGAGAAGGGGTCTGTCTATGAGAGAGGTGTTAGGGGTTTGATTTTTTTCCCTCACATTTTTAATACTACAGTCCAAATAAACTTTCTCATGTTCCAAATATTTCAAATATATTCCTCACCCACCCTTTCAATCACCCCCCTCCCCCACCCACTCCAATCCCTCACTCATTGCTATCATTTTCCAAATATTTCAAATATTTCACACCCTATCACGACAAATCCTCCCTCTTCCCCCTCTCATCCATTTTCTCCCATACCTTTTCTTAAATTCCCTCATTTTCTTCAAACGCTCTCTAAGACTATAACTTTCGCCCATCCACCAAAATCACAGCCCCCCCCTCTCCCTCTCTACCCATCCCCATTTCCCTGCATACACCCCACACACACAAACATTCCAACTCACTCTTCCCCTTCAATCTCGACCACAGCCATCTGGTCAAACACCCCCTCCCCCTTTTCCTCCAATCTCTCTCTGCCATCCATTTTACCCCTGCTCATCCCCCACCTCTTTCTCTCATCGCCAGCCACAGTAGTCCTTGCTCCCTCCACCCTTCCCCTTTTTTCTCCCACTCATTTTTCATTCTCTAACAAGTACGGACGTCCAGCTAGACGCTGCCATTATTTTTCATTTTATTTCATTTTTCTTCCCAACATGTCTACCCTACATGTATCCGTGCTTGCATGATATCTTTTCCCTATATCATCATCCTGATGAAGTCTTATAAATAAAGACGAAACGTTGATGTACACATAAAAAAACATCCAGTTTTTGGTTTTCCTTTTTCATTTTACCATCACGTCGGATTACCTTCATCCTTCTATTCCCATATATATATATATATATATATATATATATATATATATATATAATACTCGTCCTAGGACAGTAAGAATTCATTCTCTGAACAGAACAATGTTGCATCACTTTTATGTACCGTAACCCAGTTGCTAATTGATTTATCTGTTTTAATTAATATTCTAAAGAGGCGTATGTCGTTCGTGTAACAGTCACGGTGTAGAAGAGGATAAGTTGGCGATACGGTCAACATGTTGGAACAATCAGACCAATAGGCAGGTATAGAAGAGTATATACAAGAAAGAGACATGAAAATGATAATACAAGAAGAAGAAGAAGAAGAAGAAGAAGAAGAAGAAGAAGAAGAAGAAGAAGAAGAAAGTAAATAAAGGGGGAATTAATTAAAGAAGACAAATAAAAGAATAAAATAGAGAGAAGGGGAATAAACGACGCGAAATAATAAAAATAAGAAGATAACGGGAAGAAGTTAGTGATAGAAAAAGAAATACAAAAAAAAGAAAAAATAAGAATAGAAAAAAGAAAATAATGATTGAACAGTAGAAGACCGTCCGTAACAAATAATATAAGGAGTAGAATAACTAATGAAGTAGGGATGCAAGAAGACGAAGAAAGCAAAGAAGAAGAAGAAGAAGAAGAAGAAGAAGAAGAAGAAGAAGAAGAAGAAGAAGAAGAAGAAGAAGAAGAAGAAGAAACAAAGGAAAAGATAGAAGGAAGGAACCAAAAATAAGGGGAAATTAATTTTTTTTTAAATAAAATGAAGGAAATAGAAGAATAAACAGAAGGATAATCGACGACCCGAAATGATGATGATGATGATGATGATGATGATGATGATGATGATGATATTAAAAAGAAGAAGAACAAGAAGAAAATAATGAATATGAAGCAGTAGAAGACCGAGATAAATAAATATTATAAGTAGAAATACTAATGAAGTAGGAAGGCAAATAGATAACAAAGACGAAGAGAAAGAGATAAAGAAAAAGCAATAGAAGAGGAAATAAGAAAGAAAAGAAAAGGACAAATCAAGGAACAAATAAAGGAGATAAAAAAGAAGAAGAAAACACACGGAAAATAGAAACAGATGAAGAAGACAAAGAAGAAAAAGAAAAACATCAAATAGAGAAACAAAGAAAGTGCAAAAAGCAGGAATAATACAAAAAGAAATAGAAAAAAGAAACGAACATTTGAAGGTTCAGCAAACACTAATAGGCACACGGTTTTTTGTTTGCTGATGAAGCTTTTGCCTTGTTTTATTTTTCCTTTTCTAACAAAACAATTAACGTAGCGGATTATTTACTTAGTCGATTCCCAAGTAATACCACGAGTAGGCCACTCTGCCACTAATCACACCAGATCGAATTTCGTCACAATCGAAGAAATCTTCCGACAAATCGTCTAGAGAAAATTGAGAGCCGAAACATATCAGCTGATAGCAAACATTCTGAAGAGTAAACACAAATATTTCGTTTACCACCCGTTGTGTCGAATCAAATAACGCCCCCTGGAGGCGGGGGAACACCCATCAGATCAGATCTGACTATGAACTGTTGCTTCTTTGCATGTACAAGCCAATAAAAACTTTATGCACGGCCACGGGGCGCTCTGAAAGGCCTTATCACGTATCTTAAACAAGAACACGTAATCTGATGTAGCGAGTGCAATAAAAAGTTTTACCCTGAAATGACCGAGTCGTTTCGCCTACAACCTTTCGATTGATTATACTGATTCGTCGATTTTGTTCGTGGGAACCGCCGTGCTGTTAAATTAAAGGAATACAAAGGGTTTGGTAGATTTTCTCTTCTACTTTTCTCAACTTTCCTTTATAACATTATCGAAGGTTGGGGAATGCAGAAATAGTTAGTTCGACTGTCGATATTGGCTATAACAGTAAAAAGATTGGATTTCGACAGTCAATTGTGTTTGGATGTGTGCGAATATTGGAGTTCTTTTTTATACAAGGGTGTTGGCATAGAGAAGAGAAGATTCGATTTATGTTCTGTATTAAAACAAATTGGCAGCGTATGTTTATTTGCTTCTATTTTGAGAAAGAACACGTCTTAAGTTTAGAAAGGAACGCCAAAGTTTAAACAGGAAAGACGAAAGCATGTGTATGTGTGGATGATTGCTAGACACGGCGATTTGTAAACAGGGAATGTGTCCTTGGTGTTTGCTGAGGAAATGGTGTTCATTCGATAAGCTGTTATTTTATTTCTTTGTAGGTGAAATATATCTCCAAAGAGAAGCTATGAAATAGATTTTTAAAGAAAAGTAAAAACTAAAAATAGAATTCGGGAAGCGAATCAAAACGTAATTAGCGGCTATATTGCATAGACGCGTTTTATTTCGTTATATTTTCGTAAATTATATTCCGATGATCCTGTATTATTGAATGTCTGTAAATAGGCGAAAATTAAGAAGTAAATATGAAAAACATGGGTTTTGTATTTAGTTGCTGCTTCCATCTCTCCGGATTTTTTTCTTTAACGAAATAGATTTTTATGAACATTTTGTTAAGAAAGTTATCGAGAACAAATATAAGTGGAGTCAACTAATGGCTCTATTTTTTCTACTTTGATAAACTTATGGGACTAACTTTAACTTCCGAATTGAAATGGAGACTTACGTCAAATCCTTTGCTAAGGTCGCTGAAAAATGGTTATCTCACTCCTGATGCAGTCCTCTACCCGTATAAGAGTCAAATACGTCCTAAGATAGAGTATTGTTGGCACATCTGGGAGGTGCGTCTCGGAGCACCATTTCCTGCCTTGACAGAGTAGTAAATCGACTTCGAAATCTAGTTGGCGATGTCCTCTTCTCTTTCCTGCAGCTTCTTTCTTACAGAAGCGACATTGATAATTTTTCTATGCTCAATCAATATTTTCATAGTAGGTGCTAAACTGAGCTCCAATCTATGTTTACTCTTAATAAAACATTCACAAAAACTCTTCTAGCTACAACCACTGTCAGTAATTTCTATTTCTCCCTTTGTGTACCTAAAACTAAACAGAACTTCTATGAGCAAAGTTTCTTCGCGATAACTACCCGTCTGTGAAACACAATACTACGGGGTTGCTTCTCTTGAACTACAACGTGGTCGTTTTCACGACCAATGTAAGCAAATTCTTGCTGAGCCTTTTTCTGACAAACTCATTAACCCTTATCCTCGAGTTACCTTTAGGCCTTGATCGGGGGTGACTTGTTAGTAAGAAAACGCATAAAGACGCATCGCGTGATTTTTGTGGTGTCTGCTTATGCTCATTAGCTATAGCACTTGACTTTCTAAAAAAAACATCAGGTATTCGGATACGCCAATTCTCAAAGTACTTATGTTGTACTGCCGTCTCGAGTGCTGGTCGGTCGACTTTAATTGTCTCGCATGTGGTCGACGTCCGTCTGGAACGAATTAATCATAAGAAAAGCTTATGGTTAAGATATGTATGTATACTACGCTTAGAAATCATTAGTGTAAATGTAGGTTATTTTATACATATTACACAATCGAATTCCGGTAGGGTTGACTGGTAATGATTGACCGTTGCACACATCTTGATCTTTCAGTTCTCGTAAGTGTAAAGTCACAGTAATACGTGATCCACCCATGTCTCGCTATTGTTGAGGGCTAAGCATCCCCAGAATTTAACTCACGAATTCGGTACCAGAAAGTCTAGCCGAACTACTAGGAATAGAATTTCCATAAAACTTTTAGAATCTTTAACGTATGAGTCGCAAAGTACATTTTTCATTTGTTGTTGACATTTTTTAATTTTAATTTTTAATTTACGTATGTAAAGGTGAAATGAACTAGTAAAGTACACCAAGGGGAAGTGACGCTGGCTAAGTGGTTAACAACAAGAACTGACAACATGGGCGCGCCAAGTTCGAATCCAGTTCGTTCCACAGAAATATTACTTAGAATATTGACAACCTTCACGTTGTCCCTTCCGTAAGTACTTGATGTCTTTCTCTAAATTATTCTATCTATAAAGATATCGGGGAAACCAATGCCAACAATAAAAGCAAGAAGCATCCGATTCGTACGAAATGAATGAATGAATGAAGACATTAAAAACCTCCTTCTACCCCCGTTGTCACTGATAGACCAGTAGTTTTAGACGGGGATCATGTTACGGACGGCAAGAGAAGCCTACAAAAATCTGATTTTAATTAATGGATTGTTATAGATAATAGTTTATTAACTAGACTCTGGTTGAATTACGTTCTACTTGTTAAATATTCATGTGGTTATGTTTATTATTAGATATGTTGACTAATACATATTAGCAATTAGGCAGGATTGGCTGTAAACGGAAAGATCAGCAAAATTCATATATTTTACACTTCTTGTAATAAGTTAGAATTGTGGGAGAAAGAAGTCGATAATATTTAGGCGGAGAAGACGTCAAAAATGGACGACAGAGAGAATAATAGGCGAAGCTCTCAGCAGTCTTGAGACAACACGTGTTAATTATACTTCAGCGAAACGATAATACAATTAAGCGATGCACTTGATTAACTCTCTCTCTCTCTCCTTTTTCCCTCTCTCCACATTTGACTATTGTCATTTGCTTTCGATATTTGCCATCGATGAGATTTAATTCGTAACTTAATCATGGTGGAATAAATCCTTCGTTTTCTGAAGGTGATTTATGTGATTAATTGGATAGTTTGATTTACGAAAGAAGCAAACAAATGGAGAACTGCGTATAACAGAAAAGTCCTCGGTGTAGGGAGGATAACAGCAACCCTTGTGATATCAATAGATGTATAGCTTTAATTTGATTACATTTTAATGAACAAAAATCATTATAGTACATATTCGAAATTCTCTTGTCGATTTGATTCCTGAAAAGTGTAAAATAATTACAGTATTTATCGGTTAATGTATATATAAGTTTTGAAGCGGCATGTAGGTATGTAGGTAGGTACATAGTAACACGGGTAGTCATAACAGTATGAATATCTAGCTACTCTACCTGTGTCCATGGTTTCGAATATTGGCGAATCACGTGTTCTCTCAAAAGTAGCTTCGATAATACAGGGGTACAACGGCATTGTTACAATGATTCAACGTAGAGAGAAATAGAAAGAGAAAGAGAAAACAGAAATCAGAGAAGGTAAAAGATATTAGATTAGTATAAACTGTAAGTGTAGAGTTTCGTTCTTGTCTTGTTCCCGCTGGCATGGTCAGTCGGTTATTCACAATTGTGTGACACGCGGTCCGTCCTCGCTGTCTTTTGGGACACAATAAAGACACAAAAAGATTGTGGGTCTCTGGTGTTTTATTTCCACTAAAAGGCTTACTTGGATATGTTCTGCGGGATACGTCTCTGATGTATGCTTCTTTATGGAGCGTGTATATGGCCGGTTTGTCCTTAATAACAATTAACTGACGCAAAGAAATCTGCGCCCAAAATATATAGATGTTTATTTACTTCAATATTAGGGCATATGAAGAAAGATGTAGAGAAAGACAGTCGGTTTTTAACACTGCCTCTTATAGGATGACACCTAAAAAATGTCACTCATGCTATCGTTAATAAAAGTCAGAATCTTTCTCCAATTTAATCAATATTTGGTACAGATAAACTTCAGTCTATGCCTGACTTGTCCAACAAGTTTCAGTTATTAATGTCCAACAGTCTTTGTTTTATTGCCATTCAATAATATATGTAAACACTTTGGAGATCGTCTCATCATTAAGGGGTGTGATACTGGATAGGTTTCAAACTCACCGGACCGTAACCCTTTGTTATCTGTAGTGTTATATCAGCGATAATATCTATCAAAACATTACCCAGAATATTCCTGGACTGAAAAAGGGTATTCACAGCAAAAACTAAAGGATATGCAACGGTGAATAAATACGATTCTAGAATATTTTCTAGTCAAGAGAAACTGTATAATACTAATTTTCAAAAATGAACTCGATTTTATACTGAAAGTGAATCAAAAGTTTTGAAATATTGTCATAATTTCTACTTTGCGGTGTATACATAGCATGACCAAAGCAATACTAATAGTGAAAGGTACCGCTGCGGTTAGTAGTATCGTTGTAGTTATTGCGCTGACCCGTTGTGCATTGCTTGACTCCGTGTGTGATCTGATAGCCGCACAAATGAACGTTCAACCTTCGACTTTTAACAGAAACATGATATTCAGCCCTAAAGTCCAACCCCTCCTGAACGCAGTAAGTCTGTTACAACGGGTTGTGTCAGAGCTATGATGTCGGGAACTTCAGTTTCTGGAAAGGCCACCCTAAGGCAGATTGGTCTGATACCCAGCGATATTAGGGACGCAGCTGGGCTAAAAGGGACTCTAGTGAAACTTAAAGGCGTCTGCATCAGTATTTGTCGGCCTCTGGTCATTTTTGCCAATGCGTTTGGATAATGTACGGCAAGGACGTTCAGTCATCTATCGCAATGTAGAGTGAAGATAACAACATTGTATTCACGCATGCAAAACCGCCACTCAACGCCTACAGATGAAGTGTCTCCTCGACGACTTGGAGCAACCGCTGGTCACTATTAACCTCGATGTCAGGGGTAACCTGAAATTCTTCAAGAACATTAAGTGTTCCACATCTACGAGAAGTACCTCTATCAAAAGCAGATGATATCGACATCTCCGTGTTCGATGCTGTATTCGGGTACACTTTGCTAACAACAGCAACAGCAACACCAGTTCAAACTGCACTACTAAAGTACCTAAAATATATATTACGAGAAGCAATAAAATGTAAAATGATGTACTAGACAGAAATGATTAAAAAAGGTATTTTTTATTAAAAAATAGCAGGACGACTCGTCATTGTCAACCGTTAAATAAGAACCACTATGTCCCTTGCACAAACACTCTGAAAAAAAGATGACTTTTTTTTTACTTTTATATTTTAGAAATTTAATTTTTGGAGTGGGGCACAATTATGTACGTCGAATTGATTAGGTGGGAGAGTGGTGTAAGTACAATGACGTTTTAACGGCATTTCTTAAGAATGAATGAGCACTCCTGTGTAATCCTTCTCTCAGTATAACTATTTCTATACTTATTTTATAATTTCTATAATTTGTTAAATTATAAATCGAATAAACGTTTCCAGTGCAAATGTAGACCTCATGATATTATTGATATCATCATATTATTGTACCCCCTTTGGATTGAACTTAAATATACTTATACAATTAACCTAAGTAATGTAGACTTACAATATATATCAATGTGGATGAGGGGTTAATCATGATAAAATTCTAATTATAACTCACCGTCTCCAGTACAAAGGTAGGGGTAACCAAGATCGAGCGTGGTTGATGTTTGGGTCTCACTCGAAATAACTGTTGAATTGTTCGTCTTTCTTCGTCTATGGAAAGTCAATTGGAATTAGGGAAGCGAAGCAAAATGTCCGTTCTATGACATTCGTAAAACTTTCACTATTTGAACACAAATACGATCTGATAGAAATATGTTTCTCATCGGAGATGCTACCTAAATAAAAGTAGAAATGCGGAGACTCATAATAAGTACTAGAAAATGGTTCAGTAGATTAATAAATGAAATCAAGTAAAATACAGACATTTTACCGGGGCAGACTTGTAAACCAGATTCTGAGACGGAGAAGCTTATAATCAAGCGATTGGCAGCGTGATGGCAATCACGTTATCGAACATGCAATGATGATGATGTTGGTCGAGATTCAGAAATATTGATTTTTATCAATAATCGAAAAGTTATTCTTAAATACTTTATGAAGTTAAGCATCGTGTATTGAGATGATTAATCATGTGAAAGCCATAGATTTAAAAACCTGTCTGGTAGATGGATCATTTTCTACTTTAGACAACGGTTATAAGTAGCAACTCTTGGGAAATCAATCTGTTTTACTACGCGAAATAAGAGATGGAATTAAGAGATATCTGACCGTTCTGACTTAAGCTGGATATTGGTTCAACGGTTCAGACTATTTTCTTGATTTTAGTTATATAATATTACTTTGAAAATGATCAGTTTCAGAAATACTTCTTAATAGTAAAGGTCGCGTTTCAGTTTCGTAGGACAATGGAGGAGTTTATCGTGAAGTAAGGGTTTCCCAATCTATAACCGCAGCTTTCCTGAACGGATATTCGTCAAGTCCAGTGACAAATAGTCAATGGCGTCTGGAAACTATGTCAGGATAAGCAGAGAAATACGGGTGTTATTTTAGAGTGTTCCTTCTCCTAAACGAGTTGCCCAATGAAGGCTTGTGAATTGAGGCTAACCTGTTATTTCATTTGTTGTGCCCATTGCAGGCCGGTGATAATCAAGACAAACACAGTGGTACAGTTAACAAAAGTGTATTAACAAGAGTGTGTTATAGAAGTACTTGTCGTGATTCTGGGGCAATAACTGCCACCAATAGCTGCAACAACGCTTAGATGTTACTGTATTTATTGTGTCTGTGTAAGTCCATTAATTCCCGAAATAAGTAGATCAGCTTACATCATAACATAATTCATAGCTGGAGGGAGGACACATGGATTCATGCGTCCTGGTGTTATTAGTTAAGGTAATGCAGTTGCTCCAACAGAATTCGAACTCGGAATACCGTTCCCGGAATCTACGCTGTAACTACTACCCTACCTCGCTTCATTAAGAGTAATAATGTATCATATTAGTGAATGGATGGAAAACCAGAGAAGAGAGATTACTAATCAAACCTCCACTGGATGAGTACGGAGAGTACTGGTTCCTTTGGGGATGTATTATTGCCACTCGAACTCCAGAAGATCAACGTTCGTTGCAGCGAGTAATCAATCGTAAATTACTGTTGCTGTAACGCAAACACATTTACAACTGTTGCCGACAAACGTGTAAAGTTCCGAAAATCTGGGAATACTTGGTGTCACTCAGACTCTAGGGAAAACCACTGATTATTGCCGGTGAGCAATTACTGATAACGACATGTCTGAACTCTCCTAGTAAATAAATGAATAATAATAATAATAATAATAATAATAATAATAATAATAATAATAATAATAATATAATGATATAACTACAGGCCAATAACCTGTTCGCCAACACAACGACTGGCCAATTGTGACAGGGCGATCGAGGCCGACGGGGATCGGATATCCTGGTGGCGCACTAGTATGCATCTGGGTAATGACGCTAGACCCTACGTAGAAACGAGGTGGAGATATAAGACTAGTACATATATTCAGCGCGGATCGACTATCCAAACAAGGAGAGAAAATAGCGTCGCGTTGTCTGGCAAAAGTGGTGTTGGGTGTCAATTGCGATTAAACACACACAAAGCCGGTTATAAACCAGATGGAAGATTGGGATTTTGGTCATAATCTCTTAATCACCAAGGCTAATGGAATGTCAACACTTGGGAGATCGCGCGCGAACGCCCTCTTAATGGAGACAGAGAAAGAGAACAATTGTTTTATGATGACAATAAAATCTGAAAAGGGAAATGCCATTTTATCTGAATCGTTGAAAGGGGCACTCGTCCCCCCCCCCCCAAAAAAAAAAACTTCTGAGAGAGGAAGAGAGACAGAGAAAGGGATGAGAGAAGAAAAGGGTGTAGCAATGAACCTTTTCGATAAGTGTGGACGCGTGAAAACGCCGAGAGAACCAGTTCCCCAGAGACAGGCGAGAAAGCAAGTCAGAAGAAAATCGCGGGAGAACGAGCTGGGCACCGACCCGAACGGCCGCTATCCTCGCGGCTCGTGTTGGTTCGGCCATGAGATGCGCAAACGTGGCAAAGTAACTCCCCATCGTTTCCTTTAGATAAGTTACTTCAACTTGTGAAAATAATTGTAAATGGATTCACACACACGCATAGAGAGACAACGAATAGTTTAGTACAACAGCCACTTCTCCTACGGTAGACAGTAATTCAACGTTAAGAACAATTATTTTATCTTTGTTAATAATTATTTCATACAAAAAGAATTCGCCAAATTGTTTGCATTATTATTGTTGATTTGCTCTGCTTGAATAACCCTTTTCTTTCACAAAGACGAGATCGACAAAGCCATCACTATCATCGTCATCATCCCGACTGGGAGGAATTTCGACCGAGATATTTTTTATTGCCACTACGACGATCGGCCAGAGAGTGTTCACGGTCTGGCAAGATCTTTGTGTAGAGAACCAGAGGCGTGAGCACAGAGATAGAGACACGAGTGGAGTACCATGTTATAAGTGGCTCCGTGACACTCTGGTGAGGTATCTGTTATACGTGGCACCGCGACCAGGATATCAAACACCTGTGCATGAGTGGCCGACAAGATACCCACGGGGTCAGAGAGACGTGTGGGGTCGTATGTTATATCTGATATCATCACGCCGGATCAGAGTGGGGTACCTTTTTATAAATAACCTGTTTACCAACAATGTGGAACATCCTAACGGCACAATTAAGAAAACAAATCTACTACTCCCTGAACAATTGTCGACTGCTCCCTAAAAAACAAAAAGGATGCCTGAAAGGGAAAAGAGGGAGGCATAATCTGCTATAAATAGATCAGAAGATCCTGAAGTTGGTAAAAAGCAGAATAAAGAATATATCCATGGCATAGATTGACTACAAGAAAGCCTATGTATGGATAATCCAGAACTTAAAAATGAACACTATACCAGACAGAATTATTAATCTTATTAAGAAAGCAATGGAAACATGAAAACTAGAACTGACAGCTGGAGGACAACACTTGACTGAGATAAAAATATTGAGAGGCATTTTCCAAGGAGACTCCCTATCACCACTACTGTTTATCATAGCCATGATGCCACTAAACTGCATACTCACAAAAATGTGATGCTGGATACAAGTTTACAGACACATAACAAAGAATAAACTACCTGATGCACATGGATGGCGTTACGCTATTTGTTAAAAGCATAAAGGAACTGGAACAGCTGATACTAACGACCAGGATCTTCAGTCAGGACATTCATATGTAATTTGAAAATTGAAATTAGGCACTGCTAGAGATGAAAAGGGGAAAACTGAAGACGACAGAGGGCATGGAACTTCTCAACAAAGAGGAGATGAGTTTTAAATATTTGAGAGTTCTGGAAGCAGACACCATCAAATCTACAGAAATGAAAGAGAAGATTGGAAACGAATATTTGCAAAGAACAAGAAAACACTTTAAAACGAAATTATATAACATAAATCTAGTAAAAGGAATAAATACCTGGGTAATATCACTAATATGATACTCTGTACCATTCATAGACTGGACTAAAGAAGAACTCAGGCACCTTGACCAGAGGACAAAACATTTATGACCATGCATAACGCACTATGCCCAAAAGACGATACGGACAAACTCTACATGAAAAGAAACGAAGGGGGAGAGGACTGGTAAGTATAGAAGACTGTGGAAGACACAAAGAAAGAGCTAGATAAATACATAACCCAGAACACTAGAAGGCTAATCGTTGCAGCAAGAGACACCTTGGGAAGCACCGAAACTAGAAACAAAAAGAGAATAAAAGAAAAGTGGGAAGAAAAACAACTACGTGGACGCTGCTCAATATGGTTTTAAAACCATATCCTTCCATAAACAGAATGACTATTTAGATGAATTTGAAGAAGCCTTATTCAATCTCGCGAGGAAAATTTAATTTAAAAAACGTAAAAATGTATCGAACCCGATTGTAAGGTAAATCAACAATTTTGCTAAAAATGTAAAAACAAACCTTAATATAATAGTTCTAGCGGATAAAACAGAAAACTATTATAAACTAGATTACAACTCTTACGATAATTTGATTTATAAAAAACATAACAACTCTTACAAAATCACACCACCACAAACTCTGGACAATATAAACAAAGAGGCTAAATCCCTGCTAACATCCTTGAAAATTACTAATCACGCTGAAATAGTTACCCCGGCCACCCTAAAATTCCCCCTTAAAGACCACAAAAGTAATTTCCATGACAATCCTTCAATTAGGTTAATTTGCCCATCATAATCGGGCATAGGGATTATTAGTAAAAAAAATCTTAGACAGAATTATACCAGGAATAAGGGAAAAATATTCTTCTCACTATGGCAATCTTGCGACACTGTAATTAATTGTTTTTTTAACCTTAACGATAAATCTAGATTAAATGTCATAACTTTCGATATAAATAACTACGCTCAATCGATATCTCCAATCCTCCTTAATAAAGCGCTAATTTTAGCAAAAAATAACTCTGACCTCACTGATATAGAAATCAACTTAATATTAATAGCTAGAAGATCCATACTTAGCTTTGACAGTAAATATTGGACCAGGAAAGACACCCCTAACAATTACGACATTGTTATGGGGGTTCTGACTCTGCCCAAGTTACAGATCTAGTCGATGTTTTCCTCCTGCTTGAACTCAGACATAAGTTCAAAAATATCCAGAGGGCTTTGTACAGAGATGATGCCCCTTTTGTTTCAAAAGAAAGGCCCAAAATTTACAACAAAACTATATAGTGATCAGAAATAGACTACTATTTAATTTTATCTTTTTATTTGTTATATTGAACTGCGGACTTTATGCTAACGTCCCATTGATTTGTATGAATCCGTATGTTTCTCTTCAGTAACGTTTCAGCATTACTTTCTTTGGTTTGGTTTTTGTTGGGGGGTTTTCACGGTTGTGCGTTATGCCCCGTTCTTTACTGATCCCAACATGCAAAAGTGATTTCAGAAAAAATTAAATATCGAAATCAAGAAAGGGTTTGCATTGCTTATATTTAATTCTAGTAGAATGTCGACTTTCTTTTAATATACCCCACCTTACAAATGTTTTGATTCACTCTTAATTAGTGACGTAACTATGACAATTGCTTCTAACACATTCCTCAAATAGGCATACCTCAAAATACAAACAATAAAATGTTTATATTTTAATTTTCGTCTCAACCTTGAAATTATCATAACAATCACAATCGCATTCCAAACGCGACATTTACCCACATCCCTGACCTACATCTCGTTACTATCTATGTTATAATTATTATTTATAGATCACTTCGAGATAACCCCATTGCAACGTGAGGGATCACGTGAGGAGTTGTAACGTCTTGAGAAAGTGATGTGTTATCTCCGAAACAACACGAATAAATTGACGACAGCTTTGTCGAAATATTTTTACTATTTACTGTCATCAAATATTTATGGCCGACTCAAACTACAAGTATTGCCTTAAAATAGCCAGGTCTATTTGCTCGACGACATAAATACACGAAAAACACCAAGTAGAAGATTAGTTTCTAAAAACTAATTATCTGCCTGTCATACCGCGACTCAAGATTATTAATTCAAAATATGTCATTTTTTCTTGGCTTTCTTTGCGTTTCTTCTCAAGAGAAAAGAACTACATTTTTACGTGTAATTTTTTATCTTTAGTAATGACAGGGGAAAACACACAAGAATTAGATTTACTCAACAGAACATCGACAATAGCAATTTTCCAGTAATACCACATTGGTACATTTCCCGCCAATAAAAAAAAATAATGAAGAATCTATGCGATAATTGCTATCTTTTCTTAGTTTTGTTTGCTGGAGATTTTCGATAGAATGTTTTATTTATCTATTTTTAATTTAATTTTTTTGGAATTGTCACTAAATACGTTTGCGTTTCGTCAATAATAATAATAATAATAATAATAATAATAATAATAATAATAATAATAATAATAATAACTAGTGAGACTCCGAGGAAATTCCACGATACTTTCTACATCAATCTGTAGAATTTACTGTTAATAATAATATCATTATTTAAATAATAAAGGTCTTCCAGGTACAATACTATTTAAAACATTACTCTATCTTCTTCCGTAAAAATTATTGTCATTGTAAGCTAAATATTATTTACATAAATAAAACGAATATGTCTTCATATTTATTTAAAATTGTAGCAATTTTATCATGTCTCCTTACCGTAAAAATAACTGTCAGTTAAATATTCTTCAAATCAATAAAACGAATGTCACTTTTTCAAATGTATTTATTTAAAGTGTTATTGTTTTAGTCGACAGAACGACATGATTATATGTTACAAAAAATGAATTTAAAATGGATAAAATCGGAATTTAGACTCCGTGGATCGAGTGACGTAATTGTAAATAACATAATAAGTGAATGCGGCGAATTATTTCAAAACGGTATTCAAAAGACCCGACTGCATTTAAGAGGCAATCCACTAGGAATTATACAAACGTTTGTATTTTGAACACGCAGAAAAATGGTACAAGCACAAACCGGATACAGTATTGGAAAACAAAAATCGCAATACTCTCTGGGACATGGAGATAGAAACAGACAAATGCATAACAGCGAAGAGACCTGACGTCAACAAGAACAAAAAAAAAACTTGTTAAATCGTAGATTTCGCCATCCCAGCAGTTTATAGATTGAAGCCGAAAGAAGCAGAAAAACGAAGAAAATACATGGAACTTTCCACAGAACTAAAAGAAATATATACCATGAAGAAAATCACTATAATACCAATAATTGTAGGTGCATTACAGTTCCGAAAAACATGGAAAAAAGACTAGAAAAAATTGGAATCAAAGAGAAGATTAAGACCATACAAAGTACAACAATGATTAAAACAGTCGAAATATTAGGAAAATCGTTAACTGCAGAAACCAAACTACATAAACAACAAACGCTTACCAGCAACAGGTAAATAGAAATAGAACAAAATCACACACACATACGTTGTAGCAACAGACTCGGCTGATACCACATAAAATGGTCATGAAGGGTTAAGAAGGATAGAAAGAGCGAGAAAGGAAGAACACCAACCAAACTTATGAAAAGTTGCAAAAGTATTGAAATCTTATGGGGGCTTATTGTCACTCAACGCTGTCGCGAATTGACTGTGGTCAGGCGGCAAAACAACAACGTACTTACCTTGTGCTGTCGGGTTTTTAACTAGCCGAAAAGTTGTTATTTTTTTCTACTAACACTTATAGTTATTGGATTCATATGACCTGTACCACATGATCACTGGCTGTAGTTATAAGAGAGGGATATGTTTCTCTTTTTTCTTCTTCCTTTTAATTTGCATCTTTGGCTGGGTCTGTGCGTGTTGACTTGGTTAATCAGCGAGCCATCTTGTTACAAGTGCCCTTCAGGTTATTGTTTGTTTGACGAAGTTACACAACAAACCACATTGTAAAAGTTTTCGTATTGTCAAACTACGTCGCGGAAAAGCATTTTATTTAACAACTTAAAGGTAAGTGCTAGCGCTTCTCTCCTCGACCTTACGAGTCTTTATATTCTTTTAGAACTCGGGATTTTCTCGACAAAGCATAGTTTAACAACAAGAAGATAGACGATTCAACAATGAAATTAAAATACTCCACTTCCGGGAAACGCCGGGTCGGGACAGCAAGTACTGTATGACGAGATGGTGGCGTATTAAATAGTTTCTTTTTATGCTGTCTGAGCTAATGAACTGTTTATTTGTTTTTATCTTAATGTACTTAGCTTGTGGATTAGAGAGATTTAATCGGATCAATATCTAAAAAGGATTTGGTAAAAACAACAATCATAATGATCGACGTCTGTGATTGTTAAAAGTGAGAAAACCAAGGGTTACCAGGTTGATGTGTGCCATTTCTTATGAGGAATCTTGAGTATTTACTTTTAACTCAAAGAGAAAAAAAATTGATGCAATCTTTAGCAGACGATTGGTGTCTGTCGTCGCAGTCGTGATGAAGCTATCTGAATTGGTTCAGTTTCACTTGAGTCTTCTTTATGTTTAGCATTGAAAAAAATCGACAACCTTAATCTTCTTTCGACGCTCTCTTGGACCTTTCTGTACACACCATTTGACTCTCTTGGTGTTTCTGCTTTTCTTGTTTAACACATTTCTCTTTTTATTTGTAAAAAAAAGGCCGGATACCAGACTTGTCAGATTATAAATATCGATTGACTGAACACGAGGTCCATCACCCAATTGCAAGTGTTCATTTCAACTAATCACAACAGCCAATTTTAGCCAATTACATTAACCTCTTTACCATAAGCTAAGCAGAATTTTTATCAAATCAAAGTTGTGACTTTTTCTTATATATTTCCTTTATTCCTGTATATTATTTGCATCCAAAATATAAGATAATTGCGTATCTACCCGGCGTTGTCAGGGAGATGTATTATATTTTTGTTTCCCTATTTGTTTTTTCTCTTAATTTCTTTTAAGAATATTTTTACATTTTTGGAAAATAAGTCAAAGAAGGAATATGTTACTAAATAATCGGTTTGCAATAAAATCAATAGAAGCCTCACAAAATTTAAATCCCATAAATACTTTGGAGTTTTCTCTTTTTAACGACGAGATCGACAGTGTATATTCGTCTTTTTGTATCTCCATATATAAATGTTAATACATTTTACATATTTTCTATAACATAAATTTGTTATAAAAAGTAACATTTCATAACTATAGAAATATCTATACAATTATCGAATCAAAATGTATAAATCTGGTATATGTATAGATTGCGTATGAAAAGTCCAATGGTTTGTCTTTATATTAGACAAGCGGGAAGACAAGGGTTTGCCCGGAAATTGAATGCTGTATTGCATAATACACTGTTAACTTTTAATTTTAATTTTATATAATTAATTTTTATGTTTAGGGTCCAATGAAGTACTGGACATTGTTTGAGAGTTGCTTTCCATCTGTGGAACACATTAGCTCGGGACTGCTACCATCCAAACAACAACATGGTCGTTTTCAAGTCCAATGTCAACAAATACCTATCGAACCATCCTCTTAAGTCGTCAAACCTTATCCATATTCGTCCATCCTTTTCAATCATCTCATGCTAGTGTTCGTCATCCAGGTGACAATTTCATTAACTTTTTTCCTCGAATTGCTTTTTGGCCCTGGTAAGTGCTGACTCATTGGTACAAAACAAATGAAAGTGGTGTTTGGATCCGACAGCTCCGGACATCGCACAGCATGCCCGTACGCATCTATTCTTTACGATTGGGCAATTAACCTATGTTGTTCTTGCGAGAATAATAGTAATTTGACAAAACAATTTAAGTGAAGAGTAACATCATCACATAGGCGTTTAACTCTATAGAAGCCGATTAGGGTTAGTATTGCACAACAATGTTCGGTGGATGTCAATCAGAACAGTCTCGGCGGCTTTAGTGCATCTAATTGAAAATCACCACCGACCGGTTAATACTGGACGAGTGCCATTTCTTATTACACGTTTTGTTTTCCCACTTTTGTTTTCCAGATTGGCCGCAAGGTCCGAGATATTTCGGATGGACAAAGAAAGAGGATGGCGTCAAGACGAATACACGACGCTATTCGTTATCTTTCATTGCGCTCGGAAACTGTGGTTAAGATGGAAAATGTGACCAATCGACCAACCGCTTTTATAAGAATCTATCAATCATTATAATTATACATCTCTCTTCTCTCACACACACACACACACACACACACATGCACACACACACACAAACATAAATTTATAATTTCATTTACATAAATATCAACATCCACAGACACGTGTTTCGTTTTTAAAGACTGATCAGTATGGCTTTATCCAATCAACACATCGATCACAAGGCTCGATCGACGAACCTTATGTAACCACTGACTGTGAAGCGAAGTGTCTTACGTGTCTCGACCAACTTCATGTAGGGGAAATTTACCGTATTTAATAACGCTAATTGCTTACCGTAGAGAATTCAATTCTGTTAAGGAAAGAATCTCACATATTAGCTAAGTAGAAACCGTATTTTTCTTACATCAGAGTGGTCTCCCCTTACGTGATAAAGTAGGATGTCTTAGCTTTCTCAGCCAGTTTATTAGTTGTTATAATGTAGGATAAATTTGCCGTATTTAATTACACTAATCGATTTTCGTAGAGGATTCAATAAGAATTTTTTTTAATGTACATTAAAAGGTGAAATGGCATTTACTTAAAAGTTATTTTATAGTGGTTAATGTCATAAATTAGAAAAATTATATAACATTATTTTGAATGAGTTAGAAATAGAAATATTTAGTACGTCCTAATATGTGAAGCGTGCTGAATTGTTGGGTTGAAATTACCACGTTCAAAACAAACAGAAAAATATCTGAAAATCACCTCTTGTAATCATGAAACACTGTGTAATGTTGAATCTCTGACACAAGTCATAACTTTAATAATTATATACATATATATATATATATATATATATATATATATATATAATTATTATTATTAAATGTACCCACATAAAATGCTATGAGGAAATATAAGCTTTTATGTATCAATTTTCTGTATTTGCTTCAACAGTACTCAATACGTGAGTAGAGCCAGGTAGTATAACAAGAAGTACTACGTGGGTATGACCTCCCTAATTTTAAAACCAGATATTACGACCACAACAGCACATTTAAAAACAAAACACGCCGATTTTAAACAGCACTAGCAAACCATTATTGGGAGCTCAAAGATAGCGAATAGACAGAAATTTAGACGACCCGTGTAGATTATACCTGAAAGAGAGATTTGAAATTCTAAACTTTAAAGACCTTCAAAACCTATTAAACTGTAGAAGTGAAATAGCGAACAACTGCTTACACAGAATAAAATTCACCTTAAGTTAACAATATATGATAAATAAATAAATAAATGAACAAATAAATAAATAAAACACTAAACATAACTAAAACCTAAAATAGAAATACAAGCTTGCACGTGTTAAAATAAAGTAAGCCATTATTTCAACAAAATAAAGAAACGGAGATAGGCCACCGTATAGAAAACAGAACAATAAAATAGGAAATAGGAAGTAAAATCAACCGAACCTTTGTTTGTGAGAAGCCCAACGATTGCCTAAGAGAATAACAAAGATTCGAATTGGTTAACTAACTAAACTAAACACCACGTGTATATAAAAAGACCCGGCAAGACAAACTCCATCCGTTTTAGTCTGACAATTCCCTACGAAGATGAAACGCGGAAGCCTCTGTGTACCTTTATTGCCATAAATACATTTTCATAACTTAGTATATATATATACATATATATATATATATATATATATATATATATATATGTGTGTGTGTATGTATGTATGTATGTATGTATGTATTGAAGAGTGTTTTTATTTAAAGTTTAAATAAGATGTAAATAAAATAAATATAAATCATTCGAAGAAATCTTCCTTAAATAAACAATAACAACAGACAGCTCTTTATGAACGCATTTATTTGTTATGGCGAACGCAAAATGGGTGCTCCGCTTGACTTGAACCAGTGAATTGTGTTGTTTTTTTTCCAGTTTTTCGAAGTCTTCGCCAACTGATCTGTGCTTAAGATCTAGTCTCACAAGACGTTTGTACCCCAGAAAACCAATGTAATCCCGATACACAAAACAAATACTGTAATGTATAGTTTTTTAAATAAAATACTTTATATTAGTTCTTGTAGAACTTACGACCGAGGACATTACTGTGTTTTTCAACTAATTTATTATATATATATATATATATATATATATATATATATATATATATATATATATATATATATATATATATATATATATATATATAGCATTCTGTGGTTTACATTTGCAGATAACCTAAATAAAACATTAGGTAAAAATACTTTCAAAGCATCCATCCAGACTTACGATTTCGACAGTTTAAATTATTAAGTTTTCCAATACTGTTTAGAATTGAAACAGTTATGTTTTCAGATATATTTTGTCATTTAATTTTTGTATGCCTGCTCTGCTTGATTGTCTAGCGTGAAAGACAAAAAACTCACTTCTCCGGAAATCACATCGTTTCGTCACTTCCGTTAGCTAAGGTTAATCCGTTGGCCATTAACTTGTAAATCATTCTCTCCATTCAAGCTCATAGACTTCGTTATGTAATACTTACAACAATAATAAACAACATTTCAAGATTAATCTCTTTATATCAGCGTTCACATAAACAAATACATTTGTTTCAAATAATCTTACAAAGTAAAGTCACTTTCCCCAATACATTGGTATTAATAGCTTTATTGATATACAATCGTTATAAAAGTATGTTCCGTTAGTCAGATTCGGCACATATTGGTCCGTGTTGTTAGAAAGTAAAAGTTAACTTTCATCACTTTCTTTGATGTTTCTATTTAATTATGTCCTCTATTTGATGTTTAACATCATACATCATCGTCCCTAATAACGCTAACATTGTGTTAACACTTTATTACGTGGCATCTTATAGATAACATATAACAAAACGAGAGATCATCTACGATGGTGCTACGTAGTAAAATGCTCAATACCATAGATAGGGCAGAGGTGTTTAATAATATAGTATTACATTTTGTAATCAAAAAGTGGTCAATATCATACATAGAGTAGGCGTGTGTAATAATACAGTATTACATTTGGTAAGTGGTATATGGTTATCGCAAAAACAAGAGATGCCTACTGACCTTAGTCTTGAAAAGACCAAGACTATAGGTAGGGGGAAAACAGTCAAAAAGAAAGAGAGTTCTATAAGCCTGCTGTTCTTGGGAAGAAGCTACTGGAATAGGATGTTGTATTACAATGAGGTATCAAAACAGCGAATTGATGGAGACCACTAGACGAACGAGTCAAACGAACAGGTAGAAAAGAAGCGGGGAATAGATCACATCATTCTGAAGAACACATACCATAATAGTATTTATAGAAAAGACTGAGAATAGCAACAGCACGTCTATGATGGAGAAGGTGCCGAGAAAAAGAAATGGTAAGGCCAATCAAATTACAGATACGTTTCTGTACCTTATGAAGAACCCTCAAATAGGACAGAGATTCACCAGCCAAAATATGGCAACAGTACTCCATACATGGTCTGATTGTAGATTTGTAGAGATAGAGAATAGCCTCAGGTGTGAGAAGGTGTTTGGAGCGATAGAGAGAACCGACTTTACAAGACACAGAAAGAGTAATGGATCTAATGTATGAACTCAAAGAAAAATTTGATAAGAGAGAAAGACCAACAAGTTTCAGAGTCGATTACTCATCAAGAGCAGGGCCATCCATGAGAATCTCAGGAGGAAAAGGGGCACGCCTACGATTGAAAGACACAAACTGAGTCTTAACTAGCTTTAATGAAACAAGCCATTTCGTACCCCAATCTACAACTGAACTCAGGTCAACTTCTAGATCATCTGCATATTTCGACAGATCCGAGGGAGATGGGCGATAAAAAACACCAGAATATAGAGTTGTATCATCAGCATAGATGTTAATTTTCTGAACAATATTCTCTGGAAGATCATTTATATAGAGAAGAAACCGTGTTGGGCCTAGAATAGAGACATGAGGAACACCAGCATTGATACGAAAAAAGAATTGAGACACTGTCCAAATTACGCGCAAGCTTCGATCAGAAAGAAAAGTTATAATAATGTCAGGAACCTCACTACCAATACCATAACGGTGATGTTTGTGTAGGAGACCAGAATGCCACACTCTTTCAAACGACTTCGAAATGTCAAGCATAATGGCTCTTCTAACTCCGTAATTATTCATAAACCGAAAGATCCGCTCAGTTACAGCAGTTAAAAGATCAGCAGTTGAACGAAACCCACGAAAGCCATACTAAACATCACTAAAGAGGCTCAGACTTTCCAGAAATTAACAAGCTTGCCGTTGACTAACCTTTCAAAAAGGTTGTTAATAACAGAGAGAAGACTAATCGTACGATACTTAGTTGGATCAGACCGATCACCAGCATTTTCAAATATTGGGACAACAGATGACTCCTTCCAACAAGATCGAAAACAGGATTAGACAAACAGAGATTGAATAATGTAGAGATGATAGAAGAAAGTTCAGGAGCACAACGCTTGCGAACAACAACAGGAATTGTTCTCTTGCAGGCATTGCTAGCTCTTCTGTAGTATTGTCTTGAATTCTCAGAACCACCCTGACGATATTGATTAACGTAATGGTTACGATGGGAAATGACAGAACCACAAACAGATGAAAATCATTGAGGAGAATGAGGTTTGGTTTGAAACTTACGATGAGGAATGAAGGTGTCAATTCCAACAAGAAGCCAGTCAGTAACTTCCCTAGCAGTATCATTCGGAGACATACCAAAGATAGAACACAATGGAACGTCACATAGGAAGCTGCGAAGCCTATCCCAATCAGCCTTCCTGTAGTTGAACGTCGTTTACCTATGGAAAGGACGATCAATAGAAGACTTCACCGAAAAATTAACCTCTACATCAACAACAGCATGATCAGAAGAGCACACCTGCACTATTATGGTATTGAGCACTTTTGGAGAAAGCATATACCACTTACCAGAAAGAATGTTGTATTATTACTCACACGTGTTCCATCTGTAGTATACAGCACTTTTCTGGTCAGCATATACCATTTACTAAGTGCAATACTGTATTATTACACACACCTGCTCTATCTATTATATTGGGTACTTTTTGATTTAGCATATGTCACTTACCAAATGTAATACTTTATTACTGCACCTACTATGTTCCCCTCTATCTCTATCTCTCTCTCTCCTTCTCTTTCCCCACTCTCCCTCTGTCAAAATAGTTAGATGAGAAATGATGTTGAAGAGAACAATAGTTCGAAAAGAAATACAGTTGATGAAGACAATAGTTCGGCAAAAATGTAATTATGTAGTAATTTGTTACTTTTCGGAAAAATTTCCGAGCCTAAATAATCCACGAGAAAGATGGGGAATTAGCGTTTCTCAAGGCTCAGCAATTTCTTTATACATAATATTTTAAATCGCTCTAAATATCGATGCCCCTGAGTAATTCTGTTCTAGTTGACCTCCCAAAATGTTTAATATTACAAAAAAAAACATGTTTATATTCTGTCCCAGACAATGTTGGAAAATCATATATCAGCTTTGTGGGTGTGTTATGTGCAGTTTGTTCTTTTAACTGAACACACATAGATACACAGACAACTTGAATGGGGAGAACTTGAATGCCTACTGGGGCGAACTTGAATGCCTACTAGACACTGTCCTCGAGTGCTTAAGGTCTCTCTGTACAAGGGTTTGTCAGATATCCTGACATGAGGATACTACCCATCTGAAGTAAACCCTGGCCAAATATTCAAATTAAAATGAAAATGAAAAGAAACTAAAAGATTACAAACTGGCAGGATGTCGCCCAGAATAAAAAGATCCCCTCAGAATGGCTACGCACTGGGTCATATGAGGAAAACAACGGTGCACCTTCTTCTAGTGATGTTACCACAAGCAACATCACTCAACTGGACACTCCACCAGACCAGCCCAATTCTGGTCCTGGAATCCGACAAAATGACCACCAGAAAAAGAAACTATAATCAAGTAAAGTGGTCAATTGAGGAGAAGAAAATTATTCTCCACTGCTTCGCCTATTCAAGGTATGAGAAGTGGGGAAGAAAGAAAAAAAATGTATTCGAGGCTCAAATAAGGACGTGTGCCCTACCGAGAGGAAAATATCAAACACTACAACTAAAAATCTGCTTTCGATCACAGATATATAAATATCTCCCAAAAGATTGAAAGATACAATCGAAGCAGAAGCTGTTGGTGAAGCGATGTTTGACTTCAGAAAGACCAACAGTACTGAATTTTCCCAAACCCTATGGAGCAGGGAGGAAAAATGGGTGCTTATATGGGCAATGGAGTATGCCAAAACAAAACACCAAAAACTGTCAGAAAGATGCCAAGAATAGCAAATTATTTTCAGACACCACTGTCCAAGCAAGAAGGACATTGTGAAGGAAAAACTCACATGTCAAAAGTACAATTTCTTGAAAAACAATGCCTTCTCCACGGACCAAATTTCCGAGATGAAACTAGATATCCGTGAGATGGTTGAAGACAAGATTTGCTCAATCAGCAACTTCTTCCCTGTGCTGGGGTATTGTTAGGCCCAATCAAAGGACAGTAGAACAGGATATCCGCTGACCCAACTACCTGACATAAAAGCACCGAGCCCAAGCCTACCACAGACAACGCAGATGCGTCCCAAAGAAAGCATACCACTAAAAAAATTACTTTTTTCAAGGGTCGTTCCCCACAGGCGCACGTGAAGACGAAGAACACCACCCTGGGCAAACAGCCAATACAATGCCCCGCCTGAACAAGAGACACTGGATACAGACCAGATGGAACTGGAGGAAGAGCTGGCAAACATGATAGAAGTAGCACGATGCCTGGCTGTTGGAGGTCGACCCAGACTGGTAAAAATCGATGGTAGTAAAGCCTTCAAGACTCTTGTCACAAGGGTTAATGATGCCCTTACAAGGATCGTCCCAAAGAATGTGTCTCTAAGTGAAATAAATCATGCAACTTTTGGTGCAGCATGGTTCATGCAATCAAAACTTTTACACCAACACCAAGAAAGAAAAAAGAGTGAAACTTGAAGAGCAAAGCTTATGACTCAGCCTGGAAGAAAACACTCCAACAAAAGATTGATAATCTGAGAAAAGAAACCGCTCAAATATATACCTTTCTGTCATGTAAACACCCAGGAGAAAAATTGAAAAAGAAGGTGAAGAAACTTAAAACCAAGTATTTCCTTCAAAACCCACCGCAGCTTAGAGACAAGATAGCAGAACATCAAGCTGTAATATAAACCTTAGCTGCACAAATAAAATAACAAAACAAAAAAATATGAGTCAAAAAGAATAAATCAACTCTGTGCGACTAATCCTAGGATGGTGTATCGGAGCCTCATAGGAGACGAAATAAAAGTGTGCCCTCCGCCTACCCAAGAAGAAGTATTAAACTACTGGATGCCACTCTATGAGGACCCCAAACAACATCAGGAAAAATAATGGATCAACACCATTAAAGAGAATAACAAGGAGAAACCAAAGATGCCAGCCCTGGAAATTACCAAAGAAGTTGTCTGCAGGAAAGTAGCCCAGTATAGTAATTTCAAGACCTCGGGAATTGACAATGTTCCAAATTTCTGGCTGAAAAAACTGACAGCACTTCATCATCACTATGCCAAGGCGTTCAATAGAATCATCAGTGGTGATGAGGAGCCACCGGAATGGCTTACTGTAGGCAATACGTCCCTTATTCCCAAAAGTTAGGAGACCCATTTGGTTAACAAATACAGGCCTATCTACTGCTTAACAACAACCTACAAGCTGCTAACAGAGGTTATTGCTGATGCAACATATAAACGTTTAGCTGCCGGCGACTACATTGAAAGTGAGCAGAAGGGATGTACCAGGAAAAGACTTGGCACAAAATACCAACTCCTTGTAAACAGAACAATCCTGGCGGACGGTAAAAAGAGGCAAAGAAACTTCTCAATGGTCTGAATTGATTACAAAAAAACTTTTGATAGTATACCTCACTCCTGGATACTCCGCTGATTTTTCTTGTACAATGTCCACGAAGATATTAATTCATTCCTCCAAATGCAAATGACCAGATGGCGCACATCAATCACGCTTCACCATATGGAAGGAAAAATTCAGACTCCAAACGTTACGATTCAACGAGGAATATTCCAATGAGACAGCATCTCACTGCTTCTTTTTTGCCTCACAATGGATCCACTGAGTAAGCTACTTAAACGATCCAATGCTGGATACAACCTTAGCAGAGGCAAAAAGAAGGATGAAAATAAAAGAATAAATCATCTCCTATTTATGGACGATCTCGAACTCTATGCAGAATCTGAGAAACAACTAGTCTCTCTGATAGAAATTGTAAAAGATTACACAGAAGACATATGCATGGAGTTTGGATTCGAAAAATGCGCTAACTGCACAATAAAGAAAGGGGAAAAGACAGCATCAGAACATCTTAATATTAACACTGGCTCTATTGAACACGTAGAAGATGCTGTCTATAAATACCTTGAAGTAGAGGAGAATGAGCCCCGAGAGAAGGTACAAAGAGAATATATTAAGCGCCTGAAAAAAGTCCTCACATCTGAACATTCATAAAAATATAAAATAACTGCCATAAACCAACTGGCAATACCTGTCTTTCCTACGGGTTCGGCATTATCGATTAGCCACAAGGCTACATAAAAAAAACTTGACATAAAAACTCGGAAAATGCTTGCACTAAATGAAGTCATTTACCATCAGTGTATAGACAGGCTATACTTACCGCGAAGAGAAGGTGGTATGGGCCTCATTGAGATCAACCATGCCTACCGAGCCTCAATGGTCAGTGTGGGGCAATATATAAAGAGCTCCTGTGATCAAAAATGAGAATGGTGAATGAACATCACACCAAATACCTTCCTCAGCAGACCTCAACAACAAAATAGCCGATAATTTCATTGGAAACACACTGGAGAACACTACCGAAGATTATAACAACCCAGCAACCCTGATCGCGCGCAAGAAGGAGCAGAAGACCAGAGTAGAAGGATGGCGACATAATAAAAGAGCAGGAAAGTTAATTGAAGAACTTAACAAGAGCTACATCGACAAGGAGGTTTCACTAAAATGGCTCAAGATTGGAAATTTCCCGTTCGATGAGAAACGGATACTAATAGCTGCACAAGACCAAGGCCTACTTACGAATGGATTAAAGAAAATGGCTGTTCTACAAAAAACTGACCAGTGCAGGTTCTGCTACTCGGCCATTGAAAGTCCAAGCCACCGAATGTCTGGATGCAAGATCCTTTTGGCTGATGGCTATTACACTGCCCGCCACAACAAAGTATGTAAATACCTACATTGGAAGATCTGCGGAGAGATGCAGCTTGAAAGATCACTGAACATCTGGGAACATGAACCCTCACCCATAACATCGAATGGAAAAGTGACAGTGTTCTATGATAAAGACATACAGGCGGGTAGATAGATAAAAGACAAGGCCATCAAACCAGACATTATCATCTGGAACAAACCAGAAAAAAACTGCTCTCATCATTGATGTAACCGTCCCAAACGACTATGGTCTCAATAGAGCCGAACGGGAAAAAATAACAAAATATCAAGACCTCAAATATGATTTTAAAATAACATGGTCCTTCGATGAAATAAACATCATACCGGTTGTAGTGGGGCTACTGGTCTAGTGAAAAAAAATATAAGAAAATACTTAGAAACAATCCCGGGAAGACCAAACTGTAGGGTGGTACAGATAGATGCCCTAAAAGAAACAACATCTATCCTTAAGAGAGCTCTCGGATATAAATTTTACTCATAGGGAAATGCTGTGTAAGCCTCAAGGGGAGGGTTCATTTCTTTAGATAAACTAAGTTAAAATGATAAAAAACAGACAACTGCACTTTATTTAATAGAAGATATATATATATATATATATATATATATATATATATATATATATATATATATATATATATATATATATATATATGAGGTTGGTATTTATGAAGGCTGATAGCAATGCAGAAAAACCGGAATGGTGAACGAAAGTATAAACAAAATAAACAATCGAAGAACTTTCTTCGATTGTTTGTATATACTTTCTTTCACCACTTCTGTATTTCTATCAGCCTTTATAAATACCTACATGTATATATATATATATATATATATATCATTATTTAAATATTTCCTATATATTATATCATATATATATATATATATATTATTTCAATATGCCTATATATTATATATATAATATATAGGAAATATTGAAATAATATATATAATATATATATATATATATATATATATATATATATATATATATATATATATATATATATATATATATATATATATATATATATATAGGAAATATTGCAATAATGAAACAAAAGTAAAGTGACATACTTGACAAGTTTATTATAATAATCAGGTGTTAAAACAAGGAATAAAATAAATAAATATATATTATATGTGTGTAGTGGAGGAATGATTATGGTTAACTATATTTTTTTATATATTTTTTATTATTCTAGTACGGGTGGTAAAAAATATTTTGGGCCAGAAAAAAGATTTTGATCACGAACTGAGATTTTTTTATCAATGGAGTGGTCTGATCTGAAGCGAGAACTTCAGTATAAACTTATTTTATGTAAAACTAGCATTTTAATTCCACGTCAGACCACTACATGAATCTTCAGTGTAGTTTGATTAGCAAGTGTTTCCACACTGAGATTCAAAACCCTAACACCAGATCACATCCAACTGTAACCAGCGATTTCCAGTGTCGTGCTTCTGTGCTAACTACTGACAGCACGGAAAATGTGTAACGCTGAGTATTTAATTTGTTCTTAATTTTTTCCCCTCTATTCTTATAGAAAAATCAAAACTAAAATTCTGAAGAAATTTCAAAAGCACGCAACTTTCGTAACATAGGGGATGGAAAAACATTTTGTG
>OY744520.1:40073995-40091495 GCA_963556195.1 Sepiola atlantica
CATAGCATTTTTATTAATGAATTTAATATATTTATTTGATTCTAACTGTACATACCTGACGTTGCTCGACTGTCTCTTTACTTTACTTACTATTTTTGGTCCAATTTATTTCAATTTTTTCGAGAAGTTTTTAACCCCAGGGATAAGTCGTGATCTGCACAGGACACATCAAAAGATGTACCGTAGGGGGCTTTCTGCTCAATAGAAAATAGGCGGCATTCTCTGTCCGTGTTTCAGCTCAATAGAACAGACTACCTTAAAAGGTAATGGCGATGCCGACCACACCCAGGTTTAAAGTCGCCTAGAAAAAACATCCAGACTGTATTTTGATGTACGAATCTCTTAACTCTCTTTTTGACCTGTTGCACTTTGCTATTGTTTGCTAGTAAATTTTAATTTTACCTGCAATTGAATTTTTTATTAAACGTTTTACGGTAAGAAGAAAAAGGAAGCGGTAAGTAAGCAATCGTGAAATCTTTTCAAGTTTTATAAATTCAGTGAACTTTTCTTAAGTTAAAGCGAGATTACTGATTAAAACAAGACATACACAAAGAGGACTAATCATCTAACACATAAAGTTATCTTGTAGAATTTTCAAAGTCAGACCAAGAGAGTAATCCGTCTGACATATCGATACTTGATTTTAACTATCCGATTTTTTCATTGTTCTTTTCCACTATGTTATAGGCAGAGATATATTTTATTTAGTGGCAATTCTGAAAATATTTATTCCTGCTACGAAAACATATAAATTATAATGAAAGTGGTGTAATACAGATATTCCCCGAAGAGTAGCTTTCCTTGGAAGCATTTAAAATTCTCAGCTAATTATCATCTATTAAAAGATTGAAAAGTTTAGAAGCTATTTAAATCCAATAATTTTATAACTAGAGATTAAAAACACATAACCTTAACAAATTTCATTTCTAGTTTTCTAAGAATTTGGTGCATTTGATAATATAATGATCAAACAATAATTAAATTGAACTTTAAAAATCCTACTTAAAAATGTTTAATATTACATGGAAAAACCTTTTTTAATTCAATAATAAATACAAAAAATAATACTTTTGTAAAAAATAAAAATATAAACATAACAGCGTAGTTTAGGAAAGAAAAATAACAGTACAATGACTCCCGGGTAGCGCCGGGCAGGTTCAGCTAGTACGTAAATAAATTACATTTTTTTTTTTTAAACTGCCTCAAACAAGATAGCTTTACATGAAAACAGGGTAAGGTGGAGGAAGAGATATTGCATTGGGGTAATACCGTCCAGCACACACCGCATATAAAATGATAGACACAAACACCTACGAGAAGGCGTATACTTCACGACAAACGTATCAACAAGTCAGTATCTGCGAATACAAGAAACGAAACTCCAAAGAAACCACGTATGTATTCCATGAGAAATTGGCTGGAACAAAGAACCGGGAAAAGCAATATCCAAGTATTACAGCGACTGTTACGAAAGACATTTGGACAAAAAGTGTTTCTATTGGTTCACACAAAGATGTTATTCTCTGCATGGCCGACATTCAAGTTTTTAGCAAGAACAAAGAAGGAATTCAAAATACTGACATTTTAATTTAATTCATTAAATTGTATTAGCACGTGATTCACGAAATTGTAAGGAAAATAAATTTGCTTTTGTCTTTTATTCTATGTTTTAGTTATATCAAGTCATTCCAGATGTTTATTCTCTGAAATTTAATAAGTAGGAATAGATAATGAGACTGTATAAATATAATTTTATTTATACAGGTTGTTTGGAAAATCAATAGCATAACTTCGGAACTGTGTTCTATATGTTTAAATGATTACAATCCCAATAAACATAGCTCTGGAAACGCTTGGTTTCCGAATTAAAGACAATTACTGATCAACTTCTTTATTGTAAACCTTTAACACGTACAATTTGTGTGATAATGCACTGCTATGTCTACATATGCGATAGGTAAACACTATCCCTGTGACAGGATCACAGGTAAAATAAGCATGGGTCTGGTGTTGCCACATACACTAACAAATTAACTAACAACATGATAAAATAATGACACCAAACAAATTTGAAAGCCTGGGTGTCATGATTGGCAGGAGCCCTAATATTGGGTAACTGTTCGGCATTCTGCGAATGTTGGTCGTTCTTATTTCAGGGAACCGATTGCAACAGATCAAATACAGGTAAATAAATATGATCGGTGCAAAAACACGCAGAAGAAGAAATAGACCACAACATAAATTAAAATAGTAATGAATTGTATTACAAAAGCAACCCGTACACAAAGAATCTCCTTTACAGAACATAATACCGACGTTGTGCCATCGATTTTTCAAGTATGTATATCACACATATGTATTTGAACATGTCGTAATATTTAGATGCGGGTTAGTAAAAATAAGTTTAGAATCGGGAAATTTTCGCGTATAGTTAAAATTAAACAGAGAATTCCATTAGAAGTTAGAGTTTGAGTTCGAGCTACGTGTACACGTAGTTGCGTTACGGACGGGAAGTCTAAAATGATATGTAACGAATAAGCAGATCAGATCTTTCGCTTTCTTATTGGGGCCGCGGTAGAGAGTGGTTGGTTTCCGATTCCCCTATGAAGAGAGAGAAGTCTCCGGTCAGTCTCGAGGGGCAATGGATACCCACTGTGGGGGTTTTAGCGCGGGGAGTCTATGTGAAGGAAGTGTTTTGAAATAACCCCACCCACTTGTCTCAGTCGGAAGGGGGGAAAAAATGAAGAAACTGAGGGAAAAATATACTTATTATTCTGAAGATGGTGATATTATTACCGAAAGCGCTCAAGTTCAAAAAAAAATGTTTTTAAGATAAATAAATAATTTATTTTTAAAAACAATAATCTGCGTTGTGAAGGTTTTCTAAATATTTTATAAAAAAATATTCTTTATCTTTGCCATTTCGCCAACGCTTCTAATGTGTGAATTTCAAATATATATATATATATATATATATATATATATATATATATATATATATATAGGGGAGGACTTGCTTACTAGACACAACTCTCGGGTGTATTTGGTCTCTGTAAAGGAGTGTGTCAGAGACCCTGACATGAGGATACTTTTTATTTGAAGTAAACTCTGAGCAAATATTCAAAAAATAGTGCGCTGTCTCCTCAAGCTATCCTGCACGTCTCCCGAGTTGCGGACGGGGACACCTCCTCTATCAATAGAGGACAGCTTCGAATAATGAATTAGAAGCCGTTGGCAATGAGGAAATAAATGATAAAAATATGAATTTTAAAAAATGCTGGCAGGCCGGCACCCAGGATAAAAAGGGCCCATCAACTCGTTTATACACCAGGCGGGAAGATGTAAGCAATGGTGTGAACCTACTTGCCTCTGGAAATGGTGCTCCAACCATGACACAGGCCAACCAGGGTCAGGCATCAGGCCTTGAGACAAAAGGTCCTTGTCCCTATCTCTATTAAATGCAGCAACAAAAACAAGAAATATAACAGGCTTAAAAGAAGGTGCTATTGTTTTGCTACCACTACTCAGAGTTTGAAAAGTAGAGCAAAGCATCCAATGAAATCCTGGCAAAAAAGATTCAAATATCTACCCACTCTGAAGAATATATATATATATATATATATATATATATATATATATATATATATATATATAAACAATAACAAATATTTATATATATAGTCTTTTGTCATTTTTGTATTCTTCGTCCGCTCTTGACAAAGCCCACGTGAAATTTGGGCGAAACGTTGAGCGAAAAGGTATTCCGCTTTTCCATTTTTTATTTCATACCGTCGGATTATTTTTATCCTTTCATATACTCATATATATATATATATGTATATATATATATATATATATATATATATATATATATATATATATATATATATGCATATAATATATATATAGAGAGAGAGATATAGATATAGATAGATAGATAGAGAGAGAGAGAGAGGGTGATCAAGAGAGAGAAAGAGAGAAAGTATAGGAGGAGCACTCAGCATACTGCTGTATTGTTATTACTATTATTAAGATATACTCTGTATTTAGCGCTCTTGAAAATATTTCTAAAATATGCTTGAATATGATATATAAACAAGTTATGCAAAAATTATTTTCAAATAATCTCAACATCCTCTTAGTTATTCAATCACTTGTTCGTTTATTTTTCATTCATAGCAAACTGTTTCTTTTCAAAGAAACATCAAAATAAAATTAATGGCGGCGATAGGAAAGCACGCCTTTCATTTCTTTTAATTGAAGGGCATAGTAATAGAGTTCCTGTTAGCTTTTCATAACAATTCGTAAATAGAAGCAAAATTTGTAAAATAAAAGAAAAAAGAAAAACTATGCGCCATTTTATATTAATAGCTTCAAATTATGGTCTCTCTATATATATATTTATTTATTTCTCTGTCTTTTTAGCTGTATATCTAACACATAAAGTTGTCTTGTAAGATTTTAAAAGTTGAACCTGAATAGCATTTAGGTTGGTATATCAAACTTTGATTTTTACTAGGGAATTTTCATGTTTTCTTGTACCATGTTTTTGACACCGTCAAATGCTTCGACCATTTCCAGGATTAACTCAGGATTCTCCGTCGATACTCGGGACTGAATCTGTAAGTTTTGAAATACTCCTGATGCCCACTCATTACAAGTACATATTTCTGTTAACTTTTTGGTTGAATATCCATTTTTTAGCCATTCTTAGCCATATTACAATCCTAGTTTCAAATAAGAAAAACATTGTTACTAAACTTGGCATGAAATAAAAACTGAACTTGATGCCAGGGAACAAAGGTAACATACAAAATTATTTTGAATTTTTTTAAAGTTTGATCTAAATAACAATTAAACTGAGTTCTAACGTTTGCTGTACCATGTTATTAGCACTATAATAACATACTTCGCCAATTTTTTTTTTTTTTTGATTATGTAGTCCCACTCCTATTGGAAAAAATTCTCAATTACGACCAAAAAAGCAATCACAAAATGAAACAATTCATAATTGTTTTTATATGAAAAGAATTGCCTCCCTTTAACTAAAGCTTTATAAATGTAAACAAATAATAAAAATCTAATATAACTTCATCACGGACAGCACCGGGTAGGTACAGGTAGTATAAAATCCGAGTTTTGAGTTAAACAATCTTATAAGTAAACATTCAGCTGTTTCTCCAAATCATAATTACTCCTTGTTAATTGCATACAAAATGGATATGCAGAATCGGTTTTATACGTGATTATCAATATATGTAAAAAGAAAAACACAATTCCAAAGGAAAATAAATATATAATCTGTTTTACATACGCCTTTTTTCTTTCATTGTTTTACTTGGTGCCGCTGATATATATATATATATATATATATATATATATATATATATATATATATATATATATATATATATATATATATATATATATATATATATATATCAGCGGCACCAAGTAAAACAATGAAAGAAAAAAGGCGTATGTAAAACAGATTATAGTATTTATTTTCCGGGGTTTCGAATCGCATGACCGGTAGTGAATAGTCATATCTCTATGCTGGTGAGTCCCGATTGAAAAAGGACGAAACGTATACGTACATAGATAATAAACAATAACAAATATTTATTATTTGTCGCTCCTTGAAAGTAGAGCACTGTAATTGGTAGTATTAACATAGCATGACGTCACTTGCTTATAATGCATCATTCCTTCCCTTAATAGAAGTAGAATGCCTCGACGTCAAAGCCACCGTTAAAGTGTTAAAATTATCATAGTTTATTCGCTGTTTACAATTGGCCCAGCGATTAGCGACGTCGGACTGGAGTTGAAAAATACTTGAGGTCCGGGGTTTCGAATCGCATATCTCTATGCTGATGAGTCCCGATTGAAAAAGGACGAAACGTATACGTACATAGATAATAAACAATAACAAATATTTATTATTTGTCGCTCCTTGAAAGTAGAGCACTGTAATTGGTAGATAATAAACAATAACAAATATTTATTATATATATATATATATATATATATATATATATTACAGTGTTTTTCACCTACAGTCGACGACGTTTCTGGCTCTCTTACCCTCATCAGTGTAGGAGTGGCGGTTGCAAGCGGTCGCATGGGCTCGAACGCCGTTTGTAGATTCAGGCTAGAATCGTGAGACAAATTCTCAGGACTACGTAGCCGCGAGAAATAGACACAGACAGTAGTTGAAATAAAGATACACTTTCCCGGGAGGCGAAGAAAGTGTCATTGCTGGACTGGATAACTTTGTCAGCTCCTTCAATTTCTCGTATTTGGACTGCTTTTTATAACCTGGATTAATCCTCAGTCAACCCTCTGGATGTCTTTCCTGATTATGTTTTTAAAATTGTATGACCTGGATGGATTGTATAGATTCAACAAAAAAGTATGTTTTGGGGTTGATATATTTGATGTTATGTATTTTTATGTATTTGTGTATATATTTTTATATATTTTCAAAGTTTAATTTTATTACCTGTAGTGGTATAACTGCGGTAATGGTCCTCTGAGGAGAAGAATTATCTTTGAAAACTCATGAGCTAAGGACTTTAAGATACTTTGCTTGAACTTTGAATTCTAATAAAATTTGATTGACACCTTATTTTATTACTTCATTTTATATTATAATATTAATGCTCTATCCAGTATATTGAGCTTCAGTTTTTATCCGGATGTTTCACTAATTGACGCTTATATCTTTTGCTAGATTGCTTCATATATATATATATATATATATATATATATATATATATATATATATATATATATATATATACAAACATTGTTAAAAATAACAGAATTCATCTGTTTAATTATACCTTTTTTATTCTTTCAATTTTTCTGATGGTCTTTTTTGTATTAAAATCAAAAAAAAATTGATAAATGTTCCATAGGTTTTACAGGTTTCACGAACGCTTTCGATTCTTCGTCGAATTATCTTCAGGTGTCAAAAGCAAATGAACAAAAAAGCATATATGTATGGCATATATATATATATATATATATATATATATATATATATATATATATATATATATATATATGTATATGACGTATATATATATATATGACGTATATATATTTATATTTATATATGTATATATATATATACGCATCATATATATATATATATATATATATATATATATATATATATATATATATAACCCATACATATATGCATATATGATGAAAATTATAGAAGTAATAATATAATAATTATAACAATATAATAATTATAGAAATAATAATCTAATGTGATGGAAAATGACAAAGATTAACCAAAATTATTTATATATTTATCGATGTTTCGTCTCTATTTCAAGACTTTTACAAGATAGTTCATTTGAAGAAAATATATAGTAGTACAATATTTGAAAATATGTGATGCGCTTGTAGCGTGAAAAGAATTTTTGTTTTCAAACGAAACATAGTCATTAGAATTTTAAACATGTAGTTCGACTATGACGTGAAAATAATGTTTTTCTTCTTTTTTCGAACGAACTAATGACGTTAGAATTTAAAGTGTGTGGTGCGTTTATGAAATGGAATGAGTGTTTTTACGCATATATACATTGCTTGTATATATATATATATATATATATATATATATATATATATATATATATATATATATATATATATATATATATATATATATATATATATACAAGCCATATATATATATCGTTCAGTGGAGATTACCCAGACTGTTCTGTGGATGTCTTCATGTGTCATATTTTCGTCTCAGGCACCAAACGTTATACTATCGTTTCATGGGGAGTGTATTTTGGTGTGTCTGAGCCTTGAGGACGTCTCTGGAAAGGTTCTTATCGCCCTGGCACGGCACTACCAGCTCCTGGGGTTAACCATAGTCAAATTCCACTTCATGGATTGGTTAATCCCATCCGATGGTTTTACGGGAATATAATTGTTTCTACGTTTAAACCCACGTTGGCAAAGTCCCTTAAACACAATGATAATGTGATATTTTAATGAGTTATGTCGCCGTTGTACAGTTTGGCAGTTTGGTCGTTTATTAAAGGTGTCATTAATTATCTCCAGAGAATTAATTATATAGGACGTTTTGCTAGAATTTGTAACGCTTTGGAAAACGGAAGCAAACAACCATTTTTTATTAAAAAATATATAAGTAGACTTTGTTCATTTCGACTTCCGAAAAATATAAAACCTCTAATGTCGGCGAGTTAACTGCTAAATTCTGTATGTATGTATGTATGTATGTCTCTCTCTTTCTCTCTCTCTCTCTCTCTCTCTCTCTCTCTCTCTCTCATCGCAGTCAACAGTGGAGAAGAAAAAGAGGGTATACGTCCCACAAGAGAGAAAAGAACACAAAACAAAATGAAGGAGACAAAGATTGTTTCCAGTTCAACCAACAGTTGATTTAACCTTGTCCTTTCGAACGTACTCAACGGTACGCAGTTTTACAACAATCTGTCAAATTCACAGTCAGCTGCGAAGTTTATCTACAGCACGCTTCTAATGCGACGTTTTAATGTGTAATAACACAATTGTCTTGATTTACTTGCCTCCCCACAATGGCAAAGTCAGGTACAAGGTTTTCAATGTTGGGAAATCCAGCTGCACTAAAAGCGGAATTCATCCTTGTGCCATATATATATATATATATATATATGTGTGTGTGTGTGTGTGTGTGTGTGTGTGTGTGTGTTATTGCTTATTATCTATGTACGTACACGTTTCGTTTAATAATCGGGACTCATCAGCATAGAGATATGACTATTCACTACCGGTCATGCGATTCGAAACCCCGGATTACGAGTATTTTGCAACTCAAATCCGACGCCTTAACCACTCTGCCAATTTTGAACAGCGAATAAGCGGTGATAATTTTTACACTTTATACGGCGGCTTGACGTCTAGTGCGTTCGACTTTTTTAATGAAAGGAACGATGCATTTAAATCTAGCGACGTTATGCTGTGTTATAGTTAGAAATTCCGAATAGATCTAGTCTCAATTACAATAAACAAGCTCAATACGTAGCATTAAATCAAGCTCATACATGTATATATATATTTAAAAATGTATTATTATATCATTTTATGATCACTTATAACCGAACTAAGTCATCATTGTTTTTAAAAAATCCGCATAGTAACTAAAACGTTTGGGTAGTTTACCATGATAGAAAACAGACTCTTGTTTTTAGAACCGAGATGTAAACACGAAAAAGATCGAGAAATCAGTAGAATCAAACGTTCATTCGTTCATCAAAGAGAGTTTAACAAAACCATAACTAGAAAAAAAACTAATAGGGTACAAATAAATACCAATTTAATGTAAGAAGTCAACGATGTAAAAATCGGTTAAATAGCGCTTCCATACACGTTACATAAAGTTGGTATTTATTTCAGCTTCTTTTGGGAATTTTAAAGGGTTTAAGTGCGCATAATATAAGCACACCTTCTCATTTGAAAATTACAACATTTTGAATTTGTATTACATTTGATCAATATTCATTAGGCACTAATTAAGCAAGATTCCTTGAATTTAACTTTCATTCTCAAGATTTCCTATTATTATGCCTTAAATTTGAGATATTTTTAGAATGAAAATCATTTAATGGATTTTGATCAAAATTGAACTAAGGATTCTAGAAATAAGGTTTAGTAGCATTATATATTGATTAAGGGGATATAAAATTGGTATAAAATTGCTATATTCGGGTAATTAATTTTACCCGTCTTTGGACAGGTATTCTTCTAGTATATATATATATATATATATATATATATATATATATATATATATATATATATATATATATATTTCACATACTTATATTCAAATATAAATTTAATAACATAAAGCAATTGTAATAATGTAAGGCTAGAGCTATGTTGTCTTCAATATTTTTATACCATATTCAATGTTAGTGAGAACAGATTCATATCATTTCACAAAACTTGGTTTTTATTCAGCATACAATTGTTTCGACTTACTTCAACATATATGTAAAATGCTCCCGTGTATTTATTTTCTTGTGGCTATCCTCCTTGTTTTTTCATTGTGTAAAGACACTAAAACTAATACCGCCTGAAGATGATTTGACGATTCAAATCGAAAGTACTTGCAAAAAAGAAAAAAGAATGGAGCAAGAAACCCATGGATCATATTTGCATCAATTTGACTGAAGCATTAGATGGACGATTCGGAAAATTGAAAAAATAAAAAAGTCGCATCAAACAAAACCACTCCGTGTTATTTAATAATGTTTGCCTATATATATATATATATATATATATATATATATATATATATATATATATATATATATATATAGGGTGACTAAAAAAAAACGGGCCCCGTGTACACTTTATGTGATATCTCCTTTATTTATTCACCAATTGCCCTTATTTTACAGGACATGGCAGAATCAACGACCTTGAGTACACCAAGACCTCAGTGGGAGCTGGGACAAAGAATACACTGTGTTAAATTTTACTACAAGACAGGCTCGTTTAAGAAAACCCAGGACAGTTTCATGCATCAGTTCGGATGTGAAAAGGCTCCACCCAAAAGCAGAATTCAGAACTGGGTGGACCATTTCGAGAAGTATGGGACCGTGGAGAATTTCAACGCTGCCAGTGAGAACCGTCCAAGCCACTCGGCATGTCCCAAGAAGCGGACAGCCGAGCTGGTCGAAAGTGTGAGAGTCTCTCCAGGAGAGTCCGAAACGCTCTGTGCGTAAGCGAAGTCAGTCCCTGGGTATCTCCCGTGAGACTTGCAGGAGAGTGCTGGTGAACAATATCAGGGCTTACCCATACAGAATACAGACGCTGTAGACCCTTACAGCCTCACACAAGAAGCAGAGGAGCGCTATGGCAGTCAAGATGCTCGATAAGATCGAGGAGACACCAGGTTTCCTTAACATCCTTTGGACCTCAGATGAAGCCCACTTCCATCTTGACGGAAAGGCGAACTCCAAAACAAAATGACCCAATGAAGTAGCCACCAAGCCCCTGCACTCTCCTAATTGCACGGTGTGGGCTGCAATCTCGGTCAGAGGCATCATCGGACCAATCTTCATCGAAGAATCTGGCGCAGCAGTGACAGTCACCAAGGAGCGGTATGTGGAGGTCCTCAAAACCTTCAAGAGTGAGCTCCAGACCCTCTACCCGTCGCTCATGAGCAAGTTCTGGTTCCAGCAAGACGAAGCAAGTTCTCACACCTCAAACCTGTCCTGAGATTGGCTGAAAGAGAACTTCGGAGGCCGATTGATCAGTCTCAAGACTAATTTTGAGTGGCCACCCCATAGCCCGGACCTAAGCCCCCCCAGATTATTTCCTTTGAGGCTATCTTAAGGACAGAATGTACGCAAGGAAACCCAGAACCATCACGGAAATCAAGGAAGCCATCAGGGAGGAGATGAGAGCATTCCCAATTCAGTCTGTAAGAACGTCATGAACAAGTTCGTTCTGCGCCTCAAGAAATGCACGGAGCTAAAAGGAGTCCATCTAGAACACCTGCTGTAGAACGGAAAAAAAGGCCAAATACCCTAGTGTTTTGATATGATGTAGTGAATATAATAAAATAGTTATGCCCCAAAATTCATTTAATTCGGACGAAACACTAAGAAACGGGGCCTAATTAGATTTGGGGCCCGTTTTTGGGGAGTCACCCTGTATTTATATATTCATATATATATATATATATATATATATATATATATATATATATATATATATATATATGTAAAGTCGAACAGAATGAAGGAAGAAAGCGACCACGTGTTTGCGCGTGTTGTCTTACCTGCCGGGATGATCACGGGGAGGGCGGAAATTAGATTAATGGCGGCTGTGGTTTTTTGTACGATTATTGAGCAATGACGTCAGGCCTCACGTGACTGTTTTTCTGACCACCGATTGGCTGATGATGAACACTTGGACAATAAAAGGAGTATGTTCAGAAGATCAAGAGTGTGTGTATCAACTGCATCAGTGTGATTAGACGTCCGACGTGTGTGTGTTAATAAACTGCCGTAGTTGCGTAGTTGCGAAACGAATACAAGCTATTTCGGCGAAATGGGGGAAAAAATTGACCTCAAATTAATACCAGAGTTTAATGGATCGAACCCGGTAATTGACTGGGTGGAAAAGGTGGAATTACATTGCCTTTTGTCTGGCGTAAAAAACCTCGAACATGTTGTTCCTCTGCGCTTGTCCGGCGGCGCCTTTGCGGTGTATCAACAGCTCAGCCATGAGGGCAAACAGGACTACGAGAAAATCAAGGTGGCACTGTTCAAGGCGTTTGCGATTAACCCCACCACTGCTTGGGAGCAACTTGAGGCAAGGACCTTACGTCCGGGCGAAACGGTCGACGTGCACTTGGCAGAGCTGACGAAGTTGACAGTGTTGTTTGGTGGACTGCCTGAGCGGGCCTTAGCATGCAAATTCCTAGCGGGACTCCCGACAGGAGCGAAGCAACTACTACGAGCTAGCTCCTTAATGACCTAGTAGATCGGACCAGGACTGTAATGAAGAATTACTCCGAAATGAGGGAACCAGTAAGTGCTGCTGCTCAGTCCACACCGAATGATAAGAAACCGTATCAAGGACCCGGTCCACGTGGTGGAATCGTATGCTACAGATGCAATGGACAGGGCCACATCGCAAGGAACTGCCGGCAACAAGCAATGGCTGTTCGCTGCTACCGGTGTAGGGAAGCTGGCCATATAGTTCAAGACTGTCCGGGAAACGGAACCGGGGACAAGGTGTCAGCGTCGACCTCTTCCCCACGCAGAAATTAAATGAGACGCTGCCGATCATCCCGATATATATCAACGAAACACTGTGCTCAGCACTACTCGATTCCGGGTGCTCCTGCACTATCGTATGTGCAGATCTCTGCCACATTTGGAGAAAGAAGAACGTCAGAGTGACTACCATCAGTGGAGAGACGCGCACATGTTGCGGCGTGGGCAATGTAACTATACGGACGAAAAATGGAAGCTCCGCTAACCTAGAGGCGCTGGTAGTGCTCGAAAAACCCCTGAGTTTTGACCTGCTCCTAGGATATAATGCCATCAGAGCCCTTGGTGGTGTCCATATAACGGTGACAGGGGCGGTACATTTTCAGGAGAAAGCCCCAGTGTGTGCTGCGCTAAGGATCGACCAACCAGACTTAAGCGTCGAATTTGACGAGCAAAAGAGGGTTTGGACTGCCTCATGGAAGTGGTCGAAAAACAGTGAACCAGCCAAACTGCAGAATGGAATAACTGAATACCATGTGCCCGACCACATGAGGCCCGCGTACGAAGAGGAACTTCGCAAATGGATCGAGGATGGCTGGCTGATTCCCTACCCATACAAAAAACTTGGACCTCCTAAGGGTCTGATCCCATTAATGGCGGTCGCTCAGCACAACAAAGCCAAAGTCAGGCCGGTAATGGACTACCGAGAACTGAACTCGCATGTCGATGCGTTTACAGCTGATGCTGACGTGTGTGCTAGCAAACTACGAGAGTGGCGCCAGCTGGGTTCTAATGTGTCCCTGTTGGATCTGAGAAGGGCATATCTGCAGGTCCGAGTTAACGAGACAATGTGGCCATTTCAGACGGTAGTGTTTGCCGGTAGGAGGTATTGCCTCACAAGACTGGGCTTTGGGCTGAACGTTGCGCCCCAAATAATGAAGACGATTGTCAATGCTGCATTGTCACAGGATAAGACCGTAAAAGAAGGGACATCAGCATACCTTGACGACATATACGTGGATGAAGACATTGTGCCGTCATCACGTGTGAGGGCCAAGCTAGCCGAACTTGGACTGATGTGTAAGGATCCAGAACGCTTGGAGGATGGTGCTCGCGTCTTAGGGTTGAGCGTTCAACAGGAGCGAGGGACCTTGAAGTGGGGGCGCGGAACTGCATTTCCTGAAGTGCCCCATGTCCTTACGAGGCGGGCTATATTTTCCCTGTTTGGAAAACTGGTGGGACACCTACCAGTAGGTGGATGGACTCGGGCCGCGACAGCCATCATGAAGAGGAGGGCGAGTGCAGTTACCAAAGGTTGGGATGACGAAACGGTGGACAATTTGTTGCGGCGCATGGTGAAGGAGACCATCACAAGAGTCGAGCAGGAGGACCCCGCTAAAGGAGATTGGTGCGTCCAGGGAGACAGGCTAAATGTGTGGGTGGATGCGAGCTCCCTCGCGATCGGGGCGCTATTGGAGATGAACGGGTCCGTGATTGAGGACGCCTGCTGGTTGCGACCAATGGATGATGCTGCTCACATCAACCTGGCGGAGTTGGATGCGGTAACAAAAGGAATTAACTTGGCACTCCAGTGGAAAGTCAAAGAATTATGCATACACACAGATTCGCTGTGCGTATACCACTGGATACTTGACACACTAACAGGCAAAGCGAGAGTGCGCACCAAGGCGGCTACCGAAATGCTAATCAGACGAAGGTTGGAGACAATAATGAAGTTGGTGGAAGAGTACGACCTATCGGTGAATGCGGTGCTTGTCACTTCAACCTGCAATCTTGCCGATAGACTTACCCGTGTGCCCCAGAGATGGTTCGACGCAATGAAGAAAGAAGCCGAACCAGTGTCTTTATGTGCTGCCTCTGTTGAGGAGACGGATAAAATCAAGAAGGTACACCATGACAGTGGACACCCCGGAGTGAGACGGACGTATTATTTCGTACGCTTAACCAACCCGTCAGTGTCCAAAAGCAAAGTAGAAGCAGTGGTCAAGGAATGCCAAATATGCCAGTCAATCGACCCTGCTCCCACCAAATGGCAGAAAGGTCGGCTGGAAGTCGACGAGAATTGGAGCCGACTGGGCATGGACATAACCCATTATGGTGGTCAGCACTTCCTCACACTGATCGATTGCGGACCAACGAGGTTTGCGATCTGGCGATTATTAACAAGACAGGACTCGGCTAGTGTCATCCGTCAATTAGAGTCCATATTTTACGAACGGGGTCCACCTGAAGAGATTCTCACTGACAACGACACAGCCTTTTGCGGCGGAGAATTCAGGCGTTTCGTAGACGAGTGGGGGATCCGGCTTAGACACAGGTGTGCATATGTACCGAGTGGATAGCAGCAAGGAAGCAATGTACGATTGCAGAGGCAGTATATAGGTACAATACGACACCGAAGGATGACGCGACTGCTGAAAGTGCACCTGCTAATGCGATACATTGCTATCGAGTGCGTGTTAAGGGCATTGACGCCTGCCTGCCTAATCAGAAGAGGACGCAAGGACGGTACAAGTTGGGGGACACCGTTTGGGTAAGGCCTCCCAGTAACCGATGTACGACCAGTTTCAGAAGAGGACGGATCACCGGCATAATTAGTGAGCAGGCTGTGCTGGTTGATGGTACTCCACGGCATGTGAAGGATGTCCGGCCCGCCCTTGATACAAACCTAATATCGAACAGCGAAAGTGATGAATCATCCAATGATGAAATGTGGATCCGACCTATGCCCCATTGCCGTGATGACATGGCTGAGACCCTCAGCAGAGATGGCGATAGTTCCAGCGCCACTTCTGAAAGCCCCAATGACGATGGAGCCCAGCTTGATGGAAGGACTGCTGGCAACGTTAATGGCGACAGATCTGTTACCCCTCCTGAGAGCTCTGATGAAGATGAAGAAGTCCAGCTAATCCCCCTCCGTAGGAGTGCCCGTAACAAACGACCGCGGCCGCAATGCCGCATGTGTGATCTTGAGACCAGAGGGGAGTGTAAAGTCGAACAGAATGAAGGAAGAAAGCGACCACGTGTTTGCGCGTGTTGTCTTACCTGCCGGGATGATCACGGGGAGGGCGGAAATTAGATTAATGGCGGCTGTGGTTTTTTGTACGATTATTGAGCAATGACGTCAGGCCTCACGTGACTGTTTTTCTGACCACCGATTGGCTGATGATGAACACTTGGACAATAAAAGGAGTATGTTCAGAAGATCAAGAGTGTGTGTATCAACTGCATCAGTGTGATTAGACGTCCGACGTGTGTGTGTTAATCAACTGCCGTAGTTGCGTAGTTGCGAAACGAATACAATATATATATATATCACTAAATATAATAAACAACTTCTGTCTACATCCTTTCCAATTTCCAAATAAATCATGTTGGTTCAAGTGGGAACTGGCCGATGTATCTGCTATAGTCGCTTTATTCCCGATTACTTTCTGATCGGTCAGGATCCATCATCAGGTGTGGTTTGGTGTTATCAGTAAGGGTCACGTTGCTAAACATACTTATAGAGGTGACTTTTTTTCTTTCCAGGAATTACGTGCAATTTACTAAGGTTAGCGTACTATGTTAGTTGTTTAAGGCATTTTAGAATATTATCACTATTATTAAAATTTATTTTGTTAATAGTAGTTTTTATGAGTAGAGCTTCATATATATGCAATTTTTAGTTAGTTAGTTGTGTTTTATAAAATAGAGGTGTTATCTACTAAACGTTCCGAAATTGGAAGCAGGAGAAGAATATTGGTTTGTTAGATGTTTTCAGATAAATACATAGTTAACCTCCTCGACAAGGTTGTCGTGGTCAAGCCTATGTATATATGTTTTTTCTTGTATTGTTAGAGGTGCTGTTAACCGCCTGAAACAAGAAAATTTATTAGAAAATTTGAAAGTATTACAACGGAAGTATGTAGACAGAATTTGTCTGTCATATTCACTGCAATATATTTAAAAAATGAAATACTGCCCAAATATATATACACACACACACACACATATATATATATATATATATGTGTGTGTGTGTGTGTGTAATGTTTTGTTATTTAGGCAGCATTTTTTGATTTATGCAAACATTGTTAAAAATAACAGTATACGTCTGCTGATACGTTTCCTAATCTCCTGATCAAGATGCTTGAGTTCTTCTTTTGTCTAACGTATGAAGGGTTCAGAATATCTTACTAGGACCACTGTCAAGGTATTTATTCCTTTTATAAGGTGCATGTTATATAATTTGGTTTCTAAGAGTTTTCTTGTTTTTCTTGGGTAGTTATTGCCAATCTTCTCTTTTTTTTCTCTGTATTTGATGGTGTCTGCTTCAGTAACTCCCAAATATTCATACTATCATTTTTGCCAATTGCCCTAATTTTTTCTTGGTTGGATAGTTCCATGTCTTAGTAATATTTTTCTATTCTGAATTCTATTCGAATATCCTCGCTGAAGATTCTGGTTGTGTTTATTGGCATTTCTGGTGCGGTTTTGTTTTTTTACAAATAGCGTCAGTTCGCCGATACACACGAGGTGGTTTATTTTATGGTCTGTCTCTGTAGATTTGCATCTAGCATCACATTTCCTGAGTATATTGTTGAGTGGAATCATGGCTATGATAAACAGTAGTGGTGAAAGAGAGTCTCCTTAGAATAAGCATTCTTATTTCAGTCAGGTATTGTCCTCTAGCTCTCGGTTCCAGTTTCCATGCTTCCATTTCTTTCTTAATAAGA
>OY744520.1:40093995-40143995 GCA_963556195.1 Sepiola atlantica
TTTGGGAGAAAACCCGATGTATACGAGACAAGGTAAATAGATCAAACGACAATATTGTATGATTTAACTAATTTTCGATCATTAATTTTTATTTACCAACATGGTGTGTGTAATTAAAATGGTATCTGCGTTTTGGAGTTCTTTGAAATAGGTATACCTCATCTCCAGGAAGAGAGGAAAAAATATGTGCAAACCTCGATTGAAATGTGTTTCGCCTGGAAACCGGAAGATCATGAGAGATTGTTGCATCAATCCGCAGAAATAGCTAATTATTCTCGCAGAAAATAGATTGTGAGCTAGCATATATATATATATATATATATATATATATATATATATATATATATATATATATATATATATAAGGTGAGTCAATGAAAAATAGTTAGACCTGTAAATGGAAACAGATCAATATCTTCAGTTGTTCAGAACAAGGAGCATTTAGTAAATAAAAATATTTCTTCTTCTTCTCTTTCAATTGCATTCCTTAAGCACGGCTTTTCAAAAATTAAAATCTTATCATCAGAGGAAGTAGTAATTGACAGTCAATATTCAAAATTTGGAAAAAGTTTTTTTAAAAAAGTTCTTTTTAAAAAGTTTTAAAAGTTCAAACGGGTGTGTTTCAATGTAAATGAAAGTCACCAAACACGGAGATCCAAGTTGTATAGGGTTCAAATGTAATTGGTAAATCCAGAAGAATCTGCATGAAAATCCAACGGCGAAGATTCCACCCAAGTCCTTAGTCCTTAGAGGGGGAATCAGACAAAAATAGCCATATTAAGAAAACGCATTTCTTCCTGTTTTCAAGTAAACAGATCCAAAGGCAAAAAGCAACCAACCAAAATTCAATGTAAAAATGGTAATCCGAATCGTTGTAAAGTGTGAAACTTACTTGGAATTGTGGGATATGTAGGGGAAGGTAAGAGAAAGAAAAAAGTGAAAATAGAAAAGGAGGTGGGGGGTTAGGAACCGAAAAGACAGAAGAAAAAAAACAGAAGAAAAGGAGAGAAAAAAAGAAAAAAGAAAAGAGTAAGGAAAAAAGCAAGAGAGAATAAGGAGGGGGTGCCAATCCTATGAGTGGGGAATGGGGTTAATGATGTTTAAGCAAAAGAGGGAAGAAAAATAAAATCTAGGGTGGTCAAATTAAGAAATGTTATAACTTCTGGTCGGTACTGGGAAATTGAATTCCCGTAGGGTGTAAAGTTTAGATTAAATGCAGATAAGCTTCGGAAGTTATAACTCGAGGTAGATTTTGCTAAGATGAATAGACTTATTGGCGGGGCAAAAAGGAAAATGGCTGTGAAGATGGTTAGATAAAAAAATAAAAAAACTTGGGTGGGGAGATAGGGTCGGGAGGGTTTATGGGATTATAAGAGGTGAAAGAAAGGAACTGTTTTCCCCGTAATGGCTTTAAAAAGTCCTAAGGATTCAATAGATATCTATGTAGAAGCAAAATTGTTCTGAAGGATTTTGAACCAATTGTCATTCTATAAAATAAATTGACAGTGTAGGTTGTCAAAATATGGAAAAGAGAGGAAGAATGTTTTAGCAGATACAGAGTATATTAATAAAATTAAATAGTGAATAAGCAATAGAAAGTGAGAAATAGAAAAATAAAATAAAGGATTGAAAAATAGGATGAGGAAAAAATAAAATATAATTTTTAAATGGGGATAAATAGGTATATAGATGTATAGCTGCACTGCTGTCCTCAACCGCCCAGGGCAGTACCCCACTGCTCCCCATGTCAATGAGCATCCCATATAATCGGGCATGAAATGTACACAGGCACATGCGCGCAGCCACATGAACATAATCACATATACATACAAATGCACATGTAAAATTCACACATGTATACATAGATACATACCCGTATATACATATACACATATATACATATACACACACATCCACAAAACCAGAAGCATCTCAGTATCTTCGCACATATTCACATCAGGCACACACGTCTACAGATGTCCGTAGCACTAATATATACATTCGAGATTTCTGGCGACTATATACATATACACATGCAAACATGCATATCCGCAGCACTAATACATGTACTCAAGATATTAGGAAAGGTCATAATATTATAAGGGATGGCAAATCAGCACCAAGATCAAAGACAACCGCAAGGCAGTCGTCAGGCAACAATGCAGTTCAGCAATAGATTAGTGAGTATTAAGGGATAGGTTAAATGTTCAAACTAGAGAAAATTGGAATTAGTAAAGGGGCTACCCATGATAGATAAATAGTGAATAAGAGAATTGGGTGTCATGGGGGGAGTACGGTTAATTATTGCTAGGTGGGGGAGGGCAAAAAGTTGGAGTATTTGAAGTTGCGTTTGTGTCTGCAATGGGAGATCAATTCGTTTTTAGAATTAATAGTGTTTAAGATTTATTAGCCGTGGCTAATATATATATATATATATATATATATATATATATATATATATATATGTGTGTGTGGGGGGGTGTGGTGTGTGTGTGTGTGTGTTGACATTTAAAAAAATGTTGCAATATTTTATTAGTAATAGTTCTTTTATTATTTTGTGTTTCTATTTTATTCTAATTTATTTATTTGTTTAATTATTGATAGAATATGCGCGTATATATAATATGTAAGCCAGATGCAGATGAAGCAACTCATATCTTAGGATCTTGGAGTCATGTAAAGTTGCCTCCCCTGAAAAGAAGCTGTGAAATCACTATTGAATTTTAAGATTGGCTATTTTATTCTCTCTTTTCTTCCCACTGCTTTCTATTTGTTAAATATATTATCATTTGTTTATTCATTGTTTATTTATTTTATTTATCATTTGTTTATTTAATATGTTTTATACACATATACTTACACACATACATACACACACAAACATATATATATATAGTCCCGGAAGTTTCTCAACCATTAAAACTTTATAAGGAAAAAAAACATTTTAGTCCCAAGTCGTTCAGTAGAAAATCACTCATGTAAGTCAATTTATTTTTTGTAGTTACTATATTAGTTTGCTTCCACGAATTTACACTAGTCTTAATATTATTTAAGGGATCATCAGTTGTTTACCATGAAAAACTGTTTCGGGAATTTAAATATATATATATATATATATATATATATATATATATATATATATATATATACATCAGGTTAAATCGTGTATTTATTTAGGTTGTATGCCTCATTGAGCTTCAACATGTGATCTGCTGTGACGGCAGAATCTAAAATTTGGCAGGGTTTTTTCTTCTCATTCACTATTATCACGTTCGATCTATTTGCTTGGATAAGTTTGTGCGTTTGTATTTCCATGTCACAGAGGAATTTGAGCCTTTCATTTTCCAATACTGGCTTTGGTCTGTGCCTGTACTATTTGTTTGCATATTCTAAATGTTTATAATCTCTTTAGACTAGTTTGCTGCATTCACTGGTTTAGCATTTTGTCTCTTTGTTCACAGAATCTACATTTACTGTTTTTTTTGTCTTAACTATTTTTTGTCTAGTTTGTTTTGGATGCCTTGTATTGTACGGCGCTCAGTAGTAATCTTGTTTCTTTTTTGTTGCCATTCTTATGTTTTTATGTGTGCTATTTTTTGTTTATCTTAAAAATCGCCCATGTGCCTGCTACTCTTCACATTTTGCTTTGCTTATCTTTTTTCTCCGTTTCGTTGAGTTTGGTATTGTTCATCTGAGGTGATGTTTTTGGCGACGGTAATCATTAAGCGATGTCATTCAATCCGATGTGTCAGTATTCGTTGGATTTATTATATTTACCTGTAAATATGTAGTGGTAATATGTAATAGAATGTATTAGCAGTATTTCTGGCGTATTTTACTGAATGGTGGGAAGGAAGACGCCATGTTGTATTTGTTTAAGATTGTTTGTAATCGTTCGGCAATTATATTCTCTTAATTTTGATTATGTTTGTAACCATCTAATCAAAGCGTCGAGAGGATAATATCTTAAACTTAAGGGACGAATCTTTATTTACTTAGAGGAGTAGAAATGACCGAATGGAGTAATCACGTAAAGAAAAACGAAAACAATTACGGACAAAGCTGGGTAATGTATAAAATGAAAAGATGTCCCGGTGATTTATGGGGGAATTTTAGTAGTTATTTGTGTGTGAGTAAAAGTTACTCCTACCTCCGCTAAGTATATTTTTGTGAGAGTAAGTTAGGTAAGATGTAATGTCGGAAATTTTGCCTTGTCTTTTTTTTCCATTTCGCTGCTCTTGGCGATGCTTTTGACGGCAATAATCAGCCTTTCTGTAGTTTGGGTTACGTTTTATTCCATACTGTCTTAAATATTTGCTAGTCTTGTTTCCACTTCTTTCCTTTTATACATAGAGTAGGTCAGTATAAGCCTCCTAGTAAAGTGCATTGTGCATGGTCATTAGTTTCCACGTTTTTTTATCCAAGTACCTAAATTTTTACTTTGTTCAATGTATTAAGAGATACTGCCCAAAAATGTATTTTTATCACATGTCTACTATATAATTTAATTTCAGTGAGATTTATTTTTCTTCTCATGTATTATTTTCTAATCTTCACTTTAATTCGAACTTTAATTTGTACGTTTTAGCTAATGATTCTGGTTGTGATTATTAGTGTTTCCAGTTCCTTTTCGTTTTTTGCAAATAGTTTAAGATCGTTCATATACATGAGGTTGTTTTAATGTTTGTAAATATGTATCCGGAATTTCATCGCCTTAGTGTATTGTTGATCGGCATCATGGCTTTTATAAAAGTAGTTGAGATAAAGTCTCTCTATATAATTCTTCTTCTTTCTCTTTTTTTCTTCTTCCTGTTCTTCTTCTTTTTCTACTGCTTCTTCTTCTTCTTCTTCTTCTTATTCTTATTATTATTATTATTATTATTATTATTATTATATACTCATTATGAGTTTTCAAACGAGTGATTATAGGTGATTGCTCCCTAACAATAACAAGTGGTGTTGTCTAGAGTCTATGACAAATGTATTTGCGTTTTTCCAATCGATCTTTGCATCGTTCTTGACTCTTCACGACTTCTAAGCTGATGCTGCCATATATGTCTGTTTTTTTTTGGGGGGGGGGGCAGTTCATGGTATTTCTGGCAGTTTCAGTTGCCTTTGTCTTGTGTGATGTTCTTTCTATATGTTTGTTCTATTTCTTTTTCAACTTACTTATGACTGGTTAGTTGTCGTTGTTTATGTAAGTTGGTTTCCGCACTTAAGTATTTTTCTTCAAATTTCGACTGTTTTCGTTGTTGCCGTGCGTTGTGTTGTGTTAATCCTCTTTTTGATTCTAATTTCCCCATGTCTTTTTTTCTGGAGTTTTCTTAAACTGACCCTGGTTCTCCTACAATTATTGGTATTACAGTTATTTTCTTCATGTTCCTATTCTTTTCAAATTATTATTTTTTAAACAAAGAGAGGCAATGAAGATTTACTTTGTCATCCGTGGGAATATCGCAAAGATCATTTGTAAATCTTAGAAATAAATTCTGTTTGCTAACACCTTGCCGTTTTCACCTGTCATCATCTGCCTTATCGTGTAGCCATCCAGAGACATAAACAGCTGACAAACACAGCTATGGATCATAAATGGCCGAGATGCGTTTTTTAATAGAACGATTTCGAAATTGATCATTTGAATTATCAGGCGGTTCTGATTTTCTGATTTTCTTTGTTTCTTAAATAACACCTTAACCATATATATATTCTCAGACTGCATTGCCCAGAGTAAATGGATATGTATATTTATTTATTATTAAAAGGGCTACCGTCGTTTGTGCGGTTCCAGTGCCTATATACAAACACATGTAAGAGTACTCATACACGTAAAAATCAAAGCTTATACTGTAAATATAATCATATGTACATAAACAAATATATACACACACATAGATACATACACACATGTATACATAAGCATACACAAATATATACATATATATACATATATATATATACATATGTACATATACATATATATATATATATATATATATATATATATATATATATATATATATATATAACATACACATGCAAACCCGCATTCATATACATATAGATAAAGAACATTAAAACCAAACCAATACAAAAAAAACTATTAATTTGATTTTATAAACTGCGATATCTTCGTAGTTATGGGGTTATTTGAAAGTTATAGTTTATGTCTACTGTAGTATGTCAACAATTAACTTAAATATCTTATTTCTTGTTCTGTCACTGATTATAATGATTTCCAATTTCTGATTAAGTCAAAGGTATATATACGCATGGGTAAATTAAAATACACCACATTTGCTGTTCTCCTGAGTTTAGTCTATCTTGACTTTTATATAGTTTGTTTTGATCGTGTTGTTTTGTGTGGCTGTCAGTGGCGATTCTTTTTCTCTATTCAAGTTTCCTTTTCGTAGACATGTTCATGTATTTTGGCTCGCAATTTCGTGGACTCGTCTTATACATAGTCTACAAAGTTACTTCTCTTCCTATTTTGCTATTTTGCTTTTCCAGCATCTTTGCTGTATTTTTATTTTTTTCTTCCCCTCCCATAGTCTCTGGCATCAAATTTAATTTTACTCGTAGATTACAACCCCCATTGAAGCTTCATAGACTTACACATCTCCGTAACTAGTTTCTTTCATCGGCTAATCAACTTTTACCGTTTTTTTCCAAGAGTTTAGATTAACTTAAATGTCTTATTTCTTGTTCAGAAATAACTCTCTATCACTGATTATAATGATGTCCAATTTCTCATTACGGCAAAGGTAACATGGTGTGTTTATAGATTAATATGTTATGCTATTTGTTTTTAAGTAGGTTATTTTTTCCCTTAATTTTATAGCGTCTATCCTAAAGTAAAGTTTATTTCATGTCTGCGGTTGGTGGTTATGTTGCTCCTGCATTCATTTGTTTAGTTTTTCACTAAGGCCTAATGTATACGGATCGTCTAAAAATCTACAAACGCTAGGAAATCTCTATATTTCCCATTTAACTATCGAAGAACCTCTGTCATCTTTAATCTCTCAATAATAGTTCGATAGTGATATAATATATCTGTATTTATCATCATTAAATGTAATTTAACGAACATATTGCAAATTCGTTTGAAATAACTGTATGTGTACTTGTCCGTTATCTGTTGCCCTTTTCGACGTTTTCTTGGAATTTGTGATGAAAGAACTGGAAATTCTGCAATCAACACTGGTTCTCTCTACTGATATCCCTTACGCTGACATCACACTAATTGCTGCTGTCTTTGTTGAGTTAAAGCTCTCTTCTACCGAACTTGAAGCCACTGAATCCAGGCAAATACAAAGTCGTTTTGATCCTCTGGTCATAATATCTCATTAGCCAATAAATTGGTTTCTCAGTGCTTCCAGAATACTAATCTGAGATTAATAGAAAAATAGCAATGGCCACCTCTGCATTTGGAAGCCTAAAATAACAGGTATGGAGCAGGAATGACAAATCAAGGCATCTTAAGTTAAGACATTATAATGCATTGATAGTTTCTATTGCTATATATGTAAGTGAAATATGGACTAAACTGACAGAGCATGAGAGGAAGTTCAATTTCTTTGAAATGAAATGTTTAACAACTATCCTTGAAGTAACTCTGCTGGATAAACGAAGAAATATAGATATCAGAAACAAGCTTAACATTAACGTTGCAGCATGTTCTTAAGAACACTAAAGTGTAATTCGAGGTTATTCGTTCCAGAAAATGATTCATCCGAGTCGAATCTATTTTCGTGTAGCCGCCATTAAAAAAAAGAGGTGAAGTAACTATGCATTCACTTATTACAGACTTACTTACCTTTGTTTAGGATATAAAAATAATATGTTGGGGAAAAAAGGGGCGTAACTCTGTATTCGTCCATTACGGACTTAATTCTCTTACTTTGAAACAAAAATAAAATTTAGGAAGAAACGGCATAGTTAAAACTAAAAGAAAATCAAAACAAAGTGCACGTAAATACACTGCCGGACAACGCCGAGGGGATATATAGTCCATGAGCCAAACCCATAAATTTCATCGATTGGTACCACCTGGGGGGACAAAGGGACACTACGTTTTTCTGAAATACCTATGTTTGTAGTTACAGAAAAACTTTGAAGCCAGGCTGGGATCCACAGCTAAAGTGCAAAAAATCACTATCGATTATGGGTACCCTTGTCAAGAATTGTGCCATAAAAGAATGGGGTGGGGCAAATTAAAACGCCTATAACTCAGTAACTAGAGGGGATATATTGACATGTGACCACTCATTTTGTCCCTTACAAAAAGGCTTATGAAATAAAATTAGATGTCTTGTAGCCCTGACATAGGTCATTGGAGGTCAAAGGTCAAATGTAAAAAAAATTGAATTTTAAAAAAATTAAGGTGTAAGTATTATTAGATGAAAAGGTGATAACAAAATGTGTATTTCTCTGACAAAGGTAGTCTTTTCTTGAAGAAAACAATCTAGTCCATTGATAAAAAGTACAAAATAATAAATGTTATGGTGGTTTGATGTCCTGAAAAAAAAACGAAAAATGTATTTTGAGTATAATCTTTTTTTATATGTTGCTACAGAAATTATATCTTTTTGGCGAGTCCACAACATTCTTATGAAATTTGCTTTGTTTCAGGTAAAGTATGGAACGCACTGATGTAAGCATGGAAGAAGGTGAGGTAGAAGAGGCTGAGGGCAACCAAGGAACCTGTGAAGCTTTACAAAAACGTCGTCGACATTCTTGTATTTTCAATTGCTCTGAAAGAGACTCCGATTTGAATTCACCAAAGGATTTGAACTCATGGACACAACTTGTTCGCGCTGCAGAAATGAGATGTTTTGATGCAATTCTTGATATAGCTATAGCAGCAGGTGATGGATGTGTGCCAGAAATCTTTTATCACCGACAGTGCAGGAATCGTTTCACCAAGAAGCGGGATCTAGATTCTATTATAATAAGTGAGGATCCACGAGAACCTGAACAGTCACAGGCAGGTAGTTCAAAAGTATTCTACAGACGTCAAACCGCAGTCACATCTTCAATATCAAGGGTGTACGAGGCTGTTTGTATCTTCTGTTTGAAGACTAGTAAATATATGAAAAGTACAAACAAAAGAGATCCACTGATTAAATGTGTTAACCTCCAAGCAGATAAGACAATCAGAGATGCTGCTACACATAAAAATGACACCCGAGTTATCGCTCTTCTCTCACGTGATCTTGTAGCTGCCGAGGGTCACTATCACCGTCAGTGTTACCGTGATTACACCAGACCTCCTAAATCTGGTGATCGTAACAATACCAGAACTTCCTTAAGTATTTTTACCACACCAGAGAACATTGATTCTGAACTTCTATATGCTAGAGCTGAAAAACTATGTTATGACAAACTTTTTGATAACATTAGAGATGTACTATTTAAAAAAACCGAGGGTTATCAAGTTAACAGAATTAACGGAGGACCTTACAAGTTTTCTGCGTGAGATGGGAATCACTGAAATTAAATCTTCAACAAAGAAGCACATTCAAAGGAAGCTCCAGAAGGAATTTGGTCAGAACATTCACATGATACCTAATGACAGTGGTAAAATTTTAGTGTACCCAGACAATCTGTTAAGAGGTGATCTAGTGAAAGAGAACATGAGATTGAGAGAAGAGTTAGATATCTTAACAAATGACTCTGTGGACAAAGATGGAATCATTAGCAAAGCATCTCGTTTCATTAGAAATGATGTTAGAAAGATAGATATCAGCACACCATGGCCTGTCGCAGCTGCAGAGATGAGTGACCCATGTATTTTCATTCCAGATGCATTAAATAACTTTTTGAGAATTCTTTTTGTTGGTTCACCTGTATCTGATGATATTCCTCGAAAAACACAAATACTAATACAGTCTGTTGGACAATATATTGTGTATGGTGTGACCTGTGCTAGAGTGAAACCACCAAAACATATTATTCTCCCCCAAGCTGTGAAAAGCCTCACTGGAAACACCGAACTGATACAAATTCTCAATCGTTATGGACATGGCATTTCATACACAACGATGGAAGAATTTGATACTGCTCTTGCTCTAAAAAAACTGGAGAGCCACACTGACAATGAATTTGCATTACCCAATGACATTTACCCTAACACAATGGTGACATTGGCATGGGACAATATTGATAGGTTAGAGGAAACACTCAGCGGAGGGGGCACATCACACAGGGTGAATGGAATTCTAATACAACCAAGAATATATGGCCCACATTATTTGCCAACAGCTGATAAAACGCCAAGTTCTCTAGAGTCATTTAAAAGGACAAGAACATTGAGTGTTATACAACCGTGCTTACCACTATATAATGCTGGAGAACGTGTTGGTCCTTTATCTCGGGCGTACATTGATGTGAAGGATGATGAAATGAACTATGATGTGTATAAGAAAACATTACTTTGGGTTCTTGCGAGATTGCACAGCTCTGTGAATCAATGTGTTGGTAGTTGGACTGGTTTTCATATCAATGTGCGTGAAAATGAACAAGTTACAGCAGACACTGTTCGATACTTACCTACCATAAATGCACCAGCACCAGAACTGTCAACAATGCATGAGATACTGCTACAGTCACAGAAAATCAGACGTGCTTTGTCCCTCCAAAGCATTGTTCTAGTGTTTGACCAAGCTCTATACGCAAAAGCAACTGAGGTGATTTGGAAACATAAAGACACCTTTTCTGATATCGTTCCAAGGCTGGGTGTGTTCCATACAGTATGCACTTTGCTTGGTGTCATAGGGAAGCGGTTTCAGGATGCTGGTTTGAAGGATTTGGGTATTGAATCCGGAGTAATAGCTGAAGGTTCGATTGGTGGGGTCCTTGATGGGCACAAGTACAATCGTGCAGTTAGATTCCACAAACTTCTTTATGAGGCATTACTTCGTCTTGCATGGAGAAGCTTCTGTAAAAAACAAGACTTTGAAGATAGTTGTGGTGATATTGTGAGCTTGATAGAAGATTTTTCCAGCAATGTATGCTCTGAAATGTTGTCGGAGACTCTCTGTAATCCATTGTTTGTGTCTGTGGCTTACCAGTTTTTTGAATATCTTGAAACTCTACGCTTTCAGTCAGGTGAGCTGGCAGCATTTTGGATGTCTTACATAGACCTAGTAAACATCGTCCTAAATATGCTTCGTGCCTCCCGGGAAGGAAATTGGTGTTTACATTTGCAGTCAGTTCGGGATATGATAGCATGGTGCTTCGCATACGACCGAATGAATTATGCACGGTACCTTACACATTATTATGCAGAAATGACCCATCTTAAAAAGGAGCACCCTGAGCTTCACAATTTCCTTGATCATGGTGGATTCTCAGTTCAGCTTAGTTCCAAGAACCCATTCGGAAGGATCCCAATTGACCAAGCTATCGAGGAAACAGTGAATAAAGACACACAAACAGCAGGAGGCACAAAAGGTTTTAGTTTAAAAGCTAGTGCAATTACCAGATACTATCTTACTGCTGAATATCGCAGTTCATTTCTACATTTACTAAGGGATACCCTAGGTACCAATGCTTGTACCGCTGTTATTCATCCAGATTTGAGTGAATCTCGAATGAGAAGAGATGAACGAGACATTACTTCGCTTGTGAATATGTTGGAAAATATTTGGGTCAATCCATTCTGTTCTCCAAATCAAGAACTTCTCAACATTTCCACAGGGATTGCTGCTCCTGGAGATATTTCCCATGATCTCTTGACAGCTAAAGAACTTGGCGAGAACTCATATATTCAGTTCAGAGAAGAAAGACTCGAAAGTCAACCACCAAAAACGAAATTCCATGATCCTATAAAGAAAGCTAACTTAAAAACATTTACTGACATGAGAGTGAAGAGAACTTATCAGTCTGCTGGGAGAGCAATCATCATCAAAGCCGATAGAGATCTATTTGCTAAGATGATATTGATTGCACAAACTCGTGAAGTTGACTTGAAAGAGGTACTTGCACATCGTTTGGGCCCTATTCCATGGGCATTAGCTACACCAGAGGGTACACTACGGAAGACTGTGAAATCATCTCTCTACAAACACTTGACAAAGGAGTCAACGCCAGTAGAAACAATTCCTGATAATTCTGCATGTATCATAGATGGAATGGCTCTGGTCCAGAAATTAGATGCAAATCATATGACTTTCACTGATGTAGCTGATACTGTGCTTAATATGGTATTGAGAGAGGGACCAAAATGTAGTCGCATAGATGTTGTTTTCGATGTTTACCGAGAGCAGTCCATAAAGGATCTAGAGAGGGCTAACAGGGGCTCATCAACTGGAACAGCATACAAGACAATTTCACCTGGACATAAAATAACACAGTGGAGAAAATTTCTATGCGCACCGGATAATAAAAATAAACTAATTGAATTCCTAGTGAATGAGTGGAGCAAACCATCACGAATAGAAAGACTGGATAACAAATGTATGTTTGTTACAACAGGAAGACTCTGTAAAAAACTGTCACAAGGCTCTGTAGAAAGTGTCAGTTGTCTAGCGTCTTATCAGGAGGAGGCTGATACACGACTATTGTTGCATGCAGCTCATTGCGCTGCAGCCAAATTTCCTTCAATCATCATAATCTCTGAGGACACAGATGTGTTCGTTCTGTGTGTTGCCTTTTCATCTAAGCTATCTTGCCCTCTCTATCTGAAAAGTGGAACTAAGACACGCACCAAATTCACTGATATACAGAAAATATCTAAGATGTTAGGAGAAGACATTTGTCAAGCATTACCAGGTTTGCATGCATTCACTGGTTGTGACACTGTTTCTGCATTTGCTGGTAAAGGGAAGATAGCTGCTTATAAACTTTTGGCAAAAAACAAGACACATGTTCAGACATTGAAAATGCTTGGATCTGACTGGAGTATATCGGATGAACTTATGGAAAAACTGGAGGCATTCACCTGCAATATTTACAATTCAAAGACAACTATATCAAGTTTAAATGATTTCAGATTCAACTTATTTTGTGCTCGAAAAGGTGAAGCAGAATCTTGGCAATTACCACCATGTTCATCATCTCTTGTCAATCACTGTCGAAGAGCGAATTACCAGTGTGCCATTTGGAAGAGAAGCTTAGAGGTTTCTCCGGAAGTTCCTGATCCGATAGGGCATGGTTGGGGTCTTGAAGATGGTAAGCTTATCATTGACTGGAGTTCTGCATCGCCTGCACCAGAAGTGGTGATGGAACTTCTTTCTTGCACATGTTCGCGGAAGTGCGTCGAGGAAACATGTAGTTGTTTGCGCAACAGACTAAAGTGTACTTATATGTGCAAACTCACAACTTGTACCAACCAAAGTGAAGATACAGATGAGAATTATTTGTGTGGTGATAGTTCTCAGGAGGAAGATGAGGATGATGACATGGATATGTGATGATCTGTTTTGAATGATCTGAATTATGCATGATTTTCTGTGGAAGAACAACAAACATTACAATTAAATTTTAATTTGGTTTATAGCGATTCGCCAGTTTAGTTTGTGTCATTCAAGCACTGGAATGCAGGATTAAGTAACATCCAGAAATGATAGAGAACGTGGGTGCAATGCCATCTAGAATATTAATGTAAATAGAGGTTGCGACTTATTGATCTTTCTTGGCCTATATAATGACTTATTAATAGGGATATCATCTAATTAAATATGAAAGTCTGCTGATGGGGGCCTTTCCAGTGGCACACATAGGTTATTTGTATAAATAGTCTTTCTTAGTTTCTAGCTACTTGGATTTTGCATACACTTTTCTACAGAGGTGGGACACCGGTACTTCCCAAAATGACTTTTTTAAAAATGGCCTGAAGTAGATCAGTCTTCCCTGAAACTGGGTCTCAGAAATGTCAATATGATAACTAATATTACTTCAAGGGCATTAACTGGTAACAAATAACTCATTTTAGATTCCATATACCGATAGGTGACAATTAGAAAGGCATCTCTGATGCCTTTCTGATTTGCACCTCGATTCGATAAAAAACTGAGGAAATTGACCTTTTGACCTTTGATGACCCACATAAAATGTTGGTATACGCATAAGATGACCCTTCATTTGTACCTTAGTGTATAAGCAATAGAATGAATAGTTCTTCATTAAAAGTTATTTGAAAGTTTTGAAATTATCACAGTTTACCTTTCCCTTACCCCTAGCAACATATAAAAAAAGATTATACTCAAAATACATTTTTCGTTTTTTTTTCAGGACATCAAACCACCATAACATTTATTATTTTGTACTTTTTATCAATGGACTAGATTGTTTTCTTCAAGAAAAGACTACCTTTGTCAGAGAAATACACATTTTGTTATCACCTTTTCATCTAATAATACTTACACCTTAATTTTTTAAAAATTCAATTTTTTTTACATTTGACCTTTGACCTCCAATGACCTATGTCAGGGCTACAAGACATCTAATTTTATTTCATAGGCCTTTTTGTAAGGGACAAAATGAGTGGTCACATGTCAATATATCCCCTCTAGTTACTGAGTTATAGGCGTTTTAATTTGCCCCACCCCATTCTTTTATGGCACAATTCTTGACAAGGGTACCCATAATCGATAGTGATTTTTTGCACTTTAGCTGTGGATCTCAGCTTGGCTTCAAAGTTTTTCTGTAACTAGATACATATGTCTTTCGAAATATCATAGTGTCCCTTTGTCCCCCAGGTGGTACCAATATCTGGTCTGGCTCATGGACTAATAGTTAGTATTAAATAAAAATAATAATTCCATCTGTACTGTAAGTATAAAAGTTACGTTAACGCGAGAAATGCACACATATACGCATAGTTGTCATATAATGTTATTAATGAAGAAAGTAGTAGTAGTAGTAGTAGTAGTAGTAGTAGTAGTAGTAGTAGCGTTACCTAATGAGAGCCGTGTTTTGGAATCGAAAAGTTTGAGCGACACATTTAACGTAAGTCGCAAAACCACGTGACTTCCGGACAGAGATTTTTCGTTTCATGGTCTGGCGAAACTTCAAGCGTGAAAGACGTATATAGAACGCCGTCCCTAATGGAGTGGGGGCTCATGCGCGCACAATGTAACTAAGTATAGCGAAATGAGCTATCCGTCTCTCTACCTGTCAGTCTCTCTCTCTCTCTTTCTCTCTCTCCATTTCTCTCCCATGCGACGACGCCACGGGTGTATAATGGTTTATACACGGATCGATAAGTGAAAATATAGTAGTAGTAGTAGTAGTAGTAGTAGTAGTAGTAGTAGTAGTAGTAGTAGTAGTAGTAGTAGTAGTAGTAGTAGTAGTAGTAGTAGTAGATCTTCAATTGAGATTTGCTTAAAACTTGTTCAAAGATGTTAAATAATATAATCGACAAGTAAAGAAAACGTCGGAGGCGGATCGACAAAACCTGTGATTAATACCCGGGAGCAAACAGAAAACTCGAATCGCAAATAGAATTACAATTTAATCGCACTTCAAAAAATAAAAATAGAAAAGTTGAGAAGAAGAGAAGAACACACACACGCATACACAAGCGCACGCATACACACACACGCATATACATATGGACTCTGCTGCATTACGAGTAAACATCTATTTTCCACCAATTATTCCTGAAAACCGTACATTATGCCAAAAACTAAAATAAATGTTTGTTCGTTTTTCTCTCCTTCCTTTTAGCGTGTTGTAGTTCTAAGGAAATTATAATGTCTTGAAGTTTAATTAAAAGAGATTATTCGACGAGCATTTGTTTACGAAAATCAAACTTTCTAGTTACGGATGACCAAAATAACCTACATTTGTTCTCGATGTCGGTTTTTGATGTGGGAAAAATCCCCCCCTTCCTTAAAAAGTAGCACTTTGAATTGGGACAAAAAATAAAAATTGCTTAGAAGGATTTCTCTTTGACTGACTGAAGTTCGAGAAGAATTTTAAGAGCGATACCTTGCTCTGATTAGCTGCGTTCGGGGGGTGCCTGATGTTCTTGATTTTCTTTGGTTGATCTGCATTGAAGTATGGATGTGCAGAGTGTCACGAAATTATTTCAATTTCTGTTTAAGTCTAATAATAATTGCAAACATGTCTTTAAGAAAATCTGAATTCGATAACAATTTTTTAATCCTTTATTCGACCCAAACAAGGCATAATTTCCACTAAAGCATGAAGGGAACTTAGGTGGGGAGTTGGACAGCAAGATAGTTGTCCACATTACATTAAGATTCATGCATGTCGATACGGTCGGGAAAACAGAGAGCAGGATGGGATTTTCCAAAGGCAGGCGGTCAGAAAAGAGAACTCATCAGAGTAGTAAATATTCCGGCATCTAAAGATCTCTATAGTGAAGGGGGTGCTAGTCGGGTGAATCGGGGGTATTTTCGTTGAGGGGGTACAAGTTCAATAAATTACGGATGGTCAAATATTCTATAATCTTTTACTTGTTTTATCAACAAACTCTACGTGCATTTATTTACGAAAATGAGACTTTCATAATTACAGAGTGTCAAAATAATATATCTACTAAACATTAGCTCAATTAACGAGTCTACTATTATTATTCTTTAAATTTATTTACAAAAGTCACACTCTATAAATATGGATGGTCCAAATCGATAATATTAAAATAGCACATCTGTCTTTCTGTCCGGTTCTCTCTCTCTCTCTCTCTCTCTCTCTCTCTCTCTCTCTCTCTCTCTCTCTCTCTCTCTCTATCTCTCTCTCTCTGTGGAATAGTAGTATTAAGTTTTATGAGGCGATTTGCAATAGTACCGTAGGGTTTCGCTCCCGTTGAACATCCATAAACAGCACGTACGACATTTTATTTTATTTATTTTATTTATGACTTGAAAACTGAAATTTAATAATGGTAATACGATATGTACGAGAAACGAAAGTGAAAGTTATTTGCTTTTTACTCAAAACGTGAATACCCCAGATTGACAAACATCAACAAAAATCAAAGAATCATCCAATCTTAAACTTTTTAAGGAAGCTAGAACATAAACCCTGAAGACAGTTAATTTTTTTTACATTTAAATTTCCGAAATTTTAGTGTTATTTTCTACTTGAGCTGCCTTAAAATTTTGTTGTTGTTTTTTTCATTCGTACCTCCAGGGTGTTATATCTGTTTAAAAGTAGTCAAAAGTAGTCACTCAGTTTCAACTTAGTCCATGAGACGTATGTCATCCTTAAAATGAAGAGTGGGGAGTAAAAAAAAATAAAGTGACATAAAAAAGTATTAAAAAAATTTAACTTGATAAAAGTCCAGAATAGTTAACAATCGAGAACTCGTAAACGAAAATAAAAACAATAAATAATTTTTAACACACGTAGTAGAATTAAATTCTCCACCGACCCGTATCTTTTTAACGTGTGGAAACTGTTTGTAATATTTTTTTGTTTCAGAATTTTATTTGGATATTCGTGAGACTTATAGACAAACGAAAAACAACAGGACCGTCGAGGCGATAGCTTAACTTCGTTTACCTTCATACTGAAAAGATAATAAAAAGAATTACTTACCCACCACTAGACTTAATTCCAAATGGCAAGCCGTCTTTCCAAACAAAAACCCTTGTAAAACCACACTTAATCGCCTAAGTTTAGCGAAAAAATATAAATATATAAGTAATTCTTTTGAGCAAAGCCTCAAAAAAATTATTTATATTTTTATATTTTCAAATCGGTGCTAAACAGTAATATAATTTTACTGATTTATCCTTACAATCTCCTGTGATGATAAAAGCATACATTTTTGAAAAATTATAGATTAAGGAAAGAAAAAAAGTTTATTTATATATTCCTTGTTTAAACTATTTGATGATTTAATGAATATTGTACTTATCTAATTTTTATTTTCATCACTCATTTTCTGATATATATATATATATATATATATATATATATATATATATATATATATATATATATATATATACCATATACCATATATATATATATATATATATATATATATATATATATATATAGAGAGAGAGAGAGAGAGAGAGAGAGAGAGAGAGAGAGAGAAATCAATTCCGTAAAAGAAGAAAATATAAACGCATTGATTCGAGAATATCCAATTTACAAGTTTTTGTCAGTGAGAGAAATATGGCTATCTTTTGATATCATACTTTCGGACCCGGAAGCTGTTATATAGCGCCATTATCATTTATCTCGCATTTCACTCATCACGATCGACGAACGACATTTTCATATTTCCTTGTTGAATGTTGAAGATGGACGATTGACCACTGTCACGTTATATAAGTATTGATGTTAGTTACTAGTCATTTGCCTCGTGATTGGATCATTGTGACCTACGAATTGACGTCACAACATTTGTGAACATATTACAAAATGCGCTGGAATGCGGTGGCAGAGAGTGAAATGAATGTGGATGGCTGTGAGTGAAAAAGGGGAGGTGTGTGAGTGTTAGTGAATTTGTTTTAAGGTGCGAGAGAGGGGAGAGGGTGCTGAGGTTTTTGTCATGGTGAGGTGTAGCATGGATTTTGAGGGGCTGGGGAAAGAAGGGGGAAGGGGAAGGCTCTGTGTCTTTGGTGTGTAGGTAGTACCATAGTTTTTCAAAAAGATTTCAAGAAATGAAGATGATTTGAAAGTTGATGGGGTGGGTGGGTAAGAGTGTGAAATAAATAGTCGAAAGGGTGAAATAGGTGAGGGGGAGAGGAGAGATTTTGTTGTAGTTAGGTATTTAATTTTTTAGGGGTAGGAGTATTGACCAGCTGGCTATGTCAGGAATGTGTGAATATAATAAATTAGAAGGAAAATGTTGAAATGTGCTTTGAATATGACAATGAGAGAAGGAAAAAGAAAAAAGAGAGAAGGAGAAAAGTGATATTAATTTTGTCAACCAAATATTTCTATGTACTGGCATGACATTTTTCTTAAAATCATCATTCTGAGAAAGTCTTACAAATAAAGACGAAACGTTAATGAATACATAAAAAAACATCTTTTGGTTTTTCCTTTTTCATTTCTTATATATATATATATATATATATATATATATATATATATATAGAGAGAGAGAGAGAGAGAGAGAGAGAGAAGGGGGTGTAGCATCAATGCAGTTCCAACGAGAGAAAAAAGTATATTTAAAGAATTGTGGTTACCAACGCTAGTAAAAAAAACTTTTTCAATAATTATTTATTATCTTATCATTTTAACATTTTAAGTTTTTTAAATATAATTTCATAACGCGTTTCGAGCATTTATCGTTTATCCATTATGCTCTCTTTAGATGTAAATTCCATTTGATAAAAGTGTTTCATTTGAGAAAACGTTACATTTTTCTTTTATTTAAAAGTGTCTGTTCCATTTGACAGAAAAAATGTTTGTTCCGTTTGACAGAAAAAATGCTATCTTGTTGGGATTAAGATATATTCAGTATATATATATATATATATATATATATATATATATATATATATATATATATATATATATATGTATGTAGCGGGTAGTTAAGGTTTATATTAATGTATATTGTAGATACAATTCCGAGTGTTTCTCCCGCTTGCTTAATTTGTAGATGTAACGACTATCAACTCAATTGTTGAAGGTTCGATCCTCGGTTAGGGAGAGGTTATCGTCTAACCGCATGTAAGAGCTGTGATACAGCGAAACAGTATGTATGCGCATGACTTTATGTATATATATATATATAAATATATATATATAATTATTTAAAATAAATGTGTAATTATTATCTACATACGTTTCTGTTTCGTCTTTACAGAATCATCAGTGTAGAGATAACCGTTCAAGTCAGTCGCACGATTCGAACCCCGTATAAGATTGTGTGTGTATATATATATTATTGTATTTTTCGAATATCAAATAATATTTTATCTAAAAGCAGTATGTATATTTTCAGATCTAGATGGATGATTCATTAAGCCCGTTGTCCTATAACGTCCTTTACGAGTGTTTACTAGCGATTACGTGCGTCCATATAAATTGTATTGCAAGCGTTATGTTGTTTGTTTCTTTTTTGTATTTTGTGTTTTCTTGTTTTTGTTTTACCGTTAGTTTGTTTTGTTTTTTGTTATTGCACACCGCAAATCTCCGATTCTGTAATTGAATAAGTTGATTCAGATAGGGGCGGGGAGGTGGAGTGAACTATAAAAAAAAAAGTACTAGAACTTGTGGTGTGAAATCTGATTGGACAATGTCGACAAACATGGCGATGTAATTAAAGTCACCGTTTCTAACTTCATTTGCAAACACACATTAGCTTCGCTAGATACGGTTTGCTTGAAGGTTTATTTAAAAAATACTTAACGATAATACTGATCACAAGTCAAGTCTGGTTAAGGAAAATATTTGTGTATCAGAGCGTTTCTTAACCATTTCACGATCGCGTAACCGTAAAAATAAATTACATGTCTTAATGAACCCTTGCACAAAAATAAAATTATATACCATATCTTTCTCATTTTTTTTCGTCGTTGTTCATGTGATAAATATCATATTATATATTTTTTGAATAACTGGTTCAAAGAAAAATTTATATTTCTGTTGTGACGTGTAAGATTAACCTCGTTAGTGGCTAGACAAGCTTATTCTAATCTTGATATTAAAGAGAGAACTATATATATATATATATATATATATATATATATATATATATATATATATATATATATATATATATATATCAAGGGAGGCGCGATAGCGCTCTATCCCTTAATAGACTTCAAAAAAATAATAACTCAAAAACCAATAAACCAAATTAGTTAAAACTTTGCACACATTTTTTATTTTATAGGTTCTATAAGTGTGTAGAATTTCAACATCATTAGTCAAGGCAACCCGGAAATCCAGGAAGGTCAGGCATGATTTTGTGTTATCCGTGTGTACGTACGTACGTATGTGCCACCCTGTATCTCACCAACTATTTGATGGATTCAGCTGATTTTTGGCAGAGATAGAGGTTCTAGGGTCTAGGTGATGGCATTTAAATTTCAGTTTATCATATAACTTAGTCTTCCAGAAAATTCCAAAAAACCTTATTATCCAACGTATTCATGTACTAATCCGATAAAAACGCTGAGTCACTGAAAACGTCCCATAATCCCTTGCCGGATATACCCGGTCTTGCCCTAAATTCTGTCCGGTTGCATCAGGTCATACCATAACTTCTGTCCGGATGTATCAATAACATCATAGGAAGGCTACGTTAAGAGTGTGCAGATGAAAAGGAGGAGGAATCACTAAGCGTAATTTTAGTAGTTCTCTGGATGCCTCCTTGATTTTCTAAGTACTCAGCGTTGTTCATGAGAAAAGTGCTCAATATCCTAGATAGAGCTACTGTAGTGATAAGTTTGTATAATATTTTAACGCCATCTACGTTTCTTTTAAGACTATTGTGCAGATAAAAATGATGGGAAATCAGTAAGAGTGATTTCAGTAGTGCTCTGGATGCCTCCTTGATTTTCTAAGTACTCGGAGTTGTCCAGGAATAACGTGCTCAATATCTTAGATAGAGCTACTGTAGTGATAAGTTTGGATGATATTTTAACGCCATCTACGTTTCTCCTCAGACTATTGTGCACATGGAAATGAGGGGGAATCAGTAAGAGTGATTTTAGTAGTGCTCTGGATGCCTCCTTGATTTTCTAAGTACTCGGCGTTGTCAGGGAGAAAAGTGCTCAATATCCTTGATAGAGCTACTGTAGTGATAGGTTGTATAATATTTTAACAGCATCTACGCTTCTTTCCGGACTATTGTGTAGATTAAAAGGAAGAGGGATCAATAAGAGCGATTTTAGTAGTGCTCTGGACCCCTCCTTGATTTTCTAAGTACTCAGTGTTGCTCGGGAGAAAAGTGCTCAATGTCCTAGATAGAGCTACTGTGCAGATAAAAAGGAGGGGGGATCAGTAAGGGGTTGCTTCTTGTGTTTCTACAATATAGGACCCGGAGGCTTCTGCAGAATAGGGGAATAGGGGCCATGGGTGGTTCTGCAGTATAGGGACCAGGGGTTTTTCTACAGTATAGGACCCAGCACTGGGGGTGCTTCTACAATATAAGACCCGGAGGCTTCTGTAGAATAGGGGCCATGGGTTCTTCTGTAGTATAGGGACCATGGGTGCTGCTGTAGTATAGGGGCCAGGGGTGCTTCTACAGTATAGGACCAAGCGCCGGGAGTGCTTCTACAATATAGGACCCGGAGGCTTCTGCAGAATAGTGACCATGGGTGCTTCTGCAGTATATGGACCAGGAGTGCTTCTACAGTATAGGACCCAGCACCGGGGGTGCTTCTACAATATATGACCCGGAGGCTTCTACAGTATAGGGGCCATGGGTGATTCTGCAGTATACGGACTGGGGGTGCTTCTGGTGCTTCTACAGTATACGGACCCAGCACCGGGGGTAGTTCTACAATATAGGACCCGGAGGCTTCTGCAGTATGGTTCTTTGATATGACCGATGCGCCTTGGAAATTTATTTATTTCTAAAAATATTTCTATGTAAAAAAAATGGGGGAGGGGTCCAAATTTTTTTTTTTTAATTAAAAATATTTATATGTATGGGGGAGGATTAAAAAAATTAGTGGGGGGCGGTAAAAAAAATGTTATTATTAAAAATATTTCTATGTATGTGGAGGGTAAACAAAATTGGGGAGGTTCAAAAAAAAATGTTATTTAAAAAAAAATGTTTTTATTAAAAATATTTCTATGTATGGAGGAGGATACAAAAACAAATTGGGGGGGGGCAAAATAAATTATTTTTTTCATTTTTTAACCTAGAAATATTTCCATTTATGATAGTGACACTACATTAATGAGCACTATTTTGTTTTTCTGACACGACAGGGGCACATTAATATGAGTTCTAAGGTATGCGAACTGGGCTGGAAATAGGTGCATATATAGTATGTGCACCCTTGCAGAGATAGGTAAGTATATAGTATGCGCACCGGGTCGGCGATAGGTATATATATAGTATGTGCACCGGGGTAGAAATAGGTACGTATATAGTAGTGCATAGGGGTGGCGATAGATACGTATATAGCATGTGCACAGGGGCGGCAATAAGTACGTGTATAGCATGCGCACCGGAACGGCGATCAGTACGTATATAGCACGCGTTCTTGGGCTGTGATCAGTACGTATATAGCATGCGCACCGGGGTGGTGATAGGTACGTATTTAGCGTTCGCAACGGGGCGGCGATAGGTACGTATTTAGCATTCGCACCGGGACGGCAATATGTACGTATTTAGTATTGGCACTGGGGCAGCGATAGGTACTTATGTAGTATGTACACCGGGGCAGCAATAGGTACGTATTTAGCATTCGCACGGGAGCGGCGATAAGTATGTATTTAGCATTCAGAGGTGGCGATAGGTACGTATACAGCATGTGCACATGGGCGGCCATAAGTACGCATATAGCATGCGCTCCGGCGGGATGATAAGTACGTATTTAGCATTCGCACCGGGGCGTCGATATGTACGTATTTAGCATTCGCACCGGGGCGGCGATAGGTACGTATTTAGCATTCGCACGTGGGCGGCGATAGTTACATATTTAGCATTCACACCAGGGCGGCGATATGTACAGATTTAGTATTCGCACCGGGGCAGCGATAGGGACTTATGTAGTTTGCACACCGAGGCGGTAATAGGTACGTATTTAGCATTCGCACCAGGGCGGCGATAGGTACGTATTTAGCATTCGTACCGGGGCGGCGATAGGTACGTATTTAGCATTCGCACCGGGGTGGCGATAGGTATGTATTCAGCATTCGCACCGGGGCGGCGATAGGTACGTATTCAGCATTCGAACAGGACGGCGATAGGTACTTATATAGTATCTGCACCCAGGCGGCTATAGGTACTTATATATTATCTGCACTGGGGCAGCGATAGTTACGTATATCGTATGCGCACCGGGGTGGCGATAGATACGTGTATAGTATGAACACCGGGGCTGAGATAAGTACCTATATAGAAGGCGCAGACAGAGGTGGTACTTTTTATAGAAATATGTCATACTATTGCCCTGGACAACGTAGGAGGAATGGTGGGGAAGAAACAGCTTTCGCAAAAGGCAAAATGAGAAAGTAGCGGTGAAATGTGGCGACCAGGTAAGAGAAAGGTAGATAGATAAAGAGACGGCTATAGAGAGAGGGAGAGAAATAGAAGTTTGAATATGAAGATGTTACACACGCGAGTTTTCTTAAATTATATGTTTTTATGATCCCGAGCAACGCCGGGTAGCCTGCTAGTTATATAGTAGATGATATCATTTGGGTCATTAATATCTAACTGCAGTCCTATCCTACTGTGAAATAAGTGAAGAAGATCTTTTAGTTCTGTGAAGAAAAGTATAAAAGTCGGCAGTTTAAAGACTTAAAAGCTAAGATTTAATTTTGCACTGTAACGAAACGCAACCAACCATGTGCGAAACGAATCCTCCCTCACTCTTTCTCCCCCTCTCTCACTATGTATCTCTCTATCTATTTTTTTCTTCTTTTTGTTTTACTGGTAGCACACACACGCAAATCCTGGCACTTCTTATGAAAAGTGTTCATTCGGTTATGTTAATAGTACTGTGTTATATGAAATATTAGTTGTAATAATTAACGGAAATAAAGTAGTAAATTAAGCATTATTATTATTTATGCGAATCAAGGGAGGCGCGAGAGCGCTCTATCCCTTAATAGACTTCAAAAACGGCCTATGCTGGAAATCTCATTTTTTTGATCAATCATAACTCAAAAACCAATAAACCAAATTAGTTAAAAGTTTGCACAAATTTTTTTTGATAGGTTCTATAAATGTGTAGAATTTCAGCATCATAAGTCAAGGCAACACAGAGATCCAGAAAGGCCAGGCATGATTTTGTGTTATCCGTGTGTACGTACGTACGTATGCGCCACCCTGTATCTCATCAACTATTTGATGTATTCAGCTGATTTTTTGCAGTGATAGAGGTTCTAGTGTATAGTTCATGGCATGTAAATTTCAGTTTACCATATATTTTAGTTTTCCAGAAAATTCCAAAAAAACTTTAAAATGACCATTGTATTGAGCCAACGCACATACAGAAACACTGACACCAATGCACACACAGACAACAACGCACACACAGACACAATGACACCAACGCACACACAGACACAATGCATCAACTATTTCACTGTCTTACGCATACCCCACTGACCCTAACCCTAACGACGGGGTCCAAGTTAGCGCGGGTCCCAATGTAACAAAGCACCCTCTATTTGTTAGTAAGTTACGCTTGCTTTATTATGAGCAACCCCCCCCCCCCCGGATAAGAGTGAAATATTTTTTTAAATAATAATTTGAATCTAAATAACGTGTGTACGATGGACACTCTACTTAAAAGGGTTTATATACCGTAAAAACTGTCAGGCTTACCGAAAGAAAACGAAACTGTACTTGTTACTTTCGTCTCTTTTGTTTTTGTTACATAATTTTTTTAACATTTTGCGATGTATTTATTTGTTTTTCTTGCATTTTTACTTTTCAATTACGTTTAGTCCCTCTATATTTTCTCTCTATCACTCTCTTACGAACACACATTCTCTTTCTTTCGTACGCGCTCTCTGTGTTTCACTGGAAAAAAAAACAGTGCTTAATGTAAGTTTAAAAATAAACAAAAATAATAATACTGGTTTTCTCTCGAACCAAAAGAAAGGAAATAAATGGTTTTAACGTTTGAAGTTATCGTCTGCCAGCGTTCGCGTTGGCACAGCTCGTAAGGAGTTTTATTAGTTACATTAGTTTTATTCGTAAATATTCTATATATATTTCAAGAACAGATATTGTATTTTTTATATATGTAGAAGTACTTGAAGCACAGAAATTCATAGAATTTACCTTTATTTTTGATTATGTTGCATAGTAAAATGAAAATATTTCACATTTCTCTCTCTCTCTCTCTCTCTCGTCATTCAAATGTTTAACCGAAGAAAAAGTGCATAAACGTCGTCTCCTCCTCCTTCCACGCAGTTAATGGTTTAATTAAGTTAATTTTGATCTATTTAACAAATTCATTTAGTTGGCACAGTGGTAAAGTCACGGCTTTTTAGCTAGATCTTACGGTTTCGATTCTAAGTCTCTTCGTCCAACTTATTTGTTGTTTATTTATTTATTGAATTTCTTTAGGAGCATGACACACGTACGTACACCTTAACGTATTAATATATAGATATGGCGGTTTCAAGGGAGGGGGAATCCTATTTTGATTTACCATTCCTACAGGGCGCCACATAGAACAATTTTATACAGGTAATTCATCAACTTCTTGTCAATTTCTCTTTTTTTGTTTCTTGCTCAGAAAAGTACTGATTTTACAAGAATAAACCATAATTCTAAACTACACCTGACATTTTTTTAAACATAACTCAATCCCATAACTAAATTACATTTTAGCATAGGAATAAGAAAGCCTTAAACAAAACAACGTTGATTAACTCACAGTAATATATATATATATATATATATATATATATATATATATATATATATATATATATATATATATATATATATATATATATATATATATATATATTAACTGTGAAAAATGTGTTCTAGTTTGAATTGTATCATGAGTAAATATACACTCATCATAATTTTTTAAAAAATATTTATCTGGGAATATTGGAAGAAACATTGATTAGTCAAACTACCAACTATATCAGTTATGAGAAGGCATTGTATTGAGGCATAGCCTTTACAAAAGTAGTGACATTCCATGAAAAATGGCAGTATACTGAAATCATATGCCCTTAATAGGGTTAAGATGAAAATTCATATACACTAAACACTAAATGTACAAAAGCAAAGAAATTCCCAAATTGTTACACTTTTATTGTCATTAAGGGTATGCGAGCACAACAGGGCTATGTATTTTACTGGTAGGAATTTTTTTCAGCGCAAAACATCGAACAATAATTAATCGTTTATACAAAATCTCTTGGGCTTTTCCGAAGGGAATTCGGCTGGAACTCATCGTCTTCTTTTATTGGCAAACGTTCTGATCGATCTGATGTTCTTATGGAAGCTACCTAATATCGACTGGGCCTACGTCGATCCAGTAAGAACTTAGACTTTGGCTGTAGGCTACGTGTTTAACCCTTAGGCAAGGTTACAAAGTAAGAACCGAAATAAAGTGCCATTCTATTGCCTATATTTGTCATATTAGAGCCGTACAGTACTGTTTTTTGTTCAGAGAAAACGAAAATTTCAGAGAAATGAAAAATACCAAGGTTTACAGTTCACATTTTTTAATTTATAAGATTTAAAATTCTTGTTTGAGAATCTTCATCCCGAATTGTAAACAAATGTATTGTATTGTTGAAAAAATACAGTAAAAATCGTTTATATATTTTAAAAAAATGGTGAAAGTTGTTAATTCTAATAAATTAAAGTGTGAAGCATAAGATTGACTTATATACAACAAGGATACCTTCATTTTCGTTAATACATAACAATGCTGCTAGTGTCGTATGAATAATGGTTACACTCGGGCGTGATTGATAAGGACACTATAAAGTTAAGTAAAATACCAGTTAAAATGTTTATTGGCAATGCTTTTATTAACAGTGCCAAAATAGTAACAATGTTTATATTTTTTATTAGAAAAATTCCTACCAGTAAAATACATAGCCCTGTTGTGCTCGCATACCCTTAATGACAATAAAAGTGTAAACATTTGGGAATTTCTTTGCTTTTGTACATTTAGTGTATAGTGTATATGAATTTTCATCTTAACCCTATTAAGGGCATATGATTTCAGTATACTGGCATTTTTCATGGAATATATATATATATACATTTTCCTGCTCGTATGCTAATTAGGCATAACTATCGCTACATCTCCTTGAAAAAAAGGCTTAAGGCACTATTAGATCTTGTAGTTCTGATGGTTTCATTTTTTTAATTACCTTCCTCTCCCCCTCTATTTTTTCGTATTCTCACTTTCCATATTTTTCTGTCTCGTTTTCTTATCATTCTCTGTCTCTATTCTCTTTATTCTCTTCGTTTCTGTGTTTTTAACATTTTTGAATAATTAAACTTAGTGTTAGTCATATTGGGAGGTGACGGTGGTTGAGCAGATAACGACTGAAGACCTGGGTGTTCCAAGTTCGAATCCAGTCGGTTCCAATTTCACTTATGGATCCTGGCAACCTTCTCGTGGTCCTTCCCGTAAGTACCCGATGTCTTTCCAGAAAGATTTCTAACTAGAAAAACGTCGGGGAAACTAATGACAACACTAGAATCATCTGATTCACACGAAAGAAAAAGAAGGTTAGTCATATTGATTAAAACATTATCAAATAGGAATCAAATATTTTCACTATTGGTTTCTTTAACATAATTAATGTTAACCTATCAAAAGCTTTCTGTTGTATCTCTAGCCAGATGAATTCAGCATTCTTTTTTTCTTTATTTTTCAACCGGTTGAGTCAGGTCCGTATATTTTGGTATATATCACCTGTAGACATTTAGCCATCCCACAAAAGGTTCAAGATTTTGGTATATATCACCTGTAGACATTTAGCCATCCCACAAAAAGTTCAAGATTTTGGTATATATCACCTGTAGACATTTAGCCATCCCACAAAAAGTTCAAGATTTTGGTATATATCACCTGTAGACATTTAGCCATCCCACAAAAAGTTCAAGATTTTGGTATATATCACCTGTAGACATTTAGCCATCCCACAAAAAGTTCAAGATTTTGGTATATATCACCTGTAGACATTTAGCCATCCCACAAAAAGTTCAAGATCTTATTTTATTCATCTTCTTTTTAACTTGAATTATTTTTTTAACTGAGTTCACTCCAAACAAGGAAACTTGACACTGTAGACGTAAAGGGCTACTGAGAATTAGGGTGACATTTATGGGGATCATTCTAAATTGGGAGCTGTGCAGCTAGGTGCTTGTTCACATTAGTTCAAAATTCATGCATGTCGACACAGTCGGGGAAACCAGGAGCGGGGAGAGAGTTCCAAAGGTCGGCAGCTCAAGGAAAGAAGCTATTTGAGTAGAAGGCTCTCCGACATCTGGGGACCTCCACAGTTAATGAATGGGATTTAGCTGATTGTCGGCTTGGTCGAGTATATTTACGTCGAAGGGGAACCAGAGCAGCAAATTAATCGGAGCACATTCAATTGAAGTACTTGTAAAACAATCACAAGGATACAACATTGCGGCAATGGGACAGGGGCTACAGCTTGGTTGATAGTGAGGGAGCTATTAGATTAGAGACTCTTTTTTGGACATTGTCTAAGAGAAGAGACTAGTGGATGGTGCATCAGCCCAGATGTGACAACAATACTCTATGTTTGGACAGATATTGGCTTTGTAGACGTATAGGATATTATCAGGTGTGAAAAGTTTTCTAGCACGATAGAGGGAGCCCATCTACTTTGCAGCAGCCTTGGCAATGTCTTCAATGTATTTGTTCCAATCTATGTTACCTGTGAATGTTAGTTCAAGTAGTTTGAACGTTGTATTCTCAGGTAGGATGTTATTTGCCATGGCAATCGGTGGTTGAAGAGGTATCTTATAGTTGTTGAAGGAAGGAAGCTTTGTCTTAGCAGCATGAAATGTTACCATTCATTTATGACCCCATTCCATTACAGAGTTGGGGGCACTTTCTAAGGATTTAGCCATTGCCTCGAATATGTGCGCGTCCGTTTTACGAACATGACGCGAGTAGAACGTAGTATCGTCAGCAAATATACCCATCTCAGACACAATGTTATCAGGGAGGTCGTTTATGAAAATCAAGAACAATAAAGGTCAAAGGATGGATCCCTGGGGCACACCTGCATTTATGTCATGTTGTTTGAATGAACGGCCATCGAGGACAACCTAGAGCTTTCTGTTGGATAGGAAAGATCTAATAATATTAAATTTTCGTCCAATAATACCATATGAATTATTTTTTATGAGAAGCCCTTTGTGTCAGACCTTGTCAAAAGCTTTGAGTATATCAAGCGTTACCACCCTAGCTTCGCTTGCCTTGTCCAGTGTATGATATATGCGTTCGAAGATGACCGTTAGGATATCCACAGTAGATCTTGATTGCCTATGGTCAGAAAAAAGTTTAGTATTTACAAGGTGCCGGACTATTATTAGATTGATTAAGGATTCAAAGATTTTAGCGAAGAGCGGGAGTAAGCTGAATAACCTAAAATTGACATTTTACTACTATCTGTTTACACATTTCTTTTCATTTCTTTCTATTCCAGCGTCTCTTAATGTATTCAAGATTATGCTGGTCTTCTTTTTTAATTAATTTTCATTAATTAGCTCTAATGCATATATATCCTTGGTAACATACCATATTTTTCACATCTTCTCTTAAACCAATGGCCCTTTGAAATACCGTGCTGGCTGTTTTTATTCCATATGGCATCCTTTTCTATTTTAGAAACTCTATAGGCTCAATTATCTACGTTACTTTTTGAAGTTATTGTCTATTGGTATTTGGCGAGATGCTGTTTTCAAATTTATGTTTGTAAAAATCATAATTTCTTCCAGTTCATGCATGACACAATACGTGAGCTTTTGGGGAGCTAAGTACTCCCCGTTATATTCGTAATCCTTATGCCAGACTTATTTCAAAAACAATAATTCTCTGCGTTTTGAGATCACTGAGTGCACCTGTGCCTCAGTCATATTTGAAGGACTGAAGGTCGGTGTCAAACAAATTCAATGACAGATGCATGTGATGGGATCAGAGTTCGAGAAAATCAGTTATGAAACTAAAAATAAACATTTGACAAGGCGTACACTGATCGCACCAGTATTCCATCTTTCTCTCTTTCTCTCTCCCTCTGTCTCTCTCTCCTTCTCTCTCATTTTCCCCTTTCTCTTTCTCTCTCTCTAGTAAAGAGATTGTAAAAGAGAGACTGGTTTTGAATTCTGACAGAGACGCACGCGTTTTGTTGCGTTCTCTGCAAAGTTATAAAAATGTGCTTCGGAAGAAAATAAATATATATTTTTATATTAAAAAGTAAAATGGTTTATTCCATATTTTTTACATTGGGTTCTTTTGTAGCACGATAGTCCCCAGCCAGCCAACCAGCCAGCCAGCCAGTTCCAGAGGTGGACGACAGTGACTATCGTCAGACGATGATTGCTCACTGGCGATGACAAAACGAAACATTGCACATACGTGCACATGTTGCCACACATCGCCCAGATGTCTAACGTAATGTTGCCACATTGGTGCCGGTCCCAAGATGTGCCCCTTCGTCTAAATCAGTAATATTACCACATTAGTTCCGCGTCCAAGATTAACGTCTGAAGCAATATTGTCACACATGTAACGTAACTTCAACATTACATCTAGGATATGAATCCGAGCAAACTTTGTGATTTACGCCTATTTTATAATCTCCACATATACGTATATCTCCATCTGACTTTCTCAAAGCTACAATGGGTGACACCCACTTGTTCACTATCAGGTGGAACATATTCAAGAAGGTCCTGTTTTATTACTTTTCGTAGTTTTGCTACAAGTAATGGCAACAAATGTACTGGTACTTTTCGTGCTAAGGAACTTTCAAAGTACCCCAAAGTTTTTATAGCCGACCCATCAAATTGTCGAAGTTGTAAATTGCTCTTTCGTAAAGTTAGCTTTCCAATGCGTTCCCAGAATGTTTTTGATATAAGTGTAACCTCATTGCCGGTATCAAGTTGCATATGCAACCCGACGTTGATAATTTTCACCTTTAGTATAATGTCTGTTTTTCTGTTCTTCAGTTTTTCCACATTTTTATTTTTGTTTTTGTTGTGGACCTGGGTAAGGCCGAATGAATGACACAGGAACACATGGTTTAAATGAACAAAGGTATATATTATATAAGAGAAAGAAAGAGATACAAGGAGATGTGCTCTCAACCGCCATTGCCGGTTTGCCTGGGAAGAAGAGAACAAGTGTCACGTGCTTCCCGTATTTATAAGGTGGACGAGTCCATTAGTTCTCCGTAGGTAGATACGGCACCATAACAGTTTTTTAACCAAAAGACTTCCATAGTGGTTGTGTTCTCTTCAACTCTTTTAATGTTTTTCTTTTCGAATGTGCATACTGCTTTTGTTTGTTTTTTATTTTTGCAATGGATACACGTCTTTCAAGATGCTGGGCATTTTGCCTTTTTATTTCGCGTTCGCGTTCACATTTTGTATCGTTTAAACATGGCAATGTCGACGATTTTTTTGTTATCGTTGATTGACTTTTATACTCGTCGTATGTCTGTATTAATTCTTGGTGTTTTATAAAATCAAGACACGTATTTAAATACATATTTCTGATTTGTAGTTGTTCCACTATTATATCGGTGGGATGCATTGCACACACCTTAAATTAATCTTAAATGAATTGAGTTCTCTTTAATTGTCTGTTCTTATTCTCGGCCTTTTGGCCAAAATCAAAGTGTAGTATCTGTTCCGATTAATATTACACCCCATAAACTGGTATCGTCTTGGCCTTCGGGGCTTGATTTCCGCCGGTCTATGAGTCTGTCCTGTGCAGTTCTAGAAGGTCTACCCTCCCAGGCTTTGCCTTCTCATTCTTTGAGAAGGGTTTAGTTTATTGCTAATCGCCTAATGCGCACTTACTGGGGAATGTCGATGGGGCTGCCCGGGCAATTTTTAATGGCCAGAGTGCTCAACTTCTCGAGTGCTGGTTTATCAAATCCCACTTTCCCGACCTTGTGTCACATCTTACCGCTGCGGGAGGTAGATAAATAACTTATTGTCCGAGTGTTCAAATTCGTCGTATCTACTCGTATTTCGGAGACGGTGTAGATATTTTATGATTGGTTCATCGCTTTCTTATTTCATCGACATGAACTTCGTTTTTTCTACCACGACCAACTTTTTCTTGGGTCTCATATTTATTATCATCTGGCTTCTAGGTTTGTGGGATACGCAATGGTGCATACTTTCATTATAGCATCACATCCAGCTGTAGCCATCATCTGTTATTTCATTTTCTCTTCTAGTTTCCTTTTTTAGTTAGTTGCACGAGCAGCAAAACATCGTAGCCATGTATCGACAAAGTTGGAATCATCGAGAGACAATTGAAATTCTATTGGCAACGCCATTGTTATGAAGTATAAAATCAACTTCGTCCGTAGCGAGTCAGGCTTATTGTAATCTTTTTCTTAGAGAACTGTATATGTATAAAAAATAATAAACACACCGGTGCACTATCGCTAGTAAAAGTAATAACCAAACAAAAATCTACGTATCATCATAAGGGATTAAAAAAGATGTCGCGCATAAAATGTGACGGGTTATTCTGGTTCTGTGGTAAGACACCAGTCTACGGATATTTACATCGAGGGTTCGATCCCTGCCCGAGTAGTCATGCTGATGACGTCTTGTAGCTAGAAACACGTGTCCATGTCTTCCCTTTTATGCACGTAAACATTAATTTATGAAAAAATAATTAAATATATATATATATACGCATTATTCTACTCTTACACTAATTAGACATAACGAATTACCAGTATCACGACGATTTTTTTGTACTATTTTCGATAATGCTAAACAATAGTAATACTCTTCGTTTATAATACCCCATCAGGAAGGTTTCATTCACATTCAAAAAACATTTAAACTCAAACATAAAAAATAAACATAAGTAACCAATATCTTATAATATAAATGTAAACAGAACAAAAACAGATAATTGTTGCGTCATTTTATTATTTATAAATCCTTTACTGGCAATGTTGAAAAGACATAAGGTAAGGATCCAAGCTTCTCGTTTTTCAGCACAACGTTCGAATCCTTACTTTTCCCCATCGAACTGAATGGCTCTACCCTTAAGCTCTTAGGACTGACTTTCACTCGAAATCTAAAATGAAAGACATATATCAAGTCCGTTTCTAAGATCGCTAGAAACATTATTGAATCCTTCTACCACTTCAGAAACGTTGAAACACGTGGGTTTTTTTGTGTCAGCTACGTTGAGTTCTGTTAAATGGGTAATCGTTTCACAATAATAGGTATCGTAAGTCTGAATATGCAAGTTGCTCGTGAAATATGTTGATCATAATCGACTTTTATCTTACGGCTAAATCCGTTGCAACCACGTTTTTCGTCAGATCAGATCCGTTAAGCAACGTTGAGCCTTGTTAGTTTTCAGATGGGTGACCGTCTCGCAATAATAGATGTCGTAAGTCTGGAATTGGGAGTGGTCTCCAAAAATATGTTATCATCGATTTTGTCGAATCATCCACGTTGTTGAGCCTTGACAGTATTTAGATTAGTGACCGTTGTACATGAATAGGTGTCGTAAGTTTAGAAATGTGAGTAGCTCCATAGATCTTAACTATCATAATGCAATTCTGACAGCTTTCTCTCTCTCATATATATATATATATATATATATATATATATATATATATATATATATATATATATATATATATATATATCTTCTTTAATCTTTGCATTTAGCTATGAACATGCTATTTCAAACTGAAGCCTAACAGACCGATAAACATAAAGATGGGCCTACAGCCAGACAAACCCACGTGTAGAGATTTCGTGGACGCACCTAAGAATACATGTGGCATATCAAAGAATTGTCTAAAACAAAAGAGAGAAGTTAAAAGAGAAAAAAGTTGTTTATTATTGACTTTCATAACTGCAAACTTATATATAAAAAGTAAAAGAAAAAAAACATAATATTCACCAGAAAAAGCGTTATATCGATCGGTCCAATTACGTACGTCTAAATAACCGGCCGCTTTCGGCCAAAATCGGCCGATTTCTAATCATTGAGTATGTAATTAGTGCCAAGAAAGAAAAATGAATTATCGACAAATGAGCCTTCGTTACCGGAAATTAATGCATATATATTTTAAGACTCCATTCCGCTTCTACAATTAATGATGCGTGCATTTTGTTTTCAGATCGTTCCGTCTTTTAAATCTTAATTAACATCTATATCTATCTATATAAAGTTAGGTATGTGTATATCTTTAGATATTTGTATGTACAGAATTCATTCATAAGGAGTCAAAATGTAGGCAATATTTAGTTTAATTTAGTTTTATGCAAAGTGAGTAAAAAATGGGTGGGACCCCTTCGTAAAAAATCCAGATACCTCCGAATTTTTGTGAAATTTTAAAAATAGATATCAATTAATAAATATTCCCCAAAACTCAGTTTCTTGGGTATACTTTAAAGGGATTTTAGCGGGTATATTACGGGCACAAGCTTGAAAATTAATATATATATATATATATATATATATATATATATATATATATATATATATATAAGATGTGCATTAAATTTGATCCATTGTCATTAGACACGAATAAAGCAAGACTCTTTGAATTTCAATTCCTTTATTAGACCTCTTAAGCTTAAAACTTAAATTTTAGATATTTACTAGAATCAAAATCATCTAATGGATTGAGATCAAAATTGGAAAAAGGATTCTAGACATAAAGTTCGAGATAATTATATCTTTATTTTAATCTTCGTCGTAAGGAGACATAAAAATGATGCAAAACTGTTCTGTTCGGGGAAATTGATTTTACCCGTTCTAGGACGGGTATTTTTCTAGCTATACTTAGAATAATGGAGATTTTTATATGTTTTAGAAACTCCAGTAATATGAATATATTTAATCGAAACGAGAAAGAATCATATTAAAAAGCGGATATAATAATAACTTGATATATAATAAAAAATAATGATATATATCATTTGGTAAATTAAACCAAATTATATATTATCATTATTTATTATTATAAGAATGAAGTAAAATAAAAAGAGAAGAAAGGTGGCAACTCCTGCCACAAGGTCATTCAGTGATGTGTATTTTGTGTGAGTAAATTATATAGGAGAACAAATTTTGATTCAGTCAGCTTTAAGATATATATATATATATATATATATATATATATATATATATATATATATATATATATATATATATATTAACTGATGTTCCATTAATATTTCAAATAAAGAGATCCCAAATTGGTATCGAAGTTTACAGCTGTTTCCATACGATGTTTATTGTAAATTGTACAAAACACCACAAAATTATTAACAATAGCGTCGTTTGTGAGAACATCATTCAGAAAAAGTATTTTCATGCCCGTCATAAACAATGTCCGAGAAGCATTTTCAAAGCAAAAACAAAAGCTTTAGACATTATTCAATGTCAAATACTTCGTAAAATATAAAAATATATTCACATCATGTTGCATATTATATTCTGTAATCTAAGAATGCGATGAAAATATCTCGGCGAGCTGCCTTTACGTTTTTTTCGGATTCGGCAAGGGAGGTCACTCCATTTTACTAAGATTTTACCAACGGAGATAATTTACATTTTTATACTAGTGTTTTTTATCCCCTTTTTTCCAATTTTCTTCGCTTTTCGGCATAATAACGAGATAATATGAAAAGCAGAAACTATTAAAACAGAATATATATATATATATATATATACATATATATATATATATATATATATATATATATATATATATATATATATATATATATATGTATATATATATATATATATTCTGTTTTAATAGTTTCTGCTTTTCATATTGTCTCGTTATTATGCCGAAAAGCGAAGAAAATTGAAAAAAAGGGGATAAAAAACACTAGTATAAAAATGTAATATGATCTGAGGTTAAGATCGGATTCTAACTCTGCCTGATGAGATCTCAGTTTATAGTAACTGTTGATCGATAACATCGACATGCCAGTGTCGCAGATTTTGTACATGTCTGTGTAAATAAAACTATCATATATATATATATATATATATATATATATATATATGTATATATATATATATATATATTATATATATAGGCACTAAAAACAAAAGTTTTTTGTTTTATATGCAGAGACACGACAGTTTATTTAACAATAGTAAGAGTTGCATACCACATTATTTTTCAATGTAACCGCCTGTGGCGGCGACGGCCATCTCAAGGTGAGCGCGAAATAAGTCACACGCTTCGGCGACCATGTTTTGCCTATAGCTGTAAACGCCTTCACGATGACAGCTTTCATAGAGTCGACCGTGATGTGGGCGTGCTTGTTGGTCTTGGCCTCAATCATGCTTCAGAAGAAATAGTCAAGGTAGTAGCAGTCAGAGGAGGAGAACGTCCACAAGTTCGCCGACCAGTGGTGACGAGTATTGTTGAGCAGCCACGCCTGGGTTGTTTTGGCCTTGTGTGCAGGAGCCGGGTCTAACTGGAAGACATACGGCGGCGATCTCGTCCATCCAGGGCTTCACCACGCCACTCAGCACCGCCTTTTTGTCAAGTGTCGGATTTTGCTGCAACAGCGTATATATATATATATATATATATATATATATATATATATATATATATATATATATATATATATATATATATATATATATAATTGCTATATAAAAATCACTTTCTGTTTTAAAACGTAATCTGTTTCCGATATCGTCACGTTACTATGACGATATAGTCTATAAGAAATGACTTAATGAAAATGATTAAAATTATTTATTTGCACTCTATTTCATTGCTTATATGCACGTCTTGCCTCTCTCGTAAAGTCTGGTAAAATCACCGTCTATACCCCAGTCTTTGTCAGGAAATGGAGTTCAAATATAGAAATACAAAACTCAATCGATTTTTAATTATCGCAATCATAAAGTTCTTCATTGTAAAGTGATCTTGCGAAGAGTAATTTATAAGAAAAATTCTTCAACCGATGCATAAATTTAAGGAAATAACCAAGTGTTATTGATTCATTTACAATTATAGCGATGCAATTTGCTTCTTTCATCTTTTGTCCTGTTAACTAAATCGATAGCAGCGCGGGTTCATAATGCGTACAATTTATTAATTAAAAATTGTTGAGTAGTTTACATTGCGTCACTCTTCGTCCTTACTTGCGTCAATGTGAATTATAATTACTGGCTATTCCAAATAGTTCATTAAGTGAAAAAAAATGTATCAAGCTAGAATAATATTTCTTTATTTTCCAATCTAATATATAAATTTAAGTCGGTCGGATTCTCCACATTAGACTTAATTAGCTATGGATTTGATAAATTTCTTCAGTTTCATCCTTGCAGAATGTTTTTGCACTAAACAATAATAATGTGTAATTCACTTCAGTTTGTCTCCGGAAAAATATTCCTGCAAGAAAGATTATTACAATAGAGACAATTTAAAATAATGATATAAAAATATCAAAATATAAGGAAAATAAATCTTATTTTTAAAAAAAGGTAAAAACATGAGTTATCTCCCCAAAAATTTTGAGCTTTTTTTCTTAGACATTATTATTTATTTTATCTAGAAAATGTCTAAATTGTGGGATTTAAGATTAAGGGATGTGAATAAGAAACTGAAATTAACAGAATCTTCTTTAATTGATGTATAATAATGATAGATCAAAGTTAATTTAAATCAGAAATATTTTATTTTTCAAATGGGATGTTGTGCCAATATTATGCCCACTAACAACCTTTTAAAATTCTCTATAAAAACTGAAATTTGGGGAATATTTTTAATTAATGTCCAATACCTATGATCGAAATATCATAAACATCGGAGATGTAAGAATGTACATGTAATGTTTCCCTTTGTATAAAACTAAATTAATCTAAATATAGCGAATGTTACGACGGTTAAATCTAGTAGCTGTGTTCAAGAATTCCTAATAATCGGTTTATTTTATTCGGAGTTTAGCCCATATAAACCTATGCATGAACATATACACTTACCTAACTTTACACGCGGTGTTTGGGAAATTCGATGGCGTAACTTCGGGAGTATGTTCTATGTGGGTATATGTATATATATATATATATATATATATATATATATATATATATATATATATATATATATATATACATATATATATATATATATATATATATATATATATATATATATATATATATGTTGGTTTCTGAGTTATAGGCAATTGAAACAAGTACTGATCAACATTCTTTATTGTAAACATCAAACATGTACAATGTTTGTAATACTGCACTGCCATTTCTATATATGGGATAGATGAAAAAATATCCCTTTGAAAGTATCAAAGGTCAAATAAGCATGAGCTTTGTGTTGCCACATATGCCAACAAAACCATGAAAACATTACACCAAACAAATATAAAATCCATGGGGCTCAGAAGTAAGATCTTAGCATCAAGATCGACAGGGGTTCCTTTGATATACAACATGGAGACTCGGTAGGCTTCCTGTGAATATTGGTCCTTCTTATTTCAGGTAACATAATACAACAGACCAAATACAGGTAAATAAATATTATAACAGAAGAATGTATTCAAAATGATAGTGTCTTACAAGATGCAGACAAAATTGATTGAGAAAGATCAAACAACGAATGAGTGCAAAACAGTGTTTATTCCTGAGCCAGTGTTGAGAAGGTATTGTAGAAGCGGTTCAATTTATAGAAATGCGTTCAGTTTTTAGCGCTAAGTAAACGCGAAATTAAAAATTGTCTTGCTAAAAAGTAGCAAAAAACAAAAAAGAAATGAAATTCAAAAAACTCTAATAAAGGATATTGTAAAGAGTAACGTGGATGATATTTGAATTTAAAACAATTGTTTTTTCTATTTGTTACCAAAAAAATGGATTTTTAAAAATTATGCACGTATTCATTTGATAAAGTATTTTAATTTTATTCAATCCTAAATGAAAAACAATATTAGTTAATTCTCCCGTCTCTTTTCTTTTTGCTTTATATGAATTAGTTAAAGATCAAAAGAGGAAAATTCAATATTTTCTGCGCGTATAAAATTTATGAAGTTGTTCGGTACTGCTTTGCGACCGAACTACCAGTATACGAGTGGGTGTTTCTGTTTTAAAAATGTGCCATATAATTAGTGGGGTAGAAATCTTGGTGCATTTCGATAATATGTCAATTAATTAATGGGATAAAAATATTGGTGCATTCAGATAATGTGTCAATTAATTAATAGGGAAAAATATTGGCTTATTAAGATAATGTTCCAATTAATCGAATAAAAAGTTTTAGTGCATTTAGATAATGTTTCAATATATTAATGATGTTGAAATTCTTGTGCATTTAGATAACATGCCAATTAATTCATTTGGTACATTTAGCGAATTTGTCTATTAATTAATGTGTTAGAAATCTTGGTTCATATCGATAATGTGCCAATTAATTAATAATATATTAATCTTGGTTTATTTAGATACGGTTATAATTAATTAATGGGGTCTACATCTTGGTTCATTTATGTAATGTGTTAATTAATTAATGAGGTAGAAATGTTTGTGAATTTAGATGATGTGTTAATTAATTAATGAGGTAGAAATGTTTGTGAATTTAGATGGTGTGTTAATTAATTAATGAGGTAGAAATGTTTGTGAATTTAGATGATGTGATAATTAATTAATGAGGTAGAAATGTTTGTGAATTTAGATGATGTGTTAATTAATTAATGAGGTAGAAATGTTTGTGAATTTAGATGATGTGTTAATTAATTAATGAGGTAGAAATGTTTGTGAATTCAGATGATGTGATAATTAATTAATGAGGTAGAAATATTTGTGAATTTAGATGATATGATAATTAATTAATGAGGTAGAAATGTTTGTTAATTTAGATGATGTGATAATTAATTAATGAGGTAGAAATGTTTGTGAATTTAGATGATGTGATAATTAATTAATGAGGTAGAAATGTTTGTGAATTTAGATGATGTGATAATTAATTAATGAGGTAGAAATGTTTGTGAATTTAGATGATGTGATAATTAATTAATGAGGTAGAAATGTTTGTGAATTTAGATGATGTGATAATTAATTAATGAGGTAGAAATGTTTGTGAATTTAGATGATGTGATAATTAATTAATGAGGTAGAAATGTTTGTAATTTAGATGATGTGATAATTAATTAATGAGGTAGAAATGTTTGTGAATTTAGATGATGTGATAATTAATTAATGAGGTAGAAATGTTTGTGAATTTAGATGATGTGTTAATTAATTAATGAGGTAGAAATGTTTGTGAATTTAGATGATGTGTTAATTAATTAATGAGGTAGAAATGTTTGTGAATTTAGATGATGTGTTAATTAATTAATGAGGTAGAAATGTTTGTGAATTTAGATGATGTGATAATTAATTAATGAGGTAGAAATGTTTGTGAATTTAGATGATGTGATAATTCATTAATGAGGTAGAAATGTTTGTGAATTTAGATGATGTGATAATTAATTAATGAGGTAGAAATGTTTGTGAATTTAGATGATGTGATAATTAATTAATAGGATACAAATCTTGGTGCATTTAGATAATCTTCAACTTAATTCATGTGGTAGACATCTTATTGCATTTAGATAATGTGCCAATTTATAAATGCAGTAGAATTCTTGATGCATTTACATAATGTGTCAATTAATAAATGAGGTAGAAATATTGGTAACTTTAAATAATGTATCAATTAATTAATGGGGTAGAAATATTGGTGCATTTAGATAATGTGCCAATTTATTAATAAGGTAGAATTTTTTATGCATGTTGATAATGTACTAATTAATAAATTTGTGCATTTAGGTAATTTGTCCCTTAATTAATTGAATAAAAATATTGGTGCATTTAGAAAATGTGTCAATTAATTAATACGACATAAATATAGGTGCATTAAGATAATGTAACAATTAAATAATACGGTAACATTATTCGTGCATTTAGAGAATGTAGCAATTAAATAATACGGTAACATTATTCGTGCATTAAGATAATGTACCAATTAAATAATACGGTAACATTATTCGTGCATTTAGAGAATGTACCAATTAATTAATGGGAGTTAAATTTTGGTACATTATGATAATAATACTCTAATTTATTAACGGGATTGTAATCTTGGGGCATTTAGATTATGTGCTAATTAAATAATGGAGTAAAAGTATTTGTGCATTTAGATAATGTGCTAATTTATTAATTAATAGGGTAGAAACTTTGATTCATTAACATAATATGCCAATGAATTAATTGGGTAGAAATCTATGTGCATTTAGATAATGTGCCAATTAATTAATGGGGTAGAATTCTTGTTTTATTTAGATAATGTACCAATTAATTAATGCGGAAAATATCTTGGTGCATTTAGATAATGTTCAATTTTTAGTGGAGTAGTAATCTTGGTGCATTTCGATAATGTTTTAATTAATGATGCATTCAGATAATGTGCTAATTAATAATGGGGTATAAATCTTGATGTATTTAGAATGTGTCTCTGAATTTATGGGGTAGAAATATTGGTGCATTTAGATAATATGTCAATTAATTCATGGGGTAAAAATCTTGGTGCACTAGGATACTGAAATAATTAATTAATGTGCTCGAAATCTTGGTGCATTTAGATAATTTGTAAATTGATTATTGTGGTAGATATGTTGGTGCATTTTGATAATGTTTTAATTGATTAATAGATAGAGATTTGGGTGCATTTAGATAATGTGCGAATTAATTAATGCGGTTGAAATCTTGGTGCATTTAGATTATGTGTTATATATTTGAGTTTTAACCCTTTCATTTTGTTTTAAACAAGTATTTTTGTATAAAAAATGTTCAAAGTTTATTTTGTATAAAAAAATGTTGTTTTTTGTATTAATAAAACTTTTTACGCCGTAAAAATATGTGGGGGCATGGAATACAAATATGGCCATCAGCTATTAAAATATTGAATGAAAATCCGATTCTCAAAACTTTAAAATGTAAATTAGAAGTTTATTTTCTAATTACAATAAATACAATTAAGACCAACAATCAATTTTATCCAAAATTTGAGCAAAATAGACGAAATGAAAATGCAAATCCCGCCTGTTTATTGCTATACTGGGCATCCATACAACTTCAAGTTAATCGTTAGCAGAAATTATCCCATGTTTTTAATTATTTTTTTCGGAACGACACAGTTTTTAATTTTTTTTATTTTCAAGATAATAAAAAAATTCTTACGTTGATGATTACACGTTCATGTGTGAAGTGGAAATATTATAATATCCCGTTTTACAATTTCTCGAAAAATGTTATCATTAAAATCACATGAAATACTTTTTGCAATTATACTATTTTTGGGTGACAATATTGAATAAAGAATGCTTTTTTTATGGTAATATCGTTAATTCGAGAAATTAATTTTTCTTCGAGTTATATTGATTTTATTAACACGGAATTAAGAGCTGTTTTCGTAATACATAATATTTTTTTAAATTGTTAATATCTACGGTACTTTATTTTCATAAATATCTTTTTTTAATTCATGCGTTCTTAATTCATACTTAGAAATATAATTTTAGTAAAGGTGTACTTTGTTTTCATAAAGTAATACATTTTCACGGAGATTTATAGACGTAATGGATTCATCATATTTCGGGATTGTTGATTAATAAATACTGAAAATTTCATTAAAATTGGTTGCTTTCCTGAATTTTGGTGAAATTTTAAGTGAAAGTGGGTCAAAATGTTTTTACATTTTGGGGATCGGCCATTCATTTTGCACGTACCTAGTAAATACTCATATATCAAAATTATTCATAAAAGGTTTACAAGAAAAGCAATATATTTTGAATGAGTCAGATGCGTCTTAAAATGGATTAGTGCCACCACATCTGGGGAGGTATTGCTGTGAGTAATCTCCTTTACCTTGAAAAGGTACAAAATCGACTTTGCAATCTAATGGGGCTGAGCTCTTCTCTCCCCTAGAGCCCATTTCTTACAGAAGATGTTGTTAGTCTTTGTCTACTCTACCGTTATTTTACATGGAAAGTGTTCGATTAAGTTTCTATCTCTGTTTCATTATGTAAGACATTCACTGCAAGAACTCGTATTATTACTACAACTGCAAATAGTTTTCCTTGTTTCATCCGTATACTTAACATCAAACCGAATTTCAATTAACAAGTGTAATTAATAAGTGTATTTCCAAAAACTTACCATCCATAGAACATGTTATCATTGGACTGCTTCCCTGCATGTTACAACATTGTAGTCTTCAATTCTAATGTCGATAAGTACTTGTCATACACTGTCCTCATAAATAATCAAATTTTGTTCATTCCGTTCATCATTTCCAATCCTCTCATAATATTCTTCATCATTTGATTGACAATCTAGCTATCTCATTAACCCCTATCCTCTAGAAGCACTTAGCTTTGATAAACGGTTATTCATTAGTATAAAGAATGAAAGAAATATATTTTAGGTCAGAATTTTGCATACCTGTTTGAGCGGGAACTTTTCTTTGTAAATAAGTATTTTGTGTTCTTATTTTTTTATGGAAATCGCTCCATACAAGGCATGAAGCCATTTGATGTAAGGAGCTAACAAGAACGAAAGATGATTATCACAAAGACTGGAGATGCTTACTGGCCTTAGTCTTGAAAAGACCAAGGCTATAGGTAGGACCAAAACAATCAACAGGAAGAGAGTTCCACAAGCCTGCAGTTCTTGGAAAGAAGCTACTGATATAGGAAGCTGTATTACAATGAGGTATCAAAACAGCGAATTGTTTTAACGAGTCAAACAACCTGGAACAAAGGAACCGGGTAATCACACAATTCTGAAGAACACATGCCATAATAGTATTTATAGAAAAGACTGAGACTAGCAACATCACGTCTGTGAGAGAAAGGGTGCAGAGAAGAAGAAGAAAGGGTGGGGCTTATCAAATTACAGATACTCTTCTGAACCTTATCAAGAACCCTTAAATGGAACAGAAATTCACCATACGAAATATGATAACAGTACTGCATACGTTCTCAGATAGTAGATTTGAAGATATACAGATGTGAGAAAGTGTTGGGAGCGATAGAAAGAACCGATTTTATAAGAAGTAGAAAGAGCAATGGATCTAATATATGAACTCCAAAGAAAATTTCATGAAACAGAAAGACCAATAAGTTTTAGAGTCGATTTCTCCTAAAGAGTAGAGCCATCCATGAGAATTTCAGGAAGAAAAGGGACACGCCTACCATTAAAAGTTTCTATATAAAGGACCAGATTTTTTTAGCATATCATGTTTTCAATATACGTCTTCTGGATTGCTGCCAGCGAACGCTGTTGCGTAGAGAGACTTGGGGTCGCGACGTTTCGCTCCGATGGAACTTGAATAAATGATTTGCCGTTTAATGCCGCTATTTATTTCGTCAGAAAAATGGTATTTGATTGAACGTTTCTTAGAAAGCTGGGAGGCAAAATGGAGACGGATTATAAACGGTAGATAAATCAGGTGCGGCAGAAATGGGGAGGGTTTCATTTTAATTTGGAAGAAACGAAGGAAGAAAACAAGAGAGAAAGGAAGGGAATGGCTGAATAAGATAAATAAAAAAGAGAAGAAAAGTAAATAAGGAAGAAATAAAATGGGTGAAGAAAGCAAGAAAAACAACGAAGAAATAAATAACGAATGATGAGAAAGACGATAATGAAATAATAAAGGAAATAAATAATTAATGAAAGGAAAAAAATAATTAAAGAAAGAGATAAATAAATAATGAAAACAATGAAAGAATAACGAAATGAAAGATAAAGAAAGAAAATTTATAATGAAAGAAAGAATGTCATAACAGAATAAATAAATAAATAAATTAATAAATAAAAGTAATTAAAGAAAGAAAGAAAGAAAGAAAATAATTGGAGCAAATGTTTAAAGAAAGAGAGAACGCAATGAACGCAAGGAATAAAAGGAAAAATAACAGCAAATTAACAAAAGAAAAAAGGAAAAGAAAAATAAAGATAGAAAGAGAAAAGAAAATTGAGAAAAACTGAGAGAAAAAAATCAATGAATGAATAGAGGAAGGAAAGAAAAAAATTTAAACGGAAAGAACAGAAAAACAGAAGAAAATATTTTTTTTAAAACAGATAAGAATGAAAAGAAAGAAACGGTGGAATAAAAACAATAAAGGAATATCGAAATAAAGAATGAAAAGAAAGAAAATTGATAAGAAAGAAAGTAAAAAGAAAGAAAATCAACGAGTAAATAACGAAATAAAGGATTGAAAGAAAGACAGAAAGAAAGAAAGAAAAAAGCAATGAAAAATAACGAAAAACAGACAGAAAGAAAGAAAATTGATAAAAAAAAGAAAGAAGGAAAATAAAGAAAAGGCAATGAAGGAAAACCGACGTAAAACATGTAAAGAAAGAAAATTTATCAGAAAAAAATTCAATGAAATAAAGGAGGTTATTAAAAATAATTAAAGAATGAAAGGAAAAAGATAATTAAAGAAAATGTATAAAGATAGAAGGAACGCAATGAAGAGATACTGGAATAAAAGAAAATGTTATGGCGTGATGGTGATCTACCATATTTCGGGAATAGATAGACTCTTCCAGATATATAGAGCGTTACGACAAAGTGTCGTAGCATTCATGGCGGCATTCTTTTGCCGTCCGATGAGGATGAGAGGCATACCAGTTGAGGTTCCAATCTCGACTATCAGTTCGCCAAAAACTGGGCCATTTCGGTGACTTTTATCTGTCGGGCTGAGGTATTAATCCTGGGTAGTCCTAGGATGTGTATTGCCTCCCCTCTTTGGGGGGAGCTGGTTTATTTCTAGCTGTCTGAGGCGCCCCGATCCCGAGGCTAGAGTGCTCCTTCTTTAAGGGCGCTGGCATGGTTCTCCCCACCTTCCAGCCTTGTGCCACATCTTCCCACGGTGGAAAGGAAGTTAATACCTTCATTGGTGGCAGTCGTAGCCACAGTATCGAACGCAGACTTTCTGTGACATACTATTCTGTACTTCTGTAAATACACTCTTGTAAACATACCACCGTACTGTCTTAATTATTATCGGCTCTTCGAGGTCACAACAGAAAGATTTTTTTAAATTATCGACAGAAAAAAGAGAGAAATAATATAGTTAAAGATAGAAATAAAAATTGAGAAAGACTAACAGAAAAAAATGAAGGAATAGAGGAAGGAAACAAAAATAAATAATTAAAGAAGAAAAGAAACAGAAACAGAAAGGAGAAATTTTTTTTTTAAATAGATAAAGAATGAAAGAAAGAAAGAAGGAAAACAATGAGGGAGTAACGAAATAAAGAATGGAAAGAAAGGAAATTAAGAAAGAAAGAAAGAAAGAAACGCAATGAAGAAATAACGAAAATAAGAAAGAAAATTGATAAAGAATGAAAGAAGGGAAAACGGAATGCAATGAAGCAATAACGTAAAATGATACATAAACAAAGAAAAAGAAGGAAATCAACGAGGAAATAACGAAATAAGGATGGAAATAAAGAAAGAATGAAAGAAGGAAAACAATGAAGAAATAACGAAATAAGACACGGAAAGAATAATAAATAAAGAGAGAAATAACTCAATGAAGGAATCGCGGAATAAAGGAAAGAATAACGAAAAAATAACGAAAGAAAAATCAAAAAGAGAAATGATATTGTTAAGAATATGGAGAAAAGAGGAGAGACAATTGAGAGAGAGAGTGAGAGTAAAGGAAGGAAAGAAAGAATAAATAATTAAAGAAGGAAAGAAAGTAAAAGACAATAATTAAAGACGGAAATAGATAAACAAAGAAAGAAAGCAATGAGGAATAACGAAATAAATAATAGAAACAAATATAAAAGTAATTAAAGACAAAATCGAAATAAGAGAGAAAGTTGTAAATAAAATATTATTTTAATAAATAACGAAATAAAGAAGAAAGAAAGAATATAATGAACGAACAGCAGACATTTTTAAATTTAGTAAAATAAAGAGAAAAAATACAATGAATAAAAAAAAAGACATGATATAATAAATAATTAAAGAAAGAAAGAAAGAAAGACAAAATAATTAAAGAAAAGAAAATATATAAAGAAGGGATGATTGAAAGAATGCATTGAAGAAATAACGAAATAAATGAAGGAAATAAAATACAACAAGCCGCGCGTGCGTGGTCCCCCTCTGTATGTGACTCGATGTGGCGAGTGTAAAATGCAATAAATTTGGGCAATTTGGGGCATTTTTGACCCCCCACTTTGACCCCCTGGAGGCGCGAACCAGAATTTTTCTGAGGTCAAGGATGCTCCTTTCATATCCAGAACAATTGCCTCTACATTTTGGCCAAGTTTCAGAAAAATTGAATGGATGGATCAAACGTTATGGGAGAAAAGGGTCATTTTTTTGCCATTTTGGGGGCTTTTGACCCCCTTGGGGCGCGAACCGGATTCTTTCCAAGGTCAACGATACTTATTTTCTATTAGGAACACTTGCCTCCACATTTTGGCCAAGTTTCAGAGAAATTGAATGGATGGATGAAAGGTTATGGGGCAAAAAATGTCATTTTTTGCCATTTCGGAGCCTTTTGAACCCTTGGGGGCTAACCAGATTTTTTTTCAAAAATCGGAGAATGACACTTTCTAACCAGACCAAAGTTATAACTTCATGCAAAATTTCAGAGAAATTCAATGGATGGTTGCGGAGAAAAATCCGGACGGACATGCCTCAAAACATAAAATCGGGGGACCAATTAAAGATTGGAAGGAAAAGATAGATAAAGAAAGAGAAAATGAAGGCAATGAAAGAAAGAAATGATACAAAGAAAAAATAAATAGTTAATAAAAAGGAAAAATGGGAATGGAAGCAATGGTGGAATACTGGAATAAAAACAGGAAATACAAAGTAAATTATTTTAAAACGTAAAAGAAAGAATATAGTTTAAAAAGTAAAAAAAAAAGAGGGAAAATATTTCAAGAAAGAAAAAAGTGAATATGTAACGAAAATGTGAAATGAAGCGGGTTTTTTTATTTTGCTATTTCTTTAAATATTTGATTTTCTTTCGTGGAATATTTTCTATCTTTGAATAGGAAATGTGAAGACGGAAAAGAAACAAAGGTGAAAATCGTCAATGAAAGAAGGAAATGGTACAAGAAAGAAAAAAACAAGAAAAAGACAGATAAATAACGATCTTCCAGCTGAAGTATGCAGCATTTTTTTACAATTAATGAAAGTAGAACGAAAACATCTAAGAGCAAAAAGAACAACAAAATTCAGATTGTGAAAATAAAAAATATATAACATTCTGCAGTAGACATAGATAAGTAATAAAATGCGATATCGTGATTGCACTCTCCGCTAAAACATGAGGAATCGTTACTTTAGGCGTCATTTCTAAAGTACCTTCTTTAATAATATATATATATATATATATATATATATATATATATATATATATATATATATATATATATATATATATTGTGGGTCCTGGATTTATGTTACAATTTTTCATGTGAGTTATTTTAATGTATTTTAGCTTGCTACTATTTTTATCAAGACTTCTTAAACTATTCCCATTTTCCTTCTTCCAGTCTTTTGAATAATAGGTTTTCCTATTACTATTAAAAGAACAACTGATCTGCTGATCAACAATGTTAAACTTAAGTCTGTATATTTCTCTTGACTTTGCTGTGAAACGCGCGTAAGATTTAGAAAACGTATTAAATTTGGAAAAAAAGAAAAGAAAATTGTTTGTGAGACGAAGACGAAATACAGGTATTCGCTGAAAATAAAGAGATTTAAAGAACAAATGAAAATTATGCTTGGCATTGATTTTTCCTATGGTCATTGGAATGCAACTATAAAGTGTATATATATATATATATATATATATGTATATATATATATATGTGTGTGTGTGTGTGTATTTCTGTGTTATTTTTTGTAAATGTTAACATTTATGAGGTGCATATATATATAAAGTTTTTTTTTCTAATTCTAACTTTTTTTAAGTTATGAGCCAATCATTATGAATCTTTGAATATATATTATCGACAACCCGGTGATTAACGTGGGTACATTATTTTCTGTAAAATTTACCATTTAAGGGTTCGCCTACCATAACTCGCACCTTCCTCCAAAAAACTTTTAAAATAAAATAGATACAAAAGATTTAATAGCGAAAAGAATTGCTCTACATCAAATTGTAACGCGTGAGTCTC
>OY744520.1:40146495-40471495 GCA_963556195.1 Sepiola atlantica
GATTGAAGACGATGCTATTTACGCATGCGCAACCGGATGTTGAAAACCGGAAAGCTGAAAGCTGATTGCAAACATACAAGATCAATAGACTTTTAGTATTATATAGATATATACCTTACTGTGTGTGTATGTGTGGGTATATGTGTGTGTTTAAAATAGCATTTAAATCAAGTTTCATATAAGGCTGTTTTATGCACGTTTCGAAACTCAATTTATTTTTTAAAGTCTGGTACACGATAAAACATGAAATAAAACAATAAGTTTTTCTCATTCGATCGCTTCTCGTCAGAAAATCAACAAAAAATCATTCAAAAGTCGGCAAAAAACACATCAGATAGACAGATGAAATGTTGGTCCTGTACATTTTCTAACAAGATATATGTATACGCCAGTTCGATTTTAAAATGATGTAATAACGGAGAGACTCACACTGGTGAATGCAAAATGGCCGCTTCTAATAAATGAACTATTTTCAAAGAAGGTAAATGTATTTTTATAAGTCTTGTCAGTTGATTTACGGCTAATTAGAGGTAAATCAGATTCATGAATTACATCTTTCAGGTTTATAATGTTCGGGTGTTAGATGGATTTAACTTTCTTACTAGCATTGACAGAGTACAAAACTGATTCAATACTTCAAGTGGGTCTAAATCTAAAATGAAAAAAGATCAAAAATTATCAAATTTTTCCTAAGCATTATGTATTTGAAAAGGAAAGATCGCAAACGTTTCAAATGTGGTTATATTCGTTTTCCATATTATTTGTGACACGTGTTTCGGGTTTGATATCCTTATCAGGCGGTATTTGTTCTGTTAATGATTGCAGAATTGGCAGAGTTTGTATGGAGAATTGTACAATTCGGAGCTGTGGACACTGACCAAAACATCAGAATACAACATCGATGCTTTTCAAAGGAAGCTACTGAGAAGAGGCATACAAGTCAGCTGGCAAAGGACAGTCGCGGGCAAAGACTTTTACATTAGCACTGGAGCCAAATCATGGAGTTCTATTATAATAAAAATAAGACTGTCATAGTTTGGTCGTTTAATGAGACAGCTTCGCGTAAAGCACTTCAAGCCTCATAAAACCCGTAAAAAGATTAGCAGGACAACCAAAGATTACATGGCTTCACCGAGTGACAAAAGACATCAAATCATTATCAGACATCCACCTTAGAAAACGCCATGAACAAAAAAGTTAGATAGAGATGATTGGAGATCCGTTGTTAGCAGCATGATATTAATTAATTAAACGAGTATGCAGTGATGATGATGATGATGATGATGATGATGATGATGATGATGATGATGATGATGATGATGATGATGATGATGATGATGATTATGATGATGATGATGATGATGATGATGATGATGATGATGATGATGATTGTGGAGAAGAGTGATAAAGTTATTCATTTTACGTCTAGATAAAACGTCATAAAGGATCTCTTCCCAATCTCTTTGTGATCTGATGAAAAAGTCATCATTTTGTTCCATCATCCACAGTAACCATGGACCTTCTATCTCTACTTTAATAGATGACGCAATCATTTATGACGTCATTCAGTCTGCACGGGGACAAACAAACAAACAATCAAGCAAGATAGCAAGATCCACAGTATACGTATGTTTATGTATATATTTATGTTGCAATAGGTATATATATACTTACATGCTATGATCTATATTTGTGACTTTAAGCTTAAGCTATGAATTTTAAACATTTTCGAGAATCAAAATCATGTCATAGATTTTAATCAAAATTAGAAAAAAGAATTTTAGACATAAGGTGTAGTATCGTAATATCTCTATTTAAATATTCTTAAGGGAATAAAAAAGCGTAGTGCAAAACTATTATGTTCATGGAAATTTATGTTACCCTTCTGGGACGAGTATATTTCTAGTATGCGTGTACATTGGATGCGATAGACAAGAGAAACTAAGGAGGAACCAGAACGCAATTGCAAATCACCTGACTGTTCGTTCGATAAAGAAAACAACTTTATCTAGACGAAATTCTGTGGAAGCAAATCCTTCGATGACAGATATAAATGGCGCCCAAGTCGACGGGTTTGCTGCATGAATAAGATATCTTGTTGCTATGCAAGTGATCTTTAATCTTCGCTCGGAAATGAAAAGAAGACCATGTGCCGAAGGGAGAATGCTGTCGAAAAGAGACTATGATGAAGAAATAGATAAAAATTGGCCAAAAGACATGATGAGGGGGAAATCATCATTGCGCTGTCGCTAAAACATGAGGAGTGCGTATTCAAGGTAGCGTTTGGAATGTGTAATGCCTTAAGAAACATATATATATATATATATATATATATATATATGATTATTTTAATAAAAAATATTTTTTTAAATTACTATCCACCTACGATATATATATATATATATATATATATATATATATATATATATATATATCGTATGTGGATAATATTTATTTTATATAATTGCTCTATCTCGTATATTGAGCTTTAACCATTTCACTATAGGTTCTATCTACTAAAAGTTTACTTTTAGTTTCATATTTTATTATATATATATATATCATTATCCACACATATCCTTACAGAATCCTCATTGTGGAGATAACTGTTCTGCCGGTGGCACGATTCGAACCCCGGACACGAGTCATCTTTTAAATCAAATCCAGCAGTCGTAACAACTATGCGTAATGACGAGAAATAAATTCTATTGCGTTTTATCAAGCGAACATTAGTAAGGCGCCATATAGTGTTCGACAAAATCCAAATACGACGGAACTCACATTTTAGCTTAAATCCAGAGGCTCATTATTATCTATCTTAAACGAAGCTATTGAATAATTAATTAAATAAAAACATTTTTTTTAATTACTATCATCAGACATATATGTTTGGTCCTTACAGAATCATTAGTGTGAAAATAACTCGCATTTTTTAGCTTTAATTTAATTTAATTTCATCCCATGAAGCTATTGTGTTTATAAGATAGTGCTCAATAAAAAGTAAAGCCGTATTTAAGTATAGTTTTCATTTAAATATAAACTTTATTTTATAAATTTTTCATTATTGTTATTTGTTTTTATTTGTATTTTTTATTTATACAAACAGATGTTTGTATCAATAAAATGTATACTTATATATATATATATATATATATATATATATATATATATTAGTAAAGAGTTCCACTGTATAGGATGTATTTAAATTTTGTAATTTGAAACGGTTTTTGAAACCAGTAAAATGCAGATGCTTTTTTAAATAAACATATTATTGATTTAAATTCAAATTATCGATTCACACAGAAATCTTCATCAGGATAATAGACAATTTGTTTTCTTCCTTTTTTAAATGACATGATGTCGCTTGATCTTGTGCTTCGCATGTTAACGAAGCTCGTTGTGTAATAATGTCCACAAGTGGTGTGTGCTCTAGTCGCACGTTATAAGTATTGGTAAAGAGTTCCACTGTATAGAATGCATTTAAATTTTGTAATTTGAAACGGTTTTTGAAACCAGTAAAATGCATAGACTTTTTTTTAAATAAACATATTATTTATTTAAATTTAAATTTTCGATTCACACAAGAATTATCATCAGGATAATAGACAATATTTTAAATAAATAATGTTTATTTAGAAAAAAAACCTCTGCATTTTACTGGTTTCAAAAACCGTTTCAAATTACACACACACACACGCACCATATATATATATATATATATATATATATATATATATATATATATATATATATATATATATATATATATATATATTATGGCAATAGCATATATAAATAAATATATATTTTGTATATACAAGCAAACTTTGTTAGACACAACGGAATCCCGCAAGTTTATTATAACTTTTTTTATTTTCAATTTTACTAATAATCTTTTTAGTTTTAAAATAAAAAAGAAGATTGGTAAATATGTATCACGGGTACTTTCGATTCTTTGTCGAATCATCTTCAGGTAGCAAAAACAATGAACAATAAGCTGGAAAAAAAATAATATTTCAAAATAACAACCGAGAACGCTTGATGCGAGTTCGTTAAACGTCAACAACAAGAGCTTTACAATTTATGTTCCGGTAGAGTGACAGAATTAGCGTTCCCGAATAAATCGTATTTACGTTACACATTTTAAAATAGTTTTACTAGTTTCTAATATAATGTTATTTATTGTGGGTTGCTGGGTTTTAATATAGATAGCTTCAAGTATTTTTATTTTTTTAAATTAGTTTCGGAATGTAATATTTTTGTGTCGTTAACTAAAATTTGTCTAATCTCAGAGGGGACAGATGTGTTTTTTTATGTTGGTAAATTGAACTAGAATTTACCAAGTGCATAGTGAGTCTACGTGAAAGGGTAGTAGTAGTATACCAATGTAGTGATGGGTTGGTTTATTATTATTTCTGCTCACTAGGAGCTATCACACAAGTCATCGTCAGTGATTGTTCACCGACAACAACTAGTAGTGTTCCCTGGAGTTTGAGCGACAACAAGCCACCCCAGATTTCAGTATCTCTCCACCTCTTTTCGATCACTACCGCAAATGACTTTGCGGTATCGCAACAGCCGCCTACCATTTATTTTTTCGCTGTGATTTGGGTGGCAATAAGCTTTCCCAAGGTCCCAGCACTATTGGCACTCTTCCAGTTGAGGTCTGGTTAGTGCTCTCCCTCCTTGGTCTTCACATTCTCCTTGACCCTCTACGACTATTTTGTGTGCTGTCAGCTGAAGGCCGTGCCATTGGGGGCCAGCTTTTAATATTTCTTGCAGTTTCTGTTCCTTGGTTCGTGTGGTGGTGTTCTCCTTGTGGTTTTGTTTTCTTCCTATTGTAACTTCCATGTGACTGGTTACTGTTCGTAACTTATGCGGGTTGATTTCCGCATTCGAGGATTTTCCTTAAGATTGCAGCTGTTTTTATTATTATTATTATTATTATTATTATTATTATTATTATTATTATTATTATTATTATTATTATTATTATTATTATTATAGAAGTTGCAGATACCACAATCGAGGTCTCTTAAAAGAACTGAGTGTAAAATATAGAGCAATATAATAATATATATGGAAAGAAGTTAGAAGTAAAATAACTCAAAACACAATGTCAGTCGGACTTGATAATTTATTTTTCCTACAACTTAAGCTTGTCAGACGTGAAACCGATCAGCTACAAGAATTGAGATAAATGTGCACAGCCAGAGGTTAAATTTGGAGTGTGGCATGGATTTAAGTCTTTATAATCTATTGGAATTTTATAGCCAGTGCTTCATTAAAAGATCTGACTCAAATCTACAAGTTCGCGTCCCGATATATATATAATTCTGATGAGGTCTTTTTCATAGGATCTAATCTAGGGAATATATAATATGTTCATAATTTGTTGTTTTGGTACATAACTAGATTAAAAGCTAAGGAATATTTTTGAATTTATTTAGTATATATATATATATATATATATATATATATATATATATATATATATATATATATAAGAGGTTTATGTAGTTTGCTTGAAGCATTGTTAATTGTATATATAAATGTGATACTTAGAAGGCAATACAATGCAGAGGTGTGACGGATAGACACAAATTGGAACAAATAAGACATATAATGGTGGAATAAGTTAAATAGTTTCACCCTTAATACAATATATATATATATATATATATATATATATATATTTCACAAACACGCATATATATCTGTCTATCTACACAATGTTACAATGTTATGTAATACCTGTATCAAGATTGTCTGGTGGAAACTGCGTATGATATAATATTTCGGGAACTCTATACTTCTTCAGAACCGTGCTCAACTGAAGTTCAAGCGTTCATATATATATATATATATATATATATATATATATATATATATATATATATATATATATATATATATATATAGGGATCATTAAAAGACACATAATAAATAAATACAAAAACTATTTTAATTCTTTTTTTCTTATTTGTTCTTCATTATGAAAGTTTCACTGATGTAGAAATTTAGCTGACTCATTAAACATGGCTGGTGTCTCTTCACGTGTAAGTTGATTACTTACACCAAACATCCACCGTTGAAGACGTTTCTCTTTCCTGTGAAGTTATTCAGTCGATGAACGAAGGAGACAAAGTGGGAGTGGGGAAGGAAAAGGCGGTAACACGAAATCCAATCAGTTTAATTGTCGACTCTTTAAATCGACGCCAATTAAAAAATAAACTATAAAATAGTTTACATATGGGAATTAAGTAGTGACGAGCGCCTCCTAAACGAGGTTGTCGATTGTCTCGGCTAAATTTGATTGTTGAACATTTTATGATTAGCTAATTGAGACGTGGTGAGGAGCAGTGACGCTTCTCAACCGGAAGTCTAAAAGACGCAGGCGTAGTGGGCGTCTGCAGAAATTTAGGATTTATGAAGAGTTTCATAAATATCTGTTAATTTGTGTCTACATGTCTCTGCACACATATGTATGTATTTGTATTAATTATTATACTAAAGCTGAGTTAATCAACGTTTGTTTTCTGTAAGACTATTTTCCTATATATTTTAATCACACAAAATACATGCTAAGAGATTCTTCCGGTTTGAGATTGGGTTATGTTTGAAAATAAGACTTCCGTTTTAATTGTTCGTATTTCCCATAATTAGCAATTAAATCATGAAGTAATGCATATCTTACTAAATTTCTGTTTATCAGTCTCACCCTCTCGTAATAAATGTTCTCTCTCTCTCTCTCTCTCTCTCTATATATATATATATATATATATATATATATATATATATATATATATATATATATATATATATGTGTGTGTGTGTGTGTGTGTGTGTGTGTGTGTGTGTGTGTGTGTGTGTGTGTGTTTATAAACAGTCGCATGTAATATAGAAAGAAAAGGATTAAAAATATTGGAATAGTCCATTAGATACAAAGGGGAATATCACCACAAGCAGTAATACTATTTAACCCGTAGCTGAAGAAAAGAAAAAAACGAAGGGATAAAGAAACAGATAGAGAGATTGAGATATAGCAGGCAGAAAGAGACTAATCTTGAATGTTAGTGGGAAAATATAATAGTGTATACTTTTGTTAGAGAAATGAGTTTAGATCCTTCGTGTCTGTCTCTGAAGATAACGATACATTGTGTAGGCGGGTGATCTACTGAACACAAAAGTGTCATAATCTGACGGCTGTGAGTTCAATCAATGGGCAGGGCAGTACATTTTCGTTTTATCTAAAAAAAAAATGTTAACAGTATAATACAGATTGGATAAAGACCAGAAGCAGCAAAATGTCAAAGCTTTTGTTAATAATGCGAAACATGTAAAAAGAATATTGTAAATATTGTAAATAAGATAGTTTTACAATGTTTTCATATCTACTACATGTCCCGTTAACTACCAATGAGTAAATGTACTGGTATTACATATCAATCTAATTACCTTCGAAATCGATTTACGACACTAAATGTATACACATTTGCCTCAATTATTTTTCAATTACAATAGGTCACTATTTAAAAATGTTTATTTAAGGAATGTACTTTAAAGTGGCCGTATTTTAACACATATTTTTAATGAGTAACAACTTAATATACTTTAAAATTTAAGAGATTAAAATACGTCGGAATCTAACCACCAACATTAATTGCAGAGAGTATTTTGTACGGAGAAATCGACGAACACGCTACCAAATTTAATAGCGTTCGTCCTTTTCTTGCTATGGAAAGACTTGTTTAAATTTGAACCGTTCGTTGTAATTTGCGCCAACCAGACACTGACATGCGATGACAAATCAATTTCAGATTAATATGTGTTGCTTTAAAAATTAGTTCATTTATATATTATAGATTTCTACTAAAATTATTGAAATCATGTTTTTAGCTATTTGACAATTATTTTGTCCATTATGACATTCCATAAATAGCTAAAATAGGTCATCATTCCAAAAATGTTACTTTAAGAGATCTTCTTTAAATTAGCCAATAAAAAAAACCTTAAAATGTGATTTACTACTGGTGAATATTGAAAAGTTGCCCGTTATCAAATTTGTTGCCGTTGTTATAGGTAGCCCTAAGCCTAACCCGACTCTCTTTATTCGGCGTTAGCATGTGGCCGTTTGGTTATAGCGTTTGCTTGCAGTTTCTAGGGTGATTCTGTTACTGGGTTCGAATCTTGAGACCGTCTGAAATTGTCATCTCCTACACTGATGATAGCGTAAGCTTGAATCGCCGGCGTATGTAGGTAAAACTTATTTATTATTTTATTTACTAAATTAAAAATATTGGAAGCTATCTACATAAAAACACAACAACTTAAAATTAATAACATCACATATGAAACAAGTGGTTATATTTTAAAATGTTTAACGTAATGCGATTTTGTTCTGTGATGTCATTCCAGCGTCGCTGAATTTAAATTGTCAACGATTTTCCTGGAAAAATGCGAAAGACGTTCTTTGCGTGTTTCTCCGCCGTTTTTTATTTAACTTATCTTCTTTCTCCAGCTTTAATACAAAATAGACCATCAGAAAAATAGAAAAAGAAAATAAGGTATAATTAAACAGACGACTTCTGTTATTTTTAACACTGTTTGCATAAATGAGAAAATGCTGATTAAATACACACAATATATATATATATATATATATATATATATATATATATATATATATATATAGTAAGAGAGAGAGAGAGAGAGAGAATGAGTGAGAAAGAAAGAGAGAAAGAGGGGGTAGAGAGAGAGGGGGGGGAGCGCGAGTTAATTGAGACAAATAATTTTGCATTATTTATTTCAGTTCCCAGAATTCCAGATCAATAATTATTAGGCGTACGATCGTTTCTGAGACAAGTAGGATTTTTTTTATTTTCTTAATATTTCATTTATTAGTTCTCGGCATATACCTTTCAGCGCTTTTTACAAAAGATCACAAAAAGAAGTTAAGCGAAAAACAAACATTTTCTTCTTATTTGGCAAAATATATATCAACCTATTACAGGTGAATAGAAAGAACACATTTACGTGAAGAAGAAGAAGAAGAAGAAGAAGAAGAAGAAGAAGAAGAAGAAGAAGAAGAAGAAGAAGGAGAAGAAGAAGAAGAAGAAGAAGAAGAAGAAAACAACAACAACAAAAATAATAATAATAATAATAACAACAACAAAAACAACAAAAACAACAACAACAACAACAACAATAATAATAATAATTATTATTATTATTATTATTATTATTATTATTATTAATAATAATAATAATAATAATAATAATAACAACAACAACAACAACAACAATAACAATAATAATAACAATAATAATAATAATAATAATAATAATAATAATAATAATAATAATAATAATAATAATAATAATAATAATAATAATAATAATAATAATAATAATAATAATAATAATAATAATAATAATAATAATAATAATAATAATAATAATAATAACAACAATAATAAAGAAATAAAAATATATAATGGATTTTCATTTTATTTTACTATATATATCAGGGTGTATCTATTCCCTCGGTATTCTTCTAGCATCCACTCAGCATATTCTGGATATTATCCGTTTAATCAATTCTTTCACGAAATGGCATTCTAAAAGGATTTTCCTTGTTTTCTTTTCTCTTTTTTTACTTTGTCAATTTTCTCCATCAATTCTCGTATTATTTATTCCATGTTTTTGTGCTGTTTTTTTTTTAAGTTTCTTGCTTTTATTATTATTATTATTTATTCTGGAGCAGAAATATTTCGAATGGTCGATTCAGCGTTCCGGCAATTTCCGTTGAGTTGATTCGCAATGCGGATGTTTTGCGATGAAAACTGTGAAGTAAATGAAAGAAGGAAGCGAAAAGATGAAAAAAAGTCGGGTATCAAAAACAGAAAAAGAGGACCGTAAAGACTGAATGAAGAAGAATAAAGAAAGAATGAAAAGAATAAAAATGACAAGAAGAATGAAGAAAAAAATTAAAGTGAAAAGAAGTAAAATGGGAGGAAAAAGAAAACAATTATCCACTGATAAATTTCGCCAAACCAACAAAAGAAAGATAAGGCAAAAAATGAAAGTAAAGCAGGAATTTATAATGTGTGACGGAACGAAAACAGAAATGATAGAGGTAAAGAAGAATAAATGAAGTAAAAGAAGCGAAGAAGGCGAGAAAGAAATATAAAGAATAAAGTAAAGCGAATGAAAAAAAAAAGAAAATAGAAAGAAAAAGCGAATACAAAACTGATAAAAAATTGAAGAAAATAGAAAGGAAAAAGAAAGAAGTAAGAAAGAAAGAGAAAAAGAAACAATAAAGAAAGTAAAAAAGAAAGAAGAAACAGAAAATAGAAAGAAAGAAAAGAAAAAATTTAAAAGAAAAAAGTCAGGAAAGGAAGAGAAAAGTAAAGATGAAAATAAAACGAAGGAAAGAAAGAAAAACAAGGAAAAGGTAAAGAAAGAAAATATGAGGGAATATAGTGACGGAAAAAAGTTTTAAAATAAAGACAGAATTCAAAGTTGAAATTTAAAGAAAATTAAAAGAACTTATAAATTAAAATAGGTGAAATTAAAAGAAATAAGAAATAAATAATGTTACTGGTGGGTGGATGGAATCATTGTCAAAACATCTCCAGATAAAAATGTAGCAGACGATGTGATAAAAATAAATAACACTACTTTAAAAATTTAAACATGGTTGAAATAAATAATTTATTTTCCGACTGCATAAATATGCAATTTTTATAACCAACAGCATCAAGAAATGTAAGGAAAGTTAATAATTTGGTACTGTTGGATAAGAAGGGGGAATATTCATATCGTTAAAGTTTAAAAGAGAAAGACTTCTTTAAATATTGGAAGAGAAAGAAATTGTTAAATGTTAAAAAAGAGATAAATCATTAAAAGTTGAAAGAGCAAGAAATCGTTCTAGGTTAACTTATTGTCGTATCTTAAGTCTCATAGCACTAAATGTTGCCCGATGTTACGCGGACCTTTTACGTTCCGACTCGTTGTTCTTACGGTCTTTCTGTGTTCACGCTGTGTTTAAACCATCCGCAGAACTTTGGTGTTAACGTAACTAAATCAGGAACTTGGGTAAGTGGTCTGTTCTGTCGGCAACCCAAAACAAAGAAAAACTAACCCTGAACAATAACAACTATTTATTGAAACATATGTGTGTAATATTAATAAAAAACAAAGTTATATGGTTCTTGTTAGAGAGAAAAGATAAGTTCAGTAATATGACTGGTGCTAAACCTTAGTTGGAGAAATTTTAAATTGACTTCGTATTTATAGGAGGTCTAATTTTCATATCTGTTTTTACACTTCCAAATTTGTTGATATAAATAATTATTTTGTGCCCACGGTTTCATATTCTTTTACTTAGCAAAATACTCTTTGCCTGAAGCAATCGCGCATCAGCTCCTCTCGTATTGGTACAATTTGAGAATCTGCTCTTTTTCTATAAAAAAATTATTTTAATTTATAAGGATTTTTTTTCAAACCTTACGATTTATTTCTCTAGTAGTATATGATTTTTTGGTACTACTCCAGATGAAGCGCCTAATTTCCGTAACTGCTCGGCGTCAACGATCGGGCAGGTCGCGGAAGCGCCCGAGAGCTGCCGAGACGAAAACGAGGCTGAATCAGAGCTGACCGATCAGGTTGCTGCCAATCATCTGCGCTCAGCACAACAAAACAAGCGGTAGGAAGACCCTTCGAACGGCCGCAAACGTATCCGTAAACGCTGACCCTCGACGAGAAAATATATGATATCCCCCCCCAAAAAAAAAATATACAAAAAAAACTTGCCTAAATATCCTTAAAAAAATAACATACTTCTTTGTTTTATGTAAAAAAAAAATAAAGACAAAAAAAGAAAGTTGCCTAAATATCGTAAAAGAAATAGCATTTACTTCTTTGATTTATGTAAAAAAAAGACCAAAAAAAATAAATGGTTCATTTGGCCCACGAAAAAACAGTTTTTTAAAAGTTTTTTATAATTCTTCAGCTATGGTTTGTTCATTTGTTTTTTGTTGTTGTTTTTTCAAATATATGTATTTTTTCTTTTGTATTCTTCGTATTATATTGTCGTCTGACACTCTTCCATTTTTACGACGTTCAGTTTTGCTTCAACCTCGTTTTCGTCTCAGCAGCTCTCGAGCGCTTCCGCAACCTGCCCGATCGTTGCCGCCGAGCAGTCACAGAAATTAAGCGCTTCATCTGGAGTAGTATATGATTTTTTTAACAATGTAGATAGTAGCGTACTGTGGTTTCAATATTTAATCTGTTTACATTTAGCTGTTTTCAAAATGATTCCTGTTAATTCTATAATTCTATAATACATAAATAATAAAGAGAGCCTGATCAGAATTAAGAAAGAAAGAAATCGTTAAAAATGAAATCGTTAACGCTTGAAAACGAGATAAATTTTTAAAGGTTCAAAGAGTAAGAAATTGTCGAAGGTTAAAAAATAAAAAATCATTAAACGTTATAAGATAAAGAAATTATTAAATATTAAATAAGAAAGAAATCGTTAAATGTTCAGAGAAGAAAATCTTGTATGGTTAAAAGAGAACTAAATCCTTACAAGTTGAAAAAAATGAAATAGCTAAAAGTTTAAAGAGAAAGTAATCGTTAAATGGTAAAAGTAAAAGAAATTGTTTAAAGTTGAAAGATAAAGAAACCATCGGGGGTTAAAAGAGAAAGATGTTTACAAGACAAAGAAATCAATTTCGGCTAAAAGAGAAAACATGTTTAAATTTGATGTAGAAAAAATCGTTAACTGTTAAAAGAGTAAGAAATTCGACAATGTTAAAAGAAAAGGAAATCGTTAAATGTTAAAATGAAAGAAATCCATTAAAAAATGAAAGAGAATGAAATCGTTAAATTTTAACAGAAAAATAAATCGTAAAAGTTGAAAGAGAAAGAAATCTTTAAATTCTAAAGAAGAAAAAAATTGTGAGAGTTTGAAAGAGAAAAAATAGCTGAATGTTACAAGAGAAAGACGTCGTTAAAGAAGGGGCGAACTTTAAAGGATAAAATAGAAAGAAATTGTTAGTGAAAACATAAATAAATCGTTAAACGAGAAAATAATCGTTCAATCTGAAATAAAGAAATCGTTAAATGTTAAATGAGAAAAAATCGTTAAACCTGAAAGAAAGAAATCGTTAATTGTTAAACGAGAACAAAATAGTTCAATCTGAAAGAAAGAAATCGTTAAATGTTAAATGAGAAAAAATCGTTAAACCTGAAAGAAAGAAATTGTTAATTGTTAAACGAGAACAAAATCGTTCAATCTGAAATAAAGAAATCGTTAAATGTTAAATGAGAAAAAACTCGTTAAACCTGAAAGAAAGAAATTGTTAATTGTTAAACGAGAACAAAATAGTTCAATCTGAAATAAAGAAATCGTTAAATGTTAAATGAGAAAAAATCGTTAAACCTGAAAGAAAGAAATCGTTAATTGTTAAACGAGAACAAAATCGTTCAATCTGAAATAAAGAAATCGTTAAATGAGAAAAAACTCGTTAAACCTGAAAGAAAGAAATTGTTAATTGTTAAACGAGAACAAAATCGTTCAATCTGAAATAAAGAAATCGTTAAATGTTAAATGAGAAAAAATCGTTAAACCTGAAAGAAAGAAATTGTTAATTGTTAAACGAGAACAAAATAGTTCAATCTGAAATAAAGAAATCGTTAAATGTTAAATGAGAAAAAATCGTTAAACCTGAAAGAAAGAAATCGTTAATTGTTAAACGAGAACAAAGTCGTTCAATCTGAAATAAAGAAATCGTTAAATGTTAAATGAGAAAAAACTCGTTAAACCTGAAAGAAAGAAATTGTTAATTGTTAAACGAGAACAAAATCGTTCAATCTGAAATAAAGAAATCGTTAAATGTTAAATGAGAAAAAATCGTTAAACCTGAAAGAAAGAAATCGTTAATTGTTAAACGAGAACAAAATCGTTCAATCTGAAATAAAGAAATCGTTAAATGTTAAATGAGAAAAAAATCGTTAAACCTGAAAGAAAGAAATTGTTAATTGTTAATTGTTAAACGAGAACAAAATCGTTCAATCTGAAAGAAAGAAATCGTTAAATTTTAAATGAGAAAAAAATCGTTAAACCTGAAAGAAAGAAATTGTTAATTCTCACGAGAGAAGAAATCGGTAGATGCTAAAAGAAAAAGAAATATTTGAATGTTAAAACAAAATTAAAACGTAAATGTTCAGAGAGAAAGAACTCGTTAAATATGGTTGAAGGTAGAAAGAGAGAGAAATCTTTAAGTGTTAAAGGCGATAGAAATCGTTATAAATAGAAAGAAATTGTTAAATATTAAAAGAGAAAATATCGTTAAATGTTTATAGAGAAATAAATATGTAAAAGTCTAAAAAGAAAAACATCTTAGATGTTAAAAGAGGAAGAAATTGCTAAATATTAAAAGAGACTTAAATTGTCGGAGCTTAAGAAAGAAGCAAATCCTTGAAGGTCCAACGCGAAGAACATCGTTATAGATTAGAATAGAAAAATATTTAAAACACGAAAGAGAGCGCAATCGAAAGCTTAAAAAAGAAGCAAATCCTAAGGGTTAAAAGAGGGAAAATCGTCAAAGTTTGAAAGAGAAGAAAATCTTTAACGGTTAGAAGAGAATGAAATCGTTAAAGGTAAGAAAAAATGTATCGTTTAACGTTTAAAGGCGTTATGAATACAAATATTTGATATCTAATTCATAAATAGCTGCGCATGTGTTAGAAATATTTTATTCTCGCGTGCGTTGCAACAATATCTGTGTGTTTTATTGATACGATACTCGTGGACGGAAAAGGAAGATAAAAGCAGTCGTTATCAAATATAATTTCCGTTTTTAGAAATACCAGCACTATATTAGTATTGCCGACAGAACACGAAAGGCGTGTTAAATACAACACAAAAATACATGAATGTGTTAACAACAACACTCAATAAGTCCAAGGCCGGACATAATGGTGTCGCAACTTATAATAAAAATCCATATTATTTTTTAAAGTACGTGTACAAAGTTTGAGTCCAATCGGATTATTAGTTTTCAAATTACAGTTATTTAAATAAATCTACTGTTGCAAATTTGTAAAACATTGGAAATTCTAAATGTTGTGTGTTGAAAGCATTGCTTTCTGATGGAAAAAACACTATTTAAGCAAAGCAATGTGTTGATCAGTGTTATTCAGACTCTACTACGTTAGAAAAAATGATTTATACTAATTTTAAATGCGGTTATAACGACACAGCACAAATGGTGCTGAACGCTTAGGTCGCCCAAATTCGTCAGTTGTCCCGGAAAACATTTTTTAAAAAGTCCAAACAAACGTTCTGTCTGATCGTGAATCAAAGTTGTGTGAGATAGGAGAATAGTTGAAGACATCAGAAAGCATTGTATTCACCATTTTGTGAGAGATAGGAGAATAGTTGAAGACATCAGAAAGCATTGTATTCACCATTTTGTGAAGGATAGGAGAATAGTTGAAGACATCAGAAAGCATTGTATTCACCATTTTGTGTGAGATAGGAGAATAGTTGAAGACATCAGAAAGCATTGTATTCACCATTTTGTGTGAGATAGGAGAATAGTTGAAGACATCAGAAAGCATTGTATTCACCATTTTGTGTGAGATAGGAGAATAGTTGAAGACATCAGAAAGCATTGTATTCACCATTTTGTGTGAGATAGGAGAATAGTTGAAGACATCAGAAAGCATTGTATTCACCATTTTGTGTGAGATAGGAGAATAGTTGAAGACATCAGAAAGCATTGTATTCACCATTTTGTGAGAGATAGGAGAATAGTTGAAGACATCAGAAAGCATTGTATTCACCATTTTGTGAAGGATAGGAGAATAGTTGAAGACATCAGAAAGCATTGTATTCACCATTTTGTGTGAGATAGGAGAATAGTTGAAGACATCAGAAAGCATTGTATTCACCATTTTGTGTGAGATAGGAGAATAGTTGAAGACATCAGAAAGCATTGTATTCACCATTTTGTGTGAGATAGGAGAATAGTTGAAGACATCAGAAAGCATTGTATTCACCATTTTGTGTGAGATAGGAGAATAGTTGAAGACATCAGAAAGCATTGTATTCACCATTTTGTGTGAGATAGGAGAATAGTTGAAGACATCAGAAAGCATTGTATTCACCATTTTGTGTGAGATAGGAGAATAGTTGAAGACATCAGAAAGCATTGTATTCACCATTTTGTGTGAGATAGGAGAATAGTTGAAGACATCAGAAAGCATTGTATTCACCATTTTGTGTGAGATAGGAGAATAGTTGAAGACATCAGAAAGCATTGTATTCACCATTTTGTGTGAGATAGGAGAATAGTTGAAGACATCAGAAAGCATTGTATTCACCATTTTGTGTGAGATAGGAGAATAGTTGAAGACATCAGAAAGCATTGTATTCACCATTTTGTGAGAGATAGGAGAATAGTTGAAGACATCAGAAAGCATTGTATTCACCATTTTGTGTGAGATAGGAGAATAGTTGAAGACATCAGAAAGCATTGTATTCACCATTTTGTGAGAGATAGGAGAATAGTTGAAGACATCAGAAAGCATTGTATTCACCATTTTGTGTGAGATAGGAGAATAGTTGAAGACATCAGAAAGCATTGTATTCACCATTTTGTGTGAGATAGGAGAATAGTTGAAGACATCAGAAAGCATTGTATTCACCATTTTGTGAGAGATAGGAGAATAGTTGAAGACATCAGAAAGCATTGTATTCACCATTTTGTGTGAGATAGGAGAATAGTTGAAGACATCAGAAAGCATTGTATTCACCATTTTGTGTGAGATAGGGGAATAGTTGAAGACATCAGAAAGCATTGTATTCACCATTTTGTGAGAGATAGGAGAATAGTTGAAGACATCAGAAAGCATTGTATTCACCATTTTGTGTGAGATAGGAGAATAGTTCAAGACATCAGAAAGCATTGTATTCACCATTTTGTGAGAGATAGGAGAATAGTTGAAGACATCAGAAAGCATTGTATTCACCATTTTGTGTGAGATAGGAGAATAGTTGAAGACATCAGAAAGCATTGTATTCACCATTTTGTGTGAGATAGGAGAATAGTTGAAGACATCAGAAAGCATTGTATTCACCATTTTGTGTGAGATAGGAGAATAGTTGAAGACATCAGAAAGTATTGTATTCACCATTTTGTGTGAGATAGGAGAATAGTTGAAGACATCAGAAAGCATTGTATTCACCATTTTGTGTGAGATAGGAGAATAGTTGAAGACATCAGAAAGCATTGTATTCACCATTTTGTGTGAGATAGGAGAATAGTTGAAGACATCAGAAAGCATTGTATTCACCATTTTGTGTGAGATAGGAGAATAGTTGAAGACATCAGAAAGCATTGTATTCACCATTTTGTGTGAGATAGGAGAATAGTTGAAGACATCAGAAAGCATTGTATTCACCATTTTGTGTGAGATAGGAGAATAGTTGAAGACATCAGAAAGCATTGTATTCACCATTTTGTGAGAGATAGGAGAATAGTTGAAGACATCAGAAAGCATTGTATTCACCATTTTGTGTGAGATAGGAGAATAGTTGAAGACATCAGAAAGCATTGTATTCACCATTTTGTGTGAAATAGGAGAATAGTTGAAGACATCAGAAAGCATTGTATTCACCATTTTGTGTGAGATAGGAGAATAGTTGAAGACATCAGAAAGCATTGTATTCACCATTTTGTGTGAGATAGGAGAATAGTTGAAGACATCAGAAAGCATTGTATTCACCATTTTGTGTGAGATAGGAGAATAGTTAAAGACATCAAAAAGCATTGTATTCACCATTTTGTGTGAGATAGGAGAATAGTTGAAGACATCAGAAAGCATTGTATTCACCATTTTGTGTGAGATAGGAGAATAGTTGAAGACATCAGAAAGCATTGTATTCACCATTTTGTGTGAGATAGGAGAATAGTTGAAGACATCAGAAAGCATTGTATTCACCATTTTGTGAGAGATAGGAGAATAGTTGAAGACATCAGAAAGCATTGTATTCACCATTTTGTGTGAGATAGGAGAATAGTTGAAGACATCAGAAAGCATTGTATTCACCATTTTGTGAGTACATTTTTCAATGACAAACTGTATTCAAAATGAGTGTCCCGTTTGATTACAGTTGATCAAAAACAACAACGCGTCGACGATTCAAAGCGTTGTTAGCAACTGTTTCAACGTAACAAACACGAGATTTTGCATCAATATGTGTCAATGGATGAAACATGGATCCACCATTTAACTCCTCAGTCAAATCGGTTGTCAGCTGAAGAGACATCAGCATCGGCAAGTGAAAGCCGTCCAAACTACCAAATACGCAAACATCAGCAGGCAAGGTTTTAGCCGCCGTATTTTGGGATGTGCTAGGTATTTTGTTGATCGATTTCCATTGAGAAAAGACGAACCACTAATAGCAAATATTATATAGCATTATTGGTGCTTCTGAAGGAAGGCATGAACAAGAAACGCCACAATTTAAAAAGAAAAGTGCTCTTTCACCAAGACAATACATTGTGTCCCAATTCGATCGTATCGATGGCAAAACTATATGAATTGCACTTCGAATTGCTTCCGCACCCACCTTACTCTCCAGATCTGTCACCAAAGGACTGCGTGCTGTTTGCAGAGCTAAAGAGAATGCTACATGGAAAGAGATTTGTCTCCAATAAATAAGTGATATCAGAAATAGAGACCAAATGAAAATCGAATTGTGAAAGAAGCGTTGGAATATGTGTATCACCCTAGAAGGTGGCTATGTTGATTAATAAAGTCGAATTTTTCTTACAAGTTGTTGTTTTATTCGTTATGCCCTGGACTTATTCAGTGATGTGTTAAATGAAAGAATACATTTGTCCTATTACAATATTGAATGCATAAATTGTTGAGGAGACGAAAAATAATGTGTGAATGCACGAAATGTAAATGCACTTACATGTATCTCACATTTGATTTGCAGCTAGGAGTATTTCCGAATAAAGTTTAGTTAGAGTTAGAACACATGTTAAAAAAGTAAAGTGTCGGATTGAACGTCCGACCAGTTTGAAGGTCGCGACAGTAAAAAGATTAGTTTCTTTTTACATTTACAACCACGTGTGACCAGTAGAGTACCAAAACACAAGATCGTAGCGCCTCCAGTGTCTATGACAGGACCGATAATCAAGCTCTTGATGATTCTCTCTCTTCCCACCTGGAGCGCGTCATGCAAAGTGGCGGTTTTACTTTTACTGCTACTAAAACACAGTCGCTCTTCTTTCACCGCCAACGCTTGGGTCCTCATTTTTCCGTAGTTGGAATGAATGGCTCTCTTTAAGTAAGCCCGTTGCTTTGATATCCTCTTAGAATTAACTTTTACTCCATACTTGAAATGGAAGTCTTACAAATCTGTTGCTAAAGTGACTGGGAAAATGACTGGATTATTCTACTGTTCCAAGGAATATCTGACTCCTGACGCAATCCGCTACCTGTATACGTAAAATACGTCCTGAAATGGAGTACTGTTGCTACATCTAGGGAAGTGCTGATCACGCATTACTATCGGTCTGCTTCCCTGCAGACTACAATATGACCGTCTTCAAGTCCAATGTCAACAAATAATTCTACTCTTTCCATTCACAATTTCCGATTCTCTCATAATGTTGTTGATAATATAATTGAGAATCGCATTGACCCTTATCCTCGAGTGACTTTTGGCCTTGGTAATTGGCCAATCATTAATATAAAAAAACAAATCTCCAAGGGAGACAACTATGGTTTCAACAAGGTTAACAAAATGAAAACAATGTTTGTTAAGATCGTAAGAAGAGAAGACAAAAACAGGAAAAAGAAAGTTTGTACTATAGATTTATCCTCTCTCTCTCTCTCTCTCTCTCTCTCTCTCTCTTTATCTTTCTCTCAGTCAATGGATGCAATTGAAAACAAAATACAAACTTTTCACGCACAACTTTTGTAAAATATTACAAGAAATCCAATGGTTGTATGAACTTTGTATTAGATATTAACCATAATACCGTGGAGTCTGTATTCGCGCAAGATATCAATGAATAGCAAAGGTGATGTTATACTTTATTTTATTTCATGTATGACTTGAAAATTTAAAAATTATAGAAATCATAAAATAAGAATACAAATTGTTACATGAAGGCCAGGGCATGGAGCAGGACACACAGGGGATCATTGATCATTCTCGGGTGTACATGCAAATATAATCTAGTATAAAAAAAAATCAATAGTGATAGCAATATGTGAAATTAAGAAAAGAGATTTTTTAAAAGCTAACAAAGAATACTAGAAGAAAACTCTATTAATAATTGAGATTTCGTATCTGTCTGAAGCCGAACCTATACAATCATTATCTCAAGTCGGTTTACTATACTATTTCAGACTAATATACTATCTTTCAAAGCTCAATGCAGTAGGTAGTATAGCAGCTGTTTTGTTTTCATGAGCCCATCCTCTCAAGCAGTACCTCCTCTTTTGGAGAGCAGTCTAGTACATGTTCGCTGGTCTTGATATTATCTTCCCAGGCATTACTTCCTCCACTGCGGGGAGTAATGAGTGTAGTATCTGTTCTGTCGTCATGATACAATCCTCCCAAAGATTATCTTCTTTTTTTTGGAGGGGGTAGTGTTGTTTCTCTTCTGTTGATGTGATAGCACTCTCTCAGGCATTACCTCCCCCATTTTTAGAAGGAGGGGGTAGTGTAGCATCTGTTCTGTTTTCAGGAGACTATCCTCCCAGGAATTTATCTCATGTTTTCGGGGTGGGCATTTGAATATATGTTCGTTAGTTATGATAGCATCCTCCCAAGTATTACCTCCTCTTTCTTTTGATGAGAGGGAGAATTAATATAGTATCTTTCATGTGGTCATGATATCATCCTCCCAAAATTACCTTCTCCTTTTTGGATGAGTAGGTAGGGTAGTATCTGTTCTGTTGTCATGATACCATCCTCTCAGGCATAACTTCTTTTTTTTAGGGGGAGGCAGTTTAGTATATGTTCGTTGGTAATGATACAATCCTCCCAGGCATTACCTTTTCCCTATGATTACCTTCTCCTTTTTTGTGGCATGTGTAGTGGTGTATCTGTTCTGTTGGCATGTGACCACCCTGTCAGGTATTACCTCCTTCTTGGGGTCGGGTAGTGTAGTATCTGTTTTGTTGTCCTGGGAACATCCTCCCAGGCATTACCGGCTTCTTTGAGTGGAGGGCAGTGTAGTATATGTTTTTTGTCATATATACTATGAACAATATGCGACCAGAAGGAACATACATTTGCTAGTGCAAATAGTCGCTAAAATTCCTATAACAAAATAAAGGGCAAATAAAGAAAGGTAACGGAGAAAAAAATCGTAATATATGAGATGGCTGATAGAACGTATAAACATATAAAACAGTAAGAAAATAAGAATGAAGATGACAAAGAAAATGGCGAAACAGAAATAAAAACGAGAAAACAAAATAAATACCTCATTAAATACAAAGATAAAAACAAAACGAAAAGCCGCGAAAAAATAAAAAGAATACAAAAATAATCCAAGAGGAATGCCATCTAAAAAAAAACGAAATAAAATGGTAAATCCCAGTTCCTTTAACTTCTTACAATCGATCAATAGATTTCTATAAGAATTTCACGGCATCGTAATTTCATATAATGGCTTTCTCGAAACGGAACTGGAAAAATCGGTGACGAGTTGAAAAAAAATGGCCGATTCTGCACATAAATGTTTATGCAAAATACAATAGACACACACAAATACGCACACACACACCCATATATATATATATATATATATATATATATATATATATATATATATATAACCAACAAGCACACCCACAAACTGGTTGACTCTCTGAAGGCTGCCACCGTGGAGTCGTTCGTCGCTATAGACAAGGGCATTGTGCGTTACTCATTTCGCACCTGTCTTGAAACGATCGTCTACGCCTGCGCCAGTTACATTGAAAAATAATGTAGCATGCAACTCTAATTAAATAAACTGTTAGGTCTCTGCATGTACAACTTTTATTTTTAGTGCTTATTTCACTTTCTTTTTGTCAAGTGTCGGATTTTGCTGCAACACTCTGTATATATATATATATATATATATATATATATATATATATATATATATATATATATATATATATATATATATATATATTAAATTAATATATTAATATATTAAATTCCCTAAACAGTTTTTCTATGGTAAACAACTGATGATCCCTTAAATAATGTTAGAAGCAAACTAATATAATAACTGTAAAAACTAAATTGACTTACATGAGTAATTTTCCACTGAACGACTTGGGACTTAAGGTTTTTTTTTGGTTTTTTTGTTTTTTAATGGTTGAGAAACTTCCGAGACTATATATATATATATATATATATATATATATATATATATATATATATATATATATATATATATATATAGTTTTCGGGATAAATTTGACACTTTTTGGGAAGGAAAGTAAAACACCATATCCTTGCAAATAATTAATGTATTCTCAAAATCCAAATTCATTTATTAGAGGATCTTTGCCTAGTACAGCCCACTCGAAGAAGTCACTTACAGCCTCCAGGTGGAAACTCAACTTGGAATATGCGGCCTTCACAGTGACTTTCGAGAGATGCCTGAACACCAGTTTGATCCTGGCAATCAGATCGTCCTTGTTGCTATGGTTGGTGTCTTTCTCAACTATGCCATACACACAATCCATGGGGCTACAATTAGTTGAGTTTGGCGACCAGATATTGGGACTGGTGAAGTAATGGAAGTCTCAGATAGCCACTTCTATGTTTTCCCGGAGGTGAGACACAGAGCTGAGTCCTACTGCCACATGTATGGCCCTCCAGCAGCCAACCTCTCCTTCCATCTAGTGCTTGACAACAGTCGGCAGTAACTCTATACAGCCATCTGAGTTGAGTGATTATCGAAAATGTGGACTGGCATTATGTGACGTTCGCTGGAAACACCCAACGCCATAGTTTGAGGGCACTTGGTCATCATGATATGCGAGACATGCATACTGTAGACTAGCCACCTCTTGTTCTACGCCTTGTGCAATTGTGTTTGACCCTGTTAAGGAATTTCTTGGCTTTTGTAATATTATTTCTCGAACTTTGGCAGTTACTAGTTGGGCATTGCAACTCTTTTATATGGAGTAGCAAATATCCTTATTCGGTGCCTTTTTTATAGTTGCCACTGAAGCTCATCTCTCTTGTCAATGTCAATATTGCCGTACTTGGAATTTTTCGTTCATTTTATTGCAGCTTCTAAACAAATTCTGTTATCCGGATACAATCAGAATGTCTGTTATGATATTTCCTGCTAGTCACTACGTTCACATCTCCGTCGCAATTGTCCAGCTTGCATCTCACAGCATTCAAGATATTCAAGGAACATTGAAATGCATCTAAGTTTTCAGAATATTTTAATCTGGTGTGAATCATGATAATGCAGGTCACTGTCATCCAATATTCCGGTGTTTTACTTTTGTCCATGGTCTCCAGTTCTCAAACCAAACCAATACTACATAGAAACAGTTATCTGTTTCACTTTCCCATGATTAAATACTTCAAATGGTTCTGAAATGAAAGAATATAAAATAATTTGTCTAATGTGTCTAGAACACCCTATATATATAAATATATATATATATATATATATATATATATATATATATATATATATTAGTAATTGAAATATGCTAGAAAATATCATCTTAATTAATTTAATATGGCCCAAATAAAGCTGTATAAAGGACTTTTCATATCTAGCTTGCATGTAAGAAGCAATATATATATATATATATATATATATATATATATATATATATATATATACATATATATATATATATATATATATTTATAAACACAACTTCTGAGAGTTTGAATTACCTACTGGACACCATCCTCGTGTGTCTTCGGTATCTTTGTACAATGGGGTTGTAAGACACCTTTACATGAGGATACTTCACCCTACAAGTAAACCCTAACCAAATATTCAAAATAACATAGTATTCGAAGCCCAAATAAGATCCACTTGACACAGCAATACACTGGCTCATACGAAGAATAGTGCACCTTCTCCTAGTGATAATACCTCAAGTAACAGCACTTAGCTGGATATTCCACCAGACCAGATGAATTCTTTTTCTGGAATCCGATAAGACCAAGAGATGACAAGAAATATATATAATAACATATTTAACTAGTCAATTGGAGAGAGAAAAATTAGAGTTCTTCACTTCTTTATTAACTCAACGTTTGAGAGGTAGTTAAGAATCTTGATTGAACACTCAGATATCAATATATCTCATATAGAAATCAAGTGTTAGCCCCAGAAAGGGGCCCTTCATTTCTGAGAACTTCCTGAAGTAAAATGAAAACAAAAGTGAAATACTCATATGCATACGTATACATACCTCAATGTTTGTTAGCAGAAAATTTTAAAAAGTTTCAATAAGGGTTAAATTTTGCAAGAAATCTAAAGACTTCTATTGAAAATTTCCTTTGGTTGCATCTCGGGGAAGTATGGGCAATTATCGCTTAGGTCTATAAAATAACTAGAATATATTATAACGTAACGGAACAAAATTCAATTTTTAAATAGATTTTTTTCATAAAACAAAAAGAAAATTAAATAAAAAGAAATTTCAGTGAAGAATGTATTTAAAAGAAAGTCTAAATATTTAAATAATTTAGCATAAAATTGAGGCAAAATTTATGCAAAATTTCTTAAAAGATGCTTTTAAAGAATATGAACTTCCCAATTTTTTTATTTAAATAATTATTTTTATTGGTATTAATTCGTTTTGATTCGTTACAGCCATTTGCCATTTTCCAGAAACGTTAAGAAACGAAAGTTGTGTTGTTTAAGAACACAACCGTGCTGATAGATTTTTTTTTTATTACTTGACCTCATATTACAAATGTTATTTTTAACTTTTCTTTCAAGGCAACAATTATTAACATGATGATATTTGAAAAAAATAACTGAAATATATTAGAACATAACGAAACGAATTAAACAAAAATAGATTTAAAATTAAAACAAAGGATATCTCAGTGAAAAATGTATCTAAAAAAGTTTTAAACATTTATTTTTATTGGTGGTACCAGTTTAGGGTACGCTCTTGACAATGAGTCCAACAGCGGCTTTGTTGTTTAGTCTTAGGAGGTACACCCTCCCAGATTTTACCATCTATTTTTGAGAAGGGGTTTGTTTATTGCTAATCGCCTGAGGCGCACCTACCAGGGAATGCCGACAGTGCTGATACGGAAGTTTTGTAGGCCAGAAAGCACTTCACCTAGTGCTCTGGCTTTTCAAAATCCCACCTGACCTCCTACAGAGGACGTAAATAAATAAAATAAGTAATTATTTTTTTAAGAACACCACTGCGCTGGCAGTTTTTGTTATTATTTCAAAATGTTGTTTTTACCGTTTCTATCAAAGCAAGAATTTTAAACATGAGATATTTTAAAACTTTCGACCATCAATATATCTCCACACATGCAATGTCAGGTGAATACACACACACACACACATATATATATATATATATATATATATATATATATATATATATATATAGAGAGAGAGAGAGAGAGAGAGAGAGAGAGATAGATAGATAGATAGATAGATAGATAGATAGATAGATAGATAGATAGATAGATAGACGAAGAGTGATAAACAAGTACAAATGTCCAAATTTATTTCAGACTTCGATTGCCAACATATCTATCTGTATAATTCCTCTGATGATAAGATCTCGATCTTTGAAAAGCCTTGGCTTAAGAAAAGAATAATAAACATAATTTTATTACAGAATATACCTTGCATTGAACAATCGAAATCTGAAATAAATTTGGACATTCGTACTTTTTTATCACTCTTCGTCTATCTATCTTTATAATTGCTCTATCTCGTATATTGAGCTTTTACTATTTCACTATAGGTTCTTTTTACTAAAAGTTGACTTTTAGTTTCATATTTATTCTCTCTCTCTCTCCCCCCCTCTCTCTCTCTCTCTCTCTATATATATATATATATATATATATATATAATACGCTAGGTCATTTTATGTTCGTATGTACATCATCACCTTTCACACACATTAAAAAAAAATGAGATCGTCAGATCAGTAAAGATAGTGATTGATGATTAATCTGGTGTCGTTAAAGTAAAAAATGCTGACTTTACCGATTTTAAACTGAATTGTTCCAAAATCAAATTGTGTTGTCGATTAAAACAGTACAATCGTAAATAAGTACATATCAAAAAGTGACATTAGTTTAGATGACCATTATTTTTATGATGTCAGAGAATATTTACTGTTTTAAAAAGAAATTAAATTGCTACAATTTTAAATGAATAAATAAAGAAAGAAGATATGTATTCCTTTTATTTATTTAAAGAATATTTACCTGACAATGACAATTATTTGTACGAAAGAAGCAGTTAATTTTTCTTAATAGTAGTGACCTTGACAGACATTTATTATTTCAAATGGAATATTATTTTTAGCAGTACATTATACAGATTGATATAGAAAGCATTGTAGAATTTCCACAGGATCCCGCTAGTATAAATATATATGCGAAAAAAAGAGCTTATGATAATGATAGAGGTTTCGTTTCAATAGATTGTGAACAATGGAAACATAAATTAAATTTGGGAAGTAAAGGAGGCTGCATAAAAGACGGGAATTGATAATGGTTGTGAAAATGCAGATATTGCTGCGCTGGTGACTGGTGCAGCACTTCATTTTAGAAGCGCAGTCTTGGTCAGTCTGACAGTTGAAGCCTGCCTTGTTACGACATTCGCTCCAGTGACTCGGACACTGTCTATCCCGGTTAGCCGAGGCACTCCTCATAGCTACAAGACCAACCCCCAAATCCATTAGTAATGGTGACTAGAGTAATTGACATGCACGTCTTCGTGATACGCACATTTGAATTCCCAATATGCATACGAATACGACACATTCATTAAACGGACACACACCACACATATCTATATATTGTCTAACATATAAAGTTATCTTGTCGGATTTTAAAACTTGGACCTAAATAAAATTCAGGTGATAATTCAAACGTTTATTCTGACAAACCAATTTTTATCTGTTATTGTTCTACCATGTTATTTGCAATATAATAACGTAATTTGCTACAATTTGGCTTAAACAATATTTATCCCAGTCCAAAGAACTGATATTATGGAGACATTATTCACCAAGCACCTAAAATAAAAATCTACTTATGTCATTAATAATAAAACAAAAACTGCTCATCACATTTTCATCATCTGAGTAGTAGGTGTCCCACCCTTAAGCGAAGAGAAGCTAAAATGTGATACAGAAAACTTGGATCATCTTTGGATTTAGAGACAAGTTTGTTAAAACAACTATCAGTTCTCACCCGACAAAAATTGTGTTCTCAAATTTAACCGAATACTTTCCATAGGACGGATATTTAATTAGTATAACCGACCCATGTGCGATGATGTTTAGAGTGTTTGCTAATGGGCTGGAAGACTGGGCTTCAATCAACAGTAGAGTCTTACTAAAGACTAAAAAAAGGATACTTGATGCATCCTTGCTAAGCACTCACTATTATAAGAGACAAAACTCTGTATTCGTCGATATGGATTTACTTCCCTTTGATTAGAACACAAAATTATATTTTAAAAAAACAAAAAAAACACTGGCATATTTTTAAAAAGCAAAGCAAAACAAATTGCCAATAAATATACTACCGGGCAACGTCGGATAGGGACAGCTAGTCTATTTTCAAACATTATTAAATTATTTTAATTAATAAAAATAATCAGTTGAATTAATTAAATTTTAGAATTAATTTAAACAGTAAAATAGTCAGTCCATTTTTGTTAAGTTAACATTTTTAATGGAACGGGTGTTTTTATGAGAAAATTTTTGAAATCTGATATCACTAGACGTCCTTCGTTTTTATCAAAGAATGTAGCCTTCTTTCTTATTAAAGATTATTCAACAAGCGTGACTGTAAAAAAAAGCTCCATGGAAATTGTTAAAATATTCAAAGAAATAAAAAAAAATCTGTTGAACGAAATGTTGTCATTATTATCAAACACTATCTGTCTCTGCATTTCGTAATCTTTTCTCTTCCGGTTGTAGCAACATTTAGATAAAAGTGTATAGAAATTGGGCATTTCTACGTCAGGTCAAAATTAGGTAGAGAGTGGAATTTTTCATTTTAAGTCGAGTTAGAGCGACGTGTACTAGAAGTTACGTTACATACCGGAAGTAGCTAGTAAATCGTGGCGAATAAGCAGATCAAATCTTTCCCTTTCACTGAATCAAGAGCAAGAGAGGTCTGTTTTTGAGCAGCTGTTCCCCCATGGGCATTAGTTACGGGTATTATGTGGGTATACATATATACCGTAAAGAAAAATAATCCCCCAAAATAATTGTTGAAACGCCAAATGATTATTTCGTGCTATTCTTTATTAATAGTTATTAAGAAGAAGAAGAAGAAGAAGAAGAAGAAGAAGAAGAAGAAGAAGAAGAAGAAGAAGAAGAAGAAGAAGAAATAGAGAGAAGATGAGATGAAATGAATTGGTGATGTGTGCCATCCACAGAACAGGTTTTCAACTGCTTATGTGAGAAGTTGCCACCCGGATAATCTGATACTGATCAAAGTATAAGTCTCTGTAGTGCTTCGCACTCGTTGAAAAAAAACTCTTTGAAAAGTTCTGTTACTTGATATGTGGACAGATTCTATGGATGCTGGATATTGCATACACACTGCGTATTGTGATTTTATGAAGGCGTTTGAAAAAGTGAGTCACTGCTGCTAATACATGAGTTAAAAATGTAAGGATTGGGCCCAGTATACATGAATTGGATCAATACATTTCTTTCAGACAGAAAACAGATAGTAGTGGTGGACAACGAGAGCTCTTCGGTCAAAGATGTGATCAGTGGTATCCCTCAAGCATCTGTTTTGAGTACTCTTTTGTTTGTTGTATATGTAAATTGCCTCCCTGAGTTTAGGAGGAATGACAGTGAACCTTTTTGTATGCTGACGATATCAAGTTATTTCGTGAAATCAGAGACTATGAAGATTGTCAAAATCTACAGGAAGATATCCATTGCATGTATGATTGGTCTGAAAAATGGCAGTTAAAGTTTCATCCAGAAAAATGGCAATTAAAGTTTCATCCAGAAAAATGGCAGTTAAAGTTTCATCCAGAAAAATGGCAGTTAAAGTTTCATCCAGAAAAATGGCAATTAAAGTTTCATCCAGAAAAATGGCAGTTAAAGTTTCATCCAGAAAAATGGCAATTAAAGTTTCATCCAGAAAAATGGCAGTTAAAGTTTTATCCAGAAAAATGGCAGTTAAAGTTTCATCCAGAAAAATGGCAATTAAAGTTCCATCCAGAAAAACGCAAGGTTATGTGTATAGGTACAAAACATGACACTAAACATTTCTTTCAATATACTCTGAATGATTGTCTACAACCCATGGATTATACAAACTCGGAAAAAGACATTAGTGTTATAATAGACAGTAAGCTAAATTTCGAAGAACACATGAAGGAGAAAGTTAACAAAGCCAACAAAATACTCGGTTTAATCCGCAGATCTTTTGAATACCTCGATCAAAGTTCATTGGTTATATTGTTTAAAGCGCTTGTTGGGCCTCATATTGAATATGCTAATCAAGTGTGGGTACCATATAAGAAGAAACACATTGAAATGATAGAAAATATACAAAGGCGAGCTAAACTTGTTCCAGGACTGTACGATCAGAGATATGAAGAAAGATTGAAAGCTCTGAAATTGTCAAGTTTGGTCTATAGACGAATACGTGGGGACATGATTGAGTGATATGAATTGCTCTCTGGAAAATATGACATTTTAATGCAGATAAACTATTGACAAGAAAAAATACAAGAGAGGGGAACAGGGGGAACAGTCAGATGCTCTACAAGAAACGGGTACGTTTGAACCTGAAAAAAATCTTCATTCAGCCATCGCTGTGTTGATTTGGTGAATAGATTGCCATCAAGTGTAATTGAAGCTGAAACTGTAAAGACATTTGAGAAGCGATTGGATAATTCATCTATGTTTCTATGTTAATATGCAAAGTTGTTGAAGTTGCGTAGCAATGGAAGAATTATGTGTATATAAACAGGAAATAGTTATAGATGAATTAGCAATAATGAAATCTAATGAATCCAAGATTTCACGTCATATCGCCTTAAAGGGGATATGGTTATTAATAAAGCTGGATCCCAAATGTCAGGTCTAAATAGTAGCGTAGAACAAGATGCACACAGAAAACGATATTAAGGATCTTAAACATCGTACAGAAATGGTAACGTTAATGTTAAGGATGGTAATACAGATATTCTGTTAAATTACGTGAACTGAAACTCCGTATTTTTTTTTTCAAAACTGTCAAACAAAAACGAAATCATTCGTCTAAAGTACTTCTATATTTAAAGGTGTTGAATATTTGGGTCGGTTGTACCGAAACTGTTACCCGACAGGAATTTTAAAAAGTACTTGACACAGATACGCACGTGGCTGAAAGAAACAAAACACGGTTGATAGCTGGAAGAAAATAACACAGTTGATTGTCGGAAATAAAATAATTGTTGATTTATTCAATACCACCTGCAAAGGTTATGCTATAAAAAGAAGATTAGCTACAGACAGAATTATACCGTCCCTAAATAAAAGCGCTCGAGACGTGGTTATATTGACAGCGAAGGAAAAATCCCATAATGACGTTTACATATGGATGCGTGGGTGTCACAAATTATTATATAAACTAAAACAAAATTGAAATCGATAGTAGACTGGCGATCCGATCCGAGAAAACCACCCAGACAATTCCTGTGTGCGCGTCCTCCTTCCCCACTAACCCCACCCGTTCACCGCCGCCGACTATAAATCATTTTATTTTTATACATCAATGTTTGTTGTCATTCTTTTAATCACAGCAGAAATATAACAAAGGAAGATAACTCTTCTTGTGCCTTAAAATTATCTTCTCTGAAAACATGATATTTAAAAACATGATTATCTGCCCTTGGCAATAGACATTAAGGCAGGATTATTAGCCAATTGCGATGTTTATTCACGTAGAGTTGTCTTCCCTTTATACACATTATTATGGATGTTACTGATCACGGTGAAACCACACAAATAAAATCCATTATCATCATAGTTGAATAATTAATTGTAAATCATTTAAATAAATCATTTTAAATTGTTGATCTCCTAAGACTTGTTTCATCTGCTTATTTTTACATCGTTTTGTGTCTCGCCACTTAAACACTGCATCACAACAGAACCAAAGTCCGTGAAGCACACACACGCCCAAAATCGTGAATGCCTTTGTATTTTCAGATATGTCATTAGTGGGAAACGTCAGTCTGAAACTCGATAGCAATCATGAAGAAATTAATAATAAAAAATAAAATGGAAGATCAGAAAACTCCAAAAGTGTTACCTGTAACCAAACGAATGCGGTAAAAATAAGAGCTCGTAAACCTCGACTATCTTCTCTGATGATGAGAGTATAAAAACACATTCTCATGAGTAAATTGATAATCGATTTCATCACCATATAACGACGTACAGGATTAATGTTATGCGCAACAAAAATGCGAAAAAAGAAATAGTCGTTAAATCTGTGAAAATTATAATTTAGTACGGAAGGCCGAAAGGAAAACAAATTTATTGAACGGACAGAAAAGTAAGGCGTTATTTTGTGTTTGCCAAAAGAGCACAGAACATTTCGAAAACATTTTTATTTCCATTTTAAACGCCCAGGATTTACTGACATTTTTTTTACTAATTAGTCACCACTTCACCACTATCAAGGCCAAAAGCAACTTGAGAATAAGGGTTAATGAAATGGATAGAGTGTCAATTAAATCAGGAAGACTATTATAAGAGGGTTAAAATGATGAATAAAATGGACAACATTTTGTTACTTATGAGGACGTTTTATGACAACATTTTGTTGATATTGGATTAGTTAGAAGACAACTATGTTGTTATCTGCAGGGAAGCAATTCCATAGTCAAGTGTGACACATATGGGAAGTTCTTGGGAATAAACGGATATTCCAATTGATGTTAGGCACACGAAGGAAGAAAGGATTGTTCTTTGCAGTTGTGGTCAAAAATGAGTTCTTGTTGCAAATATCAAGGTGAAAATCAATATACGGGTTCAGTGTAAAAAAAGCAGGATGAGTTCAGCCTTGTGAATGGCGGAGATTATGGAATCGGTATGACGAGTTCAAATCATGTTTGTATCTGTTAAGTTCACTTACGCAGTAATTCAGATGGGAAAGGCACTGACGTTCATTTTGTTCTTTGTTTACAAAATCAAGAGAATTGTTGGTAAAATGCTGTGAAAGATAGCTGAAAAGAGAAAGTAATGAAGAAGAATACACAAGACAGAGATTACTGATATATGTATTGAAATTATAATACAATAAATGTCTTGCCAACAAAGTGTGTATGCGACTTAATTTAAAGATCAACTTTTCTGATACTGTCCGTTTTAGCATGACAGCATCTGTGAAAGAATGTATCTGATATTGTGTTTGTGTTCAATTTACTAGCATAACAACATAGATACATTTAAGTATGACAGCATTTATAAAAGAGGGTTCTTTTAAACGTCGCAATGGATGGTTAATTAAATGCTTCTTGTCCGAACGAAGATAAATTCAAAAGCGAACGAGGATCGACTTTTTAATGTTGTCCAACAAAATTATGTTCCTGGTGATTGGTAAGAGAGAATTATCTTTCCCAATAAAATGAGTGACTTGGAACGAATATCAAGTTGAATGAACCTTTTTGTCTTCCATCAGTTTTGTTTCAACTTAGTTCTTTTTGTACATATTCATACAAATTGAGAGTAGAAAGTGGAATGTGCATGTATTATAGAAACCTTCAAAACAAAACATAGAATCGCTGACGTCACCAGTTCTTGCATTCTTTAGAAAATCCATGCATCCGCGTTATTTTTATTGTGTTTTTAAATCCCCTTAAATAAAGTTATACTTATAGGAAGTTGTTTTCAAGTAAAATATTTAAAGATTAAATTATCGAACTGGGAAAGAAACACATTCTTTATCTTGAGATGTAAATACGAAATCTGCATTTTTATACGCCGGAGGCTATTGTTTACACAAAAAATGAGATTATTATATATATATTATAACTTTCTACAATTAAAACAAATGAACATTGACTCTTAATAATCTCCAATCAAATGTAATTTTTGTACTTGCGTGAGAGAGTTTTCATTACGACTATTCTGTTCTGTGGATAATTCACGGCCCTTAAATTAGCGACTCAAGCTTCCTCGATATCTTAGCTAATGAATCCCCCTTTTTCTGCAAGGACTCTCAAACTATTAACAACCATTCTGTTTTCCTGTCTATGTAAACCTCCATTGTAAACATATATAAAATATATCTTTTCTGAAATTATGTTTTTGAACGCATTATTTTTTGTGTTTATCATATAACATTTCTCTCGCTCTCTCATATTTGAGTATTGCCTAAAACTGTCTCTAAAACTGATGCCCCCCAAAGATCATCCCCCAAAACAAAAATCCTAAAATGGGTTCTCCAAAACATTTACCAGCATAAAACATTTTAAGCCAATCGGAGATCACGTTGATTTTGAAGTCGATATAATTTTCCCCGACCTGTCAACGGGTCATAGAAATACTGTCTCTTCCAAAATAGAAATAGCGATCGGATCTTTTTAGCAAAACAGATTCACGTATCTAGGTTGTAGAAATAAACGTATTGATGACAAACTCCGTGAAATCGACAAGATAGCTTTATTTATTAAGAAGAAAGCTAATACTTACATAATGCAAACCTGCGCCACGAAATTCGTTTTTTAGTCAGACTGTCCGTTATCTATCTCGGTCACATTAGAGCGATGTCAAAATAACATCAAGGACGTACGGTCGTCTATTTTTGCTAGGCTGCCGCGTCAGAAATGAACGCTCACCCGTAAACCGATCGCGCCACAGTCATATTTCTTGGGTGGTGAGACATTGATTTTCTTTGTTTCGAACAAAAAAATGTTTACCCCCCCTCCATCGCCTAATTTTTTTTTACCCTTCCCCACCCAAAGAAATATTTTTAGTTAAAAAAAAAAAAATCTTCGACACCCCTCCAAATAAATTTCCAACACCCTCCCCTAAAAAAAATGTTTATACCCTTCCCACCCAAAGAGATATTTTAGTTTAAAAAAAGAAAAAATAATTCTGACCTCCATCTAAAAAGGAAGTTCCGACCCCCCCCCCCCCAAAAAAAAAAAATATATATATATATATATATCAAGGACGTACGTAATATTCCGCATGAGATACGAAACTAATTTACTGTCGTGAATTTGATTCGGCACAGACGACGATAACCTTTGGTATTATTTCGACCTTGTTCTATGCACTTTCAAACGTGACTGAGATGGTTAATTGACGATCTAGCTATCAAAACGGTTCCTTCGTAACACATGTACGTTTATTCGCCATTAATTTCCACAAGTATACATACTAATATAAATTTTATATATACAAGAAAACTCGAGACTCGTTGCGCCAGTATTTGTCATATATATTATCTTTTTCCCCATCATTCTTCCCTTTATCATCCACCTCTCTATTTCTCTTCAATTATCTCTTCTTTCTCTTGCTTCTCTTGTTTCCGAATGATTATTATCAAGAAAGAAAACTCTATGTATTAGAAAATGAATGACGTAATGAAAGATGTATATTTATTAAAGTCATTCGTCCTGTCCGACGTAATCTAGTGTGCACGGTGTGTTAAATTGCTTTACCCCCATCTTCATTTCAAATTATTGACGTGTACTCTTTAATACATTTCCAATAACATCTTTCAGAATACAATTTTGAAGCATATAATTTCTTAATAACAAAGATAACAGACCATTGTGAGAAAGGTCTACAAGTAATCGGACAGTAAGAAAGAAGTTTAAGAAATTCCATGGTGGTAAGGGAACCTTGAAAATCAAGATGGTAGAAGACGGTGATGCACTCTTGAAGATAAACTTTTGAGAGCAATCGTTGAATAAAACCAACGTCAAAGTGCCAGAGAAATATCTAAAGAACTTGATATCAGTATCTTAAGGTGTCCGACTATCCGAAGCAATCTAGTGAGATTGAAGAGCTCGATAAATGGGTTCCGCATGAACTCAATGAATGAATTCTTGTTTCTGAAATCGGTCATTATATTCCGAACAACCTAATACAATATTGTACAGTAGTGATCTCCCCCCCCCCCCCCAATGTCACCTTTGGAATCGTTAATAAAATTCACAACCCTTTCTGAAATCCAATCATATTTGGCACAAATACACTTCAGTCAATGTCTGACTTGTCAAGCAAGTTTCAGGCACGAATGTGCAACAACCTTTGTTTTATGGCTATTCAATGGCATGCGGGGACACTTAGGCGATCGTATCATCAGTTAAAGGCGTGATCGTGAATGGGTTTCACACTCACCGGACTTTAACCTCTGAGATTTTTTTTATTATCTGTGGGGTTATCGCATACGTAATCTCTATCAATACAATCCACAGACTATTCCTGAACTGAAGAGAGGGGTCCCAGCCATAACCAGGGAAATGCCAATAGAGAAGTATGTCAGTTATTGACAATTTTACACGTCGGATCCAGGTGTGCTTCTCATTGAAACAAAAACTATTGAATATTCTTGTCTAAAACTTGGTGGACAAGTCAGGCATCAACTGAAAGTAAGTTGTACCAAATTTGATTGAATTAAAGAAAGAATTATGAATTTTATTAAGGATTCCACAAGTAGCATTTATTTTGGGTCACTCAGTAGATGTCAAAGAAAGAAACCATAATTTAAGAGAGAATCATTGAGAAGAACGTGATGCGATGCACATGGAAAACTATTGAGTGCATTAAAATGACATTAAGATGGCAGGATATTTCCGCATTTCTTGTTTATATTATAAGAACCGTTTCTGGGAATTTTACATTTCTCTGCAGGGTTCCGTCCGGAAATTGCAATATCAGGCGCTGATCAAACGAGCTTAATTTCCCACGCTGATTCTAAACCAGCTTGGCGTCTAAGAAGGCAAATTGTTATACTGTGCATTAAACCTTCATCCATGTACACTTTAGATTTGTATACGGAGACTCTTCGCGTGGGTGACTGTGGTTGTTCGCGAGTGACGTAACTACACATCTAATCGAAAAGTAAGACAACCAATCAGAATAAAGAACGTTGAAACAGATAATCCCAATCGACGAATAACACGGTTAATGACACAGATATCAGCGCAGTTATATAGTCAACAACAGCCATTGCACTTACGTACACTGGTCATGATTACAGTTGGAATCGAAAGTAAGGAAGGCAAATGACCATGGTTCCGGAAAGCATTTTGTTATATTATATACTAGCAACTACGCCGAGAGGATGACAAACGAACACTACAAAGGAGGAGTTAATGCCTGGGAGGATAATATAATGACAACAGAATATATAGTACACTAACCTCTTTCCTCACGAAAAAGGAGAAGGTTATTCTGGGAGGATGCTATCGTAAGGAACAATACCGCCTCTTTTACTCAAAAAGGGGGTAATGCCTGGGAGGAATGTATCATGATGAATGAAAATATACTACACCACCCCAACCCAAAAAAGAAGAAATAAGGTCTAGGAGGATTCTATCTCCCCCCCCCAAAAAAAGGATGGCAGTGCCTGCGAGTATGGTATCATGGAAGCAGAAAAGATACTACACTGACGCCCCCCTCTAAAAAGGAGAAAAATGGGAATGTGATCTCATGACAACAGAACAGATACAACATTACTCCCTCCCTCAAAGAATGGTGTAATACCTAGGAGGATTACCCACATCTCCTTAAAGGTAACTCCTGGTAGGACGAGCTTATAACAACAGAACCGTTACTACACTACCAACCCTCATTATAAAATAATAAAATGATAGATTAAATCAGGTTTTCTTTCATTCATTTAAAAATGCCTCGTCATAAATACATTATGCATACTAGTAAAATAGCCTCCCTACGGTCGTCTATTTTTGCTAGGCTGCCGCGTCAGAAATGAACATTCACCCGTAAACTGATAGAGCCCGAGTCATATTTCTTGGTTGGTGAGACATTGATTTTCTTTGTTTCGAACCAAAAAATGTTTACACCCCCCCCATCGCCTAATTTTTTTTTACCCTTCCCCACCCAAAGAAATATTTTTAGTTAAAAGAAAAAAATCTTCGACACCCCCAAATAAATTTCCAACACCCTCTCCTAAAAAAAAATGTTTATACCCTTCCGCACCCAAAGAGATATTTTAGTTTAAAAAAAAAAATAAATCTGACCTCCAACTAAAAAGAAATTTCCGACCCCCCCCCCAAAAAAAAAAAAATGTTACCCTCCCCTATCGAAAGAAATATTTTTAGTTAAAAAAAAATTTCCGACTCCCTCCAAAAAAATCTGTTACCCTCCCCAACCCAAATAAATATTTTTAGTTTAAAAGAAGAAGAAAAAAAATCGACTCCCCACCATCCGAGAAAAAATATTGAAGGCGCCTCGGTCATATCAAAGAACTAGTTTTGATACTCATGTTTAAATATGCTATTGAAGGCGCCTACGTCATATCTAAGAACCAGTTATGTTATTCTTCCAAAACTGTCATCCATTTAGTAATGGTCGGGATATACGTTGCTTAACTCCGACTTACAACAAAGCACCTTGTCTTAACGTAATGAAAATAAAGAATAATAATGTGAAAAAATCCTCCCACAATGTCATCATTGCCGGGACATGCGTACATTAGTATGAAATAGTATATACTATACTATTTCATAAGTACAATAGTCTTAAATAGTATAGTTTTGGCTTCAAACAGACAGACATATACATAAACTTCATTATTAATAGATATATAAGAAGATATGACAATGCAAATTACAAATGTATATTACAGAATTTTAATTTATTAGGAACTGTTTAATAAATAAATATTCAAATTAGGAATACCTAAGCTGTTTATGAGTGTTTGCAGATTACTATATATACGGTATTACAAAATGTTATGTTGTATCACAGAATTAAATAAGCCTACCCTGTTTTTATGTTAATATAGTGCGGATTGATGGAAAAAAACTCTCGCATTTATTAATTTAGATATGTTTAAATCTCTCTCTCTCTCTCTCTCTATATATATATATATACATATATATATATATATATGTATGTATATATATACATACTTATTATACTCTATATATATATATATATATATATATATATATATATATATAGTAATCCAGGTAGGGTAAAAATCCATAGGGTAGAAATCCAAAGGGAATCAAACCGGGTTTATAAAAGAGTGCTCAATAAAAATATAGAGCTGTATTGTGAATGCTTTTATTCAAACATGTACAAGGTCTGCTACACTGGCATGTCGATGTTATCGATCTACAGCTCTCAAGAGCTGAGGTCTCATCAGGCAGAAAATCGTTTTTTGATTCAACTGGTTGCTGAATTCCAGGGAGAATGAAGTCAAGCAAAAAAAGAAGAGGAGAAAGAAATAAAAGTCATGTGACCGATTTTAAAATATGATTGCCGTTAGAAATTACTATTTTCTTATTTTTATCTTTTATATATTTTATATATATATATCCAACGCTGAGCTGGGGTAGAGAGGGGAGTGGGCCGAGGAAAAGAAAAAGAAAAAGAAAAGAGAAAGGGAGAGAGATACAATTGCTGTCAGAAAAGTTTAATTTACAGCTGTTTATATTTTTATTTTGTATTTTTATCCAACGCTTAGTTAGGGGGGTGGAAGAAAAAGAAAGAGAAAGGGGTTGAGGGGTGTTAGGGGTGGGTGTCTATAGCCATTTAGGATTTGTTGCAGGGATGGTTCTGAGTTAAATTCATATTTATTTTTATTCAGCGCTGGGCTGGATAAAGATGGGGGTCGGGGGAGGTTAAACAAGATCGAAAGAGAAGATGAAGGAAGGGGGGGGGAGGGGGGTTTCAAATTTGTTGTGTCTGCTTCCTGTCAATGCAGACATATAACAATTACATGACACCCAGCTTACGGGGATATTTTAGTTTAAACCCATTGGTGGATTTATGGCCTTATTGTTGATAAATTATATTGTTATATTTTGATCAATTGGCATTTAATTTTGATTATTTTGATGGATAGTTACATGTATTTTAAATAATATTTATCAGTTAATTAATAAAACATAATGGTAATTGTCTTTATTTTTAGTAAGATTCATATATGGATTATTGGCAATAATATTAGTAGGTTAGTTCTAGGTACTTTCGATCTTGTTTAACCTCCCCCGACCCCCATCTTTATCCAGCCCAGCGCTGAATAAAAATAAATATGAATTTAACTCAGAACCATCCCTGCAACAAATCCTAAATGGCTATAGACACCCACCCCTAACACCCCTCAACCCCTTTCTCTTTCTTTTTCTTCCACCCCCCCCCTAACTAAGCGTTGGATAAAAATACAAAATAAAAATATAAACAGCTGTAAATTAAACTTTTCTGACAGCAATTGTATCTCTCTCCCTTTCTCTTTTCTTTTTCTTTTTCTTTTCCTCGGCCCACTCCCCTCTCTACCCCAGCTCAGCGTTGGATATATATATATAAAATATATAAAAGATAAAAATAAGAAAATAGTAATTTCTAACGGCAATCATATTTTAAAATCGGTCACATGACTTTTATTTCTTTCTCCTCTTCTTTTTTTGCTTGACTTCATTCTCCCTGGAATTCAGCAACCAGTTGAATCAAAAAACGATTTTCTGCCTGATGAGACCTCAGCTCTTGAGAGCTGTAGATCGATAACATCGACATGCCAGTGTAGCAGACCTTGTATATGTTTGAATAAAAGCATTCACAATACAGCTCTATATTTTTATTGAGCACTCTTTTATAAACCCGGTTTGATTCCCTTTGGATTTCTACCCTATGGATTTTTACCCTACCTGGATTACTATTTGCTCCATTCACTGTCGAGCACTCTTTTAACCGAGATTATTCAGCTAACATGGAAAAAAACAACTTTAACACCTCCCTCAAGAACATTCCAATAACAAACACCCGGAATTATCTTCTAATTCTAACAATGAAGATGGAGGAACTCTTGAGGAGAATGAAGTGGAAAGCATACTTCTTCCTAAACGGATCTACCAGTAACAACAACAAAGAAAAATACGGCTTCAAAAACCAAGGTACGGCACCGCGTATCGAATTACTTGATAACTTTGAAAATGACTTACTCAAAATTGTTAAGGACGTTAAATTCAACGACAAAAAAAACCCATTCCAGAAAAAACTAGATAGAATAGTCAACGAAATTAACAACTCCAAGCACATTCTAGTTAAGGCAGACAAAACTCAAAACTTTTATAAACTCACCAAATCAGAATATTTTAAACTACTCGACAATAATATAACTAAAAATTACAGAAAATCAAACACTGACTTAGTCCAAAACATAAATATTAGTAGCAAGGAAATTACTGACAAACTCAAAATTAGTGATAGGGTTAGTAAACTAAAAGTAAGAGAAGCATATATACTCCTTAAAGACCACAAACCTGACTTTCAGACAAAGCCAACAACTAGACTAATTAATCCTACAAAACAAGAAACCGGAAAAATTAGCAAAATCATCCTACAAAAAATTAACAAAAACATTAGATCAACATATAAACTCAACCAATGGATCAACACGACCGATACAATTAATTGGTTCCACAAAATAAAAAATAAAATAAATTGTTCCTTCCTCCAATTTGACATAATTAATTACTACCCCTCAATTTCTAATGAACTCTTCGAAAGCGTCATGGAGTTTGCTACTCTTCTCTCGGATATTTCTGAAGAAGAGATTAACATTGTAAGAAAATGTAGGAAAACAGTGCTAATTAGTAAAAAAGATCAATGGACAAAGAGCAACCAATCTGGCTCTTTTGATGTTTCGATGGGCTCTTTCGACTCTGCAGAAATCACCGACTTAGTTGGTTTATACATCCTCTACAACCTAACTAATGATATAGATATTGAAGACATTGGCCTATATAGGGATGATGGACTCTTAGTAGTCAGAAACTCTAATGGGCAAAGGTGTGAAAATATTAAAAAGATTATTATTAGGGAGATGAGGAGGATATGCCTTAAAGTTGAAATAACTTCCAACATTAAAATAGTAAATTTCCTAGATGTAACTCTCAACTTAACCAAAGAAACATACGAACCATATAATAAAGAAAACTTTAACCCAATCTATGTACACCCCCTCTCCAACCACCCCAAAACTATCATTAAACACATCCCTAAATCTATCCAACATAGGATAAGCAATAACTCATCAAATGAAACAATCTTTAACAAACATAAAGAATTCTATAATAAAGCACTAAAAAACAGCGGATACAAGAATACACAAATTAAATTTAATAAACCTGCAACGACTAATAATAAAAACAATAAAGCAAGAAACAGGAAGATAATATGGTTTACACCTCCCTTCAATCAAGCAGTTAAAACCAAACTTGGTAAAAAATTTCTAAACCTCATAAACACATATTTCCCCCCAAACAATATCTTACATAAAATATTCAACAAAAATACACTTAAACTAAGTTACAGTTGCAGCGAAAATTTAGAAATGATAATTAAAAAACACAATAACAAAATCCTAAACAGCAACCTAAACCCTGAATCAGATAACAATAAAACAACTAAAGTAAAGTCCTGTAACTGCATAAATAAAAATGAATGCCCCTTGCAACAAAATTGCTTAATAACAAAAACAATTTACCAAGCAACAATCTCAACTAAGGAAACTCCAGATATAAAAAAATACTACATAGGTATGGCAGGTAATTCTTTCAAAGAAAGATACACCGGCCATAAATGTTCATTCAACAACCCAAGCTACCAAAACAGAACATCACTCTCAAATTACCACTGGGAACTCACTAATAAAAATAAATCACCAATTGTAATTTGGAACATTATCAGAAAAACTAGCACCTGTAGCTCATTAAACTCACCATGCTATTTATGCCTCGGCGAAAAACTTGAAATAATTAAATTTACTGACAGAGGAAAACTTTTAAACAAAAAACAGGAAACATCGATCAACTGTAGGCATAACAGATCACACCTCCTCAGTAATTTGTACAACCCCCCCCCCCTAAATAATACCATTAAAACAAAAAAACCCAATACCCAACAAGCCCGCTAAAATTAACACTTATTAACACTTCCAAATCAAGTAACTTTAACCCTCAACTACAAACACAGTACAACCACCCCAATCTTTGAATAAATACTATAACATAAAAAGTAAAAAAATTTTATATATATATATATATATAGGTGATTCTTGTGGACATATGAGTGGGCATATGTATGAAGATATAAAATTTTATAACTATTTATGTGTGTATGTGTGCATCTGTATGCGCGTATGTATACGTATACATATGTACACATACATGTGTATCTGTGTGTTCATGTATATGTGTATGGGTTTGGGTGCATATATGAATGTTTGTGTATACATGTGCATATATGTATTTATATGTGCGCACGAGTGCGTGTGTGCGCTCAACATCCAGCTCACAAAACTACTTATTACCAAAACCAATTTTTAAATATTTAAATAATTATATACTGATCACTTTAATCAAAATTACTGGCCCCCATCATTTCTAATCCCCCCCCTTCATAGACCATAACTTGCGTTAACAATTTTAACTAGAACACCTTACCACTAATACTATAACAGGTGTTAACCCCACCATTAATAATAAGATCACAACGAATAATAAAATTTATTTATTTATACCACTGAAATTAATCGATATATAAATTCCATTAAAAATAAAAGCAATTACCAGTATGCTTTATTAATCCATCACTAACTATTATTTATAATCGAAATACATTTATTCATACTCCAAAATAATTAAAAATAAATATAATAATATAATCCATCTATATCAATGTCATAAACTTATATACGATCCTTACCAAGAATAATTCCCAATATATTTTAACTCATTGGTACCTAGAACTAACCTACTAATATTATTGCCAATAATCCATATATGAATCTTACTAAAAATAAAGACAATTACCATTATGTTTTATTAATTAACTGATAAATATTATTTAAAATACATGTAACTATCCATCAAAATAATCAAAATTAAATGCCAATTGATCAAAATATAACAATATAATTTATCAACAATAAGGCCATAAATCCACCAATGGGTTTAAACTAAAATATCCCCGTAAGCTGGGTGTCATGTAATTGTTATATGTCTGCATTGACAGGAAGCAGACACAACAAATTTGAAACCCCCCCTCCCCCCCCTTCCTTCATCTTCTCTTTCGATCTTGTTTAACCTCCCCCGACCCCCATCTTTATCCAGCCCAGCGCTGAATAAAAATAAATATGAATTTAACTCAGAACCATCCCTGCAACAAATCCTAAATGGCTATAGACACCCACCCCTAACACCCCTCAACCCCTTTCTCTTTCTTTTTCTTCCACCCCCCCCCTAACTAAGCGTTGGATAAAAATACAAAATAAAAATATAAACAGCTGTAAATTAAACTTTTCTGACAGCAATTGTATCTCTCTCCCTTTCTCTTTTCTTTTTCTTTTTCTTTTCCTCGGCCCACTCCCCTCTCTACCCCAGCTCAGCGTTGGATATATATATATAAAATATATAAAAGATAAAAATAAGAAAATAGTAATTTCTAACGGCAATCATATTTTAAAATCGGTCACATGACTTTTATTTCTTTCTCCTCTTCTTTTTTTGCTTGACTTCATTCTCCCTGGAATTCAGCAACCAGTTGAATCAAAAAACGATTTTCTGCCTGATGAGACCTCAGCTCTTGAGAGCTGTAGATCGATAACATCGACATGCCAGTGTAGCAGACCTTGTACATGTTTGAATAAAAGCATTCACTATATATATATATATATATATATATATATATATATATATATATATATATATTGTAATCATGTCATATGGTTAACAGCCGAGAAATCGAAAAGATTACAACTAATAACTTTCACATAATGCAAGATTATCATTCATATATATATATATATATATATATATATATATATATATATATATATATATATATATATATATATATAACGACAACAGAAATATAATATAGATAATATGATAAAATATAAATACTTCCACAACTACAGAATATAAATACTTCCACAACTGACAACAATAAAATCAGTAAAATTATAACCTAGACAGACAAAAACCATTACCATTAAACGCTTAAAAATCAATGAAATAAAATATCACAGACATAGCATAAAATACATACGGTCAAATTATGATGAGTTGTAGTTACTTACACGTCAGAGTAACCAACACGACTCATAACACGCATAAATGATCGTTTCCAACACGAATAATAATAACTAGAAATAATTTCCACCTTACTTTTTCTAAAGTTTTAATATTAATAATTGGCCGCTAACAGACCTGAAAAATAAATAATTAAATCATTCAAAACCAGCGTTATTTACTAGTCAATAGACATTATTTATTTACTAGCCAACAGACTCGCAGTGTAAATAATTCACTAACACACATTAACCACTGCGCAAGATTTTATAGCAAGTTACATACCTATGGCCGCGAACAGACTCACAAATAAATAATCATATAAATTCGATAACACACATAAGAATAGCTTTATTTACTAGTTAATTTCGGATAACATTACATAACTGCAACTGAAGACGGACGAAAATAGGCGTGCAAGCATTAGTCCGACAATTGCCCACACCAATGTAAACAAATAAATAAATTAATAACCAATCTCAAAAATAGTTTTTCTTTCTCAAAAATGTATTAATTAAAATGCTGAATTACTCTGACTTAACAAAACACAAGATCTAAAACAACAATATCATTACTTTTATTTACAATAACTAAAACACTCATTATTATCATTACATATATATATATATATATATACATATATATATATATGTATATATATATGTGTGTGTGTGTGTGTGTGTGTGTGTGTGTGTGTGTGTGTGTGTGTGTGTGAAAATGATAAACGAAAAAAAAAATTAAATACAGGAATAAATCGTCAAAAGAACGAGAGATTTTGACCGGTTTCGTTCGAATCAACGAGCGTCTTCAGAAAAAGTGAAGATTTTTAATTTATTCCGTAACCTGACGAGCACAAAGTTTACCATCAGCGCGTGCTTTTTGACCAGTTCTGAAAAGGTTTGCAACCGTCTACTGATAAGCATTTCACTGGCAGTCTTTGTATTTGTTAGTCAGTGTGTTAGTAAGCCATCGGTGAACACATAAGGAGTCGGTTAAGTATTTGACCTCCCAGTGTATAGCCAGATTTACTTCTTTTAGAATAGCATCCAACTCCGCGAGGTTTATGTGTCGTGTGTTTGATTCTAGCCGCATCTAACACGCATCTTCAGTCGCGTTCCAATGTGATTCGAGCAGGACGCCTGTGACCAAGGAACTTGCGTCAACCCACACGTCAAGCTTCTCCCCATCGATGCACCATTTACCTTTGCATGTGTCAGCATTACTCACTCTATCAACAGTCTCGGTTAGCATACATCTTAATGGGACATCCTCGGTTTGATCGTCCCTCTCTCTCTCTCTCTCTCTCTCTCTCTCTCTCTCTCTCTCTCTCTCTCTCTCTCTGCGCTTGCCCTTCGCCTGATGACACTAGTTGCTACTTGCAGCCAGCCGCACACTGGGAGATGCCCAACAAGCTTTCCGCAGATAGAGAACACAGTTCTTCTGATAATGGTGTCTGGGAAGTCCGGCAGCTCATTCCCACGTTTCCAAAACAGAGCATCGTCTACTTCCCAGACAGGCAATCCAAGCATCCGGGCCTCATCCTTCGGTCGCTCCGGAGTTTTGCAGGCCATTCCAAAAGTGCGACAAATGTTCAGCAACACTGGTTGCGGATGCGACACTTTCATCCACATCCACATAAACGAGTTGATGTGAGTGTGTTGTGATAAGACTTCGTTCACAATGGACTTCATTATTTGCGGAGCCACATTGAGAACAAATCCCAACCTTGTTAAACAGTACCTCGGAAAACAATGATCTGGTAGAGCCAAAGTGATTCATCAATATAGACTTGAAGATAAACAAATCGGAGATCCAGCAATGTTACATTTGATCCTAGCCGTCTCCATTCCCTGAGTTTGCTGGCGCAAACAACAGCGTCTGCAGTATATGCATTCACATGGAGGTTTAGTCACGTCCGGCACACTTTATTTCTCACTATGGTGCAGGAGCACACAGAATCAACTAGTGCAATGCACCCTTTTCTGTCCACAGCTATTCTTACAGTTGGCAGCACCTAGTTCACATCTTGTACTGTGAAAAAGCCGGTTCATAAATGTCGTCCCTTAAACCTTTTCCCGGACAATTCAGAGAAGTGTGGCTTAGTCTTTCATATCAGCACTACTCTGTAGTCGGGGGTTCCTTCTCTCTCCGTTTGTCGCGTTAAGCGAAACAATCTCTAGCTCAGTGGTTAATTGCATCACATTCGAAACACCTTATCTTGGTGTCCTTCGTCTGGCTTTCCTTGGTTGCATTGTTGTAATTAATGCAGATCTAAGTGGGTCATCTTTCAATATAGCTCTCACTCGATACAGAAGCTGGGAAATGCTCACTTCCACCATTCAAGAAGCTCGTAGGAGCTCTCGGACATGGTCGGGCAACTTATGGACAAAGGCTACTTTGAGGTCTCGATCCGTCATACAATACAATGGTAGAGAAAGCTTCCGCAAGTCCGTCAGAACAACATCTACGGTTTCACCCAGGTGCATGCGGCGTGACACAAACTGCGCATAATCCCCATTTTTTTCTTCACTTAATTGTTGGTACACCACAGAGACGCCGCCTGTCAAACGCATAGGAATGATGCATTCCATCTTATGTACAGAGAACTGCCGATACACAAGCTCAGCCTTCTCAATTCATTAAATAATGGATTCATCGTGTCCGAACCACTAAACTCCTGTATAAGCTTCAGATCGATCTTATCTGCCATCATGACGTCGAAATAGCTTGTAATAAAGCAACGCACAAAACAAAAAAAATCGGGACAATCTTCTACCAATTAATCGCCATTCTCTGCCGCTCTCTGTTTGTTCTGTTTTCATTTTCAACTCTTTTCTTTTGATCACTTCAGCTGAACACTATGCAAATTACCCTTCTAAGATTTTATGCACGACACAGGCTATTTTTTGTCGTTTATGTCGGGGCGTACAGTCAGATAACAACATTAACGCACCATGTGCTATTATCCAGTATTATTGCTCTAAGAGTCATTTTGGAGTCATCTAAAGTATAATAACATTTTTTTTTCTAAATTGTCTTGGAAACCATTGTACACCATGTAAGCATTGGGTTTTAATTCTTGGAACTGTTCTAATTTTGTTTATCTCAACTTACTTTACTGCTATATATATATATATATATATATATATATATATATATATATATATATATATATATATATATATATATATATATATATGCTCTCTTCAGAAATGTATTGATTTGAAACCATTGGGTTCTGTTATTTTTATTAAAAGTTTGGTTCTGTGTACGTGTGTGTGCCCTTTCTCTTTCCTTCTCTAAGACATTTGTACATTTTGGACATTTTATTTGAGTTCATTGAAGCGTGCAATTATTTGGTTAGTATTTCTCTATGGAATTAGGAGTGTCTGGGATTAGTGAATATCATTTATGACGAGTTGTTTATATTTTCTTATGATCCCCGTCTGTATATATATTTTTTGATGTTACCAAAATATCAATACAAAAAAAATTCCGTTGGTGTATATTGATTTATTTGCATAAAATAAATCATCCCTATGCGCGTTTCATTACTAGAGCAAAAGAAATTTAAACAACCCGATTTGGCTTCATTCCTATGCTCCGCAATTCTTCAGGGGAAAAAACTAGACAAAAAGAACTAGACAAAAAATGGCCTATCCCACCAACCAAAAAAAAAGAAGAAAATTACTTCTAGGTCGAAGGTGGTAATACAGTTCATAAGATACACTAGTTGAAAATAGTCATTCATTCATACCCAACGTTATCGAGGAATTCAATTAAAGAACAAGGGTGTATGGAAAATAAAAAGTTCTATTCCACTTACATTTATTTGAGTATCAATCCCGGCTTGAGATACTACCTGGTCTAGCCACACTGAAGAAAAATCGTGTGTATGTGGATGACTATAAAATGACTATATAAAGCTCCCTTTCTTGAGTAGAGCTTATTTGTAAGGATATCGCCAATTGCCGTTAGCTTTAAGGCATAACTCATTAGATAAAACTAATTCGAGCTCCCGGCACTTGACAATGTTTACATTGAGATATCACTTACATTCAGTCAGTGTCGTATGATAGCATAGGGGTAAAGGCGCCGACTGTCAGCTCGACGGTTGAGTTTCAATTCCGGCTGCGAAACAGTCTGTATGTGGATGACATATATATATATATATATATATATATATATATATACACGTGTGTGTGTGTGTGTTTGTGTGTGATGATGTGTATGTATGTTTAGGTCAGTGCATTTGTTCTGGTTTATGTGTGTGGGTTTGTATGTGTATATACGTTTTGACTACACGCATACACACGCGCATATACATTCATTTTTATATGTATTTATATTTGTGTTCTCTATGTTGAATGCTTGTGTGTGTTCTGTTATGATTTGTTCAATGCTAGTGTGCATTTAGTTATATTTTTCTGTAAGGAAGTAGGAATAGTTTTAAATCTACCTCTTCTGCATGTGTAAATATGGTGTAAAAAATGTCTGTTGTCTGTGAGTTTTGTTTTACTTTTGTGTAGGACAACCCTATTGTTTATTGTTTTGATGGCGCCTATATAGGATTTGTCGCATGTTGTGCATTGTACTATATAGACCACATTTTGGGAGTTGCAGTTTAAATTTTTTATTCATAATGTTAGTGTTCGATTTTTGAATGTATATGAGTCTCTCTCTATGATTAGGTCACAAACGACACATCTGTTTTTGTTGCATTTTGTGACCTCTTATGTTGTGTTTTTGGTTAAGTTTGGATGAGGTTAGATGTGTTTGAGGTGGTTTGGTTGGCGTTTGCTTTTGATTAATTTGGTTGTATTAAGTATGTTGCTTAGTTTTTTGTTTTAGTTAGTATTTTTCTGCTAGTTCTATACATGCGTGTATTAGTGATGAAGGATATCCTCTTCTTGTTAAGGTTTTTCGTAGTTTCTTCAGTTGGACTATTCGGTGGTGTTTGTTAGTGGCTATAGTGCAGATTCTGCGTGCTAGATAATAGGGTGTAGATTTTAGGCAGCTTTTGGGGTGATGGCTTTTAAAATGGAGATATTGTTGGGTGTCTGTAGGTTTGTGGTAGATTATGTGATGATATGATTGTTTTTAATTTGAAATAGTATATCTAGGAATGGTAGTTCTTTTTAACTGTGTTCTAGCGTGGATTTAATTTTGGGTGTAGGTTCTGGAGTATATTGTGTAATTGTTTTATGCTCGCCACTGTAGATTCCTAAAGGATAAAACAAAAATCTAGGTATCTCTTCCAAGATTTTATGAAGTATTTTGATATTTTGTCCGTATTTATCTTCTATCCTTTCATATAAGATTTCCACTAGGTAAATCAGTGTTATGGATGTTGGTGCCATTTTCGTTCGCATTGCTGTTCCTAATAGTTGAATATAGTTTTCGTTTTTTAATTCGAAATAGTTATTGTAAAGAATTAGGTCTACGCTGTCGATGATGAATTCTTTTGTAAAATGGATTGTGCTCTGATGAACTTGCTGCTCTGGTACCCCCCCCCCCCCCGACGTAAATTCACTAGACTAATCTGACAATCTGCCAAATCACATCCATTCACTGTGGAGGTCCCCAGATGACGAAGAGCTTTCTACTGAAAAAGCTTCTTTCCTCGTGCTGCTGGACTCTGGAACTCCATCCCTGCTCCCTGTTTTCCTGACGGTACTGAGATGCAGAAATTTAAAACTAATGTAAACAGACATCTCGCTGCACAGCTCCAAATTTAGGTTGCCCCCCTCCCCCCCAAAAAAAAACTTTCACCCTTTTTTCTCAGTAGCCCCTTACGTCTACAGTGGTGGTCTGCCTTGTTTGGGGTGAACTAAAATCTTGGATGTAATATGGGTGAGTGTTTTTCAATCCAGTATGAAAATGCTTATTGACCTAAGTAATTGAGTATGTTGTTGTAAAAGCTGCTAACGTCAAATGTAACTAACATTGTCCTTTGATCTACTGTTTGTGGTTAGGAACTTAAGAAGTGAATATTGTCTCTTATGTAGCTCTTGACTTGTTCGGTGAATAGCTGTAGTACGATGTTCTTATTTAAGTCTGCTTGTTGTGAAGGCTGGTCTTGCTACTATGGCTCTGAATGTAAGATAACTGGGATTTTGAGCATTAATATATTCTGATTTTTTGTGTGTTAATGGCAATTTTTATCTAATTTGATTTGTGTATCTTAGGTAGTCCTTAGAAGATGTTTGTTTTTGTGATGAAGTTTGTTAAGAAAATCATTTTCTATCTTTTTTATTTTTCTTATCTTTCTGCTTTTGCTGGAGATGGGGCATCCTACCGGATGCCAGACATTCACGGGTTATTTCAGATAATCCAGCCTTAAGATCGTTTTAAGATTCTAACTGTCACTTTAAGTGCAGTTGTTTGTATTTCTCTTGCACTCGGTTCACCGGGTATACTCGCCAGATAGCTCTTGAAATTCTTCTTCATTAGTCCTGTTGCTCCTATAATTACTGGTATGATGGAGATTTTCCTAAGATTCCAGTTTCTTTTCATGTCGTACATAAGACCTTGGTATTTCGTAATCTTTTCCCTTTCTGCTCTGTTCAATCCTGCACCATTAGGGACACTGACTTCAACTAGGGTTGCTACTTTCTCCCCTTTATCCCATATTACAGCTCCATTTTCTAGTTATGTAGCTGTAGAGATTGCAGTCATAGTGGATGGTGTGTGTTGTGCGAACTATTGTAATTTCTTTAAAAGGTGGTATTGTCTATGTTAGTATACATTGAATTGTAGTGCCTGTAGAATTTTCGTTTTATAGTATGTCTTATCCATGATGGCTACAGCACTGTCTTTCTCTGCTTCTTTCGTAATTATGTTGTTATCATTTGGGATGTTTTCTAGTACTTGGGTTTGTTTAAATGTTAGGTTGCTCGTAAGTCTGTTTTTTTTCTGGGTTGATGTTCCAGAGGTTTTAAAAGAAGATGATAGTTCTTTTGTATTGTTGTGTTTGTTAGGGAGGTATGTTGCTTTAATTTTCACTAATGGCTCATCTGTTATGTTTTCGTTGTTACTTAATGTTTCTATTAGTCTTAATTTACGTTCAAATTCTCTACAATCTTTCTTCAGTTCTGCTATAATATATATATAGATATATATATATATATATATATATATATATATATATATATATATATATATATATATATATATATATATGTATATATATATGTATATATATTATTGAAAATTAAAGTGTTTTATACCTACAGACGACGTCGTTTCGGGCTTACATCCTCATCAGTGCAGGAGGAGGTGGTTTCAGGCGGACGTATGGGCTCGAACGCAGTTCGTAGATTTAGCCTAGAATTACGAAGCCTATGCTCAGACCGACACAATCTGATTGTATATATATATATATATATATATATATATATATATATATATATATATATATATAATCATTATTTCATATACCGACATTTTCAGTATTTACTTAATCAGTGTTCAATACGTGAGTAGAGCTAGGTAGTAAGTTATGAAAAGATATATGTGGCAATTAAACTACGCAGAGGCGTCTGCGTTTTATCTCCGTAGAGAATCGTCATGCTAAAGAAGTGATTTAGCCTGATGATTCCTTACGGGGATGAAATGCGGGCGCCTCTATGTAGCTTAATTGCCATAAATATATTTTTATAACTCTCTCTCTCTCTCTCTCTCTCTCTCTCTCTATATATATATATATATATATATATATATATATATATATATATATATATATATATATATATATATATATATATATATGGTACACGTATTGTATTAGTTTCTGTAGATGTAAATCCGTTTAAACTCTAGTGTTTATAAAAAGTGCTCAATAACAAGTAGAGCTGTTTTTAAGTATAAATTTTTATTTATACAAACATTATTGGTTACATATGTGCATACATGTTTCGGTTGCACTCCTCACAGAAAGTAAACCTCTTAAGAGCAAAGGAGACAGAGAAGTGAGATAAATTTGGAAAACTTTCCCTTTAAATAAATCTTTTTGACGGATGAGATTTTTTTTTTAATTTAGTATCGGGTTATATTCTTTACTTGTTAACTCTTTCAATTAGTTTCTATCTTTTTTATCATTTTTTTACCTGCCTTCTAATTCTTTCCTTTTTCTATTGTTTTATTACCTACTTAGCATGGGTTCCTTTCTTCTCTATTTAACACTTCAAAGTTTTAATCTATTTACAAACATATTCAAGCATAAATATCTGATCTTTATATAAAATACACTCGTGTGCACAAATTAATAGATACACAAGTACATATATAAACAAACATATATATATATATATATATATATATATATATATATATATATACATACATACATATATAAAAAATAAAAAATAAAAAATAACAGGCACAAATATATAAGCAAATATCCATATACGGATATACACATGTATAAACATATATTCATTTTCAAGGATAAATATCTGATCAATATATAAAATACACACGTGCGCACAAATTAATAGATACACAAGTACATACATAAACATATATATATATGTTTATATATATACTAACATATATGAAAAACATATATATATACGAATATATCCATACACAGATATACACATATATACACATATATATATTTTCAAGCATAAATATCTGGTCTTAATATAAATACACACGTACACACAAATTAATAGATACACAAGTACACACATAAAATATATAATCATACATATATATACATATATAAAGAATAACAAACAGAAATATATACGCATATATCTATACACGGATACACACATATATCCAATATACATATGTTTATATAAAATACCTACCCACACATATTCATGAACATGTTCGTACAGTACATATATAAATAGACACAGAGGCATATCAATAAATCCATTAACCTATGCATACGTAGACACGAAATAAATGTAAACCTCGTTTCAAACCTCGTATCCAGTCCCGAAATTTTCAACCAGGCAGCACACTATTACAACAAAGCGCTCCAGTTCAGAGAAGACATCTCATACATCCCCACCGAGACCAACCACGGGAGAGCCGCAATGGAAGTAGGTCGGTGATCTGGTCTTCCCCACCCTATTCCACCAATACCAAGACAAAGGTGGGCCACCTTTTCCTCAACTTACTCGAAAAACACTTCCCCCACACACAACGTGCACATACTTTTTAACAAAAATTCTATTAAGGTTAGCTACTACACTGACCCATCCATAAGAAAAATCATATCTGCGAAGCCCACAGCAATTGTAAACGCAGGCTGCTCATGCCAGGACAAAACAACAGCTGCTAGATGGGAATTGCAAAATCGATTCACTCGTATATGAAGTCACCGTCACAAACCAGACTACCGATAGAGCAGAAAAATACATTGGCATGACACAGGGAAGCTTCAAGCAAATATTGTAAGCACACAGAAACACCTTCAGATACAAAAACAAGGCAAATGCGGCACTCGCGACCCGGATATGGCAACATAAAAATGAAAAAACACTCTTTACCATCAAATGGAAAAAAATTGAGAGAAGACCATCCTTCTCTCCAGCCATAAATAGATGTCCTCTGTGTGACGCAGAAAAATACCATATATTAAGGGACATCACTGACCCAAATACAGTCTATTTGAATATCCGAGATGAAATCTTTAAAGGATGCATACACAGGAGACAAGCACTACTCATAAATTGGACATACCGATACACATAAAGGCCTAGCTACACCCGCACCCTCTGTCAAATACATAACACCATAATTGCCCCACTAAATACCGACTTCCACTCCGAAAAATGCTCCAAACTATCACCCCTCATATATATAAATAAAATCAAAATATAGGAACAAATACCTTAATCGCCCACATCCGCATCACTATTCAAGAGCAATAATTATAACTTTCCCAAAAATATTTCTCCAGTCATTAAGAGGGTAACACCCCGATTTAACATCATTATTACTCCCATAAGTCCCCACCATTTCTTGGTCATAATTCGAATCTCCCATATCGCCCAAACAGATCCAATCTTGCCGACCCAATCCTTACTCTTATCTCTAAACCAGTCTTAATGAATATACCAATATTATTACTCCCATAAACCGTCACTATACCTTAATTAATAATGTTAAATCCCGAATACAAATTATTCAAAAACCCTGCAGAGTTACTGCCCTTAGATTGACCGGATGATATCCTTATTTAAATTCCTTTCCCTACCCTCCCACTTTATTTAAAGGGCGAAATACGTCTCATGATACCCATAGTTGAAACTAATGATCACTCCTACAAACCGATAACACCCTGAAGGTACGAATGAAAAAATAAAGACATTTAGTATTTAAAGCTCTGAAGATTTTTTTACATTTAAATTTCCGATTTTTGAGCATCATTTCTTTTTATTGAAAGTTTCCTTTAAATTTCTGTTTCGTTTTCACTTTCAGAGTGTTATCGCTTTGTAAAGGTAGTTACTGGGTTTTGACCTTGAACTAAACGTTTAAAAATTTACGTGACCTGAGAAATCTGTAATAACAAAAATAAAATCAATACCTTATATTAACATTCATTTATTAATTAATAGATAATTAAAATGTCATTAAAATCGGGTAATTCTCTGATTTTTTGTGGATTTTCTTTTAATCGGGGATGTTAAATGGATAACAAAGTTCATCTAAGAAATAATATTTCATGTTAAAGGGAAATAACTCTTGTAGCCTTCCTTGCACGAAACACATTTGAAACATGGGTTATCTGCCCCTGATTTGATCGGACAACAAAAAAAGAAAATTCAAGTGAGACGCTTATGATATCGGCTTAGTGAACTTCCCCATTTTAATCGCAATTATCCCTGCATTAAATTGTTAATAAATCATTTATTATTGTTGATCTACATAGAATCGTTTTCATCCATTTATCTCTTCATATTTGTGTCTTACCACTCACAAACCACTTCACAACACGAGGTATTAATTTCTTAGTTAAAAACGAAATTACTTTCACTTTCATTTCCCATCCGTAGAAACTTTGTGCACACGGAACGCTCATTAACTCATCAACTCATCGAAGCGTCATCGACTCAAGCGTGTGCGTGAGGTCTTCTTGATGCACGGGGTCCAATCAGCGTTGATGCTAAAGTGAACTTCGAGGAAGAATTGTGGCGGACAGGCGTTCAGTCTTTAACAGCTTTTAAGAATCTGTAAATTCCCGCTGTGTGCTGCGCTTAGACTAATTGACCTTTCTATATTGGGCTGACCTCTTGCCTTTCAGCACAAAAGTCGAACAGAGAGAAACGCGAATGAAGTGTGAAGAAAGAGAGAGAGGGGGGAGAGAAGGGGGGTGAACTAAACGCACGCATAATCCCGTTATTCTTCTACTAGTATATCGAATTTGTTATCTATCTATCTATCTATCTATCTATATTTATACATAAACATGTAAGGGGTCTAGCAGCTCCATCAAATATCAACTTGTATTTTATGTCAGGCATTTTTGGCGCAAAAAATTGAATTATGTTTAGTTTTAATATTATTTTGATTCGTTTTTCATTGTATGCATATGGGGACGGTAATTTCGTGTCTATTAGTATGCATTATATATTACCTAATGTATCTTCCGTTTGATTAAAATTCATACCATCATATATATATATATATATATATATATATATATATATATATATATATATATATATATATATATATATATATATATATATATATCACTAGCTATATCTACCCGGCGTTGCTCGGGATGCAGTGAAATCATTTTAGTTTTTAATTTTGATTTGTCTGTCCATTCATAAACTTAAGCTAGACTACTTCTATTATGTTCTTCAATTTAAAATGAGTTATTCCCCCTTGCTGATTTTTACATTTAGGTGAGTATTTAAAAATATTTTATATTCACAATCGTCTGGGCCTGATAAAGTAATTAAAAATAAATTGTAGCTAAGTACGTTATTAAATTGCTAATAACACAGTTCAACAATAACAAATTGGGTAGTCAGAAGAAGCAAAGTGGGAATTATCAACTTAAATTTCTATTTGGGTCTGATTTTGCAAATCCGACAAGATAACGTTATATGTTAGGTGTATAATATTTTATCCGCGTTGTCTCAAGTGACATCCTTATCGGATAGCATGAAGTGTCCTCCAGCGTTTGTAATTGCAAGTGGTTGCCAAACGCAGTGACCGTTGTATTGGACTGTTTAACAGCCAATGGGAAAACTTGTATAAATATTACTGACAGGCGCCACTTGAATGTCTAAAAGCAACGTGAATGTCCTGGTTGACGACTGAATTTTGCACTACTGAAAATAATGCTGTTAATGATGCTCATTATATCGAGTGAAATATTAGTAAAAAAAAGTCCAAATGAAAATATTTGTTTTTTGATTTTAATAAAATAATATAGGCATCTGACAAATGGTCTCTGAAGGCATTTTGCCTCTTTCTTTACGTTTTAAATTTCATTGATGCCTAAAAAAATTAATTTTCCCAAGTTTATATCTATTTGCGAACTATTCGCGTTTTTAAGTTCAGATTAAAAAGAGACATTTTCACCGTTAGTCCACACAACATCCCGGCGCCAATCTTTCATCACCACAAAGAAGGATTCTTACGTATACATAAAAATAAAATAATAATAATAATAAAGGTAAATATCTTATATGTGCTTAAAGCTGTGATGTTGCTCGTTATATCGAGTGAAATATTAGTAAAAAAAAAAAGTAAAAATTAAAATATTTGTTTTGATTTTAATCAAATAATATACGCATCTAATAAATGGTTTCTGAAAGCAGTTTGCCTCTTCCTTTACGTTTTAAATTTCATTAAATGCTTAAGAAATGAACTATCCACAAATTTTATATATATATATATATATATATATATATATATATATATATATATATATATATATATATATATATATATATATATATATATATATATATATATATATATATATATATATATATATATATATATATATATATATATATATATATATATATATATATATATATATATATTATTATTATATATATATATATATATATATATATATATATATATATATATATATATATATATATATATATATATATATAACTTCTTTTGTAATATAGTTGGAAAAATCCCAGAAGAGTGCTCCATTAATTGAGAATCAAAATTAAGAGCGTAATATTTATTTAGATTTTGGTACAGAAAATAAGTACAACGTTAGTACTGTCGGTTTCAAGCTTAACCATCCGGCTCTTCAGCTTATGTTGTCACCTGTTTCAGAAATTTTAATTCACGTATCACTCCCGTTTGGATGCGTTATTTGCTTTAGAGTGTTATGTATATTTGTTTAAAATCAGTGTTAGGGAGATTTAATAAGGTGTGAAAAAGGTGGGTGAAATATAACAGTTGAGATTTAAAATTGGAAAAAAATTAAAAATATAACAAAATTAAAAAAATCATTTTAAAAAGACGGGAGAGAAACGTGCATTGCTCCAGGAAGTCGTTGGCTGGATGGCATCACAGAACAAAATCGCATTACGTTAAGCATTTTGAAATATTACCACTGGTTTCATATGTGATGTTAATTTTAAGTTGTTGTATTTTTATGTAGATAGCTTCGAGTATTTTTAATGTTTTAAAATTGGTTTCGGAATGTATAATTTTAGTATTATTAACTAGAATTTGTCTTAAATCAGAGGGAGAGTAGTTATGTTTTTGTAGATGTTGGTAAATTGAGCTAGAGTTTACAAGATGCATGGTGAGGCGGCGGGATAGGGTAGTGCGTGTAAAACTAATTTAGCTATTAGCTTTATTATTAGTATGGGAGTTACATTCTCCCAAAGGGCATTTAAACTTATAAATAACATTGGTTCTTTCTTGTCGTTTTTGAGTTGGGGAGGAATTGTTTTTTTACTACAAGATTTTGGGGTTTTAATTCCTTATAGTAAATAATGATTCTAATGTTATCGTGACTGTCAATTGGGGATATGTATCTGTGTATAATATTTTTCATGGCTTTTTGTTCTAATCTAAAGTTTGGTTGCATTTGCTTACAATAGTATATGTCACTATTGTTTGAGTTGTGATGTTGAATAGTATATTATTTGTACTGGTGTTTTTTAAAGTTTCAAATCATTAAGTTTATTTTTTCATCAATGATATCATTAGATAATTCGTTGTTAATAAGTACTTGTTTTATATTTTTTAATTCAATGAATAGTATCTTTTTAGAGGAGGAGATTAATTTGGCACGGTTTAATAGATTTTTAATAATGGCTATTTTGTAGCGATAGGGACACTCGCTTTTGAAATTTAAAAGACTAGAATTTAAGCTGGTTAATTTTTTATAAGTGGAAGTGTTAAACGATTTATTAGAGACGTCAATAAGAACATCTAGGAATGGGATTTTGTTATTTACGTCTAGTTTTAAAGTGAATTTAAGAACATAGTTTTTTTGGAAAAGGTCTTGAAGTTTGTGTATTTGTTCATTGTTATCAGCTAGAACACGAATATCGTCAACATAGCGTATGTAAATAGAGGGGTTTATAATGTGATTAAATATTTTGTTTTCTAGCTTTAACATACAGAATTCGCTAAGAATCGGATCAAGAACCGAACCCATTCAAACTCCGTCAATATATATATATATATATATATATATATATATATATATCTGAGGTTAAGATCGGATTCTAACTCTGCCTGATGAGATCTCAGTTTATAGTAACTGTTGATCGATAACATCGACATGCCAGTGTCGCAGATTTTGTACATGTCTGTGTAAATAAAATTATCATATATAAAGCTCTATTTTGATATTGAGCACTTTTTATAAACCCGGTTAAAATTCTCTGTGGATATTTTTCACCTGGATTATTACCATTATTATATATATATATATATATATATATATATATATATATATATATATATATATATATATATATATATATATATTAGTACTTCATGTATCCACATAAAATATTATAAGGAGATATAATTTTTTATGTATCAGTTATCAGTATTTACTTCAACAGTGCTCGATACGTAAGTAGAGCTATGGTGGCCCAGTGGTTCTAGATGTCGGGATTTGAGTTGTAAAATACTCGGAATCCGGGGTTTCGAATCACATGGACAGCAGTGAATAGTCATATCTCTATGCTGATGAGTCCCGATTATAAAGGGCGAAACGTATACGTACATAGATAATAAACAAAACACATATATATATATATATATATATATATATATATATATATATATATATATATATATATATATATATATATATATATATATATAATTAAATGATAATTGTAATTTATGAATAAATACTCAAGATCCATTAATCTTCCACCTGAGAATATTTACTTTGTAATATTATTAATAATATAGTCCACATTCCGGCAAACACTACCAACATTTAATCAATTTTACTCAATAATACCATCTAAGACCTAAACCACTAACAACAAAGTAAATAAATACATCAATCGAACAGGGCGGCGATAGGTACTTATATAGTATGCGTATCGCGGCGGCGATAGAGACGTGTATAGTAAGAACACCGGGGCAAAGATAAGCACCTATATAGTATGTACACCGGGGTGGAGATTTGTACTTATATAGAAGGCGGAGACAGAGGTGGTACTTTTTAAAAAAAATATCTCATACTATTGCCCTGGGCAACACAGGAGGAATGGTGGGGAAGAAACAGCTTTCGCAAAAGGCAAAATGAGAAAGTAGCGGTGAAATGGGGCGACTAGGGAAGAGAAAGGTAGAAAGATAAAGAGACGGCTATAGAGAGAGGGAGAGAAATAGAAGTTTGAATATAAAGATGTTGCACACGCGATTTTTCTTAAATTATATGTTTTTATTACCCCGCTAGTCTCTTATATAAAGGGCAGTTGTCTGTATGTTTGTTTGTTTGTCTGTCTGTCTGTATGTCCAGCTGAGGTAAGGAAAGCTCAATATACTGGATAGAGCAAAAATATGATAAGTCGATGAAAAATGGAAGCAAATCATAATCATCGGTTGTTCAGAACAAGGACATTTAGTGAATAATAATATTTATTTTTCTTCTCTTTCATTCCTTAAGCCAGGCTTTTCAAAGATTAAAATATTATCATCAGAGGAAGTTAATGATGGATAAGTTGTCTTCATCTGTCAACTTATCACTCATTAACTTCCTCTGATGATAAGATTTTAATCTTTGAAAATCCTGGCTTAAGGAATGAAAGATAAGAAAAATAAATATTATTATTCACTAAATGTCCTTGTTCTATACAACCGATGATTATGATTTGCTTCCATTTGCAGGTCTAATTATTTTTCATCGACTTATCATATATATATATATATATATATATATATATATATATATATATATATATATATATATATATATATATATATATATAATAAGAAGATAATTGTAATCTATGAATAAATACTCAAGATCCATTAAGCTTCGACCTGAGAATATTTACTTTATAATTTTAATAATAATATAGTCCACATTATTAACGAACTTTACTCAATGATACAATCTAAGAACTAAACCACTCACAACAAATCTAAAGTAAATAAATACATCAGATCGATTACCAAATACAAGGTTTCTAATAAACATAGTTGTTGATAACTTCACAAGCTGGAAAACCAAACAATGTATGTGTAATAGAAAAATAAATAAATAATTAAAGAAAATACATTAAAAACAGAACATTAATTATATCACGAAACAAACAAATAAGATTTAAAAATATAATTAAATTAAAAACTATAAAATAGAAATAATTTAAATAGAATAATAATTGTAATCTATGAATATATACTTAACACCAATTAAGCTCAAGAACGATAATATTCACTTTGTAATAAAAATAATTAGGATTAGGTCCGAACAAAATATTCTATTTAAGAATTATATTTACTTCAACATTGCATGCTGAATAATAAAAAATAACTAAATTAATAAATGAATAAATATTGAGGATATCTTCTGCGCCTCTAAAATTGGTAATCTTGAACCTTAAATCACAGATCATAATGAGGGAGGATCACTCTCAAGGGGGTGGCTTCTCTTTCCTAGAAAGAAATTTACATTAATTAATAAAAATGAAACTAAACGTAGGAACATGAAAATAAATAAATAGAAAAAATAATTTTTGTTTTAATAAAATATACATAATAGAAAAAATAATAATATTGAGAGTGACGCTAAAATTAAAGACAAACAAAATATTTGAAACAAGTTTTAAAATGTTAAATTTTAAATTCATCTCATTTTCTGCCGAACTATTCCCACCGGTAACGGTTTTTCTATGAAAAGCACGGTCAAATTCCTCGCATAACCAACTAAATCCGCCACCGAACAACCGTTAGCTAGACCTCAAGCTCACACATCTAAAACAAAACATAGAGTCTATCATACAGAAAGAACAGACGAAGAGTATACCCAACTTGACAAGATAAGAACGAATCACACTTTAAAACCCAAGAGACAAATATTTATCTTCTTACCCTCTGATTAAGAGAAATAATTCTGTATTATCTTACATGACACATGTAATGATAAAAGAAGAATGAATAAGAATGCCTTTCGTAAAGGTTTTATCAGCTTAAAATATATACACGTGTTTGGCAAAGTCAATATGGCGGAATCCTTAGTTCCGGCCAAAGGGGAATAACCATGACTCATTTCCTGAAGAGTTACAGTAATTTATTATAACATTTTCCCCTTCAACAATAATCAAGTATGGAATTACAGAAGTTAAATTTAGTCTGTTCTGTACTAGGTTAAAAAGTCCTTATATTTACTTGGAAATCGCCGCATTCTGGACGATCTCCGCACTGACTCACAGGGATTTTTGTTCTCAGCATCCACATCGTGGCTAGTATGGATATGTTCAGGATCAGGTAAGGGATTCTTCTCCTCCACGTCGATATTGTTTTCGTCAGGTGGCGGTTCTTTATGGGCTTCAGGGCTTGCAGTATTGTTTTCATCGTGTTCGTCTTCTTGGTTTGAGGAGTTAGGGGCCAGGTCTCGCACATTGACAGTAGTTTCCGCACCAGAGGGTAGTCGTACATGAGCATAGTAGGGGTTGATGTCTAATAAGGTAGCAGGGGTTACTGGAGGGTCGAGCTTACTAGACTTAGTATGGTTTCTGACATATACTGGGCCTGGTTTCGCCCAAGTGGGAACAGAAGTTCCGGAGGAAGATCTACGACTATATTTGAACATTCTCTCATGAGGAGTCATATTGGTGGCAGTGCACAGTAACGACCTGATTGAATGGAGAGCGTTTGGTAGTATCTCTTCCCAATGAGGCAGTTTCATGTTGCTAGAGTGTAAGGTCGTTTGGATGGCCTTCCATAAAGTTCCATTGAGCTTCTCAACTTGCCCGTTACCCTCAGGGTGATACCTACTTGTTTTAGAGGTGGCGATACCTTTGCCACGTAAGTAATCTTTGATTTCTCCTGCAAGGAAGTCAGCAGCTCGGTCAGTGTGTATCATATCGGGCATGCCAAAAATAGCAAATAGTTGGTTTAGGCAATGGATCACGGTTTTACTAGTCATATCCTTACAGGGGAAGGCAAAGGGAAAGCGAGTATATTCATCAATTATGGTGAGTAAGTATTTGTTACCACGTACAGAGGTAGGTAAAGGGCCTTTAAAGTCGATGTTTAGTCGCTGGAAAGGTAATATAGCCTGTATGAGTGTTCCTTTGTTACAACTGGCAAATTTAGGTTTCAAATACTGACATGAGTGGCACGAGTCTGTTATGTTTTTAATTTGCTCTAAAGAAAAAGGAAGGTTTCTTGTCCGGATGAAGTGGCTGAGTCGCGTGACTCCAGGATGGCATAGTGTAGCATGCAAGTCGCGGAGGTCTTGCAAAGTGTGCGTTAATGCAGAGATGCGAGAAAACGTATCAGCAGCTGTATTTTCCGTTCCTGGGCGGTAAGTAATGCTGAATTTGAATTGTGACAGTTCGATCCGCCAACGACATATCTTATCATTTTTAATTTTTGATTTTCTCTTATTATCGAACATAAAACTGACGCTCTTTTGATCTGTAATAACTTTGAAATGTCTCCCGAGTAAGAAGTGTCGCCACTTTCGAAGAGCTTCGACAATCGCAGCAGCTTCTTTTTCGACCGCGTGATGTCTAATCTCGTTCGGACTTAGTGTCCGAGAAAAGAATGCAACGGGTCTACCCTGTTGGTTCAGCGTAGCAGCAATGCAGTATTTACTGGCATCAGTTTCCACTACAAATTCTTTGTCCGGGTCAACAGTTATAAGGGTGGCATTACTTAAGTCGGTCTTCAGCGTCTGAAAAGAATTTAGAATAGACGGGGGTAGTGGAAACTCCCTGTTATGGTTCAGCGGCAGTATCTTATCAAAAAAATTTCGAATGAATTTACTATAGTAAGAGAACATACCAATTATTCGTTTTTGCGACTGTAGATTTAGAGGCGGTGGCATTTCAAGGAGTGGTTTTAGCCTCAGGTAATCAGGAGTAATTTGGTTGTTCTGGATTGTGTACCCAAGAAGTGTGATAGAAGTAGTAGAAATGATGCTCTTACTTTGGTTGAGTGTGATGTTGCATTTTTTTGCTACATTATAAAACCTTTGAAGGTTGTAATCGTGTTCTTGTTGATCCTTTCCGCATATCGTGACATTGTCTACATACACAAAAGTATCTGTTAATTTTTCTCTTTCTACAATGTCATCGATGCATCTTTGAAAAGCACTCACTCCGTTAGTGACTCCAAAAGGGATACGAGTAAATTGGTAAAGTTTTCCATTTACTTCGAATGCTGTGTATTTCCGATCGGCGTGACTAATTGGGATTTGGTGGTAAGCAGACTTCAGGTCAAGTGTTGTAAAAACGTTGTATCGAGCTATGTCATCAATCATTTTAGTAATGTTAGGCATGGGATAGGCATCCAGTTCTGTAAATCTATTTATGGTGTCGCTGTAGTCGACCACCATTCTTTTTTTTTGATTCTCGTTAGAGGTCACTAAAACTTGGGCTCGCCAAGGAGATATAGAGGGCTCTATTATGCCTTCCCTCAGCATTCTAGCAGTTTCCTCTTTAATAAAAATGTTGTCAGTGAATGAGTGACGACGAGATTTGGTGGCAATAGGGGTCGTCCGAGTAGAAAGATGAGAGAAGAGGGGAGGAGGAGAAATTTTGATACATGGAAAACTGTTACTCTTACCCATCGCTCCAATAACAAGTTCTTCCCTGGGACCGTCGAATTTCAACGTCACAGTTTTATATTGTTTTAGAAGGTCTTTTCCGACAATCATATCCGTGAACAGGTCCTTAATTACTTCCACCGTCATGGCGTGGTGGTTTTTACCGTTTAGAGAGATGTCAACAACAGTTTCGCCGATGATTTTAGCATGATGATTCGGGTCCGCCAATGCTACGGTTTTCAGTTTGGGGATAACAAAAAGTTTCAGCTTTCTTGCTGTATTTTTGCTAATGAACGTCCTCACGCTGCCGGAGTCTACCATAGCATTCACTACCTGCCCATTTATTTCGCATTTGGTGTAGGTGATGTCTTTGGCACCCGTTCCTAGTCAGGAGAGATTGGGTGGGGGGGGGAGTCCGGGTCGTACAACACAGCAGCAGGAGAGGAGGATGATCTACATACCTTAGCCCAATGGCCATTTTTTTTACATTTTCTACACTCGGCATTACGTGCAGGACACATCGCCCGTGCATGCCGTGTGTTCCCACAGAAGAAACAAATTCCTTTTTGTAATGTATTTCCTTTTACAGCGAGTTACAGTAATTTATTATAACAACACATACGACATTCTCGCACTTATACATCGGAGCAATGATACACCCTACACACCGTTTTCCAACATCTCTTCCGAACAAATACATCATCAGATAAACACAGCCTGGACCAACATCCCTAATAACTATAGACACAACCTCACCTACAAGAAAGTGTAAGCTTCCCACCTTCTACCACCTCATCAAGACCCATAAGACCGGTAACATCACACAAATCAGACCCATAGTATCCAGTATAGAGGGACCGCTCTACAAAATCTCCTGGCTAAAGCCTCTACTCCCAACATTCCCCAGACACGTCAGTTCGGATGATGTCATACACTGATTACATTTACTACTACCAGAACAACTTAAGCACAACCGGTATGCTTTCGGCATTGATACTGTCGCCCTCTACACCTCCGTACCCGCATACCCAATAGTTGATATGATTACTGACTGCATCTCATCCAACGACCTCTATTGCTTCGGCCTCACAGCTACTAATATACATGAACTCCTACACACAATAATAGACATCACATATTTTACATACAAACAAAACACATACAAACAAATAACAGAAATACGTATAGGATCAAGCCTTTCGGGATAGCTCGCAATCACGTACATCGATAAATTGGAGTGCCATGCCATCAACTCTTGTCACTCCTCCATTTTCTGCACACGATACATGAACGACATTCTCATTCTATCACCATCCCGGGGGGGGGGGGCAACACAATATTTACTACATTCAACTACACTGTCCCATACATAGAATTTATAATTGAACACCCCGGCAGTTCTGGATCTTTGACACTTCTGCATTTCAACCTCAACATCTCCGAAGAAAGAAACATAATTATTGAATTGTACAGGAAGCCCATCTGTAGAAATATATTCATACATTATAAATCTTCCCTCCTTCCTAAGGCTAAAATAAGCTACGCTGAGAACGAGATAACACGCATCCGCAATAAATGCAACAAGGAAGGTTACAAGACCGGCTGCAACATAAAATTCCAGCAATTACCGGAGACAAATATTGACCCATAATTAAGCACCTCGGAAAATCCCGAAGACTAATACAACACACTCTTTCCAACACCTGCTTCCTTAAGCTACTGCACTTCACCGAGAAGCTCACCGCAGCTATCCGTAAAACTATACATAAGAAGTGTCTCTATAGAGTTCCGGATCACCACTGCGGGAACAATTAACGACACGCAACATTAATAACAATAATAGGCCCTGCACCCTAACGAACTGCCCTATGAATACCACGTACATAGTTATCGTATACATACGTCGGTTTCAAATCCTAACAAAGGATTGAAACCGACGGTACCGATGTTGTTCTGATCTTCTATAATACATAGATTAATAAATATTACGCTTTTATTTTTTTTAATAATTGAGAACACTGCTGGGACTCTCTCCCACTAACTTTATATATATATATATATATATATATATATATATATATATATATATATATATATATATATATATATATATATATATATATATATACACGTTTGATTGAACAGGAGTGCTAGCTTCTGTTTATTCATTTTCCGATCTATTTTTTTCCAGTCGTCGAACGACCGATTTGGTGTTGTTATCCATGGTGTGTACGAAATCTCCATATTTTTGACGAACGTTTTCGACCGACATCGGCCGTCTTCAGGCGGGTGAATGAGTAAGCGAGATAAAACTGGTGAATCCAGTAATGTTGGTGAAATGTTTAAAAGAACGTCCTCTTAGTGGATTCACCAGTTTTATCTTGCTTGGATTAGAAAATGAATAAACAGAACCTAACATTCCTGTTCAATGAAACGTGTATAAAGGAAAGAATGCTGCCTAATTATATATATATATATATATATATATATATATATATATATATATATATATATATAACGTAAAATATAATAACACGAAATTACATGATTGTCGATGCAATAATTTATTTCAACCTTGCAGTTTTATTCAAGCATCCAATTTGACAATTACATTTTTGAGACTGACAGAAAACTGAATTCACCCTCGACACTTCAAACACAACCAGAGAGAGTGGTGGTCGCCGCCAATCCAAATACCTATTACAGAGCGAGTAGGAATTAACATCTTATATTTAACTAAAGCAATCGAAAGGGATATGGTTTTTTTTGTTTGTTTTTATTAAAATAATAACGTCTGAGTTAAGCGCACATATTCTTTCTACATTTCCGACCTGGTGACATATAACGTTCATACGCCTCTATACACACGCACACATATACCTATTCTTAACATCACACACACACAATTTTTGGCTAGCTCGAGATTCAGTCTTCGGCCCGGAAGAAGGAAGAGAGATAAGACATTAACACACGTTAACGTGTCATCAGCCGATTGACACTTCTCGTGTCCCCATTCTGTCTAGATCCGCGTGATATTATCAATTTGAAAACTAAAAATTATTTAAGATTATATTCCAAATGTAATATTTTAATACTCTGAGTTTCATAAATTCATCTTACATTAGTTTTATAATCTATGGAAGCCTATAATTATAGCCTAATTCCAATCTAATATTGTCTAGTGATACTATTATACACTTAATTTAATTCACTATCTTATTTTAAGTAAGTAATCAGAATAAACGAATATCTTAAAGTACAATTATATATGCATACATCCCCACATATACACACACATATCTCTACACACACATATACATATACATATATATACATACATATATATATCTACACACCGATGCCAAACGATCAATGATATCTTGCATATTATTCTGCTAGTGAGCCACGAGATCCACGTCATCTGCACAGACCAAATCTCGAACAACAGTGGAGAATGTCCTTGACAAAGTCTTAAAACGCTGTAAGCTATACAGTCGAACGGTTTCTGTGAAATCAAAGATACACACCTTTGTCACGGTTAGTGAAAGCCAATGACAGAGTTACATAAAAAGAGATGGAAAACATAGTAGGTACAAGTATATCACCCTGTTTTAAACCATTGTCAACTGCAACGGGTTCAGAGAGAAAACCATTGCAGCTGAAATGTGCTTTCATGTTGTGCAGCTCACGAAGGAGTCTAACAAATTTAGGAAGACATCCCAACTTACCCAATACCTTCCACAGCGCATCCCGATAAACTGTATAGAACGCTTTCGTAAGATCAACAAAGACCTGATATAGGTCTAGACGATGTTCAATACACTTTTCCTTCATTTGACGTGCCGTAAAGATCATATCAGTGATACCCCTATATATATATATATATATATATATATATATATATATATATATATATATATATATATATATATATATATATATACTAGTAGGGAATACTGTTGATTAGCTCTGACTGTGGGTTTGTCTTCCCACTTGACAATACATAGAACTAAATTCTCTTCCTTTCCGTGCTAATTCGTGCTAGTCTAAGTGTTGAATACCAGGCCGCAAAGTCAAAGGTGACTTTGTAACGAGGTTCAAATCCTTCGGTCTGTATGAATTAACACCCCCTACATTGAAGATTGCATAGGCATGAAACACTAGTGTGTATGTGGGTAATAATTAAAAAATATTTATTTAAAATATTATAATATTTATATATAATAATTATATAATATTTAAAATATTATTTATATATATATATATATATATATATATATATATATATATATGTATATATATATACATAAAGAGAGCGAGAGAGATAGATAGATAGATAGATAGATAGATAGATAGATAGATAGATAGATAGATAGATAGATATAGAGAGCGAGATGTAGAGACGGACTGATAGGCGTTAAGTATTGACTATACCAAAATCTAAGATATTTTTCACTTATATTTCATTGTATTAAAAAAAAGGAAAAGGATATTCTTTGTTTAATCTAAACAAAGAATATCACTTTTAAAAAGGAAAAGGGATATTCTTTATTTAGATTAAACAAGCTATACAAGATTGTCAGTTTAAGTCTTTCTCAACTGAACAATTGGAACATTTGTTAAGTCGTATTTTAAAATAACACTCATAAGTAAATTACTATTCTATGTGCAAAATATTGGTCAGTACTAATCCCGTTACGTTCCTTGAAACATTCTAACGTGTATAAACTTTTCTATTTTATGTACACTCTCTAATCTGTCTTTCTATAAACGGACAGACACACACTGACGCTCTTTTTATTATATATACATATATATGTACGTAATATATATATATATATATATATATATATATATATATATATATATATATATATATATTACGTACATAAAAGGAATAAATGGACACGTGTTTCTGGCTATCAGTCGTCATCAGCATGGCTAACCTGGGCAAGGATCGAACCCTCGATATTACTGTCGTCTGTCTGGCGTTTTACCACCAAATCACAACATATTGCCGAAATATGCACGATTTTTTATCGCCATAGTGTTACGTAGTTTTTGATCCCCCGATTTAAAAAAATTGAGAGACCTATGTTTTGGGGCATTTCCGTCCGCGTGTGTGTGTCCGTGTGTGTGTGTCCGTGTGTGTGTCCGTCCGGATTCTTCTCTCAACCATCCATTGAATTTCTCTGAAATTTTGCATGAAGTTGTAACTTTTGTCAGGTTAGAAAATGACATTCTCCGATTTTTGAAAAAAAATCTGGTTATCCCCCCAGGAGGTCAAAAGGCCCCGAAATGGCCGAAAATGACATTTTCTACCCCATAACTTTTCATCCATCCATTCAATTTCTCTGAAACTTGACCAAAATGTGCAAGCAATTGTTCCTAATAGAAACTAAGTATCGCTGACCTTGGAAAAAATCTGGTTCGCGCCCCCAGCGGGTCACAGTGCCCCTAAAATGTCAAAAAATGACCCTTTCCTCCCATAACATCTGATCCATACATTCAATTTTTCTGAAATTTCTCTGAAATTTTGCATGAAGTTGTAACTTTGGTCAGGTTAGAATGTGACATTCTCCGATTTTTGAAAAAAAATCTGGTTAGCCCCCCAGGGGGTCAAAAGGCCCCGAAATGGCCGAAAATGACATTTTTTGCCCCATAACTTTTTATCCATCCATTCAATTTCTCTGAAACTTGGCCAAACTGTGGAGCCAATTGTTCCTAATAGAAATTAAGTATCGCTGATCTTGGAAAAAATCTGGTTCGCGCCCCCAGGGGGTTAAAAGCCCCCATAAATGTCAAAATATGACCCTTTTCTCCCATAACGTTTGATCCATCCATTGAATTTTTCTGAAACTTGGCCAAAATGTAGAGGCAATTGTTCTGGATATAAAATGAGCATCCTTGACATCAGAAAAATTCTGGTTCGCGCCCCCAAAGGGTCAAAGGGGGGGGGGGGTCAAAAATGCCACAAATTGCCCAAATTTATTGCATTTTACACTCGTCACATACAGAAGGGGGACCACGCATGCGCGGCTTGTTCTTATTGTTTTTAATGGCGATAGAAAGAGCTTTTTTCTTCGTATTTTTCCACTTCGAAACGGTAAAGAACATTGAATAAAGTCGCACTTTTTAATAGGACGTGTCATTATTTTTATTTTATATATATATATTAATTAATTAACTTTTACACACACACACACACACACACACACACACACATATATATATATATATATATATATATATATATATATATATATATATATATATATATATATATATATATATACTAGCAGAGCTACCCGGCGTTGCTCGGGGTCATAAAAAAGTAGAAGAATAATAGCGTGTGTAACATCTTTATATCTAAACTTCTATTTCTCCCCCTCTCTCTATGGCCGTCTCTTTATCTTTCTTCCTTTCTCTTCCCTGGTCGCCCCATTTCATCGCCCCCCTCTCCCTGTTGCTTTCGGCGAAAGCTGCCTCTTCATCTACCACTCCTCTTCCGTTGCCCAGGGCAAAAGTATGACATATTTCTATTAAAAGTACCATCTCTATCTGCACTTTCTATATACGTACCTATCTTCGTCCCGGTGTGTATACTATATACGTACATATCTCTGCCCTGGTGCGCATACTATATACATACCTACATCTGCGACGGTGCAGATATTATATACGTACCTATCGCCGCCTAGGTGCGCATATTATATACGTACCTATCGCCTCTCGGTGCGCATACTATATACCTACCTATCGCTACCCCGGTGTGCATACTATATACATACCTATCGCCGCCCTGGTGAGAATACTATATACGTACCTATCGCTGCCCCGGTGCAAATACTATATATGTACCTATCGTCGCCCTAGTGAGCATACTATATACGTATCTATCGCCGCCTTGGTGTGCATACTATATATATACCTATCGCCGCCCTAATGCGCATACTATATACATACCTATCACCACCCCGGTGCGCATACATAAGAACTCGTGTTAATGCGCTCCTGTCGATCAAAGAACTAAAATTATGTTCGTTTATGTTGTGTCACTATCATAAAAAATAATTCATATTAATGCGCTCCTGTCGTATCAAAAAAAAACATATGGTGCCTTTGGGCCCTGTTCATGAAGAAGAAGTAAACGTATTCCATAGAGGTACAATACTGCACAAGCCGCCTAAAAACATATTCCATAGGGGCGGTATACTTCACGGGGGTCGCATATTTTTGCTAGTTGGAAACAGAACTGATGTACATCACCTCCACACCTCTCAAGAAGGATGAGGTAACGCCAACCCTCCTAAAAATATTTATTTTTTGTAAGAAAAACATTTGTTTTACCCCCCCCCACTCAATTTTTTTCTTTTACCCTCCCCCACACAAAAAATATTTATAGTAAAAAAACAAAAAATTTCCCATTCCTCCCCATCAAAATCTTTTTATTCTCCCCCACCATAAGAAATATTTTTAGTAAAAAAAAATTCCATCTCATTCTCCAAATTTTTTTACTATCCCCCGCCCAAAGCAATATTTTTAGTGAAAAAAAAATTTACCCGTTCCCAAAAATTTGTTTACCCTCCCACACCCAAACGAATATTTTTAGTAAAGAAAAAAAAATCCCCCTTCCAAAAAAAAAAATTATTTACTCGCCCCCTACCCCAATAAATATTTTTAGTGGAAAAAAAAAATTCCCCCCTCAAATTTTTTTTACTCTCCCCCTACCCAAACAAATATTTTTAGTTAAAAAATGTTTTTTTACCCCCGTCACCAAAAAATGTGTTTTTACTTGTCACCACACAAATAAATATCTTTTGTTAAAAAATATTAATTTCCCCCCCCCCCCAATTTTTTTTTTAATTCTCCCCCACCCAAATAAATATGTTTGCTAGTTGGAAGCAGAACAGATACTACACTACCTCTACACCTCTCAAAAAAGGAGGAGGTACTGCCTGGGAGGATGGTATCATGACAACAGAACAGATAATACACTACCTCCACACCTCAAAACAGGAAGAAGTAATGCCTGGGAGGATGGTATCATGACAACAAAACAGATACTACACTACCTCTACACCTCTCAAAGGAGGAGGTAATACCTGGAAGAATGGTATCATGACAACAGAACAGATACTACACTACCTCCACACCTCTCAAAAAAGGAGAAGGTAATACCTGGGAGGAGGGTATCATGACAACAGAACAGATACTACACTACCTCCACACCTCTCAAAAAAGCAGGGGGTAATGCCTGGGAGGATGGTATCATGACAACAGAACAGATACTAAAATGTGGCAACATCGTTTGCCGGACTTTTGTCAACGACGGGACGATCTGTGACAACATGTGCACGTATGTGCAATGTCTTGTCTTGTTTGACGATAGTCACGGTTGTCTGCGTCTGGGATTGGCTGGCCGGCTGTTTGGTCGAGACCAATGTGTTGCAAATCAAACATTATGTAAATAATGCAAGAAACCATTTTACTTTTAAATATAAAAATATAATTAAATATATTTCGAAAATCAACATAATTACGACTCAAAGATGTCAGAGCGCGACAAACGCGTCTTCTTCGTTCAAATTTCGAAATAAGTCTCTCAATTTTCAATCTCTTTACCAGAGAGTGAGAGAGATAGAGAAGGGGGAGTGAGAGAGAACGAGAGAGAGAACGAGAGACAGAGAGAGGGAATACAGCCGTCATTATTGTACACCTCGTCCAATGTTTTGTTTTGAGTTTGATAACTGATTTTCTCGAACAACCACAGTCTGATCTCTGAATGCATCACATGCACCTGTCATTGAATTAGTTTGACACCGACCTTTAGTCTTCCAAAATACGACTGAGGCACAGGTGCACTCGGTGATTTCAAAACTCAGAGAATTACTATGTTTGAAATAAGTCTTGCATAAGGATTACACATATGAAGGGGAGCACTTAGCTACCCAAAAAGTCACGCATTGTGCCACGCCTCCATACCTCTCAAAAAAGGATGAGGTAATGCCTGGGAGAATGGTATAATGACGACAGAACAGATACTACACTAGCTCCACACCTCTCAAAAACAGAGAAGATAATACCTAGGAGGAGGATACCATGACAACAGAACAGTTACTACACTACATCCACACCTCTCAAAAAAGGAGGAGGTAATGCCTGGGAGGATGGTATCATGACTACAGAACAGATACTACACTACCTCTACACTTCTTAAAAAAGGAGGAGGTAATGCCTGGAAGGATGGTATCATGACAACAGAACGGGTGTAGGTGAATGGATTAACGGACGGACGTAGCTGAAATATTAGCGTCTATTAATTAAGGAAGGTAGAAAGAGTGGTAGGGAGAGGGGAAAGAAGAAAGGAAGGACAAAAGAGGTGTAATGGGAGTTAATTTCTTCCCGGCACTCCCTTCCTCTGGTGTCATTTCCGGTTGAATGATAACTGGCATTATTTTTCAAATTAGTACATAATTAAATTGAAATTTAGCTGAAAATAGCTAAAATAATCGATCCCTCAAGACGAAATCTGCCCTATAGCCCCCTTAAGAATTAATTTAGAGATTAAGGAATACGCTCATTAACTTTCTCAGTAAATTTTACATTAGAATACACTTTTAGATTTTATCTAGATTCGCTAATATTTTTTTCTATAGGGCACACACACACATACATGCAGACATTGAGTTTTATATATATATATATATATATATATATATATATATATATATATATATATACACATATATATATATATATATATATATATATATATATATATATATATACACACACATATATATATATATATATATATATATATATATATATATATATATATATACACACACATATATATATGTATATATATATATATATATATATATATATATATATATACATATATATATATATATATATATATATATATATATATATATAAAGGGCGGCCGGAAGTTGATTTGGCAAGTTGAAGGTAGAAAAGAGGGCGACAGTTTTTGACATTTTGCTCCTCCCAATCATTTATTGAAGCCGGGCGATTGAGTCGTTATCTGGGCGGCAGTTGCTGATTGGCAAATGTGATTAACAGAAATTTCCAAATCTGACTATTTTGGATAAATTATTTTCATTACAATCTTTCAGCCCTGACGTGGTAAAAATAGTACTGAAACGTAATTGCATTTATGTAGGCCATTTTAAATATATATATATATATATATATATATATATATATATATATATATATATATATATATATATATATATATTAGTACTTCATGTATCCACATAAAATATTATAAGGGGATATAATTTTTTATGTATCAGTTTTCAGTATTTACTTCAACAGTGCTCGATACGTAAGTAGAGCTAGGTAGTAAGCAATGAAAATATATATGGCAATCAAGCTACACAGAGGCTCTATAGAGATGATGGATTAGCGATAATAAGAGACTCCAACAAAGTCAAGGGAGAAAACTTCAAGAAAATTATACATATGGAAATGAAAAAACTAGGCCTAAAAGTAGAAGTAATGGCTAACATAAAAACAACGAAATTTCTAGACGTCACATTAAACTTTAGTAAAAACACCTACGAACCATACCTAAAAGATAACGCCAACCCAATATACGTACACCCAAAGTCTAATCACCCCCCATCAATCATAAAACATATCCCGAATTCGATCGAAAGTAGGCTTATCAACAATTCTAGCAACGAAAGCGTTTTTAAAAAATCAATCAACATTTACAATACAGCTCTAAAAAATAGTGGTTACCATAATACCGAAATTAAATATAAAAACAGGACACCAATTATTACAACAAAATTAAAAATAAAAACAAAAGAAAAAGAAATATAATCTACTATACCCCTCCCTATAACCAGATGCTAAAAACTAAACTAGGCAAAAAATTCCTAAATCTGATTGAAAAACACTTCCCCGTAACCAACCCTCTACATAAAATATTCAATAAAAATAATCTAAAACTATCCTACAGCTGCTGTGAAAACCTAGAAATGATAATTAAGGCACACAACAACAAAATACTAAAAGACAACAACAGAGAAGAAAAAAATAAACAAAGTGGAAAATATACACACAATAACACTACGAAGAACAAAAATATAAACAATACTAATAGAAATAAACAAAACACTAATAATAACCACCCGAATAGAAACGAAAAAGTTAGCAATGAAGAGAAAAGATGTAACTGCATAAATCGTAAACTTTGTCCACGACAAAATAAATGCCTAACTAAAAGTGTTGTATACCCAGCAACGATATTTGCCAACGAAAGACCAAATAACAAGAAATACTACGTGGGTATGACATCCCTAGACTTTAAGACCAGATACTATGACCACAAAAGCACATTTAAAAACAAAGAACGTCGAACTAAAACAGCACTAGCTAACCATTATTGTGAGCTCAAAGAAAATGGACACTCACCAATAATTGAATGGAAAATAGTAAGACAGGCCAGTACATGTAGAAACTTAGACGACCCGTGTAGATTATGCCTGAATGAAAAATATGAAATCCTAAATTTTAAAGATCCCCGAAACCTATTAAACTCTAGAAGCGAAATAGCAAACAGCTGTTTACACAGAAATAAATTCACCTTAGGATGATATATAATAAATTAAATTTAAAAAATAAATAAATAAATAAATAAAAAACTGAACAAGTTAAAATTTAAAACCTAAAATAGAAATACAAGAAACCACGTGTTAAAATAAATTCGCCTACTGTATTGACAAAACAAAGGAAACAGGATATAGGAAACTCCATTGTTAACAAACAATAGGATTGACATAGGAGCGTCACCAACAAAGCCTTTGTTCGCGGGAAGCCCAACGATTGGCTGAGGGAACAACAAAGAATCTGATTGGTTAACTAGCAAGCCATGTATATAAAAACACCTGACAAAAATAACTCCATGCATTTAGCCTGACGATTCCCCCCGGGGATGAAACACGGGATCCTCTGTGTAGCTTGATTGCCATATATATTTTCATTGCTTACTATATATATATATATATATATATATATATAAACATTCAATGAAGTAAAACATTACAATTGTTCCAAGAATTAGAACATAATGTCCAGTATGGCGTACGATCGTTTCCAAAACATTTTGGAAATACTTTATTTTATTTTATAAATTAATAAAGCTAATCTAAAACGTCTCTTCATCAGCGACTTTAGCAACACGTCTTACAGAAAATCAAAGAAAAAATTAAAAAACTTGTCGTAGAGAAACATCTATTGACAGAAAGAGCCACCGGTTGATATGTTAGCAGCACAGGAGGGGGAAGAAAACAATGGCACCCACAAACCAAAACACTGGTACATACAGAAGAAATAGTCAAATATTTTCCATGGATTTACACTTTTAAATTATGCAATAAATCAATCAAAGATACAAACTCTTTTGTCAGAGGGGTAGAGAAAACAATAGAATAGAAATAATAATAGAAATAAAATAATAGAAAAAAGAATAAGTTGCAAATATAAAATTAAAAAAATAAAACATGAAAATAATAATAATAATAATAATAGTAATAATAATAATAATAATAATAATAATAATAATAATAATAATAATAATAATAATAATTTAATAAAATTATAAAAAATAAAAAATTAAATATAAAAAAATTAAAAAATATAAAAAGATAAAGAATAAAATAGTAAACTAATAAAATACAAAATAAAAATAAAAATAAAAATAAGAAATGAAAATAAAAATTAAAAATTAAAAATAAAAATATAAAATAAAAATAAAGTAAAGAAATAATTGAAATTAAAATTTTAAAAATTAAAATGAAATAAAAATAAGAATTAAAAACAACATAAAAATAAAAATAAAATAGAAACAAAAATAAGTTTAGAAAACAAAGGTTAAATAGTATCAAGGCTCCTTTTACAAAGTTTTTTTTTAGGAAAACATCCTACAAGAGAATGTGCAGGGCAAGAGGGGAAGAGGAAGAGCACAGGGGAAGATATGGACAAAGATAATTTTTAGGGGGAGGATAAACACCTTATAAAATATTATTATAGGGAAAGAGGCAGGAGTGACCAGGAAATAGGGGGTGTAATAAAATAGGAGTTTAGTTGGGACTATACCAACAGCACTGCACATATAAGTGTATGAATACATATGAGATATGAGGGAGGAGAAAAAGTTTCTTATATATTTCACTGGTGTGTAAGGAAGAGAGAACCAGCTTTACCGGAAATAAATAGTATCTATTTCCCATTGTGCTCCTATACCAATTCCGCATTCAAACCCAGAAACTACAACTGGAATGACATTTGATGTTGGAGGGTGGAGTATTCACGGAAATATTGTAATTAGAGTCCGACCGTTAAGGACGTGTTTGGAGAAAATCGAAGCAAACAGAATCTGTGTTTTGATGAGCGAGGATATTTCCTGGATGAATCGGAGGAGATCTGTTATGGTTCGAGGAGATAAAAATATTGTTTTTAACCTACATTCCATTGGGAAAAGTTTGTAGTCATACCTTCGAGGCTTGAGTCCTTTCAACTTTTTAAATCCTTTTGCATATGTCTTTTGTATGTAATCCAGTAGGTTAGGAGAGTCTGAACGGCAACAAGTAGTTATTCTTCCACAGTAGAGTTTCTCATGGAAATCAACAGCATGTGACTGTTTAAGTGATAAAAGGAGCGTGCCTCGCATTCGTGGCCGTGGCAACTATTTCGGGTGGGCGGTTGAGTTAGCAGGGCTAAGTTAGGGGTGGGAATTCAATATGGACAGTGGGACATTAAATCTTAGGGTGTGGGAGGCATTAAGTTTAATCCAGCAGGTCCGCAGACAGACTGATCAGAGACCTGTTGAATCAGGCCATAGGATGAGAAATTCTAGCGTTTATGGCATTGAGTTAGGATGACTCATATTTGTAAAAGTGTTTATTTAAAGATTAGAGTTATTGGGTACTACTTTTCGATGTTGAATAGGGGAACTGATTTTGGCTAGATTAGTTCCTTACAGTTAGACACACACTCACAAACACACACATAGATTTACACCTACAGACCTACACCCATATACACGTATATTCCTAGCGTATTGGTAAATTAATTAAAGAAATTGGCAATAGGCAAAAGGCACATTTGGGGTTATTATGAAGTACTTACAAGGACCGACCAGATAGGGCAATATCATAGAAAGAGGGATAGTGCCACATAAAAGTTTACAAAAAAGATTTCTTTATGTATCTGTAACAGTTAGATTAATGAAACTTTTATTCGGATTTTTTTAAAATAATCAATAGAAATACTAATTTTTAATAACAGAAATGTTTACAATAAAATAAAATCATCTATAAATATTTTGTAAAATACCCATTATCGCTAATTACAACATTTAGGCATTTAGAGTAGTCCTCTCCAAATTTTTTGCAAATATATTAGAGAGACATGACACTGTGTGATGCAGACGATATAAAATTATATAAGAAATTAGTTATTTAAAATAGGAATATGAGGAAAATATAATTACAAAACTAATCAACGGAAATTTAAATGACTGATCCAGATATCGAACCAAGAATTTCAGACTTAGATGAACCAAAAAGAAGAAAAAAATAAACCGATCTTTTTGAATTGTCTAAAGATATGGCTCAATGGAAATGCTATTTACAATGGAAGTGTAGACAAGCGCCGCCAGACGGTATGAAATAAAAAGAAAAAAGAAAAAAGAAAAGGTGACAACAGATTTTGAGAATAACTAAAAACATTATGAAATGGGACATTCAATTGACCAGGGGGAATGATATAGGTGAAGAGAAGGACAGATAGAAAATACAGAATGACGTCAGGCAAAAAGTGAGTCCAGTAAAAATTCTAATTACATGAAATTGTTTGGACAATAGAAATATAGTGACAGACAATACAGACCTGTTTTTAGCGAACATGTCCTGTTTCAGTCATGAATAAGATTGGAGGCCAATAGAATTTTAAAAGTAAAAGTCAAGATTTAATTGTCTTTTCAAGCAGGCTGATGATATTACAAATATGAGACAAGAATTCCTTGACATTTAATTGCGTTGGCAAGGTCTGGTGTCAGAAGAATTGAAAAGAAAACAATAAAAGAAAAAAAATTCCTTTTCATTATGGAACTGACAAAGGTTCTCAGAGATAAAATAAACAAACTCCTACTGATAAATTAACCAGAAAAATATTGATTAATTAACTCGAGGCGATCTTTCAGACAGTGTGCTGAGAAAAGTTAAGATTTGATGAACAGCCAGATTCCCTTATCAGAATGAAGAATAAAGTAGGACCCTCCCATCAGTTGAAGAAATTCTCCAGGCCACCTGCACAAAAAAACATTTAGTTAATATTTGTATTAGGAAACATATCCATCACTATTTAATGAAGGCCTTTCTAAACAAATCTATATAATACTAAACCTCTAATAATCCTACTTGCTTGTTTGCACATTGCATCTTTTAGATGGTGGGAAGAATGGTGAATGAGACAAGATAGTGGTTGGAAGAGGGTAATAGATGGGATAAGTGGTGGGAGGAGGTTACTGATTTAAATAATGGGCGAATGAGATGAGAATTTACAGGAGAAAAGGAATTATGCCTTTTTCTTTTGATGACGACGATGATGACAACTATTCACTTTCTTGAAGATGAAGGAATTAAGACTTCCTCTTGGTTAGTGGATGCTTTGCTGGATAAAACATACTCAGTCCTTGTTAATAACACTTAACTAACACAGACGATTATAATCCAGATATCTTGTTCTTTTATTCACTCTTTTAAACATTATTACAGTTAACGAGCGAACTAATTTAGCTGCTTTATTTTAACACAATTATTCTCTCGTTCACTTCTAACGAGTTCTGATTAAAATTCGCACCTGCTAATTGTCACGTGACACTTTATTTCTATAACTCGATTCTGCTCAAACTATTCCTATGCATGTTACATTTGACAACTAATTTCGTCTAGCTTAAATGAACCCATTATGTAGCGTTATTCGATGTAAAAATCTTCTTGGCCTTGAGCTGAGTGGTGCATGTGTCATCATATCAGTAGTAGTAGTAGTTGTAGTAGCAGCCATTTGTCTCCTATTGATGTGTCATGTGCTACTGGTAATTGTAGATGCAGTGTCTATATTGTCTGGGTTTTTTGTTGTGCAAACCCCAGCCCGTTCAGTCTCTCATTAACTTTGGTTGATTGAGGACGTCGGGATGGAGTAATACCAGTCGAGGATCCGTTCTCGACAATCAGTCCGGTAGGAACTGGGCCATTTCGGTGGCTTTTTATCTACCAGGCTAAGGTATACTGTCCTGGGTTTTCCTAGGAGGTGCACCCTCCCAGGCCTTGCCTCCCCTCTTTGGGGAGGAGTAAGTTTATTGCTTGCTTCCTGAGGCGCCCTGACCGGGGAATGCCGACGGGGTTGCCCCAGTTTATTTTTGCTAGGCCAGAGTGCTCCTTCTTTAGGGGCGCTGGCTTGACTCCTCCCCCACTTTCCGACCTTGTGTCACATATTCCTGTGGTAGGAGAGAATTAAATACCTTGTCTGGGTTTTTTCTTTCTTTAGTAGCAGTTCTATGAGTTGTGATTGTATCACTGATTTTACGTTAGCTGTTTGTTGTAGCAGGATCAACTATAGTTGTAGTGAGCAAATATGTATCAACTGTGTCGCAGTCTACATATTAAAACATGAAAAAATAAAAACAACTCACGTATTATAGAGTTACAGGTTTATTACTTCTTGCTTTTCTTTGCAGAGAATCGCGGATTCTGTTTTTTGCTTATATGTCTCAACCCTCCAAGCAAAGAATTGGGGATGCAAAATCACACAAGCCCTCAAAATGTGTGTCTGACTCATCCCATGTTCAAAGCCAAAAAGACTAATCTTTTCATTTTTCTTAAGGATAGCTACTTTTTGTTATCTGACATCATCTCCTAAAAAGCCACATAGTCAAAAGTTTTACAATAATTCTGGGTAATATGATTAAATTTCTACTAAGGTCTAATTTTCTTTGTAATCAGAAGAAAAAAATCAGCAGCAAAGCAATTCACCTGTGCAAAATCTTCAAACATTGTAAACATGCAATAGGCGGCATGTTTAGTAGGCAGCATAGTTGCAGTGCATGCGAATAACAGACTTCCTGTAAGTGAGTAATATTTAACTAAGAAAGGAGAAACCACCCAAGAAATAGGAAATATCTCTGGTTTGGGGTAGACCACCCACAATTCAATAGTCCACTCAAGAAAATAATGTTTCTTCAGATACGAGGTTCCCTGCTGTGATTATAACCTACTTTAGCTTTGCAAAAAATAATGGATGGCAAGATACAGGACTTCCTAAGAATTAGATTTTTGATGTCCATAGATTGGAAGCAGATGAGCGTTTTCAAGTGGGTATCTGTGTAGTCTACTCTAATTGACACCAACATCTCTACATATTCCAGTGGATGGGCAAGGTGGGAGGGGGTCTGTGGTCCGGCAGTTAGTTGGCCTTCTAGTGGTCTGACAGGCAATTGAGTTTGTGTTTCCCTCAGAGAGAGATGGACCAATGGGCTCCAAGCTATTGCATTTGTGTTTTTATTTAGTTGGGATGAGAATTCTCATTTGCAAGTCTGTTGTTCAGTAGAGGAAAACGAATCATTATAAGCTCCCAAAAAATAAACCTTTGTCACTTGTTTTAAACTTGAGTTGTGATTTTATTTGGAGGGAAAATTCTTCTCTTACAGCACTGATGTAAACCACATCGACACTGATCGGTATCGGAATCTAGCAACGACTTTGGATCAGTACAACAAGCAGACGATCATGACCTGTGCAGTAAATACACACAGTCGCACGTTCCTAACATTTTGTGAAAGGTGATGGAGATAAGAGGTATAGTGATGATGCAGTTTCCACTACAAATAAAAGACATCTCTCTCTACCAGAATCCCTTCTCACTCAACACTTAACATTTTGTCAAATCTCTTTAGCTTTTATCTTGAATTTCTTCCATTTAAATTCCGACATTGTTACTCGTAGAGCTCAGCCGGAGAACTAAAATAAATAGGTGACACCGGAGTTGTCTCCTGCTGTGATCACTACTACTCGAATAATATTAACAATCATAAATCACAAGTTTTTTAGAATATTGGTGATGAAAAACTAATCAGTATATTTTTAGATATGTGAAATATTGCAATTTTTAAAGGATGGTGTGGTCATTTTTCAGTCCTTCAAGAGATAAAACCAGATTTTTACAATGTAAATAATCATTAATACAAACTTTTGAGAGATTTTGAACAAAAACGAATGAAGGTTTTGGCTATTTACAAATAAACAAAAATTGTCATTTTAATCAACTGGCAGACAAACCAGATAGATTTTCTAACCTCGAGGCACACGGTCCTCCACAAATTTCCCAACTTGGTGGACAAACCAGATAGATTTTCCAACCTCGGGACACACGGTCCTCCACAAATTTCCCAAACTGGTGGACAAACCAGATAGATTTTCCAACCTCGAGACACACGGTCCTCCACAAATTTCCCAACTTGGTGGACAAACCAGATAGATTTTCCAACCTCGGGACACACGGTCCTCCACAAATTTCCCAACTTGGTGGACAAACCAGATAGATTTTCCAACCTCGAGGCACACGGTCCTCCACAAATTTCCCAACTTGGTGGACAAACCAGATAGATTTTCCAACCTCGAGGCACACGGTCCTCCACAAATTTCCCAACTTGGTGGACAAACAAGATAGATTTTCTAATCTTGAGGCCCACGGTCCTCCACCAATTTCCCAAACTGGCGGACAAATCAGATAGATTTTTTAACCCTGAGGTCCACGGTCTTTCACCAATTTCCGAACCTGGCGTACAAAGCAGTTTTCTCAAAAACTTTTGCGTAGTCAGTATTCTGTGTTTATCGTCATATGGAAAGTCTTCAGGCAGCTGTCAACAATTTTACAAAACGCAGTGGTCGCACCTCATGCAAGAGTGGCAGCATACAAAACATGTCTGACCTGTACTCTTGTATGGCTGAGAAATGAGAGAGAGGGGAGTAATGAGGAAACCGAAAAATTACACAGTCCTGGTTGCAGCGCACCAGACAGAGAAAATTGCTGATCTCACTTTACAGGCCTCCACGAGAAAGTATGCTGCACGATGTTTTAACTGGTACAATAACATCATCCACTGTCAGTCATCTGAAATGCTTAAAAGTGTGCTCCAGTAGGCTGCTTAAGACATGGAGGGGATCAGTTGAGGACACCCTGATCCTGGTGAGCAATACAAACGAAATTACAACAGACACCAAAAATTGGAAGTAATTCACAAAACATTTAACTCAGCATGAGACACGAAATATAATAATAATAATAATGTCATGGAACACCTCATAAGTAAGCAAATTCCATACTCCCATAGTGCACTTCGTCTTTTGGTTGGAAATCATTCCAGTCTCATTAACCATTATCCTCGAGTGGCTCTTGGGCTTGATTAGTGGTGACCTCAACAGTTAAAACAAAATATTGTGAAAAACTAATGAGCCAATTTTGGAATGCTAACAGACAGTGACAAATCTGATAAACATCGGAAACCAAAATGACCTCCTTGACCTTTTGCCTAGGAGCAAAGTGACCTCATGACCCTGTTGCAACATGCATTCTAGGCGGGTTCAGCTAGCTTCCTTTGAGGAACTTTCTAGGGAATGTCAAATTCACAAGTCGCGTGTGTATCCTACTCAGGCGAGATAATTTAAATGACGTTTATTTTTGCAGTTTCTTGCTGCTCTTTCGTATAGCATCTGGTATTCCAAATGGTCACCCATTTAGTACTGATCAGGCTCTATGTTGCTTAACTTTGGTTATCTAATGAGAACCAGTGTGTCAACGTGGTTCTGCTGTATATAGGAGCAAAGTATAATATCTGGTCTACACCTTTTCTGTCTTCGGTCAATGAAGAAGAAATCCTTTTAGACTGAAACAATTATTCTGGGGAGCTGCATTTTCTCCACATTAAAAACCGACCTTCTGTCTAACTGCCCTCATGGGGAGGCAAGTAAATAGAGACCCAAAAACAATCCATTGGTTGCAGATGGAAAAGACAATCAGTTTATTTTTACTTTTTGTTCCCATTTTATTTTGATAAAAACATTGGATCATTTATGACATGTATAAAAAAAATGGTTTGGTTAAAGCCTTCCTTTGTCATTAATCAATGTAAGATCACACTTTATTTATGATATAAAACATTAGCTATGATTCCTTTTCTGGATCTGCAGATGCTGGCTCAGAATCTTCCTGCTTTTTACTATCTACCAATGTCTCAAGATTATGACTGTACACACAATTGTCCCCGAGTTCGCAATGTCCCGCTTTGAACTGCTTACATGGATACATCTTCAAATCACGATCATTCTGAAACATCAAGAAAAATAAGCGGTTAAGCAACTGGAATCAATGTCAGAGAGATATCTATATGGGTCATTACTAATACTAGCAAAAAATATTAAACTACCCCCCCCCCCAAGAAGAAGGTAATGACTGGGAGGATAGATTGATGACAACAGAACAGATACTACACTACCCCTTAACCAAAAAAAAAAGCAAGCAATGCCTGGGAGGATGCTATCATAATGAACAAACAGATACACTAACCTTTCCCTCTAAAAAAAGAGAATGTAATCCTTAGGAGGATGGGCTCATGACAACAGAACAGATACTACACTACCTTCCACCACAAAAAAAGAGAGAAGTAATGCCTGGGAAGATGCTATTATGACAACAGAACAACTATACTACCTCCTCCACTAAATTGAGTATTGAAATACATTATATTAGTCTGAAATGGTACAGTAAACTTAAAAGCTTAAAAGGTCTCAAGTATTTATTATTCATAGATTACAATTATTTTTCTATTTCTCTTATTTCTATTTTATAGCTTTATCTTATTTGTTTGGTGATATAATTGATGTTCTATTTTAATGTATTTTATTTAATTATTTATTTATTTTTATTTTATTACATATACGTTGTCCGTTTTTTTCAGCTCGTGAAGTAGGGGAAGTTATCAACAATTATGTTTATTAGGATAAGCTGTGTTTAGTAATCAACCTAATTTATTAATTTATTTACTTTAGATTTTTTGCGATGAGTTGAGTTCTTAGATTGTATTAAGTTCATTAATTGTTGTTGCGGGATTGTGGACTATACAGGCCGATGGTTCAATGTTATATTTCTGTCAATATTATGAGTCAATTTTCTTTTTTAAGGAGGGCCCTGAAGTATACATATATTTAAGTTTGTATCTGTACATTGTGTTGTGCAATGATATGTGTAAAACTAAAAATGATGAACCTAATTTAAGTCGGTTATTAATTGTGAGCTGCAATTTCAGTATCAGTATGGATTCTTTTATCCGGAGGTTGCTGATGTTTCTTTCTGTGGCTAGGATATCTACCTTGATGGATTTGTTGGTGTTGTTGCATGTGTAGATGTGTCTATGGAATCAGGAGGTACGTGTTTGTAAGTGATCTTTGATTCTAACATGTAGGGGTTTCACTGTGCTACCGATGTAGAATTTGTTGCATGATACACTGTATGTGATATGTGATAGGGTGTATTGTTGTTATTAATACTGCATGCCGTTAATTGCTGCCGCCGTGATGGTCCAGAGTGCGCTAGTTGTATATCAAGATCTTATTTAGTATAGCTTTGCGGATAGCCGTAGTGATCTTGTAGCTGAAGCACGGCAGCTTCAGAAAGTATACGTTGGAAAGAGTGTGTCGCATCCATCTTCGGGGTTTCTCCTAGGTGATAAATGGATGTTTATATATATGCGGATGTTTATATTAACATCTGTGTATGGAATATTAATTTTGTTCTTCGAAATATTTTAGATGAGGGTTGATAATTCGTAGAATTTGGTATATTCAGACTACTGTTCTCATCTTGGGTGTTTTTATCACAACGTTTCGGCCGATGTAACCTCTGACCTTCTTCAGGCGTACTTTATCGAACTCGGGAATCTGGACAGAATTTCGAACGGAACCCTTTATTTAATCCACGGGGAGTAGCATGCTCTCGTTCTTCCCAGTCATGGCAGATGGAACGAGAGCATGCTACCCCTGTGGAGTAAAAAAAGGGGGGGGGGAGAAGGATTGTGGGGGGGGGGGGGGTCAACCTAAATTGGGATCTGTGCAGCGAGATGTCTGTTTACATTAGTTTTAAATTTCTGCATGTCAGTACTGTCGGGGAAACAGGGGGCAGGGAGGGAGTTCCAGAGGCCAGCAGCATGAGGAAAGAAGCTATTTGAGTAGAAAGCTCTCCGGCATCTGGGGACCTTCACAGTGAATGGATGGGATTTAGTTGATTGCCGAGTTGGTCTAGTGAATTTATGTGATTAATGCTCAATGCCTTAATCCGTTGCACCAGTAGAGAATCGTACTCAAAATAATCCAAGTTAATATATAAACCAATTGATTTTTTTTTTTGCTTATAGAGTAACATATTTTCGGAACAACTTGTCTCTGGCCAGATATTTATCTTTGTTTCTCTCAAACCCATCCTTATCACTTCCTCCCATGTTTTCCTTGTCCTTCCCCTGTCAACAGACCTTGCTACCTTAACTGTTCTACACCTACTAACCCAAGTACTCTTATCCATTCTTTCAATATGACTAAACCAACAAAGTCTCCTGTTCTGCACATATCTCGCTATCTGTCTAGATTTAATCTTCCCCTGAGGTCATTAGATCTAAGCCTGTCTTTAACATTCACATTACACATCCATTGAATGATTCTCATATCATTTCTCTCTATGCAACACATATGCTCAACCCTCACTAGCCACGTTTCACTTCCATACATCATCACACATACTTGATAGACTCTTCCTTTGGTCGACAACAGTAATGCTCTGCTGGTTAGTAATGGCAGAAGTTCCCTGTACTGACTTCATTCACTCCTAACTGAGTAATATATTTTTGGAACAAAGTGGTAGACCAGATTAAGAACAGCAATAGTGAACATGTTATGACGGAATTAGGGGAATTTAGAGGACATTTTTGGGAACTATCGGGTGAAATATTAAACATAATTTTATCTGTAAATGATCTGTGTAATATTTCAGTTTTGTTTTTGTTGTAAGGTTTGAATTGAAAAGATAGAAAAAAGTGAGATGCCCAGAGGTATTGCAAACAAATATTAAATTAAACAACTGATTTAATAAAAAAACAATGTTTAAATAGAAAAAGAAAAGCTCTATTCTTGCTTTATCTCTAGTTATCTCTCTTTAAGAGTTGTCCCCCTTTTCACATTAAAACTATTTGTGAAATGATAAATCAAGGATTAGGATGACAAGCAATTTTAATCATTTCTTCTTCATTTAGTATGTCTTTTCCACATGTTCTCCATGAAATTCTATCGTTTACTTTGGTTTCGATGTGTCTATCTTCAACTTGTGTGTAGATCTATTTATCCAACTAGAACTTTGTTCAAGATGTCCATACCATCGCAAACAGTTACAATGTCAAGCTGACTCCAGTCTGGGCAGCGTTAACCTCGATAGTAGTGAGTCAGAATTCTGTTGTCACAAATTGACCAAACCAAAATCCTGTCATTCCTCTGCATCCTCAAAAAGACTGAATTAATATAATTCAATAAGAATGAAATCGATGTGTACAGCAATCAGCAGGTGCACTACAACTCATCAAAAGTGCATGTGTAGTGCATAGAATAATGTACAATTATCAGGGAAATTAACAGTGTAGGAGTCATGATATATGGGTGTACACGTGTGCATGTGTATGGAGGGGGAACATGAGAGGCATTTCAGGAAGTTAACTAACTGTGCCAGAAAAATAAAAGAATTAACAAATTAAAAAAAAACTTTTGACTGTAATTCAACCGAACTGAATTTCGTGCAACCCACTTTCTACCTTTAGTAGTGCAAGGAATAATGTACAATTATCAGGGAAATTAACTAAATCTCATTCATTCACTGTGGAGGTCCCCAGATGCCGAAGAGCCTTCTCCTCAAATAGCTTCTTTCCTCGTGCTGCTGGCCTCTGGAACTCCCTCCCTGCCCCCTGTTTCCCCGACAGTACTGACATGTAGAAATTTAAAACTAATGTAAACAGACATCTCGCTGCGCAGATCCCAATTTAGGCTGACCCCCCACCCCCCACCCAACCTTCTCCCCTTTTCTTTTTTCTCAGTAGCCCCTTACGTCTACAGTGGTGGCCTGCCTTGTTTGGGGTGAACCATGTTAAAAAAAAAAATTTTTTTAAATATGTGTGTACACGTGTGCATGTGTATGGAGGGGGGAACATGAGATGCATTTCAGGAAGTATTAGGGTTTTAACGGATGTAGTATCTCGGCAGCCAACAACTTATGTAGGCAATTTGTTTCGTGTTTCAGCAATTCCGAACGTAAACAAACGTTTCAGAAAGTGATGGGGGCTGTACTGTTTTCTTTATAGGCATGCCCACGTGTGTTAGATGAAGATCAAAACGGTGCTTAAGATTATTGTTGGTGAGATGATTAATCATTTTGTGATGTTTACCAAGTCAGTTGCTAGACATCAGAGCTTCAATGAATCCAAGCCCAGAGAAACAAAGCATTCTGAATATGGCAAGTGTCTGATGAAGTGTATTTGCTTAGTTGCACACCTTTGAACGGTCTCCAGGAGGTCAATGTTCTGAGCAAGATGATGGTTCCACACTGATGATGTGAATTCTAAGGGTGGTCACACTATAGCTGTATACAGTTTTAAATAAGTAGCTGGAGAGCTGCTAACAAAGACCTTGCTGAGTGACACCAAGACATCCTCCGCCTTCTTGACAATTTTAGAGATGTGCTTTGTCCAATGCAAATCGCTGCTGACAGTAATAACACGGTCACGTTCACAAAAAGACTTCTTGATATTAGTGTCGTGGAGAGAGTATGTGAACGATGGATTTTTCTTCCCAAAATGCATGGTGGTACACGTGTCCACAGTTAACTTCAGTTGCCAATCTGTAATCCATTGCTGCTTTGTGTGTCAGGTCTGATTGCAAGAAAGATTTATAGAGTTCATGATCTGTCCTTTGTATCTCAAGGTATAGCTTGATGTCATCTGCATATTTGCATACTGTGGTGTTCTTTGAGTTGGCATCTATCTCAACAAACAGAAGGAAACCAAGAACAGATCCACTATGGTACACTAGATGACATCTCATACGGTGAAGAACATGGTTCTAGAATCGTGACGACTTCTTTTCAACTGAGAATGAAGGATTTAACCTGTTAAAAAGATCATCCTTCACACCCATTGCTGAAAGTTTTGCCATAGTCTTTTCTAAAGAAATCTATGGCATCTGCTTGACTTAACATGATTATGTAACAGGATTAATAGCTTGATAACATGATTAACATGATTATGATGATTATGTAACAGGATTGATAACGTGATTAACATGATTATGTAACAGGATTGATAACATGATTAACAGCTTCATAAATAAGATCATTGATAACAGACATATAATACTTAAGATATGAGTCATTCTCTAGGTGTATCATAGTGCCAGACATCTCACCCAGTGTCAAATTTTCTCTCAGGGATGACCGGGTAAAAAGACTAAAATCGCTTAAAATGAAGAAATTCTCAAACAAATTCGAAAATAATTTTTTTTAAATAGGAGCAGATAACTCTGTTTACTCGTATTTATTCTGTATTACTCACTCAATTTTATATGATGTTTTATAATAATACTAGAATAGCCGTCCCATGAAGGGTAAAATTAATTCCCCCGAACAGAAGAGTTTTGCAATAACTTTATGTCTCCTTACCAAGATTACAATCAAGATATAATGATACTAAACCTTATGTCTAAAATCCTTATTCCTATTTTGATCAAAATCCATGATTTTGATTCCAGAAAATGCCTAAAATTTAAGGTCTAAGCTTAGAGGAATGAGTTATTTGTACAAATTCAGCTTTCTCTAACCATACAGCTCATTAGTCAAGCAGTCCAAGACAACACCCACATTAGGTGGTCCCTCTTTCGGAGGTACAACTTTGAATTCGGTATGGGTCTCATTTTTCACTTTGCGCTTTTTTTTTTTTTATTCCCAGACCCATAGATTAAATCAGTGTTTTCCAAAGTAGGTGATACATCATGCCTGCTGGCATTGCTTTGATTGGGTTAGGCAAACGGGGGCAGTTCGGGACAGTGGGGGGAGGGGAGACAGTGTAGTATTAAGAGCATTTAAAGTTGTCTTCGGAGAAAAATTTCCAAAAACGAAAAACAATGATATACTTACTCCTTGTTTCTTCTAATAATACAGGCCCTATTAATAAACTAATTCCTTAACATAATAAATGGTATTTATTAAAGATATAAATACATAAATAATTTTAAGTATTGACTCCTTAATTATTAAATAGTTTTTCTGAAAGTGTACCTAACTTAATCACTTTTATGTCTTAGAAATTACAGTTATTTCCCTTAGACATGTTTCCTAACAGCAGTTAAATGTGACAAACGATGAGATGTTGATGTAATTATCTCCCCCTGAATTCGGAACTCTACAAACAATGTAACAATTTGGAAAATCCCACATGACAGATTTATTAACCGAAAAGTTTTTGAAAGATATGATTTTGGATTGTCTTTAAATATGCTGGTGTCTTTATTCATTTCTTTTGTTAAATTCCAGCTAATGTATGTATTACATTGTTAAACTTTTGGACGTTTGCTTTAAATGTATTTTAAATGTGCTTTTCTGATAAGAGGGAAATTGTACTTTCTTCTTTCGGCTGGCTTCTTCTTGAGAACATGTTTCGAGATGAATTTTATTAAATGAGTCGACAAAGCGTCATTTAATAAAATTTATCTGGAAACGTTTGTAAGAATCATGTTTTGTTCTAACATTTTACTTTTGGAAACTGTTAAATATCATTTACATATTAGTTAAACCTTTGAACTCTTATTATCATATATATATATATAGACAAGTAAAAGATAAGAATAAAAATTGTTAAATACAATATCTATTGCATCCTCAATTGCTCAAAACAAATTGAGCTATGTTGCTTATAAGAACTTAATATACAAAGACCTCAATAAATCGTACACTACCACCTGCAATAATACACTCAACAGTAGAAACAATGAAGCTAAATCCTTAAATACACTGAGATTTTAATTCCAGCAACTCCAAGATGTACTTTGAAAGACCATAAAAGAAAGTTTACAGATAATCCTTCTATTAGATTAATTTGCCCCTCTAAATCTGACTTAGGCATCATTAGTAAAAACATCCGAGATAGAATTATCCCTGGCATAAAAGAAACAAATCTCTTTTTCTTTATGACAATTATTCGATGAGGTGACACATTAGTTTCTAAATCTTAAGGACAAATCCAATTTAAATTTCATAACTTTCGATATAGATAACTATTACCAATCTACTTCCCCGATTCTTTTTAATAAAGCACTAATTCTTGCCAAAACAACTCTTATCTTACCGATTTGGAGATTAGATTAATAATACTAGCCAAAAGATCGCCGTTACAATTCAATAATAAATTTTGGACAAGAAAAACACACTTAATAACTATGATATTACTATGGGTCATCGGACTCTGCTTAGGTCATCAATTTAGTAAGTCTATACTTATTACAAGAATTTTGCAGATAGGTTGTACAGAAATAATGCATGTTTTGTTTCCAGGGAGAGACCTAAACAATATGATAGAACCATTAAGAATTTACATTGTTTTTAAAACTTGGGGCTATCTATCACTTCAGGACCCAAGAAGAGAACATCTAACTTCCTTGACTTAACGTTAGACCTTAATTCGGAATAATTTAGCCCTTACCATAAACCCATCCTAACACTATTTTACATTCATAAGCTCTCCAACCACCCAAAATCCATCATTAAATCCATAGTCCTTGCAGTCTCCAACAGAATATCTAAACTAATAAATCAATTTTTGATCAAAATTCAAATTTCCATGATAACGCCTTACTTAATTCAGGTTACAATGATAAAATTACATAAAAACAACTCCATTACCCGAGAAAGAAAGCCTTTGAGCATGATTACGCATAATATGGCAGTAAAAGATAGAAAACAGAAGAATACAATAGCTTCTAAGAATAATAACGCTTATAAAAACAGACTTAGAACCCTACTAACAATGGCAAACAACTTGATCCCCAAAAACCTAGACCACATAAACGAAGTAGAAAGAACAACCTTTGGTTTAACCCACCCTACAATAGCAATGTTAAAACTAATATTCCTAGAGAATTCTTTAAAATTATTGAAAAATCTTTTAAACATCCGCATAGATATATCAACTGTATAGCCAGAACTGATACCCCTCCTCCATCCAATAACCAAGCCTTAGACCAGTATTAGAACAACTTGCTTCAATTGCCTAAAACAATTTCTTTATCTGGTCTTTCTCAAACCCCTATTTTACCACCTATTGAAGACTACTAGCACCTTTTGCTTCCATAAGTTTAGAAAATCTCTAACTCTGTATGGATTGTCTTTTAACCCATTAATCTTGATAGCAATCTCTAACTATAAGTATATCCCTTCACTAAGTTTATCTTTCAATTCTATCTTGACAGTTTTAAACTCAATCTTTGATTGTTTAAACTTTAACCTTTACATACCTTCTTGTTTAATGCCATACACCTTAGGCACACCACATTCTTGACTTTTTACATTTATGTATCCTTTAAATATGCTAGCCTTATTAACCTTAATTGTCCCACTTTCTTATGGCCTTTATATCCCTAATCATTTATTCTGACATATTTTATTTATTTGGAATCTATGTACTTTACTCTGTTCACTAACGGTTAATCTTATTTTCTTTCTCAAAACATACTCTACAGATTTTGCAGTTTTAATATTTGTAACCGACAGCAAACTTTTTGTAGCTCTATTCTCCACTATATTTTCCTCTCAGCTCATTTATCACTTATTCAGTTCAGTTTATTTAATTGTATGCTAAATCTTTATTTTTTACACACTTACTTCTAATTATCCTGGCTCCTAGCATCGTGAAACTAGAAACCTCCACCTAAACATTAGTAATATTTTATCTGGCTTTTTCTCTTACAGCTCCTTTTCCATATTGAGATAGTACTTCCTTTATTCTTTTTCATTTATTTAAACATTCAACAATAATTTAATTTTCCTTTCTATTTTTAACTGCAATTCCTTACACATTAATTATATTCTCATTTTTATTTAGCCTTTAGTTTTTTTACTTCTTTTCCCTAACTCCTGTACTCAGCATTAAACCTTTGCCAATCACAACATTATTTTGTCAATATGAATCTTATACTCTCACCCCACCCTTTTTGACACAACCTCTGTAACCTTCAGTCACTTTATTGTCCTACTTAATTCACCACCTGCTTTAAAATCTATTTTTACATCTGAAGCTGGCCTGTATCCAGGTGCCCCCACTCAACTCATCATCATCATCATCATCAACCGGTTTATTTGTTGAATCAGGCCACAATTAATCCTCTGATGAGGGTGGGGCCTGATTGTTTAGTCTCGAAATCTAAGTCTACCTCTCCACTCCTGTCTTTGGCAAGGCTTGATGGAATTCATAGGCCCTGAAGATCCACGCATCCTGGGATCTACGAAGCCCAAGACATTACCAGCAGCATTAGTGCTACTGGCACTGCCTTTCTTTTTTCCTGCTGTATTTCGACTAGACATTGTATTTAAGGCAATTTTACGGCTGGATGCGTATCCTTTACCAACTTGAACACTTTTGGCAGTCCAAGACCTCCACCGTTCCCATCTAACTAGGGCTGTTGTTTTTTTACAACCCATTTAACCCCACACACCACTCTCTCTTTGCTACCTTCCTCTTCTTTAAACACAACCTATCTGAATTTCAATAACAACTTAGTCAACATTTCGATTTTTGCAGAGACGCTAGTTTTTATTGGTTCTTTGCCTGCATTGAAAACTACTTTCTATTATCTCATTTTGTAATTGAAATCCATAAAACCTATATCTGGAAAGTCCATGGGAGTCCTTCAAATGGCTTTTAATACACAACTTACATCCTAAACCTTTACATTGCAACCTTCTCCAACCAGATTACTTGGGCCTTTAATGGTTTAACTTCTACAAAATTAAATGGACTTTACAATGATTAGACGCCAATCTTTCCTGGATTTACCGCTTTTGAACCTGCTGCTACAATTTTCATGACGCCTTCAATGGTGAATTTTTTCATTTATTTTCAATCTCTTCTCTTAGCATTGTACATTTTCTATATTTGTATCTATCTTATATTTATATCTTTTCAAATTATGACTTTTGGTTATTCCCCTACCAACTTATCTCTTTGTATTCCTCTGATGATAAGATTTCATTCTTTGAAAAGCCATGGCTTAAGGAATTTTTACAATCTTTATTCTCATCTTTTACTTGTCTATATAATTCCTCTATCTTGTATATTGAGCATCAACTCTTTCATGATAGGTTCTAATTTAAAGGTATAAATTATATCTTTATTTTCCGGTTCTTATATATATATATATATATATATACTATAAGTATTATTATTTATTATTAATATTATTATTATACTAAAGCAGAGTTAATCAATGTTTGTTTCCCTAAAGCTTTTTTCCTATATATTTTAATCCCACAAAATACATATTAAAATGTTTCTTGGTTTGGAGATTGAGTTATGTTGTAAAAAATAATCTATTGTAATTATGTTTCTGAATTTTTTAGATGAGGACTGATAATTTGTATAATTTAGATTATTCGAACTACTGTTCTCATCTTGAGTATTATTCTCATAACGTTTCGGCCGATGTAACCTCCGACCTTCTTCAGGTGTATCTTCTCGAACTCGGGAATCTTTCTGTCCGTTTGAAATTCTGTGCAGATTCCTGAGTTCGACAAGATACACCTGAAGAAGGTCGGAGGTTACATCGGCCGAAACGTGAGAATAACACTGAAGATGATGACAGTAGTCCGAATAATCCAAATTATACAAATCTATTTTAATTGTTCTAATTAGTTGCAAGTTAAAATTTACTCACTAAATTAACCATCTCTTACAAATTTTTTGTCTATTACATCCATACTTTCTTATTTCGGCTGGTTTTTTAAGAATTTATTTTTCTTTTGCTGATTGATTTAATACAATTTCTCTCAAAAACGTTCATAAAAATCATGTTTTATTGGAAGTATTTACTTTTGAAAACCGGCTTAAATATTATTTAAATCTTTGAACCCATATATAATAATAATAGATATTGATTACCTTTTCTCGTTTACGTTTTTTGTTCTTCTCTTTCTTTGCTTCTGGAGATGATTCCTTGGTTTGCACAGCTCGGGCCCGAGGCCGCGGCCCCCAACATGGTTCAGGATTGATTTGCCAACGAAGCATACCTTGCTTACGGGAAGGAGGGTTGGCATCTGGATGAATCTCAAACGAGATTGTGTGTTTCGGCTCACGGGCCATTATAGCTTTGACGACACTCCCTTCCTGCAAACGGGACTCCTTCAACGGGTGATCTTTAATCCATGAACGCATAACATCCTGCGGAAAAAGGCAATCGTTAAGATGATGGACTACGTATAAAGAACTGAAAATTACTACTTTAACATTTATAAACTTTTACACAGACATACACGTTAAACTGGATTATAGGATTAATTTTGCCTCTTCTTTTTTGACCTATCTTGTCAAGTTCACCATTAAGAAATAAATTTTTAAAAACATCAGTGTAAATCACTTGAATCTCATCGTTAAAACAGAATACTAAAAAAAAATTTTTTTTTTTAAATATTTCTCGGTCACGTTTTCATTAAGTTATAATCTTTTTATTTGTCATTAATCTCCTCCTCCTTCTTCTATTCATTTAACATCACTTTTCTCTTGTTCACGGGTCAGACGTTCAATGATATTACGCAAGCTCACTCTCCACTTCTCACGGTTCAGCGAGTCAACTGTCTCCAAATCCCACTCTGTGCAGTCTTGCCTAATCACTTACTTCCAAGTTTTCCTCACCATTTAGAACATCCATGCTTCTGCAACGGTTTATCAACATGACCATACCAGTGTAATCGATTCAGGTACTTATTCAGATTAAGACCCAAGCTAACTTTGACCAAACCCCTAATGACGGGGTCAAAGTTAGCTCGGTTCCCAATCTAGATGAGCACCTTGATTAATCCTTAGGATAACCTGCATGTTGGGCAAGTGTAGTGATTTTAGCAAATCCTCTGATGTGTTGGGTTTGGTCAGATTTTACAATGCAGATCCATCTGATCATGGATCTGTCATTGCGCTGCAGTTGAGCAAGAGAGGACCAGCATTCACTGCCATATATTATGATGTTCCTAACACAATTAATACTTACCCAAATGAATTCAGCCGGGGCATCAGTCTTGTGAGAGTTTTTAGCGCAATGTGACAAGGAAACTCTGTAGCCTCCATTTAGAATCGCTGACCTGAAAAGGAAAATAAAAACTTTTATTTTTAGGTCTATTTTCATATAAAAGGTGGATTCAGGTGTAAGAAAATTTATAAAGTCATCGTTTGTGTGCGTGTCAAAGGACCATGGCTCAAATCGCCATTTTCATTTTTTAAATTAAACTTTTTCTCTTTTCACTTGAAATGATGCACATAATTTCTTTTTTTTTTAACAAATTCAATTTCAGTGAACTTACTGATATTTTGAAAAGATCTTGTCTCACAAGCAGATCAACAGAGCTAATCTGGACAGAGGCAACAACTAACAAAGATGTCACCACATCGGAGGCCAAACCAAAAAAGTGAGGAAAGACGAAGTGAACGCCGTGTCACCCCTTTTGTATATGGCTAAAATGGGGAATCTCCGCATCCTCACGTGATGACTCCATGTATTAGGAAAAGGCAGACCCAACAACATTTTTGTTGATATGAACAAGAAAATGTTTCATTTAGAGTCTTTTCAAGACATTAGGCCAGGTTTCCTTAAGGTTCAAGATGGATCACATCACTGATTAACAGTTATCATAATCATTGTCAATGCATTGACAGTGATTAAGCCCTTACTAACTTGTACAAGATTTCTTCCCTGTGGGCTACAAAATGTTCATCTTTAAATCCAATGTCAACAAATACTAATCATAAACTATCCCCATAGGTAATCAAATTTTGTTCATACCATTCATCATTTTCAATCCTATCAAAATATTCTTCATCATTCAACTGACAATCTATCTATCTCATTAAACCTTATTATCGAGTAGCTTTTAGTCTTGATAAGTGGTAACCCATTAATATAAAAAATTAAAAAATAAAAAATGAATTTCTAGGATAACATGTCCAAGATATTATCAATTATTCAAAATAACCTAAGTTAAGCTACTCTGAGCCTGGCGAGTACTTATATGATTGACCATTTGGGAATACCAGATGCTGTATGTAAAAACCGGTCCTTATGATCTTGCAAGTTAAGGGCTGACTACTAACTTGAAAGTACAACACTCCTGGGCTGTTTGTTGTGATCTGCCCTAACCAGACACTGACCAGTGATGACCAATCGATTTCATATTTGAGACATTCGGTACTCAGTTTTGAAAGGCGATCCTTGCTTCGATGAACCTCACAAAAAAAAAAAAAAAAAAAAAAAAAAAAAAAAAAAAACATTTGTGCATGTTACATGATAAAAACAATTCCAGTACTGGGGAAAATATCACCCCTATTTTCCTACTGACTTTATACACTATAAGACTAATCACTTACACAAGATTAATAGCTAAAATATACATTTTTTATAGAGAGGTGCAAAACCAGGCATACCATAGCTTTACATTAGTGTTATAATACTTAATTAAAATTATTAATACTAGCAAAAATATGCTCCTTTGGATCACGTTTTTGCTAGTCTATATAATGGAAGTGTTGAGTTTGCTAATGAACAGCCGATTGTGACAGCTTCTTGTTGACATATGCTACCCCGCCGCCAACAAAGAAGTAATGCCTGAGAGGATAATTTTATGACAACAAAACAGATACTACACTACCCCCCCAAAAAAGAAGAGGTAATGTCTGGTAAGATGGTATCATGACCACAGAACAGATACTACACACACACCCCAATGGAGAAAGTAATGCCTGGGAGAATGGTATAATAGCAACAGAACAGATACTATACTACCCCACAAAGGTGAACGTAATGCCTGGGAGGATGGTTTCATAACAACAAAACAGATACTACACTAACCCCCTCTCAAAAAAGGAAGAGGTAATGTCTGGTAGGATGGTATCATGACCACAGATACTACCCCCCACCACCACCAATAGAGGAAGTAATGCCTGGGAGGATGGTATCATGACCACAGAACAGATATTATATTACACCTCTCACCTGAAGGAGCATGACAAGACAGTATAATAGTATATCAATAGAAGTAATAGTATAGTTTCAGCTCTAGACAGACAGATACCAACTCTCCATTAATAATAGAGATGTATATAAGAAATTCGAAAGATAAGAAAGAAGATCAACTATGTATTTTTTTATTTTGCATTGGAATGAGATGTTTCCTTCTTACGACTAGATAAGAATTTGGCGTAGTAGCTAATGAAAAGGGAGCCTTCGGGTCGCCCTCGACTATGGTCGACCACTTTAATTTACTTTTTACTATAATTTGATAAGAATTTAAAGAAAAAGAAAGTAAATTCTATCTTGGGTGGTTCAGTGACATCTGTTAAGTACAATTTGACCACAGAATTTCTGTTATCCCTAATGAGATAAACATGTTCAAAATGAGCCTAAGCTGAACCACAAACACATCAATGGCATAAAAAAACCTACCTTAATTGTAGCAAACTTGGTGCCACACAATGAAGTCTATCACAGATACCATCACCAATATAGTAGAGTGGGACGTCAGGGAGTTCTTCGTATGCCATCGAGAGCATACCCAAGAGGCGGTCCTTTGTGTTTAGTTTCAAATCTTCATTCTCCAGCGATGAAATAACTTTATGCAAGAAATCCTTATCGTGCAAGGAGTCGGCCCAAATCGGACCCCCAAGATTGAGACGCGACCCACAGTGATCACACACTTGGCCGACAGGGGGACCTGTTGCTGGTGTGTATTTGAAATTATTTCCCTTTGTCGGCACTTTTTCTCCAAGTGGCTGCAGAGAGAAGCTGCCACAGCCAACACAATGATAGACGAGTGCCAACTTTGTAACCGACTCCTTCACCTTGCTCTGACCCTTAAAGATGCGCACAAAGACACGCATGTAAAAGTCCGCACTGATCGAGACGAGGGGCTTGATGTAGCGGGAGTAGGCATTGGCATGCGTCTCGATGGCCTGAAGAATGATCCGAAGTCCCATCTCATGGCAGAAGTTGGCCCGTAGAGACATACCCCGATATTTGGAGAAACAGGTCTCGGGAGCATTGCCGCAGAGGATGGCAGTGTCTGTACAGGTGATACATAAGAGGCCTCCATCTGACACCGCCTGTACAGCCCCATCAAGAAATCGGGCGGGGCTTCCGTAGGGGTCAAGATCAATCACATCGAACCGATCTTCATAGTCACGATTTGCGTACATCACCATCGACACATCACCATAATTAGCCGTCACCAAATCTTCCAATTTGTTCTTCTCAATGTTTTTCTGGATATACATGACAGCATTTCTATCAAAATCATTGGAAATTATCTCCCTTATCCCTGGAACTTCCAACCCGAAGCGGACAGAGCGGAGACCGGATGCTGACAAGCCTTCAAGAATACGGATTCCATTCTTACACACTTTTCCAGCTTCCAGGGTTGCCGTTTCCCCACTAAAACCGTTTTCAGCTGGAAGCTGACCAGGAACAGTGTTGGGAGAATTGGTACTATCATCTTTGATATCTTCTGGGGTAGTGCCGGTATCAGCCTTAGTCGTATCTTTCTGGAGACGAAGATGCACAGCCCGAACCTGTTTCTGGTGCAGCGGCTCATGATTGTACTGTCGGGAGAATTCCGATATCACAGCAACGGTCAAGTCTCTGTTGAACTCTTGGACTGGATTGTAGAAAACCGATTTGGGTTGTAAGACTTGAGCTTTTCCTTCCAACACAATATTAACGTCCTGTTGGGATTCCTCACCAGTCTGGGTCAACATGCACTCCTGTGGTGTGACAGGAGTCCAGGATGTTGATGCCATTCTATACAATTTTGGTAAAAACACAATGAGGTTGGTGATGCGATGATGGGAACTACTTGATACTAACTGCAACGATCTTGACAAGGAGACCATCAAACTGAAAAATAGAATTTTTATTATTATTAATATCTACAATGTCTAAAATGTTTCTCAAACTTTTTTTTAATCTCACGACAAGTTTGAAGCTATAATTAAATTTTGCGGCACATTTTAATTATCTATATACTATGAAAAAAGTTATGGTATTTTTAGAGTTTGTCTGTTCATACGTAAATAGAAACATGTGATTGGTTGACAAAAAAGGAATAGGCAGAGTACACATTACTAAGGCAGTAGATTTTACAATATCAATAAAGGAGTTTGAATCTCATGTAAGTCTAAAAAAAAATTTTAAATTGCATATGTGTTTTATAAATTTAAAGAAATTAACATAACATAAAACATTAAATAAATTTTTTTCTTAAACTAAGTGACCTTCTGTAAAAAAAGTAGACAAAGTATATCGGTATCAGTATTAATAGTTCAAAGCATATTATTTTGGCTTAAAACATAATTTCTAATGTTTTTTGCCAATAAAACCAATATATAAATCAAGGAGACTCATTCATCGTAGTTACTTACTCTTTCATGCAAATACAAGGTAGCATATTTTTTCCACAAAATTTCACATTTTTTTAATACTAGATATAAAACGGTAGAAGCTAAGTAAAGACGGAAATTGACATATCCAGGTACTATACCAACACCGCTCAAGGAGCAGGTATAAACTAATAGGCACTCTTAGATAGTATGTAACCGAGCTGAGGGAGATAACTCTAACTTTCTTAAATGCCGCTATTCCAAATTCATGGCCATAATTAATAATAAAAAATGTTACGGTTTTTAACACAAAGAAAGAAAGCTGCAAAGTGGAGTTCGACTTCCATTAGCTTTGGTAAAATGGAAGTAAAACTCCATTTTAAATCTTTAATTTCTTGTGGAATGAACTATAGTTAAGCGAGCACATCACAAAATGTTGAATTTGCTTTCTGTTTGTATACCAATTCTATAATGTAATCAACCAATGGCGTGTGAGAAACCCTACAGTGACCCGGTCACAGTGCGTGATTCATCCCTTTCTGTGACCAGTTCCAGAGAAATCTGCTACTATCGTTGCATTTTCAAATAGTCTTTTATCAAACTAAATATAAATACATCAAACACAAACAAAAAGAACATCTCATAATTATTATAAAGTTTGTGACATTAAAAAAAAACATTTAAAAATGGAGACTTTATTAAAAATTACAGTAGCATTTTCTTTCTTTCTTTGTGTTAAAGACCGGAACATATTTTATTATTCATTATGGCCATGAATTCAGAATAGTGGCGTGTAAGAAAGTTAGAGTTATCTCCCTCAGCTCGGTTGCGTTCTATCCAAGAGCGCCAACTAATAATGATTAAAAAGAGTATAAATAAAAGATTATATTTTTATAATTGATTTATTATCACAATATATATATATATATATATATATACTTCCATGATAAATGCCAGTATACTGAAATCATATGCCCTTAATAGGGTTAAGATGAAAATTCATATCCACTAAATGTACAAAAGCAAGGAAATTCCCAAATTTTTACACTTTTATTGTCATTAATTAAGGGTATGACTACATATCAACCAAACCATTTCATTATCACATCACTACAGTATAAATCTCTATGCATGAGTGGATGAAGTGTGTGAGGTGTGCTGAAGAAAAATTCCTACCAGTAAAATACATAGCCCTGTTGTGCTCGCATACTCTTAATGACAATAAAAGTGTAAAAATTTGGGAATTTCCTTGCTTTTGTACATTTAGTGGATATGAATTTTCATCTTAACCCTATTAAGGGCATATGATTTCAGTATACTGGCATTTATCATGGAATGTCACTACTTTTGTAAATGCTATGCCTCAATACAATGGTCATTTTTAAGGTTTTTTGGAATTTTATGGAAAACTAAGGTATATGGTAAACTGAAATTAAAATGCCATGAACTAGACCCTAGAACCTCTATCTCTGCCAAAAATCAGCTGAATCCATCAAATAGTTGATGAGATACAGGGTGGCACATATGTACGTACACACGGATAACACAAAATCATGCCTGACCTTTCTGGATCTCTGGGTTGCCTTGACTAATGATGCTGAAATTCTACACACTTATAGAACCTATCAAAAAAAAATTTTGTGCAAAGTTTTAACTAATTTGGTTTATTGGTTTTTAAGTTATGATTGATCAAAGAAATGAGATTTCTAGCATAGGCCGTTTTTGAAGTCTATTAAGGGATAGAGTGCTCTCGCGCCTCCCTTGATTATATTTGTATTACAGAACAACATCGGTACCTTCAGTTTCAAATACAAACAAAGAGGACCTACAGTTGGTCTCCTATACCGGCTCTCGTCAACCTCTGCTTATGTCTGTCACCAATGTTGTTCTGATCTTCTGTAATACATATATAAAAGAATATTACTCTTATATTGAGGTTTTTCTTTATAATTGAGCACTCTGATGGGGTTCTGTCCCACTAAATTTACATATATACCTATCTATAATATAAAAACTCTAATAATCTTGGTTGATTATTTGCAAGCTGAATGGAAGATAATTCAAGAGTTACCTCCCTTGATCTGAGAAAAATTAGTGATGTAAATTGTTTGAATGTCAATAAATGTTATTGTGATACAAAAATGTGGCTTATTTTTTCAAAGTTTGATTGCTATTTTCAAAATAAAATAAAATCTTTCTGTCATTTTTGATAGAAAAGGTACTATATTTATAACTTTAAACTGATAGAAATAAGAATGAAAATGGTACTATGAGGTTCAGGTGATACAGGTTTGATTGTTTTGTATTACTGTATATAGTGATATACTTTGGGGTTATTTAATGCCAGATCCAGTCATTTTGGTAAAAGTTTTGGTGCTTCAAGTTCTTTATATGTTCAAGTATTTATTCATGGTGTTTGGTTTGGTTGTTTTAAATGCGTGTGAAAGGTGATAACGTACGTACGAACATGAAATTCCTTCGCGTATTATTAGATAGATTTTAAATGTGTGAAAGGTGAAACCAGCCAAATAAATTAAGGATGCCTCCAGAGCACTACTAAAACCACCCTTTCCGAATTTCTTACTCCCTCCGTTCAAAGAGAAATGACATTAAGAAACGTTAAATAAAATAAAAAATTATTTCCGGAAGTAATGACTCAGCATTTTCAAATAATTACATAATTACATTGAAATTTGATGAAAAATGACTGAAAAAAAATCGACCCTCCCTGACGAAATCTTCTCCATAGCCCTATTACGAGTGTATTTAGAGATTTGGGAATACTTCCATTATCTTCCTTAGTTAATTTTACATAAGAATACACTTTTAGATTTTATCTAGATTCTCTAACCTTTTTTCTATAGGGCACACATACATTGAGTTATATATATATATATACATTGAGTTATATATATATATATATATATATACATTGTATTTAAGACAAATTTGGCAGCTGGAACGATAAGTGTCTTTCTCAAATTTGTGCACGTAATAGTCCATGTGGTTGAAACCAGGCAACTTGGGGAGGGGGGGGGGGGTTAAGATATTTGGATTGGTAAAGTCGTGGAAGTTCTCATACAGCCACTTCTGAGTTTTCCCAGAGGTATGACATGGAGCTAAGTCCTGTTGCCACACATATGGCCTACCTTTTCTACCCAGCACTTGACAACAGTAGACAGCAACTCAATATAGCCATGAAATGAGTCCATTTTCAAAGATGTGGGGCAGGGTGACATGCCCTTTGCTGAAAACACACCCAAAGAACATCATAGTTCGATGGAACTTGGTCTTCATAATGTGCAAGATTTTGTGCCGACTGCAGGCTAGTCACCTATGTGTGGCAGCAGGACTTTGTGTCACACCACCAGGAAAACCCAGAAATGTGGTGTGCAATTGGGAAAGACACCAACCGTACCACCTGCAACACCAAGGACACGCGGATTGCCAGGATCAGACTGGTGTTCAGGCATCTCTCGAAGGCAACATGCTCCAGGAGACTCAGAGCAGCTTTTTCGAGTGAGCTGTATTTGACAAAAGATCCTCAAAAAATGCAGATTGAATTTTGAGAACAGATCAATTATTGGCCAAGATATGACATTTTTTCTTTCCTTTCTTTCAAACACCCTTTATAAACCTAGATCATGTTTTAGGCTGTCTGGTGATTACTAGAAGTATGAAACGTTGGTAATGACCAATTAAAACACAATCTATTTAAGTACTATATATATATATATATATATATATATATATATATATATATATATATTCTACCTGTACATACCCAGCATTGCCAGTGATTTAGTGAAGTCATTTTAGATTTTATCTGTTTGCACATGTATAAACTTAAGGAAGACAGCTCCTATTGTATTATTCAATTTACAATGAGTTATCCCCCTTGCTGATTTTTATTTTTAGGTGATTATTTAAAAATGTTTTATATTAGCAGCTGTCTGGGCCAGACTAAGCAATTTTAATAAATTGTAGCTAAGTACGATATTATATTGCTAATACCTTGGTACAACAATAACAAATAGAAATTAGCTTGTCAGAAGCAAAGATTGATTGGTCAGCTTAAATGCTTTTTAGGTCTAACTTTGAAAATCCGACAAGATAACTTCATGTTTATATTTATATATATACACACATATATACACTAGAAGAATATTTGTCTAGGATTAATTCCCCAAACAGAACAGTTTTGCAACACTTTTATCTCCTCTTATGAAGATTATAATCAAAATATAATGTCTAGAATCCTTATTCCAATTTTGATCAAAATTCATTTTAATTCTAGAAAATGTCTCAATTTAAGCTTAAGGGATCTTAAGAATAAATTGAAATACAATGAATCTTGCTTAATTGATGTCTAATGACTATGTATCACATACAATGCAAATCTGAAATATTTGACTTTTGAAATGAAAGGTTGTGCCCATATTAGGTCACCTAAATACCCTTTCAAATACTCCCAAAAACTGAAATTTGGGGAATATTTATTAATTGATGTGTTAATATCTATTATTAAAATTTCACAAAAATCGGAATGATCTGAATTTTCATGAAGGGCTTCCACCTCCTTTTGCATAAAGCTAAATTAAACAAATATAGCCCATATTACGATCCCTTATGCCTAGCAGCCCTGTTCCAAAATTCATGATGATCGATCTATTAGTGAATCCTATACATACAAATATATAAACATATACTCATATCTGACATATATATATATATATATACATATATATATATATACATACATACATTTGATTTGCACCTTATTTTATTATTTCATTTAATATTATACTATTAATGCTCTATCCAGTATATTGAGCTTCAGTCTTTATCCGGATGTTTCACTAATTAAAAGATGTTAGTTGCCTCTTATATCTTTTGTTGGATTAACTTCATATATATACATATATAATATATATATGAGAAAGGAAGGATGAGAGTAATCCGATGTAAGGTGAAATGAAAAAGGAAGAACCAAGAGATATTTTTATATATTCATCAACTATGATACCACCTACATACCAAACACACAGAGTTCCCCCCAGTCCCTTAAAATCCATGCCACACCTCACCATGACAAAAACCTCAGCCCCTCCCCGCTTTCCTCTCTCCCACCCTAAGGCAAATTCACTAACACTCTCACCCCTCCCCTTTGTCACTGCTGCCTTAATGATACCCACTCAAAGCTTTCCATATTCATTTCACTCTTTGTCACTGACTGACTTCTCACAGCCTGGACCCTCGTCCAGCGCTCTTAGTAGCCATGGCTACTACTTTTCCTTATCAACCCATCATGTCAACCCAATATTTCGATGTACTTGCATGACATTTTTCTTAAAATTATCATCCTGAGAAAGTCTTACAATAAAGAAGAAACGTTGATGAATATATAAAAAATATCTGTTGGTTTTTCCTTTTTCATTTCCCATATATATATATATATATACATGGGTCTTACAAATACAGAGTTCCAAAATTTTGATTACAAGAATAAGATTTAATTAGAATAAAAGTTGTTCTAGACACAAAACTACCAAAATCGTGATCAATAAAATGATGGCAAACTTGATTTGACATATGATAAAAATTGAAAGCAACAAACTTTTTTTATTTTTTAATTCATTCAATTTCTGTTCAATTTGACCACCTGATTCTAAGAGCTATGATGAAGCTATTAGATCTAGGAACATGCAATAGGAATTATCCTCTACTTATGCTATGTGATCTCTCTGCAGCAGTTCTTTCCAAGGCAACTTAGGCTGGCCTCTCCCCTGCTTACCGGGGACTTCCAAATCTTGAGCTATCTTGATGATAGATATTCACACGTAATGGATCCAAAGTAGCCACTTAGAAGAGGTCAAAAACACATGTTCAGTGTGTGGGTTTTTTGTAAATGCCAAAATGAAAAGGCGTCTAGCAAAAATACAGCCACTATTTTATAAACTAGTTTATAAAAAGGCTAGCTAAGAAAGAACGCTAACTGTAGTTCATAATGTTCTACTTTAACTAGAACATTATTAACTTGAATTATCGTTCTTCCTAAGCTAGCCTCTTCCTACATACCAATTTTCTAAAATTCAAATATTTATTGTTTGCCTTGATACTTTCAGCTTTGCCACTTTATATATACAAGCAGTATTATGTTTCGGAATTTTTTAGATGAGGATTGATAATCTGGATTATTCGGACTACTGTTTTTATCTTGGATATTATAACGTTACATTAGCCGAAGCTTTATAACATCCAAGATGAAAACAGTAGTTTGGATTTCTGAATGATTTCACTCTTGCAAGCTTCTCCTTCCAACCAGCCAAAAATTTGCATTTGCACCCCCACCCTTTGAGCACCGCCAGAAAGGATGCCCAAATGAGCATCAGACACACTTGTTTGCCCATGAAAATTGGAAATGAATGGAGCTCGGTAACACCTCCCACCTTAAATGTCTAGTCTCTATGGGGCATCCATTGCGGTTTTCACACTAAAACAAGGAAAAATAAAAATTTAGCCTCTTCTGTGCAACCAACCAAAAAAAGAAACAACATTAAAGAATACACTGAGAAAAACAACATAGAATCAACAGTTTTTTTTATTAAATAACTTCATGGCCAACAAACAAAAACATTTGAAAAATTACTTCATTTTGTGTTCACAGAAGTTTGTTAATGTTCACCAGTTTCGGAAGTCTCCGGTGAAACTCGGAATTGATGACGTTTAATACTGAAATGTTTTGGATACCTTATCTGAATTTGTACCACTTTAATTATAGCCAGAAATTGCTTTTGGAATTCCCTCCCTTCTTCCTGTTTCCCAAACTATACCAACATGCAGAAATTCAAATGTAATGTGAACAAACATCTTGTAGCACAACTCTCCACTTTGGATAGAAATCTGGCCTCTAATCAGAGTAGCCCCTTACACCTCAGTCGCAATATGCCTTGTTTGTAGGTGAACAAAAAAATAAAAATTAAATTAAAATGTTGGTGTTTTTTTATAGTGATATACATGCAAAATATGACAATTTATTGATATACTTACTCATCAGTGAAAAATATACCAAAAATTCCGGAAAAATATCGAGTAGAATTTGAATAAAAAATAAAATTTAAGTTTTCCTGTTATTTTATTTTGAACTACCATATTTCGCATGTATCTCAATATAAATAAGCACCATTTTTTTTATTACTTCCTAATCGAAAGGCTTCAAAATAAATTTCGAATTTTGGGTGCTTCTTGAGTTCAACCCCTATATGTAAAAAAAACAACACTTTTTTTAAAAGAACTAATTAAAGGGGAGATAATCATTGATTAAAATCTACAGAATAGTTAAAAAAAAAAAAAATTTTAAGCCGCCCCCTTCCAATGGGTTTCTAAATAATAACGTTATTATTTCATCGCGGTACGTAAACTGCAGAAGTACAAAAAAAAACTCTGCTGAAGAATAATTGTAACCGCTGGAGAAAAATTAGAAACCCATTCTTAACATGGGGAAGCTTTGTTAACTATTCTGTAGATTTTAATCAATTGTTATCTCCCCTTTAATTAGCTCTTCTTAAAAAGAGTTCCTTAATTACATGTAGGGGTTGAACTCAAGATGCGCCGAATTTTGCACCAAGAAATAAACGGATGCTGGCTATTTTGGGTGGAATTGAGTATCAAGTGTCCCTAAAAGTTGAACGGTTCCAAATAAATGGCCGACCCACAACACAAATATAAGGCAGACAGATAGTGAGAGGTTTTTTTTTGGGGGGGGGGGTCGTATTGCCACGCGGACTTGGTTGAGGAAGGGCGTGTTTTCGAAGAAAGATTTTAGCAGTATTAACGTCACTGATATTCTAAGAAAGCAATCAACATAGCGGGCTAAAATCTGATTTTGAAAGAATTAATTTAAATTACTTAAGTCATAAAATAAAACACATGCATTTTCTTAACCTTAAGTCCGGGTGGTAATACGAAAAATAAATTAAAGAACACCGGAAAGGGATGAGCGAGATGAGTGTGACAGGAGGACCCTTAAAAGTCAATTTATAGTTTATGCGAAACTTAAGCTCAATTTCGCCCAAAATATTAATGACTCCGTGATCGTGTGAAATTCGAAAATGTTTTTAATCCTTTAAACTATCAATATAAATGTAAAAAAAATTGCCACAATTAAAGTTTAAAGGCAAAAGTCAAGTATTCTGATTAATTTAAACTCCTAACGCGAATTTTCGAACTCGTAGTTGCATTAAATAAACCCAAGAGGACAAACATCGACAACAAACAGATCAAACACATAATGTTGTCATATGCCGAAGAAACAGTTTGATGATTAATATAAAATAATAATGAGAATAAAAGCAAAACAAATGGGGAGAGGGCAGGTGATATAAAATAATATTTTTAAATATTACCTTTTTTATAAGTCAGTGACCACATGGCTTACTAGGTGGGTGCCATGATGAAAAGTAGCCGGTGTAAACCCAAAATAGTTACGGTCGATTTATTATTCCGCACTCAATTTCGAACAAGAATACTAACTGTTTTGAAGCCAAACTTTTCAGGAAAAAAGGTAAAAAAAAAAGCCAAATTGAAACTTGAAGCCACACTTTTAGAAGAAAAAAAAACACGAAAATACCAAATAGAAAATTCGGGTATATGTTACGACGCTCAGCAGAGGTGCGAACGGGGTCCAAAAAAAGAACGAGAAAGAGTTTAAAAACATTAATTTGCAACAAGTAAAGTTGACTTATGTCTAGAATAGACATTTTTCTACTTACCTATGTAATTTGTTTGTATTTTTACGTAGTATAAATGGCTTTTTATTAGATGTTAAAAAAAATTTCTTGTTTTTTAAAACATCTAGTTTCTCAAAGAAAATGCCGGCCAGTCCCTCTATATTATTACGTAGAGCGGCCATTTTGAATTCTTCGAAAACCGTGTGTTGAACTTAAATTTCTAATAAATAGCACTTCAAACGGGTTTAAAATACAAACAAATAGCACATGCAAGTTTGAAACTAACTTTTACAGCTTACAGTTACTTTTATTTGTTGTATATTTGTTTTTTTAGCGTTTTTACTCTGCTGAGTCTCGTAAAAGATGCCCGAAAATTCTCTTTATGAATGATATATAAAGAAAAATTGTCTATATTGAAGATGTTAACTCTCAAATGTTTACGTCTTATTTTCTATTGTTTCCTTAGCGGTGATTAAGCAATCGTGGGCTTTTTATATATGCTTTTGGGGGTGGGGGGGATTTTTAAAAAATTAGATGAATAAACTTGCGCTAGGGTACTCATCTACAAACATAAATAGTACATTCTATAGTTTACATATTATTTTTAAATTGAATATTTGAAAATGTAATATTTAAATAATTGTCGATAAATTTGTAGATGAGTAAATACCCTCAGCTAAATCCCCCCGACACATACACACACAAATAAAAATTAGCTTTCCCCTTTATTAGGCGATTATGTGTTGGGAAAGAAAAACAATAATTTTACAATTTAGCGTGGGATATCATTTTTGCATATAAATTTAACATAAAATTATCACCCATTTTGGGCCCATTATGTATCCGGATAGCGTTCTAGAATTATTTTTTGCTAATGGAGATAAATTGCGTGTGTTTTGGGAAAGAGGGGGGGTGGGGATTGCAAAAACTCCATTAACCTAACCACTAACCCAAAGTCCGAGTGGCAACAGCCCCCTAACAACAAATTCCTTAACCCTATCACTAACCTTAAGTCCAGGTGGCACCTAACCCAAAAAGAAAAACATGTTACATATAAGATTTAACTAGAACGGTTACATGTCATTCAAACGCTATCTGGTCAGAAAGTGAGTGATCATTTTACGTTCAAACCTGATCTCTCAATTTAAATTCTAAAATATATTTTTTTTTACCCAAGTTTTTCAGGGTGTTCTTACATAATGACATAAAAAAAAGGTTAGAATCTTATTCTTTGGAAGGATGGGGTGGTTTAGCTGAGTGGCCTCATCAACAATAATACCTAAAATTTAATAATCTTGAAATTTGCATTCGCATTAGATTTTAGATTTTATTTTACGTGAATTTGATTTTTGTGAAAATGGTTATAAATCTCTAAAAATTTAAAATTTAAATGTAGAACGTGGTTATTTTCACATAATGTGTTTATTTTTTTATTTTTTTAAATTCTCCAACTTTTTTTTTGTTACTAAAAGAATCAATCAAAACAAATAATATGCAGTTGTTTTGACAAGATTCAAAGTTGCTTTATCTGAAAATAACATTCAACATTAAATGAATGTTTTATTCATATCAGAAATGGTTGAGAGTGCATGAAAAAGCAATGAAATATGCTAATTTATTTCTCACCGTATTCGTTATGTTGCTTGAAGCAGCAGCGGTAGTGATTGTTGTTTTAGATATCGACTTTTGTTTGGACAAAAGCTCAAATGAGCAGTTTCTTTCAACCAATCAGCACATCACTCAATAAGTCCTGAGCCTAACTAACAAAACAACAATCTTTAGGCAAAATCCGACTTTATTTATCAACTTAGTCTCCTTATAAGGTGATAGACTGATTCCAACGCTTCTGTAATAATTTGATGCCTTTTTGTAGAACGATTTGTCTTTAACCTCAAAATATTCCTCAGTTTCTCATATCAATTCTTCATTTCCCCTGGAGCCTTCTTTTGGAGTCTATAAATAGCCAGTAATCACTGCGGGCCAGATCTGGAAAATAGGGTGCATGTGGAAGCAATTGTGAAATGCAATTCATGTAGTTTTGCCATTGTTGTGAGCGACTTGTGACACGATGCATTGTCTTGATGAAAGACCACTTTTTTCTTCTTCATTTATGGCCATTTTTTTGGTGATTTTTTCCTTCAAACGTACCAATAATGCTATTTAATTCACTATTGATGTTTTTTTCCTTTTTCAAGCTACTCAATGAACAACATACCTTTCACATTTCAAAATACAGAGACCAAAACCTTGCCTGCTGATGTTTGCGTGTTTGGTCGGCTTTCACCTGCTGTCATGGATCCATGTTTAATCAAGTGTCACATATTGACAGAAAAACCTACTTTTTGTTGCATTGAAAAAGTTGCAAACAATGCTTTAAATCGTTGATACATTGTGGTTTTTGATCGACTATGAGCAAATGCAGCACCCACTTTAGACACAGCTTTTGTTATGGATAAATGTGCATGCAAAAGGGTGATATCTTCAACTCTTCTGCTATCACATGCAACTTCAATTTATGATCGGCCAAAACGAGTTTGTGAACTTTTTTATGTTTTCCGGGACGAGATATGTGTGCGCATGAGGTTATCAGCAGTAATAGTAGTTTTTGTTGTTTGTTGCCGTTGTTGTTTCTTCCGATAGCTGGTTTAATGTTGGTGATGCTGATGATTCCGTTTCTCGCCTGTAGCTATTGTTTTTGCTCAGCTGATAATTGTGCTTCGTGCTAACCTGGAAACATATAGCAGTATTATCTCAGTAGCTGGTTGATATTTGAGAAAGATTCATATGATGAACATAGGAAGGTATATTTCCTCAATGGAGGCTCTGGCTGAGATCAAGATGCATAGATCTGTTGGCAAGTAAAGGTATGATTTTCTGTGGCATGGTATCATGTGGGCTTACCAGTGATGATCTACTTGTGATTATCTGGCTTTTATAGATGTTCACATGAAACAATAGTTTTCCTTCTGCACCTTACACACCAATTGTCTAATAGTTGTGAAGGTTTTTAGGTTGTACACGTGCACTTCATTTTGTGTAATGTTGTCAGGCTGATAAGATCTCGAATTGCATTCCCAACAAATAAAAAAGTACAACGATTATCAGGGTTGTAGATAGAGTTGCAAATTCATTTAATATGTGAAGTTATAGTTGTCCGTGTGTAAAATCTTGGCTTAAGATACCATTGTGACAAGATCCTGACACAATCGTGGTGTTATTGTGATATGTCGTCCTTGAGGAGGAGGGGGTAGAAGTGTCACATTCGTTCTGACCAGTTCTTGGCTATTAGTTTTGTGAAATTATACCCACAAAACTCTGATATTTACAACATTGGTCCAAATGAGGGATAAGTGTCTGTTTGCATTACTTCTCTGTGGTGTTCGATAAAATGCTGTCTTGACTTCAGGGATGAAAAATCGTTGAGTCTGCAAGCTGTCTCTCTCCTACTATGTCAGGTTGCAGATTGAATAATTCTCTCACATAATGAAAAGAAAGAAAGAAAAGCAGAAGGCTGTCATTCAAAAGACCCCCTTCGTCTACTCGCACATGTTGCGAGTGAAAACTTTTACCTTTGAGAGCCCAACATCAGTTACAGGTGCTCATCCAGTGACCTCCTACACTTAATCACCGATCAGTTATTTCAACACGGGAACGGTGGGGGTGGGGGTGGGGTAACTGACAGTCAAAGTAGCTCTATAAATTTAACCTTTAATGGGTTCTGAGAATAAAACCCGGACACTATTTAATATTAAAAATGGGTTGTAATTTCAATTTATCAAGTCAGACACAAGGCTGCCCAATAAGATGCACATTTGAAGCTCATCGTGCCACAAAAGGTCACTTACATTGAGTGTTTTCTGCAGTTATATGCTGCGAAGAGGGATACATCAATAAAATCATTTGCTTGTGAGAGTCAATGTGACTCACTCACGAAAGGAACCTGCCAAACACAACATCAGAGCCTTTAAAGGCAGTCAGACACATCCGACAGCTTTGAAAGATGTGTCAGAAAAAGAGAGTCTCTTTCTGAATTTTCCATGCATGAACAGAATAAGATTTCAAGCGCTCGCACAGGAAAGTGCCTTCTTTAACATTCGCTGGGAATAAATCCATGGGAGATAACTAGTGATGAGACGATTCCAATATTTTTCCTGATTCCGATACAATTATCAATTCTGTTTTATATTCCCGATTCCGGTACAATTACCGATTCCGATTCTAAAATCGCCTAAAAAAAGTAGAATTTCATTCTTTTAGCAGGGAGGTATCTAACAAAACGTCCTCATATACTTTTAAATCTAAATTTAATTTTTTAATTTGACAAACTCCTTAATATTTTCCCTTTATGCATCGTATCCAAGATTTTGATAAACTCATTGTGAGATTTTCATCTATATTTTTCACTCGTACCAGTAAAAAAAAAAAATTATAAGTAAAAGAATCGTTTTCAAATTGGAAATAAGGCTCAAATTTTTCCGATTTTGATACCGAATCCAAAAAAGTTCTGATTTTTCCAATTTCGATGAATCGTCCCAACACTAGAAAAATCTGAAGAAGGTTGCATCGTCCGAAATTTTGTGAGAATGACATCTAGTCCGAATAATATAAATAATACAAATGTCAAACGGTGTAGACTACTGCATTCGAAAGTGATTTTGAAGTCTTTAAAATTAATTTCTAGCTACAAATAAAGTTTATCGGAAATATTTGAGTATTATGGCGTATTTATGCTTCGGGGACAAGAGGGAGAGAGTAGCAACAACATAGTTGAACTTCCTAATGATGCTGGCTTAAACAGAGCTGATAACTAAATACAAAGGTCTTACGTGCGACATGAAAAGAAACTGGAATCTACAGTAATTATAGAAGCCACGGGGCTCGTGAAAAAGAATTTTAAAAACTACCTCAGAGAATATACCTGGTGAACGAAGTGCAAGAGAGATCCAAACAATTGCACTTAAAAAGAGCGGTTAGAATCCCAAAAGATCTCTCGGTTAGAGTCTCTGGAATAGTGGGTGAAAATCTGGCATCCGGTTGGATGCCCCATCCCCATCAAAAACAAAGAAAAATAAAAAAAGGAAGAAAAACAGTATGTTTAGACGGCACCACGGTTGTATCAATGAACCAAACCATACTTTCTTCAAGAAGGAATCTGTATTGTACTTTGATGCTGGTGAATGGATCGGTTGATGGCTGCTGTGATGATGAATTCTGGCTGGAGTCTTCTTTGATCTTTTCAGTGAGCGCTGTTGCTTTTTATGTAGCTGCACACATCATGAGTTTGTTTTTTCTTCTTTACCATTGCAGTATTTATGTCTGTGTCTTTTTATTTTATTGTAAGACTGAGCGCTATCAATCGGCCCTTGTAATATTATTTTTCAACATTTATTTTAATAAGAAAAATTAATCATACAATAAAATCGTCATTCTTTATTTATTATTAATCCTAATTCATACTTATTAGAATTTAGTAGTCAGTGGTCAGCTGTCTGACCAGTTGAGTTAGAACTCAGAGGTTAAAGAGTTGGTATGTAGAATAGAAAGACAAAGTCTGCATTCTATTTAAAACAATTTTATTGAGTCATCTTCGTTAACATGTAAATAAAGGGAATGAAAGAAAAAGGTGTTAGTAAATGAATACGTCCATGAGTATGCACGAAGACAAAAAGTTAGAAAGTTCATGAGTAGAATAAATGTCCTGTCGTAAGGAACAGAGAAGACTTCATATATGAGAAAATTTTATGAGAAAGTCTATATGTACGCTGAAATCGTGCCGTGTGTAAGTAGCTATGTGTGTGTGTGTGTTATATTGTTAAGTCAACGTGTGTGCGGCCATAGCCATGTTGAACCCTTTGATATGGTCAATGCCAGAGCCCATGTGCTTGGCAGGAAGGTTGAAGACCAAAAGAGAAGTTTTGTGGTTGGTTCGAGCAATGTGGATGAGTTGTTGTCAGTCCTGTCTCGTGGGTAAGAAAGAGGAAGTAAACTGTAAGCTATTCCTTTTATAATCTCCAAACACATGCCCAGCTTGCATGATAGGTTGCCTCTGATTGGGCAAGCCAGAAATGGAAGTTAAATGCTTCCACCAATCAGTGCCAAGCTTAGAAATTAAGCATAGATTCAAAATCGTTATGGCGGCTCGTTGTAGTTTTTTGTAGTGCCGCTGCTACAGGTATATGAGCAGGTTGGTAATCAGACCCTCCTTTGTTGGGATGAGGTATGTTTCGGCTCGATCCTAGAAGGTGCACTCTCTCAGGCATTACCTCCTCTTTCGAGAGGAGATATGGCGGTTTATTGTAGAACGCCTGAGGTGGCCCTAACCAGGGATGCTAATGGATCCGTTTACAGCTACTTTTGTATCCGACCAGAGTGCCCTCTTGGGAAGCTGGTTTTCCCCACCTTCCAGCCTGGTGCCATATCTTGCTGCAGTGGGAAAACAGTAAATCTAACACTTAATCAAGCATTCTTCCTATTTACTTGCCTCCCCACAAGGGCAGAGTTTGACATAAGGTCGGTTTTTAATGTGGGAAAATCCAGCTCCCCCCGAAAAAGAACCACTGCATTGGAACAAAAATTTAAATTACCTCAGTCTAGAAGGATTTCTCCTTCACGGACCGAGGACATAAAAGATGAAGTGGAGTATTGTAGCAGTAGTAGTCCCTGCTACAATAACAACAACGCAGAGAAGTGGTTTATAAAATCAGTACCATTAATAGTTACTACAACAACGGCAGCAGCAGCCACAGAATAACAATGTTTAAAATGCTTGATACTGATTCGAGCAAATACTCCATTTCGATTGGTTCCCTATATTGGGATTTAACTAATCGGAAACAATCTCTCTGTTCTCAGTTGTTATATAAAGTAGCCAAAAAAATAGTGTTTTTAGCTAAGATCAAAGTGTAGTATCTGTTCCGATGGATACTGCACCCCATAGACTGGTATTGTCTTGGCCTTCGGGGCTTGATTTATGCTGGTCTATGGGTCTGTCCTGTGCAGTTCTAGGAGGTCCACCCTCCCAGGCTCCGCCTCCCCTCTTTGGGGAGGAGTAAGTTTATTGCTTACTGTCTGAGGCGCCCTTACAGGGGAATGCCGACGGGGCTGCTCAAGCAAGTTTTAATGGCCAGAGTGCTCACCTCTCGGGCACTGGCTTTTCAAACCCCATTTTCTGGACCCGACCTTGGGTCACATCTTACTTGTGGGAGTAAGATAAAACTGGCCTTGTGCCTAACTCCTGGAGAGGAGTAAATAAATACAAGTACGTTGTTCTTGGCCTTTTGGTTAAGATCAAAGTGTAGTATCTGTTCCGATGGATACTGCACCCAATAGACCGGTATTGTCATGGCCTTTGGGTCTTGATTTACGCCGGTCTATTGGTCTCTCCTGTGCAGTTCTAGGAGGTCCACCCTCCCAGGCTTCGCCTCCCCTCTTTGGGGAGGAGTAAGTTTATTGCTTACTGCCCAGGCAATTTTTAAATGGCCGGAGTGCTCACCTCTTGGGTGCTGGCTTTTCAAACCCCACTTTCCCGACCCGACCTTGAGTCACATCTTACTTGTGGGAGTAAGATAAAACTGGCCTTGTGCCTAACTCCTGGAGAGGAGTAAATAAATACTCATAAAAATTACATAAACCATGACTTTAATACAAAATAAGTTGTTTGGCAGTCACTGTAAATAATTAACTGTTTTAGACTAATAAATTACCCATTATTTTGTCTCCACATCGTAACATTATCTGCTAAAAAAAAAGGTGTGTGGTGGGGGTGGGGGGAGAAAGACAATTTGCCGAAGACAGAAACGTTGGTTTATTTTCGAAGGGAATTATTTAGTGATCACCGTTAAAAGTGATACTCTATTTCAGACCTCTAACATCGGAGAGTTCCGTTTATATTTTTCTCTCATGGCCTCCTCTCCGGAGTTTGTTTTTGTTTTTAGCGGCAAACGAAAATCGGGAAAAGATTATGTCGCTAATTTACTACAACAAAAGTAAGGGCCGTTCTTTTTTCTTTTTCCTTGTCTTACATTAAAATATATTTACGTGACACAGGCTTAGTAGGTTTTGGTTATAACACCGTCAGGATACGTCCGCGACAATCAGGTCAACATTTTTAAGTAGGTGATGACCTTGCATCTGTCGCGCTGAGGTATGGTTCTGTGCGGTTCTAGGAAGTCCAAGCCATCCTCTGGAGCATACCTCCTTTCTTTGAGAAAGGGTTAGTTTATTGCTAATCGCCAGAGGCGCCACTACCGGGGAATGCTCAGGCAGTTTTTGACAGCCAGAGTGCACACACCTATTGTGTTTGACTTTACATTCCTAATCTTCCGACCTTGTGTCACATCCTCCCGCAGTGGGTGGGAGGTAAATACCTACATTAAAATATTTCAGATATTACGGTACATCTGAACAACATAAGATCCTTCCTTTCACTGTTAACTGGCGCTTTGCCGGAATACGTTCCAATATTTAATGGGGGCGGAGGGTGGGGTCTTTTAGAATAGCTTGGTAAACTGGTGCCATCATATGCTAGTTTAACGAAAATGAAATTGGGGTGGGGCAATTACATGTAAATAGCCTGAAAAGTGAGCGGTAAAAAAAAAATAGTTTAGAATGAGGGATCAGTTTAGCATATAAATTTAACGTAAAATGATCACATTCCGACCAGATAGCGTTTTAAGGTCACGTAACCGATTTCTGCTTTTTAGTTAAATCTTTGCCATTTTTCTTAATTTCTTGGAAATCAGTTGTGAATGTGCGTTGGGGGATAGGTGTATATTGCCGACAGGACTTAGGGTTAGTGGTCATTTTATTTACTGCCCCCGACTTAGAATTAGTGGTAGTGTTGAGGGCATGTCATTTTGTTTTTTGGCACTGTTTCGGGAAATATGACCAAAAAGTTACAGACGTGACGTATGTAAAACGAATTCTACGAAAACGAACGGAACTCGACGAAAGAAGGTGCGCCGTTTCGAAGTCCCCCCCCCTCCCTCTTTATGTTAAGAATGACTTCTGAAACTTGTCTTATTTTTAGAACCAGACGACTTCGATGATATGCAATTGTAAACTAACAATATAAACGACGACCTTTTTACGCAATTAGAACGAAAGAAAGAGCAGCTTTATTCATCTTTTTTTTTTTTGAACCAGACGACTTTAATGAAATAAAGATGTAAACTTACCTTCTTTTTTTTTGAAGCAGACGACTTATAACAAAAGAAAGAGCATTTTTATTTTATTTTTTCCGAGTTTTTATTTTTTGAATACAAGAAATTTAGTTTGTTTTACTTTATCTTTTTTGGGGGTTAGGGAATTGGTTACTATTGGAATTAAGGTTAGTGCTGGAATTAGGGCTAGAGATTTTTTTTTATACAAGGTACTTTTTACTTTGTGTCTCTTTTTTCTTCTGTGAAAGTTGAAATTGGGAGAAGGCACATTAACGAAATATAAGAAGGCGGCAAAGAAGTAGATTTTAGAGATTATCCTAAGAACGAATCGCTGGTATGGTCATGTGGAGTATTAATCCTCCTAGATAAACCGCTGTAGAGCTGTCTTAAATTGCAGGAAGGTTGGCCAGCCAAGGAAATCTTGGGAACAAGTTATTAGACAAGACCATACAGAGTGGAATGTGGAGACAGTTGACTCGCTGAACTGTGAGGACTGGAGAGTGAGCTTACAAAATATCAAAAAACGTCTGAACCCTAGGCAAGGGAAGTGATGTTAAATGTATATATATATTTAATGCATTTTCCTCAAATGAAACTACACTCTTTCAAATCGAAAGACATTTCTTCAAATGGATTTACATGTCTGATGAGAGCAGATCACCGCTTGAAACGCGTTATATAAAATTATAAAGTGATAACAAAATAATAAATAAATGTTGAAAAAAATTGTGTTTCCATCTCGTTTTACATGGTCCAAATCTGAGTTTTTTTTTATTGATTTACTATTAAAAGAAAAATTTAACTTGATCTCTAATGTGCTATGAATCATATTAAGAAGATTCAATGTGTTAGCTGTTGAAATGAATCTTATATGAACAAAGATGCGCTTCCGTGCTATTTTTACACGTTTTTTTTTTTTTTTTAGATGTAATGGGATGTTGCTAAATGTTTAAGTTGGCTTGATTTAATAATTATTGTTTCCATTATGATTAATTTTAATTTACCACAAGATGACATTACATTTGTAAAGATTTTTCACTTGTGCAAGCCTGCATTTTTAGTTATACACTGTAAAAATTGTTTTTTTGACCAATTGCATGTAAGATGGCAAATTTTCTAATTTTCAACAAACTGAACGGTCATAATTTGGTGGCTAATTGAGCTACCAAAATAAATTTGGTATCATTTTTTATGTTTTGCCAACATTAAAGGTTTTTAGATATAATGAAAATCAAATTTTGGTTTGGGATACCTATTTGATGTTTCACGTTGTTTTTGCTAATTTTTTTTTTTACTTGTATTTATTTTATTTTATTTTATTTGTAATATTGCGATTGTTTCCAATTCAGACTCTCCGAAACAAGGTGTGGGATTTTGCGACTGTCATCACCGCTGAAGAAACAATATGCATTGGTAAGTCATTAGTGTTTCTTTTGCATGAATATCTACTAAATTTACCTGAGTCAGGCTCAAGGCCATCATAGAAGGGTGCTCATCTGTATCATATTGTACTCTGTAGTGGTATGTGAGATTCTTGTTACTGTCAATGAACTGGTGTGGTCTGCTTCTTCAAAGAGAATTTATGACATCATGATATGTATCATTCGGCGACTGACAGTTGGACCTTGTTTGAAATTCCTCGAGATGGCAACCCATGCACAGGTGTCAAATGTTTACACTAGCGAAATTAAGCGTCATTGAAAGGTTGGCTTTAATTTGTAAACTTTCAGAAAGGCTAATCTTAACCCCTACTTTCTTATACATTGTTTAGTTGCTCATCTATTGTAAGGGTGTTTTTTTTTGTATAAGAGATTTTTCTGGGGGGAAAACAATTAGTATGAGCTGGGACAAAGAGGCTGAAAGTTGTCATCATTTGAGGCTCTTGGCCTAATTTCATCTCTTAGGAAATGGACTCACAGTGTTAGTTAAGTATAATAAAGTATTTTTTTTTAAATATGAAAACGAAAGACATTTATGCAATCATTTATTCCAGCCAGCTTTCTCAAAACCGGTCGGATATAACACAATGAAGGGGCCAATCCTCGGATTGAGACAACACTTTTTTGACCAAAGCAGAGAGGAATTGGCAGCAGGTCACTTATCCAAGTTCCTGACGAGCTGTGTCAATATGAAAGTTTTGCGGATCATTAGACATAGCATGGGCGTAAAATTATTAATAGAGCAACTAGTCGGAATGCATACAATTCTCGTGACATCAGATTACATTTAATGTTAAGCAACCTAAGGTTACTGGAAAAATGGTTGGATCTTTCTATGGCTCCAGAAAATATCTCACTCCTGACGCAATCTTCTACTTGTATAAGAGTCAAATATATTCTAAGATGGAGTACTGTTGCCACATCTGGAGAGGTGCCGCTCAGAGCACTCTTTCCTACCTCACCAGAGTACAAAACTGACTTCGAAACCTAGTGGGGGATGTCCTCTTCTCTTTCCTACTGCCTCTTTCTCACAGAAGAAACGTTGCTAGTCTTTCTCTACTCTATCGGTATTTTCATGGTAGGTGCTCAACTGAGCTCCAATCTATGGTTCCACCCTGTAAAACATTTACAATAAGAACTCGCCTAGCTACAACAACTGTAGATAATTTTCCTTTCTCCCTCTGTACCTAAAAGTAAACGTAACTTGCATGTGCAAAGCTTCTTCTTAAGAACTATCCATCTCTAGAACATAATACCACAGGGCTGCTTCCCAGCTGACTATAGCATGGTTATGTTCAAGTCCAATGTTAACAAATTTATGTTGAGCCGTCCTCTGAAATAATCTGTCCAGTCTCAACTATTGTTACCAATCCTGTCGTTGTTGTTTCAGTCTTCCTGACAAATTTATTAACTTGATCCTCGAGTGGCCTATGGGCCTTGATAAGTGGTGACTTGTTAGTACATAAAAGAAAACATAATATAACACTGAGTGTTGTCTTGTGTCTAACTTTGCCCTCGTGGGGAGGTAAGTGAATAGGGACAGACCAATTGCCTCTTATAAAGAAGTAAAAACGCATTTAACAAATTTTTAAATTTTTTATTAATGAATCACCACTTACCAAGGTTAAAAGCCACTCGGGTATAAAGAAACAAACACCATGAAAGGATTGAAATATTTAAATGTGAGAATTATACAATGGATGTGTAATGTGAGTCTTAAAGACAGGCTTAGATCTGATGACCTCAGAGGAAGATTAAATCTAGACAGTATAGAGATGTGTGCAGAACAGGAGACTTTGATGGTATGGCTACATTGAAAGAATCGATGAGAGTTCTTGGGTCAGTAAATGTAAAACAGTTAAGGTAGCAGGTTCAGTTCACAAGAGGAAGGCCAAGGAAAACACGGGAGGAAGTGATAAGAATAGATTTTAGAAGAAGAGGGATAAATAAAGACCTGGATTGAGATAGGTTAGTATGGAAGTTAATTTCTTAAAGCCGTTCAACACATGTCAGCATGTACAATGGACATTAAACCGATGATGATGATGATTAAGACAGTTTGACAAGTATTTGTTGATATTGGACTTGAAGACGACCATGCTGTAGTCTGGAGGAAAGTAATCCCATAGTAATGTGTGAAAAATGTAATTACAAAATTAAATCGACCACAGTGCATTTTCGTTTCTTCATAAAGAAGTCAACCATTTCAATCTTAATTATTGGCAATTAAACAATAAATTTCCACATTATTTTGTTTTTCTTATCATGCAGGTTTAAAAGAAACATCTTTACCTAAACAAAGTTTACTGGCTCAGATATCTCCTGACTTTTGGTTCACATCAGGTGGGTATGTGAAATCTAATTTCAGCCAATCAAAGATTGTCTTTTCTTGCACAAAAAGGATAAGATCTCAGACGGATGTTAAACTTCCACTTCTAACCAGTTCATCAACGGATATGGATGCACTATTTGAACGAATCTATACTGATTTATTACCTGGAAAAAAAACCCTAATATATTAAGTTCAGGATCAATTGGACACTTTTGGGGAAAGAAAAATCGTTAATTTTGGCTAATAATTGATATATTCTCAAAATTCAAATTGCATCTCTTAGGGGGTCTTTAGCTAGATACATCTCACTTGAAGAAGCCGCTCTAAGCCTCCACTATGGTCTCCAGGCGGGATCTAAACCTCCACGATGGCCCCCCTCTGAGAGATGCTTGATTCTGGCAATCAGCTCCTTTGATGTTGCAGGCGGTATGGTTGGTGTCTTTCTCAACTGCACCCCACGCATAATAATCCATAATAATAGGTTTGTAATCGGTCGAATGGAAGGGGGCAGATGTTGGTCTTAAGTCATGGAATTTTTCAGGCAGCCACTTCTGGGTTTTACATGAAGATATACTAAGAATTTTAAAGCCAGAAAAGACTTTCTATTCAACAGGTTAAATGCTTTCAAACTTCGAAAGTTCACAAAGTAATTCATTCTTTTTTTTTTCAACTATTAACAAAAGATTAAAATGTCTGACTTGTTTATGAAGAAACGGAAATGCATTGTGGTGGATTTAATTTAATTATTTTTTTTAAATAGGATTTTTAAAAAGTTTATTTTAGTACTTTATGCTATTACATTTTTTTAATAAATTATTGAATAGTAGATAAAAAAAAAATTGTAAGTTACATGCAGGCGAGAAACACATGCACAAATCAGGGATTTGAGTTTTCCGCTTTTTAGTGGAATTCCGCTTCTTTTAAATCCAGAAAAGAGCAGATTTCTGCTTTAGCCTCTCATACATGTGAGTTCTCAGCTTTTTGATTGCAATCTGCTTCTTTTTTTTTTAATAAGAAAAAGCTAATTTTTCCTCTTATGACAATTGTCTCAGAAAACTGAAAGTGTTCATTTTGTGACTTCAAGCAATTCGTGATAGGGGATTTAGATTACTTTTGTTTCATCAAAGAATGACCTCCTGTTTCTTTCCCCCACATATTCACTTAAGTTTGACTGTCTTAGTTGAAACAGATTAGAGTTGTTTCAGAAAAAAATTGTTTTTTTATGTTGCCCTCTCTCCACACACATACAAACAGGGTGTCGTGGCACACCAGATTGGGAAATATATCTCAATTTCAGCTTTTTTTGCCATTACCTACTCACATCCATGATTTGTAAAATGTCTGACTTTTCTATTGAAGAAACGAAAATGCATTGTGGCGAATTTAATTTTGTAAGTATTTTTTTTAAATAGAATTTTTAAAAGTTTGTTTTAGTTCTTTATGCTATTGTATTTTTTATTTAGTAAAAAAAAAAATGTAAGTTACATACACGCGAGAAACATGCACAAATACATAGATACATGAGTAGCATAATTTTATTAATATACACATAAGAAGTTGGTGTAGTTTGCTTGAAACATTGTGTGTAGTATAGATATATGTAGATAATTCATTGGAGGCAGTTATAATGCAGGTATCGAATGGATATAAGTGGGATTGAAAGCAAAACGAATAAGTAAAATTAGTTCTATTTTTTTCCTTTTTTAAAATTTTTTATTATAATTATTATGATTTTTTTTATTACAAATTTTATTTGGCGTCATTGTCACTTGATGGTGGGTCTATATAACATAATATTTCAGGGAAAAATCCCTCTCTTCAGATGACGACGAATGCTCTATTCTGTTAATATAGAGATATTTCTTTTCATTTGCAGGATCATAACCTTAATTATGAGATGCTCCTGGATTCATCGTCTTACAAAGAGAAGTATCGAGCCGCCATGATCAAATGGGGTGAAGACAAATGTGAAGAAGACCCGTATTATTTTTGCCGTCTCGGCACATCTTCTAGTGTAACCAGTGAGGCTGAAAAGTCGATTTGGATCATCAGCGATGCCAGAAGACCCACACACGTGGACTATTTCCACAAGACTTACCCAAACAAATTGCAGACGGTGCGAATTGTTGCTGACAAGGATGTCCGACAACAACGTGGCTTTCAATTTGTTGCGGGTCTGTATAATATGAAATCTCTACATTTTAGATCCAGTTAACTTTTTGCGTACGTTTAAGCATCCAATTGAAGTATATGTCTACAACTGTAACAATACTCAGAAAAAAAAGAATAAAAAAAACGTAACTATTAGTAAACCTTAAATTAAAATTTAAAAAGCAATTAAGGAATAAGTCTTATGAAAAGACTATAAGAGTTATCCCCCTTAACTGATTTTTCTTTAAAGGTGACTTTAGGAATTTCTACATATTAGAAAGCCGCCAGATCGGATTAAGCATATTTTTAAAAATAAATTGTACTAAAGTATATAAGTCTATTGCAAATAACACAGTACAACAATAACAAATGAAAATTGACTTATTAGAATCTAAGTTTGATTAGCTTTCACTTTTAATGTCAGCTTAAATCCTATTTAGGTCTAACTTTTAAAATCAGATTAACATTATTTTATAAATATAGATAGATATAGAATATTATTGTGTAGCAATATTTGGATGTGAGTGTGTTAAAATAATGTTAGAAACGGAATTTTCCACATGAAGGTTAGATTAAGTAGAAAATTCCACTAGAAATCTAAGTAGGAATTGTTTAGATGACATTTTTTAATGAATGTTAAATTCACAAGCAGATCCAAGTTGCATGTATATCCCGTTCAGGGGAGATGATTTTGACAACGTTATTTTTTAAGAGAGATGTTGTCTGTAGCGTTGTTGCTTGTCTGTTGTGTTTCCATTGTGTCCGGCTCGCGGCTGTAACGGTTTCACATACATAACGATTCAAATAGGAACAAATAAAATAAATAAGAGAGACAAGAGTTGATGTATGCGCTTCGATCGCTTCCTTCGTAAGAGGTCGAATCCACGTAAGCATTTATTTATATAGCATGAGAAATATACAAGGGAGATAATTACAGAATGACTAATGTAAGGGAGGTAATAAGGATACAACTTGTATCTCGGATGTAAACATTGTTGCTGTTTCCAAATGCACGAAGGCACGACACTACATTGTCGTCCCTTCACATCATCATATTTGGTTTAACGTACATTGTACATATTGGCATGCGCTGAACAGCTTTAAGAAATTAACTTCCAAAGTGACTTATCTCTGGGCAGGTCTTTATTTATCCCTCTTTCTCTCAGGTCCATTTTTATCACTTCCTTTCGTGCTTTCCTTGTGAACTGAACCTGCTACCTGAACTTTTCTACATCTACTAACCCAAGAACTCTCATCCATTTATTCAACATTGCCATACCGTCAAAGTCACCTGTTCTGCACACATCTCTCTATACTGTTCTGATTTAATCTTCCTCGTAGGTTCATCAGAACTAAGCCTGTCTCAAATTACACATCCATCGTATCATTCTCATATCATTTCTCTCTATTCAATGCAGTGTTCAACCTTCATTGACCAGGTTTTACTTCCATTCATCATTACACTGCGTACACATGCCTGATAGACTCTTCTCTTGATCGGCAGTGCGAACGCTCTGCTGATTAGTAATGGTAGAAGTTCACTAAACTTACTCCATCAAATCCCAATTCTTGTAATTTCACTAGCACCTGCTCCACCTTGTGCTCCAATGTTATCACTAAGGTAACAAAACTTCTCGCAGCCTCAATAGCTTCACCATCCAGATATACTTTCACCACATCTGAATTCTCATCTCCATTGTCTTACACTTCTTGCACACAAATTGGTTATCCCCTCTCAACCTACAAGTGATTCCACTGCACTTGTGTACCCAATATAACCCCTGGTATTCCCAAATGGTCACCCATCTGGCACTAACCAGGCTCAATGTCACTTAACTTTGGTGATCTAAAAGACATCTTAATCCAATCAGCCCTGCTTTCAATTTGTTGCATATCTGTATGATATGAAATCTATTCACATTTAAAATCCAGTTTTTGATTCCGTTCACAATCTACAGTTGAAGTACAGAGGTGACCCAAATTAAATGCTACCCACCTATAAAATCGTTAATAAAATTCACAATTCTTTTTGCAATCCAACCGTATTTGGTAGAAATAAACATCAGTCTATGCCTGACTTGTCCACCAAGTTTAACTCAAATGTCCAACAGTCTTCGTTTTATTGTCGTTCAGTGATATCCTTTAAATCTGCATCTCTGCATTACCGGCGCACCTGGATACGTTGTGTAAAATTATCAATAACTGATCAGGTCAAGAATAGTCTATGGATTGTTTTGATAAACATTAACTCTACTGATAAACAGTTGGGGGTATGGGATCACACCTCCTACTGATGAGACGATCACCAAAGTTTCCCCACATATTGAACGGTGATAAAACAAAGAGTGTTAGGTCATCAATATTCAAAGAAAAATATTGGCTAGTTTTTCTAAGAAACTAGCAAATCAAATGAAGTTTTGACTGAGGGACTATCGCTAAAGTTGAAATGGGAGGAAAAATAAATATGGTTCATCATCATAATATTCAGTTTAACACCCATTTTACTCAGCTTTTAGAAATTGATTTCGAAACTAGCCTCTCTCTGTCCAGGTCTTTATTTATCCCTCTTTCTCTCAAGTCCATCCTTATCCCATGTTTTCCTTAGCCTTTCTCTGCCAACTGACCAAACTATCTTAACTGTTCTACATCATCTATTGACCAAAGCACTTATTCATTCTTTCAATGTGACCAAACCAACAAAGTCTCCTGTTCTGCTCATGTCTCCCTATACTGTTCAGATATAATTTTAATCTTTTGCTGAGGTCAATAAAGACTCAAATTACACATTGAACATATGTGAAGACGCCTTGTTTTCTTTTTACAAAATATTGTACCAAACAAAGGGAGGTAACTATTGACAAATACAGATTTTGATGTTTTTAAATTTATTTCTAATGAGACGTGATTTGTTTTTGTAGCCGACACCCCAACTTCTGTAGCCGGTTTATTTGTCGTCAACTGCTATGAATAAATGATGAATCTATAATAGTAAGAGTTGTTCACTCTATTCTTTTTCAATCTATTTTCTTCTCGACCTGTCCATTGTTTTGGACATGACCTTAAAGTGAATTTGATTGTGAAGCCTCAATTCTGGAACATTATGAAATGTGGAGTCACTCCCTTAGTTGCCATAACTCCCATGCACACTCTGATCCAGACGTGTCAGAATTCCATCTATGGGTAAAATATTTTGATATTTGGGCTGGTGAATCTCTGTCTCATTTGAGGGTTCTTGATAAGGTTCAGAAGCATATCTATAATTTCGTTGCACCTTCTCTCTCTCATGGATGTGATGTTGCTAGTCTCAGTCTTTTCTATAAATACTATTATAGCATGTGTTCTTCAGAATTGTCTGATCTATTCTCTGCTTTCTTTTTGTCCAGCTCATTTGACTCGTTGGTTTAGTGATCTTTACCAATTCACTATTTTTATATCTCATTATAATACAGCTTCCTATTCCAGTAGCTTCTTTCCAAGAACTGCAGGCTTGTAAGAACTCTCTTCCTGCTGACTGTTTTCCTCCTATCTATAGCTTTGATCTTTTCAATACTAAGATCCATAGTCATCTCCTGTCTTTGCAATAATCATCTTTTGTTCTTTTTAGCTTCTTACATCAAGTGGCTTCTTGCGTTGTCTGGAGCGATTGTCATTAAAAGAAAAAGGAAAAATAAAATCTGTCCTGGACACAACACTAAATTGCCTTGAACATAGACAATGGAAGTTGCCTCTACCTCACATCCAATCACCCCTTTTTTTCTGCCTATTCTTTTCCCCACCCTATCAGTTTCACAAGCTCTTTCTACCCCCACCCATCTTGAGTATGAGACAAAACCGCATCCGGTGGTGAGGCTCCAATTTGGGAGCTTTTGGGGAGTGTGGAGTCGTCCTTTAATTACAATGACTTAGAATCATGGTGCCTGTCAGATTTTATGAGTTAAATATAGAATCTATCGCTTACAAACTATTTGTTTACAAAATACACACCTCTGTGAAACATTCACAACAAAAATTCGTCTGACTACAACCATTATAAGTAAATTTTCCTTTCTTCCTTTGTATACCTAAAACTCAATGGAACTTCCATGAGCAAAGTTTCTTTTCAATCAATTACTCGTCTGTGGAACACAGTATCACCGGGCTGCTTCCCAGCTGACTACAACATGGTCGTTTTCAAATCCAATGTTAACAAATTATTTATAACTTCCAACCTCTGTATATCTCACTTATCTCTTTGAAATCCAACTTCAAAGTGAACGTCGCGCAAAACAACAAATCAACCCTCTTTTATCTCCAACCAGGAGCATCTCATTTACATATCAGGTGGTCACATTGCAGGCATATAAAGAGACAATGCAGCCAGTTTTGTTTCTTTCTTCTTCATTCATTTACTTCCACGACCGACCCATTGAACTATGCACAATGCTAGTATGGTAAGTACGGCGTTTCCCTACACTCCCCCCTGATCTCATGATCACACACAGGGCAGGGGGGTGGCCGTCGTTGTCGAGTACTTCTTCGAAGAATCGGGGGCAACACTTCCTCATTGCCATCTTCCTCATTACCACCGTTATTGCCACCAATCTGTTCCATTATCTCCTCTCGTGGTTCCCTATGCGGTGTTTCACAATCAGGGCATGGGGGCAGTATCCGTCTTTGTCGGGTACTCCTTCGAAGAATCGGGGGCAGCACTTCCTCATTACCACCGTTATTGCCACCAATCTGTTCCATTATCTCCTCTCGTGGTTCCCTATGCGGTGTTTCACAATCAGGGCATGGGGGCAGTATCCGTCTTTGTCGGGTACTCCTTCGAAGAACCGGAGGCATCACTTCCTCGGTCCCATCTTCCTCAGTATGTTCCATCATTCCCTCATCTGGTTCTGTAGGTAGTGTTTCTACGCTCACCGGTAGGGGTAGTAGGCAGTCAGGATCATCCCTGAACTGTATGTGATCTTCCTCGTTATCCTCAGAATCAGGAGAGGTATAACAGGGTCGGATATCTTTTACATGCCGTGGTACACCATCAATCAACATGGTCTGAGGACTTATGATTTTATCTATTTTTCCTCTGCAAAATTTTTCAGTGCACCTAGCATTTGGGGGTTTCACCCAAACACTGTCTCCCACTTGATATGGTGTATTGACAACGCCAACCTCTGATGGCGTGACATCAATACCTTTTATACGCTGTTCATAGCGGTAAATCCCATTAGCTGGGGCAGTTTCTGGTGTTGCATCGTCCTTTGGTGTCATATTATACCAGTACACCGCTTCTGGAATAGAACACTGTGTCCTGGCCGCAATTCTTTTAATGGTGCGGTGACACCGCTCCGCTATACCGTTACCTTCAGGAAAATATGCGCATCGGTAACGCATTTTAATCCCTCATTCCTGCGTGAATTTCTGAAATTCTTGACATCGAAATGTAGTGGCGTTATCAGTCAGAATTTCAAGCGGGGCACCACGTTCAAAAAAGACAGCTCTCAACTGTCGTATAATGCTAAATGCATCCTGTCGTGTCAACAGGCGCCATATTGTGAAACGTGTTGGTCCACAATCTGTCATGGTCAAAAAGTGCTTGCCCTCATAATGCGTTATGTCCATTCCTACTCGATACCAGTTGTCCTCCACCTCAAGCTTTCCTTTTTGCCATTGGGATGGTGCCGGATCAATTCGCTGACACTCTTCACACGAGCATATAGCTGCCTTGATTGATGCTCTTGTAGTTGAAGGACACACTCTTCGGACAAAATATGTTGTCCTCCGAATTCCGGGATGTCCACTCTGCTGATGTATCGTACGGATCTGGTCAGGTGTCAATTGATCTGTTACGGTCGCGCATGTCTGTTGTGGAGGATCAGATCCCTGCCTCATTACATCAATCCACCTCTTTGGTACTCTCGTCAGGCTATCAGTCAAATTCTGCATTGACAAAACTAAAGTGATGTCCACCTGCAAGCTGTATTCGTCAACTAGACGCTTTATTATTTCCAGTCTCCTACGTACTAACATCTCACTTGCCGCTCTAGTCTTAACCCGGGCCTTCCCAGTTAAGGTGTCGGTCAACCAGTGGTAAACACACAATGAGTCAGTGTGAAGATGCACAACCTTGGCCTGCCATTGCAATGCAAGATTAAGCCCTTTTAACGTGGCATCGAGTTCTGCCAAATTTATATGCTGGGCATCATTTTTAGGACGAAGCCAGCACGCATCTTCCACGACAGCTCCTAATTGTTCCAACACGACACCTGTAGCCAGTGAACTTGCGTCAACCCATGCATTCACTTCGTTTCCAGATACTTGCCACTCACCCTGGGCAGGATCGTTCCTATGTACTCTGGACAACGTTTCAGCCATCATTTGCCGGAGAGCATTATCATCCACCATGTCATCCCATCCTGTGGTTACTGCAGTTACTCGTCGTTTTAACACTCCTGTTGCCGATCGGAGCCATCCACAAACAGGTAGATGTCCTACTAATTTACCGCAAATAGAAAACACAATGCGTCTTGTCAATACACTGGGTAACTCTGGAATTGCGCTCCCTCGCTTCCATCGCAAAGTATTGCCCTTCTCATAGACCTCTAGCCCTAACACGGGCGCCCCATCCTTTAGGCGCTTAGGGTCTTTGCTTATTAACCCAAACGATTCCAGTTTTGTTCGAACCACATCTGCAGACATTATATCCTCATCAATGTAAATGTCATCAATATAAGCTGAAGCAGCTTTTGCTGTGGTCTCATCCTGCATCAAAACAGTTTTAATAATAGCTGTCATTATTAAGGGTGCTACATTCAGGCCAAAACCTAAACGTGTCAAACAATATCGTTTTCCCTTGATTATCACCGTCTGAAATGGCCATAATGACTCATGGACACGTATCTGCAGGTAGGCTCTCTTCAAATCCAACAGTGCTACATTACTCCCTTTCTGACGCCACTCTCGTAGTCTAGCAGCGCACACATCTGCATTTCCAGTGAAAGCATCAACGTGGTGATTCAATTCTCGGTAATCCATTACGGGTCGAATTTTGTCTTTAGTAGGTTGTTCAACAGCCATGAGCGGAATTAATCCTTTGGGTGGTCCCAGACGTTCCTGTGGGTACGGTATTAACCATCCGTTTTCAATCCATATCTGAAGTTCTTCTTCATATGCGGCCCTATTCTTTGTGGAAACTTCATACTCTGGAATGGTGTTGCACAGTCGATCTGGTGCCTGGCTCATAGTCCATTTCCACTTTGCAGTCCACGCCTTTTCGTTGTCGTCAAACGTAGCACAGAAGTCCTTTTCTTCAATAGACACGGCTGCACAGACTTCTTTCCCTTCTCCAAGCATTACACCTCCAGTCGCTGTGATTATGACGCCTCCCAGTGCTTGTATTGCATCAATTCCAAGCAACATGTCATAGCCAAGGGGTTTTTCTTGCATCACCAGAACATCAACTTTGGCTGTGTCACCCTTCTCAGTACAAATCGTGACTGTCCCTTTACCACAACATGCTCGGGATAAACCATTGATTGTCATAATACCGACTGGTTTCTCCCGCCACATCCGACAGTAATGTGCACTAACTATAGACCGGGAACACCCCGTGTCTATGAGTGCTGAACACTTCACATCGTCGATTTTAACGTCAATGACCGGTAATCCTGTGTTTATTGGTTGGCAAGGGGCAAGGGTGGCGATAGTACCTTGCCCCCAACCTCGTTTCCCGAACAGTTGCGAGATATGTGCCCAAACTTATTGCAGCGATAGCACTGTACCGTTCTCTGTGCTCGTGGATATACACACCTCCTATCACTTCGGCACTCCTTAGCAAAATGATTGATTTCCCCACATTTATAGCACACTGGGCCTACACGCTTATTACTATCTGGGAGAGAATCTACCTTGCCTCTATGTGGTTCGACTGCTGCATGTTGAATACTAGTTGCTGCTGCAATTGGCTCATGTTCCTTGCAGATGTTTCGAGCTCGGGCTAATAACTCGTCCGTTGTCAATTCATCAATTCGTGACGATGTCCGCAACAGTCTGCTGACCTCCTCAGGTAAGCCTACTAAAAATGCACATCTTAATATCTTATCGCTGACTCCACCAAATGGTACCGACAACTTTCGTAGGTCAGCTAGGTACACGTCAACCGTTTCCTTGGCCTGAAGTCGCCGGCTCGTAAACTGTTGCCATGCAACAAACGGATCTGTACCAAATGCTGTATACAGGCCATGTTTGATTGTATCTCAGTCTGGTTCATCCCCGAGTTGCTGGTAGACTGCATAGGCCCCTCCGATTAACCTCAGAGGAATGACTGTGGCTGGTTCTTTAATTCTGCACAGTGTACAGATCTTCTCAGCCTTTTCAACCCATTCAACAACAGATGGTCCAGCGGTAGATCCATCAAACTCAGGTATCAAGCGAAAATCGAATTTGTCCATTTTCTGCCTCTCGAGTCACCGCACACCAAGAGCCGAAATAGCTTATAACTTCCAACCTCTGTATATCTCACTTATCTCTTTGAAATCCAACTTCAAAGTGAACGTCGCGCAAAACAACAAATCAACCCTCTTTTATCTCCAACCAGGAGCATCTCATTTACATATCAGGTGGTCACATTGCAGGCATATAAAGAGACAATGCAGCCATTTTTGTTTCTTTCTTCTTCATTCATTTACTTCCACGACCGACCCATTGAACTATGCACAATGCTAGTATGGTAAGTACGGCGTTTCCCTACACTCCCCCCTGATCTCATGATCACACACAGGGCAGGGGGGTGGCCGTCGTTGTCGAGTACTTCTTCGAAGAATCGGGGGCAACACTTCCTCATTGCCATCTTCCTCATTACCACCGTTATTGCCACCAATCTGTTCCATTATTATTGTTGGGCCGTCCTCTTAAATAATCAAATTCTGCCCAGTTTCAACCATCGTAACCAATCCTTATGTTGTTGTCTTACTATTTACCTGACAAACTCATTAACCCTCATTCTTGAGTGGCCTTGGGCCTTGATCAGCGATGACTCGTTAATACATTAAAAAAACAAAAAAACAAATCCATCTACAAATCATTCTGAATTGATATGTGTACATTTAGAATGATCTTTTTTGAAAAGAAATTTATTCAAACATCAAAAAAATATATTGATTCAAACATTCTGTTTATAAACTTAAATATCCTTGCTGTTATAAATACATAGTTTTATTCTTCATAGAACGTTTCTCTCATAATTGTGCTGGATTCTGGCGTTCTCTTTATTTTTGATGTTTAAAGACAAACTTAGCCTTGGTAGGCAATTAGTCTCAATAAAAGTACTGGTCCGCATCACATCACTGGGTTGGTGTCAGGAAGGGCATTCGGTCTATAAAAATCTTGCCTCTCAACAAAGGATATGACTTCAAAAGAAAATCGGTCACATTTCAGGCTATGTTTAGTTTGGAAGTCAATTTCTAAAAGCTGTCCAACACATGCCAGCATGTAAAACGGACGTTAAACCGAATTACAAAAATAAACTGATATCTTTTTATAGATGTAATAAGCCTATCTTTGTTGGTCTGTATTCTGGCAAGTCGAACCAAGAGAAAGTGGATTTGACATCCAATCTGTCTGGTGTTGGTTGTAAGTAATTGAGGTGCCTAAAATAGAAATTAACCTTGTCTCAAAAATAAATATTAAAAATCATTTAAGTATTTTAGGTGACTAAAAAGAAATTAACCTGTAATATTTTAGTGTTAAAAATAAATATTAAAAATCATTTAAGTGTTTTAGGTGACTAAAAAAGAAATTAACCTGTAATATTTTAGTGTTAAAAATAAATATTTAAAATCATTTAAGTATTTTAGGTGACTGAAAAAGAAATTAACCTGTAATATTTTAGTGTTAAAAATAAATATTAAAAATCCTCATGCCTGAAAAGATTAAATGTTTGGAAGAATTTTATAGAGATTAAAACAACATTACGTTATCAACAATTAAGTGTTCATAGCAGAGGGCAGGTGAAGCGCTCTTTAGCCATGCTAGGTAATCTCCTAGAAATAGTGTCTCAATAAAAGCACTGGTCCTCATCACCTCACTGGGTTAGCATCAGAAAAGGCATCCGACCTATAAAAATCTTGCCACAACTAAGAAAAGGACTTTCAAAGAAAATTTGTTGCATTTCAGGTTATGTACTTTAAATAATGACCTGCCAGAGATAGGTTTGTTTGGAAGTCAATTTCTAAAAGCTGTCCAACACATGCCAGTATGTAAAACAGACGTTAAACCGAATATGATGATGATGGTGAAACCAATCGTATTTAAAATGATCCAATGATGATTGACATTTTGTGAAACTCAGCAACCAACTTAACTCGTTGACGAGAGAGGAGAGTTGTATTTGTTTTGATGATAAAAAGTGACATTTTATCTTCAACGACTTGATTGTGTGTATTTAGACAGCATTCTTTCATTTAAGCAAATTAATTTAAAATGCTTAATGTAATACAATTCATCCTGTGATGCTAATTCTGGCATTCCGGAATTTAAATTATTAACGTTTTTCTTAGAACTGCACGCGTTTGTTCTTTTGACGTCTAACTGACTTCACATGCGTGTTCTCGGCTGCTTTTTTCAATTGTTTTCTTTTCTATAGCTTTTTTGTTCATTTGTTTTTGTCACCTGAACTTGAAGATGATTCTATGAAAAATCGAAAACGAATGTGGAACATACATTAATTTTTTTGATTATAATACAAAAAAGACTATTAGAAAAATTGAAAGAATAAAAAAGGTATAATCAAGCAGCAAATTCTGTTATGTTTAAAAGTGTTTGCTTAAATATATAAAATATTAAATATATTAAAAAACATCAAGTTCATATGTTTTATCTTTAGTTGTATCTTATGGAGACAAAAAGACCTAAACTAAATCATATAAATATCATTTTTGATACAATTTATAAACTGGAACATACTTTGAAGTGTGAATCTGTAGAATCATGATGACCATCGCTGACCCCAACGCTTTCTGTTCGTCTTCATCTTTCGTTCTGGCCATGTCATCGTATCCACTAATGATCCGTGAGAGGACAAGCTGTGGTTTTCAAGTATAGAAAAGCAAAAGCAACAGACACTCACAAGAAAAAAAACTGTCGTAAACTCAAAACTGTTACAAACAACTCTGACTCCTAAATATATTTAGTTTCAACTGGAAATCCTAAGTTCAGCCTTTTGTCTTAGTCACTGACTCCTGAACAATAGAAACTACTTCTGCATTCAGCCTATCAGCCACTCCTAGCTGAGTATTCATCCTACTTCAGATATTTTTACTCATTTAATGAATCCAATTATTATAATCAGCCATAAAAAAAAGTATGAAAAAAAAAAAAATATTGTTTCTGAATTTTGTTGGGTATTTTTATTTCATGTGTTTGTAATAATTTAACAATTCCATTGTTAACTAGACCTGTAACGAAGTGATAAGATATTTTTTGTGTGCTGAAGAGGTGATTATTAAAAATTTCTGAAACATGTACACAAACATATTTGTTAATGTTGAATTTTTGGAGCATGATTACATAATATTGATTGTGTCATAAACTTTGTATCCTACTGAGTTATAATATATTTATATTAATATATATATATATATATATATAGGGTGACTATCAAAAAATATTTTATTGATGTTCTATGATATAGGGATGACACTTTGGTGATCGTCTCATCATTAGGTGTGATCCTGAATTGACTTCACACCTACCGGCCCTTAACCCCCAGATTTTTATCTGTGGGGTTATTTCAAAGATAATGTCTATCAAAATAATGTCCAGACTATTGCTGAACTGAAGAAGGTCATCACAGTCGAAAGCAGTCATATCCAGATGTGTTTGCAATGCAGAGGTGCACATTTGAAGCATATCAGTGAATGGCAATAAAACAAGGACTGTTGGACATTCATAATTGAAACTTGGTGGACAAGTCAGGCATAGAGTAAAGTTTATTTGTACCAAATATCGTTGGTTGAATTGCAGAAAGGATTATGAATTTATTAACCGTAGGTTACATTATTTTTATTTTATACCTTGTATATAAGTAGGTATCACAAACCAGCCTAGTTTCAAGTACAAAAATGGGTAAATATACTGAAATTCGTTTCAACTTCAACTTGCGATATCTTGTTTATATTTTGGGTTATTTTGATAACATTTGGATGTGAACAACATTTAACTTTTTCTTTTTATAAATTTACAATTCTTTCTCTTGTGTCATTAATGTTTTTTCTTTTCATAAATTTACAATTCTTTCTCTTGTGTCATTAATGTTTTTTCTTTTTATAAATTTACAATTTTTTCTCTTGTGTCATTAATAGTTTTTTTTTTTCAGGTTAATTCAAGTTAGGTTACTATTTGTTGGTGACGAGCGATTAATGTTTGACGTTGAAAAAATATTCTTGATTTACAGTTGATGTGTGCAATATTGTATATATCTATGTATATAAAAATAGTACCATCTTAAAGAAAAGGGGCTACTCGTCAATATGGTTAGCTTAATATAGGGTTTTAAGTTATCTTTCACAAAAAAATCCAAGTTGAAAACTTTAGTGAATGAAATACGAAATGAATCTTATATAAACAATCAAAATTGTGCTTCTGTGTCATTTTTACACTCTTTTTCAAGGGGTAATGTGATTTTTCCCAATGTTTTAGCTGGTTTGATCTAATAATTATTGCTTCCATTATGATTAATTTTTATTTAGCACAAGATGACATTACATTTGTAAGGATTTTTCACTTGTTGGAAGCCTACATTTTTAGTTTAGTTCTGAAAATTGGCTTACGAACCAATAGCAAACAAGACAGCAAATTTTCTAATTTCCAACAAATTTTGATGTCATATTTCATTAGCTAATTTAGTTACAAAAATAAATTTGGTACAATTGTTTATGCTTTGCAAAGATCAATATGGCCACATTAAAAGTTTTTAGATATAATGAAAATAAAATTTTGGTTTTGGATACCAAATATAAGCATTCTGTTTTTAAATTATCAAATGCAGAAACTTTTCTTTTTTTCTTGAGACAACTTTTGAGTGATATTCCTTCATCCTTGCAGGTATTGATGACGCCATGTCCGAGTGTGCATTAGATGATTATCAACAATGGGACTTTATCATCTCGAATAACGGCGATGACGTTAAACTGAATTCCCAGATTGAGGAGATGGTTAAATGCATTCCTTCATCGGGTAAACTATGACCAATAATATCCTTTTCATGTGTCATCTTAAAACTAATTTTTTAAAAAATGAAATCACTCAGAAAAGGTATATTTGCACGTATAACATCGTTTTCTAGACAAAAAAATGATATTTTTTCATTATTACTTATAATATTTACATTAGAATTTTTTAATATATTTTATTTTGCTTCATTTTCTTTTTCTGAAAATACTTATTCTGGCTAAGAAAACTATTAGAGTGGAGACATTTTCCCTTATCGAATATTTTTAAACATTAAAGGGAAGTAATCATGTAATTAGAAAAAAACGGTTAATACCAGAAGAGTTTTAAGTTATAAGGCCATTTTCTTAATATAGAAAAAGATATTTCAATCATAAAAACAGAAAATAAATGATTCCACTTACAATTTTAAATTCTAAAGTCAAGAGTTCGACTGACTTCTTTATATATTAGATAAGTAAATTTATTTTTTTATCTTCTGCTGCTTTCTATATCACATTGGTATAACTTCCAATAAGTTACGATTTTTTTTAAATATCTCATCTGAAAGTTCTCAACACTGTTCACAACACGATAATTTGAAATTCATTAAATATTATTTAAAAAAACTATTTATGCTTTTCACATGCCCTGGTAACTTATTACTCTCTCAATAAAGAAATCCTGATGATAATTGGGGCTTAGTGATCAAATTGCTTGTTCTCTTTGTAATATATAAAATTAAGAATTGCCTACAGTTGGTGCGTCTGTTTAAAATTTTACAAGATTCAACTAAATTACCATATATTTTATTTTGAAATTTAAGCAATTGACTAGAGGACTTCATAAAAGAATGAATTAAAATTTGTAAACAGCCGACAGAACACAAATAGGTCACATCAGATAGTTTTACTGTTTAGGAAAAATGTCGGTTTTAAATGGTGGAAAATCTATGTACCCATGAAAAAAATAGAAATTGCCACAGTGTAGAAGGATATCTCCTTCACTGATCGATTATGGAAAAGGGTACTTCTGTAGAGCTGGGATATTGTTTTCCATCTGTTATCTATTCTCTCCTTCACAAATCCTTCTAGACTGCGTCCAATTTTATTTATGTTGTTACTTTAAAAAATATAATAAATTTTGGTGGATTTTCGCCACATTAAAAACATGTGTTGTCTCTAACTCTGCCCTCGTAGGGAGTCAAGTAAATTGGATAGTTATAAATTGAGAAATTGTATAAAGAAAGATTAAAGAAACCTTATCGTATTTATGTGCCATGTGTAACAAAGATAAATTCTATTTTAGACACGTAGGATTGAAAGGATAGAAGTACAAAGGAAAAGTTAAGTAAGAAAAAAATGTATTTAATGTATCAAATGAAGGTGGGCAATAATTACTATTTTACTCATGTAAATTATATTTTACCAAAGTAAGATGGTATCGTATGTAGCGTGAAAATGAAATCAATTCTGATCTGAATTGTGCAAATGAAGGTGGTGAGCAATTACTATTTTAGCCACGTAAATTCCAATTTCGTATGGATCTAGAAAAGCAAAACAAATCTGATGTGTTGGTCACTAAATACTGTTTGAAGCAAGTATATGTGGAAAAAGATGAAACTATGATTATTTGGTATGGGCTACGTGTATAATATCTACTAAAAAAGTGTTCAATGAGAACTAGTATTTTTGCTAAATCGGTCTAATACGTACGGTAAGCCACAACTACGAATACACTGTATGTTAATGGAACCATGTCTAAGGAATATGCAATTATTAATCATTGTAAAACACGGAAAGTACTTACGGTTGAAAGAATTATGGTCTGTGTTATGTGGCGACGTGTTTGTGTATAATTATAGCAATTTTGAAACCGTAATGAAAACGAAGACGTAACGCATATAATATTTAATTCAAAAGAAATCTATTTTTAATGCTGGCAAATGAAACGTATTATTTGGTTTAAATAAAAAATATTCTTATTATGTTATGTTTATTTTTAATGTTATATAATCAAGAAGTGTACTTACTAAGGTTGGAAGTGGTTTTGTTATGCTGCGCATAATGTGTTTGTTTTAATATAATCCGTTATTCAGTAACGTAGTAATGTTATGTGTTCGGAATAGTGGAATGATATTCAAGTAATCTGTACTCGGCGGTATATCTGTTTAACAGTTCCGAAGGAAATAAGTCTGACTGTGTTATGAGTGCCGGCACAGTAGATAATTTGCAGTGAGTAAGATGTTGTAGGTGAGAGAGTTAATTATCTAGGAATAAATGTAATAATTAATATACATGGACGGGGGGGCTCAAGCCCCCCACTTTTTGACTTGGCCCCCCCCCACTTTACGGTCATCAATAATAAAGTTATATATGCATGTGTTTAACCGGGCCCCCCTACTTTTTAGGAGAGCCCCCCCCACCCCACTTTTATAACTGTCCCGCCGGTCCTGATATATGTTGATCAAATTATGCAAAATTTTCTGCAAACAAGCTTGAGTGAATAAGACTATTGCAGTGGGTATTTTACTAATGTATGATGCATGTGATTATTTTCTTACTCTCGCCAAAGGGGAAAATAAGAGTCCACTTTATATAGTAGATAATAATAATAATAATAAAATGATTGTGTGCAGGGTTCGGGTGGACTACAACTCATCAAAAGTTCATGTACATTTCCACAATTGCACATCATTATTTGTTCTTTACTATTAATTGATTAGTGTTAAGTACTAAAACGAACTTAAAAATTTGATTACAAAATTAAAGTCACCAAAATTTCCGTTTCTTCATGAACAAGTTAGACATTTTTTATTTTACTCATAGGCAATGCCAGGGAAGTATAGCAGTTATAAATAATAGTATCTTGATTTTCAAAAAATTGTATTTCCTCGGCAGCTTAAAGAAGAAAATACACCTTTCACCATCAAATGGAAAATAATTGAGAGAAAACCATCCTTCTCTCCAGCCATAAACAGATGTCCTCTATGTGACGCTGAAAAATACCACATTTCAAAGGCCATCATCGATCCGAATACAGCCTGTTTAAATATCCGCGATGAAATATTTAGGGGGTGTATCCACAAGAGACAAGCATTACTTATAAACTGGTCTGACCGATTCACATAATGTCTAACTACCCCCCCCCCCTCTACTAATATAAACACAATAAAAACGAACAAACACCTCATCAACCTATATCCACATAAATTTCAAGAGCGAAAACTTCGACCTTCACAAAAATACAAAAATATTTAATTTATTTATCAGTCACTAGATTACTCTACAAATCCATTTAAACAAACTATATCCACATAAATTTCAAGAGCGAAAACTTCGACTTTCACAAAAATACAAAAATGCAAAAATATTTAATTTATTTATCAGCCACTAGATTAATCTACAAATCCATTTTAACAAACTCAAACATTCCATATTTCCAACTAAGTTACCTCCCTTAGATCCGAATTTCTTCATTAAAATCACTCCAATCTGGGTAAAAGATTTTTAACATGTTAACGGTTTTTCCTTTTAGAACACATACCTTCAAAAATATAACGGCTAATGATACAAATTCATAATTTGGCTCACGGGAATTTCAGAGAAACCCTTTCATTATTTTTGTTTTTAATTTTATTTTTTTTATTATTATTATTTTTTTTATTTTTAATTTATTATGTTTTTATTCTTTCTTTCTCTCTCTTTTTTTATTCTCTATATTTTTTTATTCTTTTTTTATTCTTCTTTTTTTATTCTTTTTTATTCTCTCTCTTTTTTTATTCTTTTATTCTTTTATTCTTAGTATTGAAATGTTTTTATATATATTTTTTTATATATAGTTTCATATATTTTTTATTTTTTATTCCCTTTAATCTTGAATTCCCTCGTGTTTTAAATCTCAACGGTCTTATTACACTAAATTTAAATTTAAACAAACACACACAACACACTGAGCAAATAACGCGTCCCAACGAGAGTGTCATGTGACCTCACATTTCCAAAACAGATGACAACAGAAGCTGAAGAGAGCCGGATGCTTGAAACCGACGGTACGAATGTTGTACTAATTTTTCTGTACCAGAATAAATAAATATATATATATATATATATGAGAGAGGTAGGTAGATATTAATCCTGACAGTAACACTAAAATTAAAGACAAACAAAACATTTGAAACAAATTTATAAAAAATGTTTATTTTATTCATCTCATTCTTTGCTGAACTATTCCCACTGGCAACGTTTTTTTTTCTATACACGTTTGAATTAAGGTTGAACACACATCTGAGGAAGGGAAATTTTTTCACAAAATATTATGTTATACGGAACCTCCATTAGAACCGCACTGACAACAATTAAGATTGTGATATAAAAAAAAAATTATATTAATAAAAGGTGTAAACTTCAAAACTCATTTCACTCTTATGTCTTAATTTGATTCAGTTCGTGTTTATCCGTTACACCTCTGCATTATATTGGCTTCCATAAATTATCTTAACAATGCTTCAAGCAAACTACATTACACTATTATTTTTTTAATACTAATGAGTCATTGTTTATCAAGGCCTAAAGTCCACTCAAGTATGAGAGTTAATGAGTTTGTCAATTGCATGCTGAGACAACTCCTTAAGAAGATTAGAGATGATCGGTCAAATGGGCAGAAATTGATTATTTAAGAGGATGGCTTGACAAGAATCTGTTACCATTGGATACATTGAAAGTTGAATGATGATGATTACTATAAGAGGATTGAAAATATTCACGAAACAACAAACAGCTGACCTAGAAAACAATTCTTCCCCCTTTGTCAGAAACATCATTTATGAAATGTGAGGAGAAACAGGACAAAATGAAGTGAGAGTTACGAGACCGCCAATGTTCGCTTTCTAACTACCACGTCTAGAAAAGATTGTAATTAATAGGAAAAGGTGCATCTCGTCTTGAGTTTGAAGTTAAATGTAAAGATTGCTTTGATAATGTTGTACATCGTCCAGGGCGAAATTCAGTTCAATTGCTGCCAGAATGTTAGGTAAGCTAAAACGTCATGTAAGGTAAGAAACAATAGCGGCACTTAGTCATCTCGTTTTGTTGTTTTGGGTTACCACTTTTTAAGGCCAGAAACCACTAAAAAATAAGGGTTAATTAGATGAATAGATTGACAGTCTAATGATTATGAACACTATGAGAATATTGAGAATCGCCACATGCCACAAACTCAAAACATCAGCCAACTCAGAAAACAGCAATTCTTTCCCCTTTGTTAAATACATCACTTATGAAATGTGAGGACTAAAGAACAAAATAGGGGAGAAGCGAAAGTTACAAGGCCGTCGAAAGTAAACCCAAGATCCATTTTTTACCATCTATTAGTATGGATGACAGTTGGCTCGCATGGAGATTATCCGCCCTTTGATAGCTCTAATGTTTAGTGTTGCTTCATCGGACAAGCCCAAGCCTGCCTGATGGTGTGCCAGTTTAGTCGCTGACAACACCAACCATAGGTAGTAGTATTTTACATGGTGTTAGTAGCAGGTAAGAAAGCAGATCTCACCTGACAGATGGGCAGACCTGACCGTGATATTTGGTAAGAATCAAGGGAGGCGCGAGAGCGCTCTATCCCTTAATAGACTCCACAAATAGCCTATGCTGGAAATCTCATTTCTTTGATCAATCATAACTCAAAAACCAATAAACCAAATTAGTTAAAACTTTACACAAATTTGTTATTTGATAGGTTCTATAAGTGTGTAGAATTTCAGCATCATTAGTCAAGGCAACCCAGAGATCCAGAAAGTTTAATCATGAAATCATGTTATCTGTGTGTACGTACGTATGTGTCACCCTGTATCTCATCAACTATTTGATGGATTCAGCTGATTTTTGGCAGAGATAGAGGTTCTAGGGTCTAGTTGATGGCATTTTAATTTCAGTTTACCATATACCTTAGTTTTCCAGAAAATTAAAAAAAAACCCTTAAAAATGACCATTGTATTGAGGCATAGCCTTTACAAAATTAATGACATTCCATGATAAATGCCAGTATACTGAAATCATATGCCCTTAATAGGGTTAAGATGAAAATTCATATACACTAAATGTACAAAAGCAAGGAAATTCCCAAATTTTTACACTTTTATTGTCATTAAGGGTATGCGAGCACAACAGGGCTATGTATTTTACTGGTAGGAATTTTTCTTCAGCGCACCTCACACACTTCATCCACTCATGCATAGAGATTTATACTGTAGTGATGTGATAATGAAATGGTTTGGTTAATATGTAGTCATACCCTTAATGACAATAAAAGTGTAAAAATTTGGGAATTTCCTTGCTTTTGTACATTTAGTGTATATGAATTTTCATCTTAACCCTATTAAGGGCATATAATTTCAGTATACTGGCATTTATCATGGAATGATCCTATACCTTTGCGCAATGTTATAAAAGGTTCATATATACATATATATATATATATATATATATATATATATAAAGGGTACCCGAAGGAGCGTGAAAAGTCTAACTGAAATTTCTTTTAGCTCTGATTTAAAAAAAAAAAAGATTCAATCAAGATATGTAGCTTTAGTTCAAGGTCTATAACTTCACCTATGAGAAAAAAGAAAAAGTAAAACAACTAAATTTTTTTATATTTGATTTAGATTGACAGTTAAATGTTGATGAATATTATGAGAGGATTGAAATTGACTTGCTGCTACACTGTATATTCAATTTTTTTACAGATGGTCCGGTAGAGATATTTACATACTCCATTGTGTCGCATTGTATAGTAGCCGTCTCCCAGCAGAACCTTACAACTGGATGCAAATTACCATAAAGAATCACCATAGATAAAAATATTTTCCTTCAAAACTTTGTAGTTATTTGAGGAAATAATTTTGAAGCCGATGTTACCCAAAAACATTGGTAAAATTAAGACTGTGTTGTGGAGAAAATAAATATAGTAAATACCTTTCATAATAGAAATTTTAAATTGCAATATCAATTCTGTTCTCAATAAATCGAATAAAAGTTAATAAAGAAATGAAAAGCTGTAAAATATTTGATTTAAAATACAATAACGACTTAAAAATCTGGTTCATGTGTATTAGGGTAATTACCGTAATGAATGAATTCCCCTTAACCATTTGTTTTTTTAATTAATCATAATGGTTCTTTAACAAATTTCCTCAGTCAAGCAGGATTTCTCCTCTGAATGAGTACAAAACAGATACTAGTAGAATGCGTCACCACTCATACAGGCTAAAAACACTCAAGGATAAAAGTTAATGAGATGAATGGATTTTACGTTTCTTTAACATATTTTCCAGATTTTATTTTTAATTTAAATTTATTTTTTACTTTTATTCACTCAAAACAGAACATGTCATTGAAACATAAGGGGCTACTGTGATTAGGAGACAAATTTATAGAGGTCTTCCGAAATGGGGTGAGGTGGAAGGGTGCAGGAAGATGTTTGTTCACATTACATTTAAATTTCTGCATGTTGATACAGTTAGGAAAACAGCAAGCGAGGAGGGAATTCCAAAGGCAAGTGGTCCAAGGAAAGAAGCTATTAGAATAAAAAAAGTACAATGAAGGGGTGAGATTTTGCTGCTAGTCGGATTTGTTTGAGGTATTTATGTTAAGGGGGGTTACAAGTGCAGTAAATTTATCGCAGCACATTCCGTGGAAGTACTTGTAAAATAAGCACAGGGATGCAACATTGCGGCAATGGGACAGGGGCGGGATCTTAGTAGACAGTGCGGGATCTATTAGGTTAGAGGCTCTTTTTTGTATACTGTCCAGGAGAAAGAGAATAGTGGTTGGTGCACCAGCACAGATATGGCAACAATACTCCATACATTGGTGAGTGGTGGTTTTATAGAGATAGAGGATACTGACGGGTGTGAGAAGTTTTCTAGCCAGGTAATGGGAGCCTACCTTCTTGGCAAAATCTTTTATGTACTAATTCCAACTCATGTTTCCTCAAAATGTCAGTACAAAGGGGTTGAACGCTGAACACTTGGGAATGGTGCTATCATCCAATGGCAATCGGTGATTGGAAAAGTTTCTTATAATTGTTAAAAGAAAGGAGCTTCAGTAGCATTAAAAGTAACTATCTATTTTTTGCCCCATTCAACTACAAACTGGCGGTCAGTGTCTGAGGATTTAGCCATTGTCTTGGATATGTGTGTAATTTTGAAATATCTATTCAATTTGCGTAACTTCTGATCATATCATACAGTATATTTTCTTTTCAAATATTTTGATAAAAAATGGTTGGAAAAAGACACACTCAGATGTTTACTCAAAGTAATGATGTCAGAAAATATTCATGGCCAGAATGCTGTTATTTCCCACTTCAAGTGATTTCCTAATAGTGATGAAGGTCTAAAAGACTTCCCCTGAGACATTACAAGCTAATATAAATTCCCTAATCAGCTATTGAGTAAATTAGGGGTTTCTTCCAACCTCGGAACCATGGGTCTTCTCAAACCATATAATAATATCATCATTGATAAATGTAAAATATAACAAAAGCAAGAATGAAAGCAAATTTCCACCAAAGACATGATTAAACAGTGGGAAAACTTATTTGCGTTGATGTAAGAAATATCGAATACATTCTGTTGTATAAAGAAATGTTGTACCCAAATTGAAGCAAAATGCTAAAATATGTAAATAGACCGGAATATCGATTGACTTTTACAAAGGAGATAGAATACAAAGGTGAATATCTCACTCATAGGGGTTTGTTTCCTTAATATTGGTGATGTTTTTGCAGAGGAAGTTGCTGATGTTTTGAAAGAATTCAACATTGCGGCTACAATAAAGACTGTTCTACTAGACAACTCTAATACAAATACGGGTTGTAAGTCTAGACTTGTAACATTTCTGGGGAAAAAGATACAGAGAAGATTACACATCATTGGTTGCTTTTTACGTGAAAATGAACTTCTCTTTAGAGCTCTTTTTAGCTGGAACTACAAGAAGTCCTATAACGTTTGTCCTCACATTTTAAAGGCAAATTACCAACAGAAGCGTCCCAATTAGTACATGGATAATAATTGTAAAAGTGTTATGTCATAAAATGAGGCCTCCTTTGCCTCTAATGGATCTTACATGGAGCAATTTAGAAATATGTGTTAATCACTATGCAAAAATTATTTTTATAGTTTATTGTTGTACGAAAATAACATTTTCAAGACAGAAAATTGACACAGAATTTATTTTTAGTTTGCTTAGTTTTCATTTCCAAATCTGTCAAGTGTTTTTTTGAGAAATGTTCAAATTAAAATTGTGAATTATAAATTAACTGATTTGAGAAATGTTCAAATTAAAATTGTGAATTATAAATTAACTGATTTGAGAAATGTTCAAATTAAAATTGAATAAATTAACTGATTTGAGAAATGTTCAAATTAAAATTGAATAAATTAACTGATTTGAGAAATGTTCAAATTAAAATTGTGAATTATAAATTAACTGATTTGAGAAATGTTCAAATTAAAATTGAATAAATTAACTGATTTGAGAAATGTTCAAATTAAAATTGAATAAATTAACTGATTTGAGAAATGTTCAAATTAAAATTGTGAATTATAAATTAACTGATTTGAGAAATGTTCAAATTAAAATTGTGAATTATAAATTAACTGATTTGAGAAATGTTCGAATTAAAATTGTGAATTATAAATTAACTGATTTGAGAAATGTTCAAATTAAAATTGAATAAATTAACTGATTTGAGAAATGTTCAAATTAAAATTGAATAAATTAACTGATTTGAGTTTGCATTTCATTTGTCTCATTTATCACAAAAAACTAATTAGCTGTTATTTCAATTTTTTAAATACTATCACTGTTACAGCTTAATTGATACGATAAAAATCACCATGTTGAAGCTGATGGAGTCAATTTTTAATTCTAGTTATCTTTTATTTGCTTTATTTTTTTAAAACTTTAATGAAATTTAATGACCACTTTTTCTGGTTTAAATATTGAAATTGATAAGTTTTTTTTTAACCGATTTATAGGCCAAATGTTGCAAAAACAAGGATTTTCAATACAGATGATCTTTGATGTGATTTCCTCAAATAATGGTGCAAGTAAGAGATTGTGTTTTTGGTATCAGTGTTTATTATACCAATACACAACTTTCTATGCTAACGGTAAATTGATATATAAAATAAAGGGAAAAAAATCGACCTACTGTATGAAGAAATAATTATAAAGTGCTCAACTATGTTAGTAAGAGCATAATGTATTTATAATAACATACAATTATGTGCTGATTAACCATCCATACCGGCGGTTTCTGGGGCAATAGGTGTTTGGAGTAGTATCCAAATATGTATTACCCCAGAAACCGCCCTTACGGAGAGCTAATCTGCACATAATTGTATACAGGTAAACTTTGGTATCTCGAACACCGATGTCTCGAATACAACGCAAATCTCGAAGTCAGTTAGCGGTCCCGACCGTTTATTGGTGTCAATTTCAAACTTCGATTTCTCGAACCCTCGGATATCTCGAAGTTTATTTTCAGTCCCATCAAGTTCGAGATATAGAAGTTTACCTGTATTATAAATATACTAAATGAACACCTGTCCTGAGACGGGTAAAATTAATTCTCCGAAGAGAATAGTTTTGCACCATTTTTATTTCTCCTTACGAAGAGTAAAAATCAAAATATAATGATACTAAACCTTATGTCTAGAATCCATTACATGATTTTGATTCTAGAAAATATCTCAAATTTAAGGCCTTTAGGTCTTTAGAAGAAATTGAAACTCAGGGAATCTTGCTTAATTGGTATCTAAATAACTATGGACCAAATTTAATGCAAATCTGAATGATTTGATTTTTCAAATGAGAAGTTGTGCTCATATTATGCCCCCTAAAAGCCTTTAAAAAACTCCAAAGAAACTGAAATTTGGGGAGTATTTATTAAGTGATGTCTAATACATCTTGTTAAAACTTCACAAAAAAAACGGAGGTATCTGAATTTTCACGAAGGGCTTCCACCTTCTTTGCATAAAACTAAATTAAATATAGCACACATTACAACCCATCCTTCTGTTCCAAAGCCCATAATGATCGATTAATTAGTTTAGGAGTGAATCATGTGCATACAAATATATAAACATATATACGTACCTAACTTTATGTAAATAGAGATTACTAATGTATGTTTAGTATCTATCTGTCTGAATCCGGAACTATACTATTACTTCTGTTAATGTACTATTGTGCTATCTTTCAACACTCAATTCGAGAGGGAGTAGGTTGTGTGCTATCTTTTTTGTTGTTATGAGACCATCCTCCCAGGCATAACCTCCTCATTTGAGGGGTTGGGGGTGATAGCATACATCAACAAGAAATTGTCACAATCTGCTGTTCATTAGCAAACTCAACACTTACGTTATATAGACTAGCAAAAATATGTGACAGGAGGGAACATATTTTTGCTAATCTTTAAAAAAAATTTATTTTTTTAAATTCAGGATCACATCAAGTGTTCTTGCTAGTAGATAAAGATATGAATTTCAAAAGAAAAAGTTTTGCTTTAAACAAACTTGGAAATCGATGTAATAAAAATACGTAACCAGATATATATGTACACAGATAAAATTGTCATTTTTATTCGATTCATGAAAAAATACAAATTAATGCCTAAAATTTGCTTTTCAATCTTTTATTTTTTTGGCTGTGATTGTTCATTTTGCGGCAATTTCGATCGATAGCCAAAATCCATTTTGGCAATAACACTGCAAAAATTGCTACGTATTTACAGCAGCTGTAATAAAATAGCCATGCAAAAGTCGCATTTACAAGTACAAAGTTAAAAAAAAAAAGACACAAAAGAAGATACATAAATAAAAAGTGCATATGAAAAGGCAAGCTGGTTGATATGCAGGTTAAAAATGCTGGCTTAAAACTTTAATGGAAGCCATTCATCTCAATTACTGTCCATATAAAATAAACAAAAAAAATCAACACAATTATTCCAGGCTGTATTTAAAAGGCATAAAAATAGTTGAAACATATTTACAAGTCGTCTTTGTACAAAATTTGGCTGCATTTAAACACTAACTGAATATACACTACAAAGTATGAAAATCAAACTTTTATCGTTATGGATGACTCGAATAATCTATAATTTTTATCTTCATCCGGTTTTGGTATTTAGAGTGACGTGAGTGTACCAGACTTTGGGATGGGCAACACCAGGCTACGTCCCATGCTTGCTCTCCTTGCAGTCCGATCTAAAGATTTGACATGCAATCGTATCAAGCTTGCTCTACACTCAAGCCAATTCTTCCTCAGTCTACCACGCATCCTTGTGCTCGAGATATCCAGGCAAGTTATGGAGTTTGATGCAAGTGGCATAAAGTTCATGGCCGAACCACCTCAGATGCAGAGCACGTAAAGCATCCGTAATCCAGATATAAAAACAACGCAATTATTCAAGGCTGCATCTAAAAGGCATAAGAATAGTTAAAACGTATTTACAAGACGTCTTTGTACAAAATATGGTGGTATTTAAGCATGGACTGAATATACCCTAGAAAGCATACATTTATGAAAATCAAACTTTAATCATTATGGATGACTCAAATAAACTATAATTTTTATACTCTTAATAAAACATTCCTATTGCATCTCTTGGGTAGGCTAACTTGAAAAATATATGCAACATTTTAATTGAGGGAGAGAAAAAACAACTTTTCCACATCCCAAAATGATGTTCAAAATCAACAATTATGATTCTAATCTCTTGCTGATCTAAACTTCTTAGAATCATAAATATGCCCTTGTTTACCTGCCTCCCCAACTAGACACAAGGTCAATTTTTAATGTGGAGGAAATACAGCTTATCAGACAAAAATAAAAATTGCTTTAGTCTCGAAGGATTTTTATTTCACTGAGAACAGAACAGGTAATACACCTCGATTCTAGACCTAAATGTCATTTATGATTTTAAGTTTATCAGCAAGGGAATATAATCACATTGCATACGTGTTGTAACGTCATATACTTTTTTTAAAATAAAAGCTAAGTTTTTCAGAAGTCAATTTAAATTTGAAAGATTGGATAAGTCATAAAACTACAGTAAAATGTTAAGATAAGCCAACTTTCTTATTTTTTATTGTTATATATATATATATATATATAATATATATAAATTATTTAAAAGCTTATACATCACAATGTCTGTTGGAGGTACCTGGGTTTCATCGTTCTGGTCATGCTGGATTTAAAGTAAAATCCAGCTGGTCAAAGCATACCAATTCATCAGCCTCCTTCCATCGTCAAAGGTTTCAGACATTTTATTATTTTTTTAAACTAATTTGTGATACATGCTATTATATATATATACATATATATATATATTGGTACAGAAAAATGAGTCCAATATTCGTACCGTCGGTTTCAAGCACAGAAGGACTTAGCCATCCGGCTCTCTTCAGCTTCTGTTATTATACAGATGACAACAGAAGCTGAAGAGAGCCGGATGGCTAAGTCCTTCTGTGCTTGAAACCGACGGTACGAATGTTGTACTAATTTTTCTGTACCAAAATAAATATTACGCTCTTAATTTTTAAATTTAATTCTCAATTAATCGAGCACTCTGCTGGGATTTTTCCTGCTATATTACAAAGAAGTTATATATATATATATATATATATAAAATAATGTTGGCCGGAGTTTCAAAGATGAATTCAAATAGCCTTTAAGCTGACAAATCAAACTTTGTTACTGACTAGTGAATTTGCATTATTATTGGCAAAATAATAATGTACTTTGCTACAGTTTATTTAAAGAATTATTTATTCTGGCCCAGACGCTCTATATTATGAAAGATTTTCTAGCTAATCGATTCCATCAATCATTCTTGGTCCTCATAAAGCTCTTCATCTCTCAACTGACAATCATTTCATCTCATTAATCTTTGTCTTCTAGTGGTTTTTGGCCTAGACAAGAGGTCAATCATAAGCATTAAAAAAATCGAATGCAACGACTATTAACGTATGTATATGTAAATATATTTATGTATGTATATAGTTCCAAGGATTTTCATAGTTGAGGGTTGGCAATGGGGATAAGCTATCATTGTCTATAAAATGCCCCGCATCTCTGACAACTAAGTTCAGGTCCTCGCCTGCTCATGTGGCCAAACTTCTACTACTGATAGTAGACAGGGTGAAGGCGGGTTACTTGGTGCCTGAAAACCAGCGCTTTGGGTAGACAGGGTTCATTAGAGTGGGAAAACGACTCATCTAAGAGAAGGAAAACTCTGATCTGAAAACTTTCACTACTTTGCAGCCATACCGATTCATAGAGGCATAGGGTGTCAACCCCGAGGAAAAACCAGGAACCGGAGTCCCCAAAGTAGTGACCAGAAACGTTCTGGCAACTCCTGTGATGGCACTGGAATCATATGTATTGACGCTTGTCTTTCTAATGGCCCATTACAGCGATGTGAAGAAAGAGGGTCTGCTGTATGAGTAACATACTATACTTCCTCAGGCTTTTCACTCTGAGCACAACCCATAGTCTTCAGAGACTGAAGAATTCCAATAATATATGTATGGTAAACGTGAAATTTAGGTGAAAGATAATTTTTCTGGAAAGGCGATAGATTGTATATATTTTTGAAAGATTATGACATGCTGAATGTCTTAACATTAAAATCAATTTAGTGTTACGTATTAATAGGAAAAAAAAAACACTTTTTCAATTAGTACATCAGCTTATTTCCAATACGGTAGCAGGGTTGATACAAAAAGGGGAATGGAAACAAGGTGCCATGAAAAGAACAAAAAAGAGAGAAGTCTTTTAGTGTGTTATATAAAAATTATTTATTTAAAAAATGAAAATATTTATAAAAATATTTGTTTCACAACATGATTCTTGTTTTCGAACACTTGTGTTTTTCACTTTGTTTTAAATAAATTATTTTTATATAGTCACTAAAGGACTTTATTTCTTTTCATTGGACCTAATTCCAATTTATGTTTTTATTGACTATGGTCTATCAAATGAAATATGTCGCCATCTTTGAAATAAGCTGATAATACTAGCATATTTACTAATTTAAAAAGTGTTTATTTTCCCTTTTTTATACATAATAAATGGATTTAAACTCCAATGTCAATCGTTAAAAAAATATATACAATTTTTTACTTGCTGCAGGTTGCTTTTTCGAAAAAAAATTATCTGGCACCTAAACTTCACTATACGGAACGTTTATATTTTGTCTTTTAAGGGAACTGGGGTCTGATCAACTCTGCTGGGAAGCCATGAAATTAAATACTGTCTTGTTTTTAAATTCCCGAAACAGTTTTTCATGGTAAACAACTGATGATCCCTTAAATAATGTTAGAAGCAAACTAATATAATAACTGAAAAAGTTAAATTGACTTACATGAGTGATTTTCCACTGAACGACTTGGGACTTAAGGTTTTTTGTTTTTTTTAATATAGTTTTAATGGTTGAGAAACTTCCAAGACATATATATATATATATATATATATATATATATATATATATATTCTAAAGAAGCTTTGAGTCATTTTAAACAAAGAAAGAAAATGCAGTTTAAATTCGCAGGGATACTAACTATATATGTGTATAATATATATATATATATATAGATATATAAAAAATTACTATTTCATGTATACACACACAATATAAAGTAATATAATGTATTGCGTATATATATATTTTCAGTACTTACTTCATCAAGAGTGATCAATACTTGAGTAGAGCTTAGTAGTAGTATGAAAATATATTTATGGCAAGTAAGATGCATAGATGCGTTCATGTTTCATTCCCAAAAGAAAATCATCAGGCTAATTGCAATTAACCTGATGATTTCCTTCTTTCCAACTTCTAACAAACTTTTGCAAATCAGAGTGTAAAGTGAATGAAACTTCATCGTAAACCTACCCCTCCTTAAATTTTTATAATAAACAATATTTTCAGATGAGTGATCACCCTTTAGGTAACATAGAGAACATAGACGACCTGTGATCTTGAGGGTGAGAAGTCATCTATGTGGACTGAATGTATATATATTAGACAAATCGTCTAGAATCAGAGGTTCTAATGTGTGTTTATGTGTATATATATTAGACATGTGTCGTTGAAGACCACAGAGTTTTCTTTCTTTACAATCTTTCTGGTTAATTTCTCGACTCGGCGAGCGATTCGTCGGGTTTCCGGTGTCAATTGGTGGATCATGGCGCCTAATGTTGTATCTTGGGCCATTTCTTTAGCACTTTCGCCTTATCAGTCTTCAACAATTAATACACAATAATAATAATAGATAAAAAATAAAATAAATAAAAACAATTTAATAAGTAAATAAAATAAATATATATATATATATATACACACATATGCAAATAATTAGATATAACTAAAAATAAAACCATAAATACGGCTCTTTACAAACAATAACACACAACCTCCTGAAGACGGTCGCGAGACCGAAATGGCCCAAGATACCACATTAGGCGCCATGATCCACCAATTGATACCAGAAACCCGACGAATCGCTCGCCGAGTCGAGAAATTAACCAAAGATCGTAAAGAAAGAAAACTCTGGTCTTCAATGACACATGTCTAATAAACGATTTGCTGCTGAAATATATATATATATAACTTCTTTGTAGAATGGTAGGAAAAATCCCAGCAGAGTGCTCGATTAATTAAGAATTAAAGTTAAAAATTAAGAGCATAATATTTATTTATTCTGGTACAGAAAAATTAGTACAACATTCGTACCATCGGTTTCAAGCACGGAAGGTCTTACCCATCCGGCTCTCTTCAGCTTCTGTTGTCATCTGTTTTGGAAATGTGAGGTCACATGACACTCTTGTTGGGACGCGTTATTTGCTCAGTGTGTTGTGTGTGTTTGTTTAAATTTGAATTTGGTGTAATAAGACCGTTGAGATTTAAAACACGAGGAAATTCAAGATTAAAGGGAATAATATAAACACAATAAAAACGAACAAATACCTCATCAACCTATATCCACTTAAACTTCAAGAGCAAAAACTCCGACCTTCACAAAAATACAAAAATATTTAATTTATTTATCAGTCACTAGATTACTCTACAAATCCATTTAAACAAACTATATCCACATAAATTCCAAGAGCAAAAACTTCGACTTTCACCAAAATACAAAAATGCAAAAATATTTAATTTATTTATCAGCCACTAGATTAATCTACAAACCCATTTTAACAAACTCAAATATTTCATATTTCCAACTAAGTTACCTCCCTTAGATCCGAATTTCTTCATTAAAATCACTCCAATCTGGGAAAAAGATTTTTACACACTGACGGTTTTTTAGAACGCATACCTTCAAAAATATAACGGCTAATGATACAAATTCATAATTTGGCTCACGGGAATTTCAGAGAAACCCTTTCTTTATTTTTGTTTTTAATCTTTAATTTTTAATTTTATTTTTTATTATTATTATTATTTTTTTATTTTTTAATCTTTAAATTTATTTTTAATTTATTTTTATTTTTATTTATTATATTTTTATTTTTATTCTTTCTATTTTTATTCTTTCTTTCTCTTTTTTATTCTCTACATTTTTATTCTCTATATTTTTTTATTATTTTTTAATTCCTTTTTTTATTCTTTTTTATACCTTTTTATACTCTTTCTCTTTTTTTATTCTTTTATTCTTAGTATTGAAATGTTTTTTTATATATTTATATTTTTTTATATTTATTTATATATATATATTTTTTCATATATATTTTTTTATTTTTTACCCCCCTTTTTTTATTCCCTTTAATCTTGAATTCCCTCGTGTTTTAAATCTCAACGGTCTTATTACACCAAATTCAAATTTAAACAAACACACACAACACACTGAGCAAATAACGCGTCCCAACAAGAGTGTCATGTGACCTCACATTTCCAAAACAGATGACAACAGAAGCTGAAGAGAGCCGGATGGGTAAGACCTTCCGTGCTTGAAACCGACGGTACGAATGTTGTACTAATTTTTCTGTACCAGAATAAATAAATATATATATATATATATATATATATGTATATATATGCATATGCATATATTCATTTTTTTGTAGACAAACCTTCAATGTTTAAGCTCAATAGATATTAATTTATAATTCCAGAGCATTTATAAATAGACAATAGAAAAAACAGATTCCAAATGAAATAAATGATTTAAATAATAATAACAAAATCCCTGTGCTGAAAAATAAAGATATCGTTATTGGAATCTGCTTTTTCTATTGTGTATATATATTGGGTTGGCCAAAAAGTTTGTTCATTTTTGAATGTCATCTTTCCGGCCTACTAAATATCGTTTTATATTTCTATTCTTCAAACCCTGTATTTGGTGTAGTGAGTATGCTGACGTCAGTGTGTAATAAGTCTCCCAGCAGAGGAGTTCTTATATTTTTGTTTGTATTTCAGGCTTTCAAATGGAAGATCAAGCCGAGCACTACCGACATCTGATGCTTTTTTACTACAGAAAAGGGAAAAAAGCTACAGAAACCTGCATAAAGATATGCCAGATGTATGGAGAGAATGCTGTTACAGAACGGGTGTGCCAGAAATGGTTTGCTCGATTCCGAAAAGGAAATTTTTCAGTGAGAGATGCTCCTCGCTCTGGCCGGCCAAAGATGATCGACAGTGACCAAGTGAAAGCCGTTGTTGAACAAGATAGCCGTTTGACAACCAGACAAATCGCAGACATTCTCAAGATTTCCAAATCGAGCGTGGAAAATGAATTGCATAAACTCGGTTATGTTTCTAAACTTGATGTTTGGGTACCCCCTTCCTAAAAAACGTACAAATCTTTTGACCAACCCTATATATATATATATTACATACATACACACAATCACTGTCCACATAGTTGACTTGTTTCCCTTCGGATCACGGGTCGCCTATGTTCTCTGTTTTAATAGATGACGTCATCCTTTTTGTTACTTCATAATTTATGACATCATAAAGAATCTTTACTATGTCTTTCACCTGTTTTAGTGGATGATGTCATCCAGTGTGCACGGAGATAAACACACAAGGTAACCAGATCAACAGACATACATATATATATATATGGGAAAATGAAAAAAGAAAACCAAAAAATGGATGTTTTTTATGTGTACATCAACGTTTCGTCTTTATTTATAAGACTTCATCAGGATGATAATATAGAGAAAAAAATGTTAAGCAAGTACAGATACATGTAGGGTAGACATATTGGGAGGAAAAATAAAATAAAATAATGGCCACTACTGGGTGGACGTCCGTACTTGTTGGAGTAGTGGCCATTATTTTATTTTATTTTTCCTCCCAATATGTCTACCCTACATGTATCTGTACTTGCTTAACATTTTTTCTCTATATTATCATCCTGATGAAGTCTTATAAATAAAGACGAAACGTTGATGTACACATAAAAAACATCCATTTTTTGGTTTTCCTTTTTCATTTTCCCATCACGTCGGATTACCTTCATCCTTCTCTTCCCATATATATATATATATTATATACACACACACATACATACATGCACTCACACACACAAACATGCATGCAGAAATAAGTATATACAAATAATGAACTAATTTTGGTTGCAATACAAAAAAGATGCCAATATGGTGGGTTCTTTCTTCCCAAAAACATAAGCATTACAAAAGACATGAGACACAAAAGGCATGTAGAGTGAATATATGTATTCATTTGTGTGTTTTTTATAGTGACGCTCACAAACAATTGTGTATATACCTCCACATATTTACATACAGTTTTTATTTCCACCCATAACCAGCATTGAGGCAACACCTTTTGAAGTAGACAGCTGTTAAATACAACAAAACATTTGGCATGATTTTTTTACTCCTTTTTCTTTCATTATTTACTGGAGATTATTTTTTCTTGTTTTTGGTCTGTCATTCTTTAGGTTTGTTTTTGGTCTGTCATTTTTTCTTCTCTTGTTATAAAATCAAGGTAGCACGTTGATTGGAAATTGAATTAAAACAACTGATAAATGAATGAGAAAAGGTTCCTACAGCCTTTTCTTGTTTCTCTCTCCCCTCTTTCATATATATATATATATATATAAACATATATAAATACTTACTATTTCAGGTATATACACATAATATTATAAAGGTGATATAATACATCGTGTATATATTTTCAGTATTTACTTCAGTGCTCAATGAGTAGAGCTTAGTAGTAGTATGAAAATATATCTATAGCAAGTAAGCTACACAAGGTGTCCATGTTTCATTCCTGCAGGAAATCATCAGGCTAAAAGCTCTTTCTTTCTGAGCTTAATGATTTCCTGCAGGAATGAAACATGGACACTTCTGTGTAGCTTACTTGCCATAGATATATATATATATATATATAAATAAATATATATGAACAAATTAATACTAAAGAACAACCATATGTAATAAATCTTATAATATAGCACCTACTCATAATTAAAAACTAAACATACTAACTACATTTATCCTTTCACAAATATTAGACTTAAAAGTTGTGTCTTTGTCAAAGTACTTCTCGTAATCCAAAACCCGACGCCGTCAATTGTGAAATGGAAAATTAAAAAAGAAAGTCTTTAAACGGTCAGTATGTTTTGTCTTAATAAAAAAAAAAACAAGCTATCATGAAATTACACAACAGAGCTTAAAATTAAATATGAAAGAAAAATTAACTCTAAACATTATATATATATATATATATATGTAACATAGATCCATGTAACCACAATTACATGATCAAATCAGGTTATATAATAATGCAGGTAAGTTTACATCCACAGAGTAAAAATCCATACTCTGTTTGCATAAAAGTGTTCAATAATAAATAGAGTTCTTTATTAGATATAATTTTGTTTTGGCTACACATTTGTAGAATGTGTAGGTTCCACTAAATGCAACCATATACAAAAAAACGTTGGCATGAAGAAGTCTGGCAATCCGTGGCTCTGACCGAAACATGTCTGCAAATGTGTAGCAAAAAAAATGTTTGTATAAATAAACATTGTATACTCTGTTATATATATGTAAATGAAGAATTAGATGTTAGTAATGTACAAAAAATAGAAGTATTGAAGAAGGAATAATCATTTGTGTGATATAAAGAAATGAGAATATGAATGTAGAAACAACATTAAAAATAAGTAAATGGATTAAAATGGGCAGTTGAGTAGGAAAAGGGTAACCAAGGATGGCATGCAACCGTGAAAAATAAAAATCAGACCATGATGAGAAAAAGGTGTTTCTCGCCATCCTAGTTCCTATTTACTTGCCTCCCCACGAGGACAGAGTTAGACACAAGATCGTTTTTTTTTATTGTGGAGAAAATCCAGCTCCCCCAAAAAGGACACTGGATTGAGACAAAATAAAATTTAGAAACACCATTCGTTTCACCCTGGTAATATTGACATTGTTCACGATGTATTTGACATCGAGCTTTTCTCCCCAACAGTACTGCATAATACATTACGAAAATAGTAACCAGGGCAGAGAGAATGCAGAATCGTTAACACGGTGCCCAACTCCACTGAGAACGAATCTTTTCCATCAATTAGATCCAAAGTGATATCCATTATTAAATACTTATATAGTGTTTTTCTAGGTCAAGAATGGTCATTCGACAGAGGAAACTTTCTGAAGACAATCCGGCATTCAGTTAAGAACTCTTTCTCCCATTGTTCTACATCAGACCTTGACCATTGGTTGGCAAATCTAGAAATAAAGGTACAGAATCGAGATTTACTTGTGGAAGCCTGTTTCAAATCTGGTGGTCACTAAAACAACCGTCAAGAAGTGATGGTTGCCCCTATTAAAGGCTTTGGACTGATCGACATTGAACAATGCAGCTTGGGTATCATTGACTATCCCCTTTAAGATCATGTGAACCAGATTGCAAATTATCCTGGATAAAATCATCCCTCCACACCATAAATCTCATCAGGCTCAATAACAGTTGCAAATTGTACTACAGAACCTGGGGCCTTTTGACTAGGAGCTGTTCTGATAACAGATCCTTCTAGACTGGGTCAGTTTTTATGTTTGTCTCAATCCGGAATGCCTCTTTTTTGGGGAGCTGGATTTTCCCCACATTAAAAACCGACTGTCTGTCCTTGTAAAAGTAAAATAAATTCCTGAGTCAACTTGCCACAACTTTGTTGATCGGCGCGATTCTGTTGTTGGCATTCTTTCAGGAGGGACCATGGAGGTTGCCAACATCCCCAAGTGAAAGTGTTACTATGGAATTGAGTGGATTCAGTAGTTAGGTGGATAACAACACAGACTATCACCTCCCTCTGCCCTCTTGGGGAGGCAAGTAAATAGTGACTGGGGCAAAATCTCTAATTTTGCCCCCAGAGTCATCTCATTTCACCAACATGTCTGTGCCAATTCTTCAGCAACGTGATCAGACCCTTGGTAACTTGACATGGCATCGATCCCTGCACAAACCAATGGTTAAATAGATCCTTTCGAATAAAAACAAACAGGTGTGACATCTTCAAGAAGTTTGTATGCAGACCATCAAGGCTTCAACACAGCAAGGACTTCAAACTGTCAATTTTCTCCTCATAATCAACCACTCTACCATGAGGAGAGTCAGCTAAATGGAAGGACGAACAGTTGAGTGAAATGCTCCTGGAAGTGCTTTTGAAATCCACTGCAAATATTCTGAGACGACCACAGGGTTTGCCTTTCTGGAGACTCTTGACACTCTGAATGTGGCAATCCGGATACTTACGTAATTCTTCATGGTGCGCAGCGACATCAACTTTCATGGTTCGTTAGAACACTCTACTTTTCTAACCTACCTCTACAGACAGTGAGAGATTGATTCTTAAAATAGACTTCATCACTGGGTGAATGATAACTGTCCCGGAGCCACAATGGATGCCATAGGACAGCGACTTACCCGATCGCAGATGTTATCTTATGGTTTTCCTTATAAGACATATACAATCACACATACATACACCCAAACACTTACCCATCCCTCTCCACACACACACATACAAACATTTATTAAAAAACAATGAACATGGTTAAACTTTTCATATCTTCTATAATTGCCTATTAATTTGGGAACAAGGAAAACGATCAATCTGATACATGTTTCCCAAATACATAAACAAGAACATAAGTCAGTCATGAGACCGCATATCTCTGCATGACAACATAAGGATGGGCCAAAGTCTTATCTGAGTCTTACTTCTCCATATTCTATGAAGCATTTCCAAAGTCATGCCATAGAAACGTTGATAACTCAAAAAAAGACATTTATCTGATCAGGCTGAAATTGTGCATGGTGGTTACTGTTATTAAAGAGCATCGGATCCATACATTAAATTTGGATAAATCGAAAGTTGAAATTCTATCAAAATCGACCGAACTTGTCAAAGTCATAAAAAATGCGGAACTTCATTAGCTACAATATAGCCAAAAGTGTGACTTTTTCGCTGATTGTGATCTTGACCTTTGACCTATATCAAATTAAATCAGTTCTATGATTGATATTTTGACCAAGTTTGGTGACGATTGGTCAAGCGATGTGCATGTTAGGCTGTACACAAACAAACAGTGACAAATTCGACTGAAACCATACCCCCCTCCCTCGGAGGTAATTATGGTGAATGGTTACACAAATGCAATCATTTTTTTTTTTTATCATTGATCTGATCAGGTCAATCAGAATAAAGCTCTACTTATGTATTGACTACTATTGAAATAAATACTGGAGAATTCCTCAAAAATATTTTAATATATTATTTTGGATTTGGGGATATATATTAGCTATACACCCCAGTGTTGACCAGTATTCATTATTTTCAAAATGACTTTCCTTGGCCTTTTGGCTAAGATCAAAGTGTAGTATCTGTTCCGATGGATACTACACCCCATAGACTGGTATTGTCTTGGCCTTCGAGGCTTGATTTACGCCGGTCTATGGGTCTGTCCTGTGCAGTTCTAGGAGGTCCACCCTCCCAGGCTTCGCCTCCCCTCTTTGGGGAGGAGTAAGTTTATTGCTTACTGCCTGAGGCGCCCCCACCGGGGAATGCCGACGGGGCTGCTCAGGCAATTTTTGATGGTCAGAGTGCTCACCTCTAGGGCGCTGGCTTTTCAACCCCCACTTTCCGACCCGACCTTGGGTCACATCTTACTTGTGGGAGTAGGATAAAACTGGCCTTGTGCCTAACTCCTGGAGAGGAGTAAATAATACTAGGTCTCTGTTAAAAGAAAGATATGGTGAACAACTCTTACTCTTTTACTAAGAGTTATTCCCCTTTGCTGAGTTTTCTTTAAAGGTGATTCTTTAAGAATGTCTATATTAACCACATTGCGTAACCAGATTCATTTTTTTTTAAATGACACGTAGCAAAGTAGATTAGTCTCATGTTACAACCAAAACAAATTGGCCAGTCAGCTTAAATGTTATTTAGGTCCAACTTTAAAAATCCTGGCATCATAATTTTATCTATCATAACTATAGTGGCATAACAGCGCTTCCTATCAAAGTGTAGTACCTGCACTTGGTCTGTTCTGTCCTGAGTCATTGAAGGAGAGGTCCTTCTAGACTGGATTGAAATAAAAATTCCCTCAGAGTGCCCCTTGTTGGGGAGCTGAATTTTCCTTTTCTATCAGAAATATGCAGAAACCGAAGCCCAATGTGATGTAGTATATATATGAGAGAAAGAGAGATTAGTTGCAACTTGGACAGACACAGCAGCCTAATCGCCCCTTCACACTTTCATATAAATGTTCGGTGTTTGTGCTGATGAGCGGACGTACAAAAAAACATTTTTTATAAAAACAATATTATATATTTATTCAGCGTTATTTTCTTACTCACTGTACAAAAGAGTAGAAAAAATTATCCACTAGAACTTTAATTACAAGTATTTTTCCATTCTTCGTATCATAACAGTGATTCGTTCAGTAAGCGTTTCGTTTATTGACTTTCATTTTGTTTTATTGGAATAAATTTAATTTTTATATATGTAGTTGTTTTTTTTTTTTAATTGCATGATTATCTCTCTTGCAAATTATGTGCCCTTTGAATGAGTTTTAAGAAACAAGATGGACGCTTACTGAACGACTTGCTGTTATGATACAAAGAATGGAAAAATACTTGTAATTAAAGTTCTAGTGGATAATTTTTTTCTACTTTTTTGTACAGTGAGTAAGAATATAACGCTGAATAAGTATATAATATTGTTTTTATAAAAAAATTTTTTTCGTACGGCCACTCATCAGCACAAGCACCAAATGTTCTCCCCAGCAGATTTAAAAGTTATAGGAAAGAATATTTGACATTCCCCCCCCCCCTCAATCTAGTAGATCATTAAAAATCAATTCACCCTGTTTTCACTGCCTTTTTTCCTCTTCGTCTCCCACCCCCCTCACCTGTCAATTATCTTTTCCTATTCATTGGTAATGCTATATCTGATGTGAAAACATGTTTTTTCTCTTAGCTTTTTTGTATATGAAGCATGTTTATAGTATACTGAGACATATGGAATGAATAAAACTTTTTTCACATACAAAGATTATATAGTCACATTTATACTAATATATATATATATACATGAAAGGGAGAGAGAATGAATGGTAAAAATAAGTTTGGAATCCTGATGGAAGATTTCTCAATGAATTTTGGTGGGCTGTATTAGTATAAAAAAACAATTTACGGAAAATTTCTTAATTAAAAAATTGAGTAAAACAAAAAAAAAATGCATTTTCATTTGATGAAATATCAATCCATGGATCACAGGAAGAAATGTTTTTTTTTGGTTGAGGATCTCTTATTAAAAAATTATCTTAAAAAAAAAAATAAAAAAAAAAAAACACTGAACCCTGCCAAATAAAATGTCCAAAAGCATTCTCACTATTTGGTCACAGTTGTAATTAAAGTGACAGTAGTCACTAGTCCAATATATATTTAAATATATAAACACATACATACATGTGTGTCTATGTATATATTATGGAAATAATATTCCAACTTGATGGAAAAGGAAAATGGAAAAAAAATATATATATTCATCAACGTTTCGTCTTATTTCATAACTTCCTCAGGATGATTGGTCTGAAGAAAATAACATAAATACAATATTTTCAAATATTGTACTTGTATGTTATTTCTTCAAATCAAGATAAAACATAGATGAATATATAAATAATTTGTTTTTTTTTCATTTTCCATGTGTGTGTGTGTATATATATATATATATATATATATATATATGTGTGTGTGTGTGCGCATATATAGATAGACAATATGATGTATACTACCAAATTTGGTTGTTTATGGCAAATTTGGTATTGATTCAGATGCTCAATACTCTAAAAAGTAGAGCAGTTATAATATTGTGTGTGTGTGTGTGTGTGTATATATATATATTTTATAATGATAATGGGAGAGTCAAGAGCTCTAATAATGATCATGACGTTTGTTTAACCATGTTTCCCATGGTTATTTAGTCGTCTTCGGGGTTTGTCTCCTTTCTCATGCGTTGTAGATCTTTCTTGACGCGCAGTACAGGGAGACGAGCCTTACTTTCCTGCCGCCAACACTCTTTCATCAGTTTGCTCATCTGGTTCAAAATCTGGAACAGAAGAAAACAAAATTCACGATTACTTATAGTCGTATCACAGAACATGTTGATATGGGAAGCGTAATCTTCTTCTAAAACTATGTGGATCTTGCTTGCATATTTTCCTGCTTGTCTCCGTGCAGAGTGGACGTCATAAAAGGATGACATCATCCACTTAAACAGAAATCCTTTATCACCTCAGAAAGGATAAACAGGCTGAAGACACCCGATAATCCTTTAAGATATCACAAAGGGATGATATCTTGAGTCTCGGGTTGTAACCCTTCAGTCCTGGGTCATTTATGTGGACAGTGACTGCATGTAATATATATATATATATATTAGAAGAATCAGGGCAGATAAAAGTAATTCTTGAACACAACAGTTTTGCACCACTTTTATATCCCCTCATGAAGATTAAAATCAAGTGATAATGATACTAAACTTAATGTCTAGAATCATTACATGATTTTGATTCTAGAATCTAAAATTTAAGCTTAAGAGGTTTTAAGAAGAAATTGAAATTCAGGGAATCTTGCTTAATTGGTGTCTAATGCCTATGGATCAAATTTCATGCAAATCTACTAGCTGTTTGCAAACCTCAAAAGAATCCTCCAGGGAAAGAGATTTGGCTCAATTAAGAAGTGACATTGGAAACTGAGTTGTAGTTTAAGACCAAGACAAATCGTTCTCAAAAAAAGCATTGGAATCAGTGTATCACCCTAAAAGTAGACTGTGATTTTTCCCTCTTTCTCTCAGACCATCCTTAAATTTAACAAATTGTCCACCATCTTTCAGTCCATATCTTTGCATGTGATTGTATTTAATCATATACTTTCTGGCGATACCAACACAATTTGAAAATATTACAACTGTCATCATCATTATATTCGGTTTAACGTTCGTTTTACAGACTGGCATGTGTTGGACAGCTTTTAGAAATTGACGTCCAAACTAACCTATCTTTATTCATCACTCTTTATCATTTCCTCCCATGTTTTTCTTAGTGTTCCCCTGCCAACTGACCCTGCTACCTCAACTGTTCTACATCTACTACCCCAAGCAGTTTTGTCCATTCATTCAATATTAAATATCCAGGCTGTGTTTACCTAAAAGTCATTTGACAAGAAGAGATGCACCTGGCAACGGGATCCAAGTAACCACATAAACATGATCGATTGTCAAAAGATAAAATAATTGTCTAATGTCCCAAAAAGTGGATAGGAAGAAGCACAATAAACATGATCGTCAAAAGATAAAATTAATGTTGGATGTACAAAAGATCATTTGACAAGAGAGAGAGAGATGCAGCTGCCATCGAGATGCACCGAAAAAAGAAAAACAAATATGTTGGATTGTCATTCGTTGACAATGCTGTCCCCTGGGGGCATTTCAGGTGGTCACAAATTGTTATATAATAACAACTCAAAATTAGATTTGGTTGGCGATTTGGGCCCAAGAAGAATCACCCGTCAGTCAAATTCCTGTACGTGCATCTTCCTCCTAAGAGCCCACCATCCCCGACAATAAAGATATATCAATGTGTCGTCATTCTTTTTTAACACAGAAGTAAGACAATATCAATATGACCAAGCCAACAAAGTCTCCTGTACATTCATGATTTAATCTCAGCTTTCGGCATCTGGTATTTAATTTTTTATCACCAGCAAAATAGCTCAGTTGATTGAGCGCTCGACTGACAAACTGAATCGAGTGATTTGCCTATTATTGATAAAGTTTATCAGTGCAAAGAGCATGAATATAGCAGCCAGTTTTATATCATCTATAATTTTTTTGTTGAGAGGTTTTGTTACGTTGGTGATGACATTGGAGCACAGGGTGGAGCAAGTGCTAGTGTGATTGCAAGAATGAGAAGTGGATGGCATAAGTTCAGGGAACTTCTGCCATTACTAACCAGCAAAGCGTTACCACTGTCGACCAGGAGAAGAGTCTATCAGGCATGTGTACGCAGTGTGATGATGTATGGAAGTGAAACATGGTTAGTGAGGGTTGAGGACATGCGTTGCATAAAGAGAAATGATATGAGAATGATACAATCGATGTGTAATGTGAATTTTAAAGACAGGCTTAGTTCTGATGACCTCAGAGGAAGATTAAATCTGGACAGTATAGGAAGATGTATGCAGAACAGGGGACGTCGATGGGATGGCCATGTTGAAAGAATGGATGAGAGTTCTTGGGTCAATAGATGTAGAAAAGTCAAGGTAGCAGTGTCAGTTTACAGGGGAATGCCAAAGTAAACATGGAAGGAAATGATAAAAATTGACTTGAGAGAAAGGATAAATAAAGACCTGGGCTAAGATAGGTTAGTTTGGAAGTCAATTTCTTAAAGCTGTCCAACACATGCTAGCATTTAAAACGGATATTAAAATGATGATGATGATGATGATGAGGAGGAGATAGACAAACTGTACATGCTACCACGACAACTACAAAGACCAGACGTCACAATTAATTGAGCTGTTGCTGCGTGTCAACAAAACACAACTGTCTATTAGATATGCGTGTTGGGCCATCTGTTGTGAGACGAAAAAGACAATAATGTAACATATAGTCTTGTTGGTACTATCATGAATAAGAGCGCATTATCTGAAAGTAGGAGGAAATGCTTGTGTGGGTGGTTTTCTTAACAGATACTACACTTTTGTTCCTAGCCCAAAGGCTGGATAAAAATATATTATCAGTTCGCAATCTAGTGGGGGATGACCTTCTTTTTCATACAGCCCCTTTCAAACAGAGGAGATGTTGTTAGCCTCTCATTATGTTCATGGTAGGTGCTCGAATGAGCTCCAATCTCTGGTTCCCTTGTAAAACATTCACAGCAAGAACCTGCCTTGCTACAACCACGACAAAGAAGTTTCCTTTCTCTTTCTCTCTCTCTGTATTAAACACCAAACAGAACTTCCATGAACAAAGTTTCTTTCCATAAACATCCCATCTCTTATCTCTCGATTTTCTTATTCTCTCTCTGTTCTTCTTTCCAATAGCTTCCCTTCATGCAGTGTAGCTAGACAAGCATCTTGGGACATAAGATTAAGATTAATTAAGATAAGATTAATTATGGAAGATATATAAAAAAAGATTGACTAAACTAATAAAATGAACAACGGTTTTTAGTTATAAAAATAGGTTGGAATCCTTAGGTTTAATTACTTTAATCAAGAAATAAATAAAAGGTGATTTAATTGAGACGTTCAAAATATTTAATGGGATTTTTAAATACTAAACAGATTTGTTTTTAATATCTTCCCTCGCAACGGACATTTATTTGTTTTATGCTTCAGAATTTTTGAGATGAGGACTGATAATTTGGATTCTTTGTACTACTATTCTCATTTTAATTTTAATTTTTTTTTTAAACTTCATTTCACACCAAACAAAGTATATTAATGTCGGAGCCTCCTGTGATTAGGGGCCAGATTTATAAAAAGCATCCTAAGTGGGGAGTTGTGCAGAATTACATTTAAATTTCACGGTTCCGCCAACGTAACTCTGCCCTTCTTCAGGTTGACTTTATGCCGAACTCGGGAACCTGTAGAGAATTTATTTAATCACCAGGAGTAGATTGTTCTCGTTCGTGAAGACCCGTGGTGCAGTGGATAAAGGCGTTGAGAAACAATCAGTTACAACTGAAGCAAAATATAAAAAATCGTTTTACTAACTGGATCCGTGGACCAACGGTTAGGGATCGATGGACGTTGTTGGTCAATGCAGACAACTTTTTTCATATCTTCAAAACTGGGGTCACTTGGAACAACATCCCAGAAGGGCGGTTTATACTCCTCACAGATTCCTGCAAACAAAAGAAAAAACAAAAATTAGCATTAGAAATCAAAAGAAAACAAACAAAATAATTAGAGTAAAAATAAATTAACCCAGCCTTCATATAGAATAGTTCATTTGGCAAGTAAATAGCTACTTGTAGTAAAAGATGAAATTTATATATAAGAAAATAACATTTGCTATAATGAAAACATCTAAATAGACACACACACACATATATATATATATATACATATATATAAATAAATAAAATGAAGTTTGCACCCTGTGACCATCTGAAATTGTCACTTCCTACACTGATGAGAGCGAAAGCTTGAAACGCCGGCATATGTGGGTAGAAATAATTTAATATTTATTCATAAATATTGTTATAAAGCCCCTTTAAGAAATTAAAGTTGGGCACTGTTCAGAGATATTAAAAACAGACTCATTTAGCTATAAGCAAGGTTCCAATAACGTTTGTTGAACCCTCTAGATTGTCTGCAGTTTACTGCCAGCTGTATTTAAGTATAAATAGAACTTAATTTCTCCTATATCACGTGATAATTTCCGATGGCCTTGGGGATAGAGTGAAAGCGTGTGGTGTCCTGGTTGATTATATGAACCGAGTGCACCCTGTAACCGTCTGAAATTGTCACTTCCGACACTAATGAGAGCGAAAGCTGTAAACGTTGACATATGTGAGTAGAAAAAATTTAATATTTATTTATAAATATTGTTTATATATACATATATATATATATATATATATATATATATACATACATAATATAGACGAATTTTTCCTTTGGAGTTTATTATTTTTGACAAAGGGAAATTTCTTTTTCCCCCCGAAATATTAAATAAATGATTTTTAATAATCATCCAGACAACACACAAACAGTCAACACCACACTTGCTGTTATGTAAGATTTTAAGAAAAAATAAATAGTAAATTCCATTTTGATTTATTATTTTTGTTCCTTCCAGCTTACAACCTACCCGGCACTTTGCATTGGCCTCAGCCTTTTTAAACATACTACTAATATATATATATATATATATATACATATACATACATACAAGAATACCCGTTCCAGGATGGGTAAAATTAATTCTATAAACAGAATAGTTCTGATACACTAATTTATTTGGATTTCTTTTCATATTATTTATTAATCAATGTCTAATACCTATTGTTAAAATTTCACAAAAATTAAAGGTATTTGAATTTTCAAGAAGGCTTTCCACCTCCTTTTTACCCCTTTGCATTATGCTACCTTACGTTTAGTATCTGTATTCCAAAATGCATAATGATCGGTTAATTAGTTTTGGAGTTAATCTTGTACATACAAATATATAAAAATATACATACCTATTTTTATATAAAGATATATTTTTATCTATAAAATATGTATGTTTATATGTTTCTGTCTAGAGAATTTACTCCGAAACTAATTCACTAATCATTATGAATTTTGAAACACTGCTGCTAGGCATAAAGGGTCCAAATGTGGGCTATATTTTTATTTATTTCTTTTTTTTTATCATAGTTCACCCCAAACAAGGCAGGCTGCCACTGTAGACATAAGGGGCTACTGAGAAAAGAGGGTGACGGTTGGGGGGGGGGGGGTCTACTTAAGTTAGGAGTTGCGCAGCGAGATGTCTGCTTACATTAGTTTTAAATTTCTGTATGTCAGTAACGTCAGGGAGCAGGGTGGGAGTTCCAAAGTCCAGCAGCATGAGGAAAGAAGCTTTTGGAGTAGAAAGCTCTTCAGCATCTGGGGACCTCCACAGTGTATGGATGGGATTTGGCAGATTGTCGGGTTGGTCTAGTGAATTTATGTCGTGGGGGACACCAGAGCAGCAAGCTCATTAGAGCACAATCCATTGAAGTACTTGTAAAACAGGCCCAAAGAAGCAGCATTGCGGTGATGGGACAGGGGCTGGAGCTTAGTGGATAATAAAGGACCTATCAAGTTGGCGACTCTTTTTTGGACCTTGTCTAAGAGGGAGAGACTAGCGGATGATGCACCAGCCCAGATGCGGCAACAATACTCCATGCATGGGTGGATGGTGGCTTAATTTATTTTCATGCAAAGGGGGTAAAAATGACTTAAAATTCAGAAACCTCCGAATTTTGTGAAATTTATACCATAGATATTAGACATCAATTAATAAATATTACCCAATTTTCAGTTTCTTTATAGTATTTTAAAGGGGTTTAGAGAGCATAATATAGGAAATACCTCCAATTAAAAAAAAAAAAAAAAAAAAAAAAAAAAATCAGATTTGCATTGAATTAAGCTGTATATTGAAAGGGTTCCCCAGATCGTATCCACCCCACCTTCTCTGAATTGTTTTCCCTCAGATTGTAATAATTTAAAAACGAAACCCTTTATTTAATCCACGGGGGTAGCATGCTCTCGTTCCGTCAGCCATGATCTGTTAGACGTCTTAAGCAATTCATAATTGTATTCTTAGTATCGCCTGCACTGAGGACTGACCCATCAACCTCCAGAAGCGTGGTGTCACTTAGTACTTCATCCGTTAAGTTACAGGTCCTTGTGAACAGAAGTCCGAATAATACAAATTATCAATCCTCATCCCAAAAATTAAGAAACATGTTATCAAAATGTACTTATATTCCAGACTACATTCATCTGTATAATCTCTTCTTCTACATATAAAACACAAGATTTCCAAAAAGGCATAATGAATAAATAAACAAAAAACACAAATAAGTAAAAGGGTCAACATTAACTTTAAAGGAATTCTTTAAAAATAATGTGCAGCAGTTTTAAAACAATTTATCGCATAAAAACCATTATATTTAATGTTTGTGTTAAACTCCCCCCCCCCCAAAAAAAACGAATAAAAACGTTGAATTATACACACCAAAAAACATCTCGTCATGTTGGATTTTTAACATGGCCGATAAAAATAAATTAAACAAAATGCAAAGGGATAGACCGTAGATAACAGAAATGCAAACAAACCCTGTTTTTTTTTTTATTTTTCATTTTGTAAAAGAAGTGTTAGAAGTCGAGAGTTATCTCCCTTGTACTATTATTATCAATACAATTTGCTTCCTGCTTGATTTATTTATATAGGCTGTGTTAAAATTCTAAAATGAAAAGATGTTTTTTTTTTCTCAGCATTTTACATGTACGATTCAACTTGCTATGACTTAGTGGTTTTTTTTCCAAAAAATAAACATTAAATATAATGGTTTTATGAAAAAAAAAAAAAAAAAAAAAAAAAAAAAAAATCAATTTTTAAAATTTTTTCCATTCTGTAAAAACTGTTAGAGGGCTTGCTGCATATTATGAACACAGCTATCTACCTTTGCGTTCGGCTTGATTTCTTTATATCGGCCATGTTAAAATTCTAACATGACAAGATACTTTTTCACCATTTCGCATGTACTATTCAACTTGTTATAACTTAGTTTGTTTTTTTTCAACAGAAAGATCAAATATAATTGTTTTAAGCAATAATAAGGTGTTTTGAAATAGTGCCGAGCATCTTTTTTTTAGGATTCCTTTAAAGCTCATGTTAACCAGTAAAAGAAATCTTACCATTCACCACACAACATCGCGTGATCTCCCAAAGTACCAATCCAAAAGCATAGATATCCACACATTTGAAAGATTCAAAAATATTCGCCTTGAGGGATTCATCCAGGATCTCTGGCGCCATGTAACGCTTTGTACCAACTTTTGGATTGTTACCAAGATTTAGATAATTATTTTCACGACAATGGATCACAGCCAGACCCAAGTCTCCGATGCAACACGAACCATCTTTTTTAACCAAGATGTTCTTTGATTTGATGTCGCGGTGCGCAATGGCAGGCTTTCCCTGTTTGCCGAGGATTTCTGTGTGGAGATGGACGAGTCCGGCCGCAGCCGAGTAAGCTAGCAGAAGCATGGACTGGTGGCTAAGCTCAACTCTCTGTAAATAATCGTAGAGGGAACCGTTAACATGGAAGTGCATAATCAACCACAGCTGGGTGCACGAGTTCCGACTGGTCATATCCGAGGCTAAGTAACCAAGTATATTGTCGTGGCGCAGAAGAACGGTGTTGTAAATTTCTGTCTCACGATCCCAACTGGCTTCGTCTCTTGAGGAGAAGGTTTTCACAGCAATGGATTCGCCGTGGTACATTCCTTTCCAAACCTCTCCATAACGTCCTTTTCCTGTTGAGAAAAGAAAATTGGTAGATACAATTACGTTTAGAGAGAGAGAGAGAGAGAGTATAATCTAGATGAAAGATAGAGAGTATGATGTAGAGGGTGTGCAAGAGAGACAAAATGAATGGGGGTACGAGAAAGAGAGAGAGAGAGTGTGTGGAAGAGAGAGTATTTTTAACTCCTCTCCAAGAGGTTAAACACAAGGTCAAATATTGTTTTGAAAAGCTAGCAGACTAGGAGAAGTGCACTCTGGCCTACAAAATATGCCTGAGACTCTCTGTCAGTATTTCTCAGTAGGGGCACCTCAGGTGATTAGCAATAAACTAACAACTTCTAAAAGAGAAGGTAAAGCCTGGGAAGGTGGACTTCCTAGGACTGAACAGAACCATACTTCAGCCCGACAATGACTTTATTGCTGTTGAACTAACTGTCGAGGACCTATCCCTGACTGGTACGAACAACACGACCCCAGGGAGTGAATGGGAAGAAAAGAAAGCTTAGTGTAAGAGAAAGTGAGCGGTAGAATGTGAATGCAAGGGTGCTTGTGTAGTCGGGGTCGTTAATGCAGGGGGGATAACTAGAATTGACTAAAAAAATAAGCATATTTTCAAGAGACAATTTGGGACTCTAAAATAATCCATCGAACAATGAAACTGACATATCTTGTTGAAGATATAATGACAAATAACCCGAGTGGAAGACCTTTAAAATAATAGGTTTATTTCCGGATATATATATCTTGTACATACAAGATATGTTAACAGAATACAGAATATGTAACAGGGAAGACCGACTGGAGAATACGTAAGACAGAATGTAAAGACTGCATGAGTCTTAACTCGAATGTCTCGACTGCTCGCTGTAGTCGTACTTATAGTCCGACGAGTCCATCTATTTTGTGAATAGGGAAGTAAGGTTAGCCCATCACAACACCTCCCCCCGAAGCTGAAAGTCTCCCTTAAATTTCTGCTAATATTTTTTCCTTTTAGGATCCGGGCTGAAGCGTTCCACTGGTTTTCTTTCCGGTGTGCTCTTTCTTTTAGTCCTAACAATTGGATCCTTTCCAATTTGAGGCTAAGATAAATTTTGTTCAGCTCATAAGACGGGCCCAGGAGATGTATGTATAGGTTCGAGTACATTATTGGGTAGTGGCATGTCAAAAGCATCACATAGAATCTCCATTGGAACTTCTTCCTCGCTTTTTTCATTATCTTCAGAATACCGTGGTCTAATTTGGTTGATGTGTTGCACATAAATTTTTGACTTTTGATGGTGTAGACCACTTTGCCTATCATTTTCTGAATTATGCCATCCATCCAATAACTTTTTCCACCTTGGAAATTTTAAAAATATACTTTATTTCCTGGAGAGTATCTTCTTATGTTGACATTTTCTTCCTTTTTAGCAAATTTTTCTTTAGATAGGGTATCAATCTATCGAAAATTGGTCGTATTTTCCTTGCGAACATAAGTTCTGCAGGTGACAACTTCGAGTTGTTGTTTTCATTAGGAGTCACCCTAAAAATCACTAAAAATTTTTGGATAGTAAAAAAAATAATTAAACTTGTTAATTAATGTACACAAAACAATAAAAATTAAATAAACTGTAATAATGAAACAATGTTAATTAATATACTACAAAAGTTAAATAAACTTGTCAATTAACGAAATAAAAAGAAATAATATTGCATATTGAACCCTGATTGTAAGAATTATATGAGGGAATACTTATGTCTTTTGATTTCTCCGCCAAGTTCCAGGTCGTAAAACCACACGTAATTGCCTTAAAAAGTAGCATCCTCCCCCCCTCCACAAAAAAAAAAAAGAAATTAGTAAACTGCCAGTCTGTTTAAACAAGTAGACCCCCCTCCCTCTAAATATGATAATTTTTAAAAATTGGATACAGGGATCAATATTTGATATAATTTTTTTCCTAATTTGTAGATACGTGTGAAAATAATTAACATATTTAAAATAAAAAAAATGTTAGTTTATTTACTCACTTTTATTAAAATTCCTAATATGTAGATCAGTGTGAAAATAATTAACGTATTTATATTAAAAATATTTTTAATTTACAAGTTTATTTAATTTTTTTTTTTTTTTTACTTAACATTGTTTGATTGATTATTTCAACGTCTCAAATTGTCTCTTGAAATTATCCTTATTTTCTTAGTCAATCCTAGTTATCACCTCTGCATTAACGACCCCGATTAGACAAGCGCCAGCAGGTAAAAGAAATGGAGATAGGCAGAGAGAAGAAAAAAGGAGGTAAAAAAGAAAGAGCGAAAGATAGAGAGAAGCGGGTAAATTAAAGAGTAATAATGTTAGATGACGAGGTCTGTTGTTTGAACGGAAAAGTTTCAGTGACACCTAAGGGTCAGAGGTGACCCCAGAATGAAAGACGATAAAACCATGTGACATTGAACCAGGGATTTTTAGTCTCTTTTTGGCTGGCAAAACTTCAAGTCAAAAAGACATGTTTGGGTGCTGTCCCTAATGGAGGGGGGGGGGGGAGGCTGCACGCATAGTATAGCTGTGTGTAGCGCAACAATCTATCTGCCTTTCTTTCTCTCTCTTACGCATACACAAGTGGCCTATTGCTTTGATGTTTTTCTTTAAAATCAACCTTTTTATAAACATCGGTGTTCGAGATGGTTTATCAGCAAACGAATAGAACCTGGGTTCATGACGACGACACACGTGTATAACGGTTTATGCATCCATCGCTAAATGAAAATGTAACAATAGAGAGCGGGTGGAAGCAAGAGAATGAGACGAGGGGGGATACAAGAGATAGTGAGAGCCAAAGTTCAAAGGAGAATGAGGCAATGAGTATAAGGGAGATGCCGAGTGCAAAAGATGGTGAGTGAGCCGCTGCAGATAGTGAAGCCCTAAGTGGTTTATTGTTTAGTTCTGGTTCTCGGCTGCCAATGCGAGTACTTACCAATCATTTCCACCATGACAACCTGTCGAGCCACGGTGCTTTGAACAAGAAATGGCAATCCGGAGCCACTCCCAGATGTAACAGACTGATCATACAATTCCTTGAAATCAAAGAAAAAACACGACATTAGACTTTCACATATTTCAACAATTTAACAAGCCTGATATAATTTTTACATGAAATACAAAATGCAATTAAATCCAATTTTACAAGCGTTGTGGAGTTAGTAGACGAGGCACTTGAGTCCAAATCTGACTCTTGAAATTTTAAAAGCACAGACTCTGGCCTAAGAAAGCTTCATCCACTAATCTAATATATAAAGTAGAGACGTTTTTTCCCCTGTACCTTCTCGGAGTATAGGAAAATAACCACAGGCATCACAGGCTACTAAACTCACCACTATATTAAACTTATTCACTCGAGCGTGTTTTAGTAACTTTTTCATTATTTTTTCCTAGCTAACACTAAATACTACATTTGGTCCACCATCCACGTCTCTCCGACAAACCAACTCCATATAGGTGGTAGCAAAAACTTTTCTCCCTAACAATTATGTACAGTCATTCTACTCATCAGCACCAGGAACTAATAAGCACAGTTTAATTTTCACAAAACACCCAGTTCTTATTTATTTGCTTGGTATTAATTTACTACATAATATAAAGCAATACGCAAAGACTTAATGACCGCTCCCGTTCAATCTAGATTATTGGGCATGCAAGTTATGTTAAGGTTCAGCAATGACACGGTTTATGTCATTTGTAGATGATGAAAATGACTGGATTTGGGCAAGTTTTCTATAATATGTGTGTTTAAGGTGTATAAACACGCATATTATAGAAAACTTGCCCAAATCCAGTCATTTTCATCATCTACAAATGACATAAACCGTTCATTGCTGAACCTTAACATAACACGCATGTCCAATAATCTAGCTTAGCTTAATTGACCTATTTTCACATGTATTTTTAACTCGGAACGGTAGCACAGTGGTTAGGAAGGCAGGTTTCATGATCACCAGTTTCAGCGTTCGATCCCATTCTACTATACCACTTTTATCTTTTTTTTTAAATTTATAGCATTCGCAAATACGGTAGAGGGGGGGGGAGAATAAACAATAGGCTGTTTCTTTTTTATTCGACGTCATGCAATAAGTAGTACTTTCTTCCGTGCAACGGGTTCCGCTAGTAATCTATATAATAATACATTAAGCCAATTTTATGGTCATACGTACATTATCACCCTCCACCCTGTTTAATAGATGAGATCACCCGATTGCCGAAGATGTAATGCCAAAATAATTTTGTTGTGTACGTAAAACTCAAACTAGAATACACTTTACTGACATTACAAACTAGGATCAAAGTGTAGAATCTGTTCTATCCAAAGATGGTGCAATAATACTGTGGAGTTTGCATTCACGCAAGACATCTATAAAAAAGAAGAATTTTTCAGCATAGCAAGTAATATACAACAGATCAAGGATATAACTGTGGAATTCACACTATATCTATATAATACTAAAAGTCTATTGTCTTGTATGTTTGCAATCAGCTTTCAGCTTTCCGGTTTTCAACATCCGGTTGCGCATGCGTAAATAGCATCGTCTTCTAATCTGTCATTCCAATTCCGTTGAACTCTTATTATTAACGAACGCATGAAATTTTTCATTCTGGAAATGTTTATATCGCTTTAAATATAAAACAATTACATTTAATTTCATCAAATAGTTTTTTTGTTTTCTCCACGGCTAAAAACATTCAACGGCAGGACTTTGTAAAGTCTGTCGCAGTTTCAAAAAAGCTCCACCCTTTTAAAAAACAAAAACAAACAAACAAAACAACAACAATCATTATTAATATCAATAGCGGCGTTGAACGAAACCACCTCCCACTTTTCCTCTCACAGATTTCACCACTCCTACTCCCTCTGTTTTCGTTACGTACGCGAGACAGCCGGTTGTACCCCCTTCCTTTCTCACCTGTTCAGTGCATATTTACCTATAAGTATGGCCAACCACTTATAATTCAGTAACTATAATTTAAAAAAAAAACAATTATAATAAACAGAACGACGCATAGAAATCTATCTATATTCTTTTTTAAACAATTACATTTAATTTCATCAAATAGTTTTTTTGTTTTCTCCACAAGTGTCACGCACATACATGAATTCCATAGCTAATATAACAAACTGACCCAACGGGTCACGGGTGGTCTAGTAATTTATAATACTAGTAGCTGTACCTTCCCAACATTGCCTGGTAGTGTTTTTTTTAAAAAAACTATGCCATTTTTTATTTCCAGAATATTATCATTTTGTTCCAACTAAAGCGTAGTAACTCTGTATTGACAAATATGGAATTGTGTCCCTTTTTTAAAATGGTGTCTGTATGAAGATAATTCTGCCATGATCAATATATTTTCTAGAATGAATTAAATCGAATTACATGTTGTTCTTAACTACATGCTGCAATGATTCAATAAAAGAACTGATGAACCAGAATCAAATATTGATTTTGTAGGAAGAAAGCCATCGATGACAAAAATGGAGAAAAAGACCGACTTTACTTTATATATTAGAGATATTATTTATAGTTTTGATTATTAAAAGGGCGGCTGTTTTTCAAGTTTCTCTTAATTCAACATTTATCATTTTTTAAAACCTATTAAAATAAAACTATTTTTAGGCATGTATTATTTGGATTATTAAGACTCCTATTCTCATCTTGGTTGTTATTCTCACAACGTTTTGGGCGATGTAACCTCCAACCTGTATCTTTTTGAACTTATGCCAACAAACTCAGGAACCTATACAGAATTTCGAACTTTCGAGCTTTATTTAATACACAGGGGTAAACTGTTCTCATTCTGTCAGCCATGACCAGTTAGAAATGTTAATTATGCTATTATCACCTGTAGCAAGGATTGAACCTTCAACCTCCAGAAGAAAGTCACTGAGAACTGATTGTTAATCAACATTTTATCCATTACTCAACAGGTCCATGTCGATTAAATAAAAGGTTCAGTTCAAAATTCCATAGATTCAGGAGTTTGATATAAGATTCTCAAATTCGAAAAATGCACTTGCAGAAGGTTGGATGTTGCATTGGCTGAAATGTTGTGAAAATAAAAACCAATATGAGAATGGTAGTCTAAATAATTCAAATCAATCATCATCTAAAAAAACTTTTGAAACATAATACTATTTTTATTCTTATATTTCATTTAAATTTTTCAATTTGCAAGATATAAAATAAAATAAAGGATAAGCCTGGGTCTGGCGTTGCCACATATATAAACAAAATCATGACAAAATGACACCAAAGACAAGCCGTGGGGTTCAGGAGAAAGATATAAGTGTGTCATGATCGACAGAAGATTTTTTAATAGTCAACATGGGGAATCCGGTCGCCATCATCCAAATATTGGGCCTTCTTATTTCAGGTAACAGAATAGAACAGACCAAATCCAGGTAAATAAATATGATCAGCACAAATCAAAGACGACAACGGGGAAGAGAGGGACCATCAAGGAAATTAGAGTAGTAATGGCGTAAAATTACAAAAGCAACCCCCATACACAAAAAGGTTCCTTTACACATATAAAACATAATCTCGACGTTAAGCCTTCGATCTTCCAAATACTTTCTTTTCTTCTTCCAGACACCTGAATTGCTCGGTGTATATAGTTCTCGGCTTCGATACAGTCACCTAATACTACATAAAATAACAATATTTGATAGATTGCAAAAGTGTAGGGCTATTTAATTACTTTAACTTGCGAATTTAATACGTTTACCTAATCTAACTTACTCTAATGAATCTGTCCCTACTTTAAAATGGACTGACTATACGATCAATCGCACTTCGATTTAAGTAATATCTTAATATTCTAAATAAATATATCTCTTTTTCTTCATGATTAAAACAGCTCACTCTCTTTTTTTCTATGTGTTTTAATATTTATTTGTTTTAATTTCTGGCCTATTGATTTTCCCCTAAAAGTTTGATAAATTTATCTCTGACAGGAATTACTTCCCTTGTACTAATCGTATCTAATAGATTTTAACCAGAAGACAAACTATTTTATGCAGACACCGGGAGTGCCCTTAGCAACCGTTTGATTTTATTGACTTTTTCAAATTCATTCCCATCCGACTCTAACTAAATAGTACAAATGGAAATTGCAAATGGCATCCTAACTCACTGGGTAACTCTTTGTTCACAACTTTTATTACATTGCTTCTATCCTTACAAAATTATTCAATCATTGCTTAAAGGAGAAATGTTTTCCATCTCCTTGGAAAACGTTGTTGGTTTGCCCAGTATTTAAAAATACCAGAGATCAATTTTTTGGATCTTAGTCCTACGCACCCAGCATCTTCGGTGGTTCAACTATGTACAGCATGGTACCTCTTGCATAGACTCCATAACGCGTTTGGTTATCCCGGGCACTAGAGAGCAGAGTAGACTACTACAGAAGTCATGGTTCGAGTGTGTAAACATCGATATAATTGCACGCAACCTGCCTGAAGTCAACCCTTCTTTCATCTTATAAACAATCATACACCTGAAGATATTGTTAATGTAGAATTCATTAAACTGATATGAATAATATGTTATAAATCAATTTATTTCAATTTACTCTGTCTCTAGATATGTATAATATGTATATATATATATATATATATAGTCTCGGAAGTTTCTCAACCATTAAAACTATATTAAAAAAAAAATTTAAAAAACAAAAAAACTTATAGTCCCAAGTCTTCCAGTGGAAAATCACTCATGTAAGTCAATTTATTTTTTACAGTTATTATATTAGTTTATTTCTAACACTATTTTAAGGGATCATCAGTTGTTTACCATGAAAAACTGTTTCGGGAATTTATATATATAACTCGAGAGAATACAAATTTATAACAGTCACTATTATGTAAACATGTTTCATAAATTCAACATCAACAAAATATTTTTGTGTACATATGTTTCAGAAACTTTAATGAAAATCTCACTTTGACAGCACAGAGTAACAAGAGAGAACTCATCATTTGGTGACAGGTAGACAATGGAATTGTTAAATAACTACAAACACATTAAACCAAAATTGCCATCAACATTCAGAAACAGTATTAGCTTAATTAATATTTTTCTTCCTTTTCTGTACTTCGATGAGTTTTTTTTTTTACATCTCTCATTTTACACACAAAAGTAATTTATTTTAATTTAATATTCATTCATATCCTTACGTGTGTTTCATGGCATTAATCAGATAAGTGTATTTGTGATAAGGTTAAGGAAGGGTTTTTGTTTTGGATGGAGGTTGCCATTAGGACTTAGGGTTAAGGCGTGGCCATCGTAATAGTAAACTAGTTTACTATATTACGTACGTCACGATTAAGGGAGTTTCTTTACGGGGTGGCTTGTCTCTCAGATTTAAGGTTCAAGATAAGGCATTTTTAGGAGGTTGGCTTGTCACTCGAACCTAGAGTTAGTGGTAGAGTAATTATTTATTTTATATCATGTTTTCAGCTTGAAAAAATATTTTTTAAATTGCACTAAAGGGCAAGAATGGCCGAGAAGTGGGGGATCGTTTTGCGTTGAATTTATATGTGAAACTGATCTCCCAACTCTAAATTCTAAATTATTTTTTTGTCTTTTTACTTTTTTCTGCCAAGACTTTTAGGGTATTCACACGTAATCGCTTAAAAAAAGTAGAATCTTATTTATTTTTTTTTAATTGGCAACTTATTATTATTACTTATCATTATTACTAGAATTAAAGTTCGAAAATTTGGTATATTTGAAAACCAGTATTTCTTGAAGTATTTTTTATAAAATTTTTTTTTTTTTTAAATGCTCTATACATGTCATATTAATGGTTTATTTTTAAGATTACGCAAAAACAATGGATCAATTAATTTTGTACCCCAACAATAATTGAAATTGATATTTTTCCTGGTTGTTATCCAAATTTCATGACGAAATTCCTCTTACACGAATGGTACAGCATTTTTAAAAGAATGGGGTGAGTTAAAAAAAAAGTGACATAAATGGTCGAAAATGGAGTTAGCATTTTTATGACTTTATTTGCTAAAAACTCTTCAAATATATCGTAGATTATTATTTATTAATGCATGTGAAAGGATATTCATTTCTGAACTAAATGGTGGTATTTTGAAGACTTAAAGTGCTTTGATTTTTAAAATATGACTATTTTAGTAGAAATACTTTGAAATCTGTGATTATCAAAACCGTTTTATAGTCGGTTGGTATTGCTACATTATACATACTCAATCCGTTTTTTTACGCTATTCGTTAACCGAATAAAATCTATTCTTTACAGAAGATTGTTTTACATTAGGACCGTTATTTCTTCTACCAGAGAGCTCAAACTATTAATGACAGGGACATATGTATATATAGAAATTAATTGAATCTTCAACGAAAAAAAGTGTTACGTAATAATTAATTCAAAATGACAGTCTTCTGGAGGTTGATGGTTCAATCCTCAGTACGGGTTATACTAAGAATACATTAATTAAAAATTACTTATGACTTCTACCTGGTTATGGCTTACAGAACGAGAACACGCTACCTCCATGGATTAAATAACAAGTTTACAGATTGTTGAGTACAACATAAAGATTCCCAAGTTCGACAAGACGTACAGATGTTACAGCAGCTGAAACATTGTGGGAATAACATTCAAGATGAGAACAGTAGTCCGAAGAATCCAAATAATACAAAGCAATCATCATCTAAAAAATTATAAAACATATTTTTTACGTACTTTTTAGAAATTATTATTATTATTATTTTTACTTTCGTCTTTATCTCATGTTGGATTAGATGTTCCGTGAATGACTTCCAACTTTTTCTATCTTCTGTCATTTCACTTGTGCCGCCCGTCAGGATCAAGTGATCATCAACTGATCTCCTTGATGTCTTAAGCGACCTACCACACAGCTTTGGGCCATCAACTTTAATGTGGGTACACTTTGGAGTGTTTCAGATGACTGATGGCGGGCGTCGTGGCTGTACCAGTTGAGACGTTGTTGTGCGACATACTTTCTCGTGGAGACTCGTAGAGTGAGACCGGCAATTTTCTCCATCTGATGCGCTGCACCAGGATCGTGTTGTTTTGATGTTTCGTCGTTGACCACGTTTCACAGATATCTTTTTTGGTTCTATATAGTTATGCTCTCTTTTTATATCCATTTGAAATGCCCAAGATTTTTATGCCTCAACACGTAAAAATAATCAATCGTAAACATATCAAAGATTAAAGAGAGGGGGGGGGGGGGAGAAAAATGACAAACGTATGAAAAAGGAGAAAAATAAAATATTGCTTAACACAAAAAAGTAAAAAGTGACCGATGGTTTTACGTACCTTCAGCGAGCTTTTTTCTTCTTTACTTGACCCGCTGTCGAAATCGTCTAAGAGGTGTCGTTCACGATCAAAAATATCATCCAGTTCTCGTTTGTCTTTCCATCGGAAATAACTGATAAGCACTATAACCAGGGTTATCACAAACAGAATTGGTATCAAGATACCCAAAAATAAGACTACGTTTATAGGTGGTGGGCTGGCTGTGAAAAAAAAAAGAAAAAAAGTAAAAATTAGAGTTTTTATTAAATAGAAAATTTTCTGAAATTTTGGTGTGGAATTTAAAACATTATTATAATGGAGATTATGTGTGCCTGCAACTACTACTACACTCATTTTTATTTTTAAATTTTAATCATCAAAAAATAATCTAAATGAATAAATGCGAAAATATTTCCCATTTATCACACCTATATTAACATCAAAGCAGCTCACGATTACTTAAATCAATAATACAACATAATCGTTTGAAATACTGCATATATAGTAGAGCGCAACAACCCAAACACACCCATTTGTATGCCTCATTTGCATAACTATTTTTTAAACTGTTTATAATAAATTAATTTTTGGTATTATCCATTTGTAATTTTATTGTCTTATGTCTTATATATATGCAATAGTTTCATCAATATTAACAGTAATGAATTAAAGTGATTTAATAAAAAAAAAAGGATAAATTACAAAAAATTTCTTAAAATATTACATTCATTAATTTTCAAGAGAGGTAATTCAAATTAAAACTTAATTTTGAAAATCACAATAAATGGTTTTTGTTTGTGGTTTATAATATTTACACTATTGGCCTATCTATTTTACTTTAATACCATATTAAATTTATATGCACAACAAAATCGCAGTTGACTGATTGAATGGTCCAGCTAATTGTTGTGGCCTTAAAGAAATAAGACAACAGGGAGATAGTTAACAAGAGTATTTACAGAAGTAAGGTGTGTCCAGAGACTGTTTCTGGATTGGTCATAGCGACTCTCTCTCACTACCATTATCACTATTCATAGACACGTATGGAGGATTTGTGAAAAACTTGTAAAAGAAATCTTTACATAGATTCAGAATGCTCTTGCAGCAAGAATATTTGATAGCTTCATAAAAGTCCTTTGTCCGGAAGCTGTTTTGACTGCCCATTTCGTACATTGTTGAGTACGTCTCATCAGACTGTGGCAAAAACACGTCCTTGTGGTTAGAAGCTTTTTAACAGTCTCCTTGTTTGGCGTCTATTTCTCAAAAAACCTGCTAAAGACAGGGCACATTCATTACAATATTTAGTGGACTCTTCCAATGGAGTCCTGATAGGGAAATAGTGTCACTATAAGTAAAGGTAGACACTTTATACTTTTTATATCAAGTTCAGATATTAAAATCACAGTCCCAAATAAGTCAATTATTTATCAAACTCAGCTTACTTCAAGTAATTCTCAAAAATCAACTTGAATATTGTTGTGAACTTGTGTTTGCGTTTGCTGTACAAGTCGTGATTGACCGCTCATTGTCTGTATCCGAATTCAGTGGTTAATTTTGTACACCGGCCATAGTGTCAAACATGTGGTTTCAGTCACTGCTGTAACAAAAGGATTTTCCTTCCAAACTTAATCAGAATTCAAGTTTAAAACAAATAACAATGGTTAATTTTGAGAAGTTAAAATGATACTTGGTTAATCAACCGAACGAAAAACCTTGCCTCAACCCGGCCAGCGTGAACGTAGTTACAACAACAACAATCAAAACAAACAGTCCATCAGCTTAGGCCCAAAGTCCCATCCGTCCCTGACAACAAAAACCAGAAAAGTCACACCCAGCCTGTCTTTCTCCGAATGTATACAGATATAAATTAGACCACACCACGAGACCACTCAAGATTCATCAGCTGTTAATCTATGGACATAAAACTGACTGGAACCGCGTCTTTAAGAAGCCGTTATTTTTTCAAAGAGGCTAACCAATTGCTTGAGTGGTCTCCTAAGCTAAATATTTTTCCCATTGCAGGCCTGCCGTTTGTAGCATGCATTTATGCACCACACTAAACATGCATCACTGCGCATGCTTACACTGCTTAAAGACATTTCAGTTCTTAAAGGTGGGAATCTACTTCTTCCTGAAAGACATTTTGCATTGGGAATCTACAAAAGATTCAATCCTAAAGGAGACTCAATTCAATTCTAGTTTCGGGTTGATCTTATTTTATATGTGTGGTATCTGCATCTCTGGTATCTGTATACCAGTCTCTCTCTCTCTCTCTCTCTTGGGATACAATTGAAAACAAAGATCTACACCAAGATCAAATATAACTTTCCACAGGTAAAATTTTACAAAGAATTCAGTAGTAGTAGTAGTAATTTTCAACCTGAAAATACACTATTCTATTCAGAAGTACAAAAAGATTTGCTTCATGCATGTGCAAGATTCAAAATGAGGCTTTTCTTCTTTCTTGCTTTAGGCTTGAAGACAGACATGTACTGCCTGGCGTTTTTTCTTAGCATGTTTTTTTATGACTGACGCGTTTCCCATCACACGTGCTCTTTACTATTATTCTCATGATATATATTCAACTATGACCTTTCTTTACTGATCGCAGCTATCGTTTCCAGATATCAAAAAACTAAATTGTATTTACTTTACATTGCCCATCTATCTCTCTATAAATTATTTGCCCTGACAATACATGTCTATTTCAATGGTGTTTTATTTTAGACTATTACATAGATTCTCCATAACTACATTTGTAATTTTCACTCCCCATTCATGTATCATGCCCCTTATGTTTTTTTTATCTGAGAAATAAATATTTATATATGTAAATTCAACTGTTTTCTCAATATTGTTTTTTTTCACTTTGCATTCTAACCTTGCGTGTACCCAAGAAAACATAACACACAAGATGATGGCCTTCTTGTTGGAGAAGAGACTTCAATACATGCATAGAAATACAATATAAAATATTCCTATTTTACATAGATAGTATGACGTAGGTAGTGACATAGTTTCGGTTACAGGCAGACAAAGAATCTCTATGATAATATGTTTCTGACTGTTGTCCTCATTTTGGTTACTATCAGGTTCACCAAGTTTCAGCCGGGTTCAAGTCAAATTTAACAGATTACCAACAATGACAAAAGACATCTGAACTGGAGAGAAAACTGACTAAAGGAGATATAAGTAAAACAGTTCAAAGCAATGTAAATAAAATGATCTGAGGACATAAATTACAAAATTATTGAAGCAAACAACAATAAAAAAAGTTTTAATAAATTAAAAATTTTATTAACTGGCAAAAATATTCTCCCTCCGGTCACATGTTTTTGCTCGGCTGGGAGGATTATATAATTGTGAAAGAACTACATACAATACATAGTTAAAGCAAAATTAATTGTTTTGGACTATTAAAATAATTTCCAACACTATTGATAATGTTTACCCATTCATTTTTTAATCTTTTAGTATTGCTTATGTTTGAATTCATGTTTTGAAACATGACATAAATCATAAATTTATGACGTCACGCTAAAGTTATAATCATTTTATTATGGTAATGTTTTAAGCTCTATTTATAAGAAAGTCCAATAAGTCAGACTGAAGATCTCTAGGTTTCTGTTACGATTACTGGTCATGGCATCCATTTTATTTCTTGGGAATTTATTATTTACTATTGATGCAATATTCTACATTTCTAAAAGTAGTTAAGATCTCTGATATTTCGAAATGAGACAAATTCTGCAATGTATTTATTACGTTTAAAAAAATTGTGACTGACTGACAGAATCTCTATTTAAATAAGAAGAAAAAAAACTAAGAAAAAAAATCAAGGATAGGCAGAGAGTGTTGTGGCCTTTGCTGGTTACAACAACAAATTAGAATATTGTAACATTCCAGGGTTCTATCTGGTATCTGAACTCCGTATGACGCATCAGGATTTTCATCTTGAAGCTGGCTTGTGAAGAATGGATGAACACGGACACGCTTAACATTCACAACATCAATTCATTTAATTCTACAAACCAATTTCTCTATTCAGTGTGGTTAGTTGCGTTAGATTTCCCACAATTACCATTTTCTTATATAGGTGGACCTTAGGAAAGAAGCCTACACACGGACAGGACAGGTGTAAGCCACCACTACTAAACACCAACAGAATATTTAGCTGCTGACGAGGTGTGACAAATCAGTCTTTGGTATATCTTATCACCACTTTACTAGATAACAAAAGATTTGTTTTAAACATTTGCCATACATAAAAATAGTGTCATGCCTGAAACAGGTGTAACTAGTAAAAAATGATACTTACGTTGCTTCATTCTTCCTTCTAATGTGACAGTGATGTTTCTGTTACACAAGTCTTTGTTACAACACTCTATGTTAAGAATGGATTCCACTTTTTGCATGCACGTGATGAATTCTAGATGTTTGATGCAGCCTTTTTGAGAAACGACTTTGTCATACTGATCACGAATGATGGATGCAAAACACTGCGGAAAAGTATAAAAATATGTTATTAGACTGATTTGTTTTTATCTTATAATTATTATTTTTTTTTATATTCTAAAAGAGTTTATAATAAAATAATCCATTTAAAAATTTTTTTTTAACATAGTTCACCCCAAACAAGGCAGACCGCCACTGTAGACATAAGGGGCTACTGAGAAAAAGAGTTTTTTTGTTTTTTTGGGGCGCGGGGGGGGGGGGGGGGTCAACCTAAGTTGGGAGCTGTGCAGCGAGATGTCTGTTTACATTAGTTTTAAATTTCTGCATGTCAGTACCGTCAAGAAAACAGGGAGAAGGGAGGGGTTCCAGAGTCCAGCAGTATGAGGAAAGAAGCTTTTGGAGTAGAAAACTCTTCAGCATCTGGGGACCTCCACAGTGAATGGATGGGATTTGGCAGATTGTCGGGTTGGTCTAGTGAATTTACGTTGTAGGGACAAGTTCATCAGAGCACAATCCATTGAAGTACTTGGCACGAGGAAGCAACATTGTGGCGAAGGGACAGGGACTGGAGCTTGGTGGATAGTGAGGGACCTATTAAGTTGCCGACTCTTTTTTGGACCTTGTCTAAGAGGGAGAGTCTAGTGGATGATGCCCCAGCCCAGATGTGGCAACAATACACCATGCATGGGTGGATGGTGGCTTAGTATAGATATAGGATAATGTCAGGTGTGAGAAGTTTACTAGTACGGTAGAGGAGCCCATCTTCTTTGCAGCAGCCCTGGCAATGTCTTCAATGTATTTATTCCAATTCATGTTATCTGTGAAAGTTAGGCCGAGGAGTTTGAATGACGAACACTCAGGTAGGGTGTTATTTGCTATGACAATCGGTGGTTGAAGAGGTTTCTTGTAGTTATTGTAGGAAAGTAGCTTTGTCTTCACAGCATTAAAAGTTACCATCCATTTTTGACCCCAATGTCGTAGGTGAGAGTGTCACAGATTTCACTTTGGGATTACAAAGCCAATTCATTTCTCAAACAAAAAGTGATGTTACATATTTCACTTTGGTCAAAGTGGAAAAAAGAGAAGAGGAAAAAAGAGAAGAGGAAAAAAAAAAGAGGAAAAAAAGAGATGAAAAAAGAGATGTAAAATAGAAAAGAGAAAAAAGGTAAAAGGAAAAAAAAATAGAAAATAAATATAAAGGCAAAAATCAGATAAAACAACAAAAATGAAAAAGACAAAACACAAAAACAATCAAATTTTTTTTAAAAAGACAAAATATAAGAAAAAAGACAAAATATAAGAAAAAAGACAAAGACTACAAAAGAAAAACAAAAATAGAGTAAAAAGAGAAAAGAAAAGAAAAAGAGAATAAAAAAGATAAAACTGAAAAAATAGGATTGGGCAAAATAAATGGCCGATCGCAAAATAATTAAAAAAATTTAAACCCTCTCTCCATTTAAAAGTGTATAAAAATTCAGGAAATCAACTAATTTTAATTAATTTTTTAGTATTTATTAATTAATGATCACGGAACATAATGAATTAATTATTTTATGAGGAAACTTAGTGAAACTGTATTATTTCATCTAAACAAAAAAACACCTTTATTAAAATAGGTCAAAATACTAAAATAAAAAATGATTATTTTTATGAAAATAAAGCACCAGAGATGTTAATAAAAAATCTTTTAAAATATAGTTCTTATATATTACGAAAAAAACTCCTAGATTTAGTGTTAATATAATCAATATAACTCAAAGAAAAAATAATTTATCGAATTAACGATATTATCATATAATAAAGCATTGTTTATTTAATATTTTCACAAGAAAAATAAAATGATCTCATAGATATAATTATATTTTTATAATAACATTTTACGTGTAATTTTACGACACGATTTTATAAAAGTTCCATTTTGTGCATAAGAACTTTTTTTAATGATAAAAGAAAAAAAAAATTAATAAAATTGAGAAAGTGGTCTGTGCCAAAACAAATTGAATTTTGAATTCATTTTACAAACGTTTTATTTTAAATTCTACGGAAGGACATTTATATATAAACAGACGAGAATTGCACGTGACGTCAATACTTATTTTCAGAAATCCAACAAACAAATGCAAACAATCAGAAAGCAAAGAAAAAAGAAAAAAATTGAAGGCAGCAGATGATGATATCAAAACAAAACACGTTACATAAAATTAACTGAATGGATTTATTACAAAACCATATCTTCTATATAAAATTAAAAATAATAAAATGAAATATTATTGCAGTTATAGTCTTCCATACTAGTGTAAATCTGAGTGGCCAATTTATTAACTATCTTTAAATGCCTAAATTATAATGCCAATGTTACTTTTTTTAATAATTATGCAATTTTTAGTAAAAAGTAAATAATTTTTTAATATAAATTCAATATCTTAAGACTTTAATTTACTCATTATATTTGGAATATTTCCAGAAATATATTTATTTTTCAAGAGATGTTTAAAAATTTATTTCTTCAAATTTCAATGAATTTATCTGTTTTTAGTTGCCATCAGGACAGTTTTCATTTTAATATTTATTTTCAGAAGGAATTAATTTTAGGCTATTATCTTTTAGACACAATCAAATTTTGACTGCAATGAATAATCATATATTATGATAAATTTGCTAGAGAAAAAAGAAGAAAAAAATGAAGAGAAAAAAGGAAAAGAAAGAGAAAAAATGTAATTTCTCTTTTTTCTTTTACAAGTTGGAAAAAATTAATTTTGTAACTTTAATATATACATTTAAGTCGAACAAATTTTAGAAGTTGGACCTAAATAGCATTTAAACTGACAAATCAAACTTTGATTCTGATTAGCCAATTTTAAGTTGTTATTGTTATATCATGTTATTGAAAATATAATAATGTACTTTGCTACAATTTATTACAATTACTTTTTCAGATCTGGCAGTTGGCAATAGTTAGTGTTCCTTATTTCCTTTCATTTAACGTCTAAGGCTTTTCTTTATAAACAAAAGTGTTCATTTGTAAATAAAGTTAAAAGAAAGAACAACTTCAAAGATAATTATACGATTTAACGTTCACCTTTGCATAACATGCCCTAAAGATTTTAAATTAATAATAATCTTTCTCATTTACTGGAAAACTAACATTAAAGTATAAATATTTCCTTGCAGCAATGGGTAGGTGAAGCTAGTAACATAAAATTATCTTGTCGGATTTTCAAAGTCAAGCCACCTGTCTGACATATCGATATTTGATTTGAACTAGCCTATATTTTATTTTGCGTCAGTCTCTTTCTGGAAATTCTTATTCCAGCTGAGAAAACTTCTAGAGTGAAGACTTTTCACCTTACTCACTGAATATTCATAAATATTAAATGTAATGAGTTATTTCCTTTGACTTCTGAAAGAAAGAAATATTTAGAAACACGTATATTTTTAAACATTTAAGGGAAGTTTCCACATTAATACATCTTCCAGATGCCAGAAAGCTTTCTACACTAATACTCTTTTCTTGAATCGCTTGCATTTAGAGTTCTCTCTGTGTTTCCCTGACTTTACCAACATGCAGAAATTTAAATGTAATGTGAACAAAAATCTCACTGCATAACTCCCCACTTAGGATGCGCACACAAATCTAACCCCTAATTCACAGTAACCCCTTACGTCTCAGTGGCAATGTACCTTGTTTGGGTTGAATTAAAATAAAAGTAAATTATTATTTGTTATGTACTAATGATTAATTAACGTCGAGCACCAAAACAAACTTTTTTAAAATTCCTATTTCACAAAATAAGTTAAAGTCACCAAAATTATTTTCTATTTATTTGCAAACAAGTCAGTCATTTTTTCGTTTACTCCCAACAACGGCAGATATGTACAGCTAGTTTTAAAATACAATTTTGTCATTTTCTCCTGAAACTTGCATAGAACAAAACAGAAGCTTGTATAGGAGTAGTAACATAAAATGTAAGACCCATATATTAGTGTGAATAAAAATATTGCAAGGCTATATGTTATGGTGCCGTACCTATATGATGAACAGTTGGACTCGAACATTCCTAATAAAATATTGGAAGCATTTAGGCTTCTCATAATTGGATTGAACTCCAGTCTACCCTGGCAGTCAGGACTGATATACCACTTCTCTTGTTCTCTGTACATATCTTTTCTTCAATATATATTGTTCACCTAACCCCATGTTACGTGTCTTTATTTCTTAACAGGGTCACAACACTATATTTAACAAGTAGGTCACAGCTTAACTTATTGCAGTTAATGTGAGCTTTATGTTTGCTTGACCTTCTCAAAATTAAAGAGTGCTCAACCTTGAATGGAAATTAGTAAAATTTATTAGATGATGGGAATTTATAGGGAGGGAATGCTGTAAGTATAGGTAATAAAATTAATAACTTTAATTGGTTGGAGGTTAATGTAAACACTATTTGCTTATACAAGGGATTGTAGAATGTTAATCTCCACATATATATATATATATGTGTGTGTGGAGGAAATGATGGGTTTCCAAGTAAGCATAAAGCAAGATTCTTCCATAAAAAAAAAATTGAATCTTTTATGATATCAATATCATAAAAAAGTATACAAATGAATACTAAAATTGGTTTATAAACGATATATATTTCTTCCATTTACAGATATCAGGCAAGTTGGCACAGGGGATAGGACGTCAGACTGTCATTATAGGTAATGACTAAGGTCCAAGGTTTGAATATGTGATGAGTCTTGAAAACACAAAACACGTACCTATAGATGACTCTCTCTCATATACATATATATATATATATATATATATATATATATATGAAAATCAACTTCTCAAAATCGGAACAGAGCCGAATCAAAAAAGCAGACGTTGCACACACAAAAGGCTCAATATTCTTTCAGATATATCGTTATAGAAATAATAAATATGGCTTATCTTAAATTTTACTGCAGTTTCATGGTCCATCCAATCATTGGAAGTGTATCAAAAATTCCTACACATTTTGTACATTTCTATATTCATGAATATTTATGAATTTGTATTAAATTGTTTAAAAACAACGTTCAGGAATTTATTAACACTTCCGATAAAACATGAAACTGCAGTACAGTGTTAATATAAGCTACATTTATCTTATATATATATATATATATATTTGATTTCTTGAATGTGAGATGGTATATATAATTATTTCCACAATCAGACAACGACGCAACCCACAACCTAGGTTGTGGGTTGCGGCGTTGTCTGATTGTGGAAATAATTATATATATATATATATATATATATATATATATATATATATAAGATAAATGAATATCGTTTCTTAAATTTTTCAAATTTTGAATTTTGGCTATGCCCCTGCCAACTTATCCATTTACGTAATTCCTCTGATGATAAGATTTTAATCTTTGAAAAGCCTTGACTTAAGGAAAGAATAATAAATATGTTTTTATCGAGTACACCTTGCATTGAACAATCAAAGATGAACTAGATTTGTCATCTGCACATCTTTATCTCTCTTCATTCATTTATCTTTATAATTGCTCTATCTTGTATATTGAGCTTAAATCATTTCACTATAGGTTAAATTCTCTAAAAGTATACTTTTAGTTCCATATATATATATATATATATATATATATATATAGATTTAGATTTTTCACTTATAAAATAGATCATTCAGTGAAGACCGGACTTTCCTTTTTTTATCGTTGTTCTTCCTTGTTTTTTTAATTTTAACTTTTATTTTTATTTTTTTTCCTCTTCTCTTCTTAAGTGACCTCAACTATTGCAACGCCACATTGTGTATTGTCGGCAGTTGAAACCAGTATTCCAGACATTTAATTTCCCTGATGATCTGCCAAGCAAGTAACTGCTTGGTAGTGAAACACGTGTAGGAAAAAACATTTAATTTGAATAAATAATATTTGTAAGAAAAAATATCTTTAATGGTGATCATTGGTGTCCTGAAAGGAATGCTTTGGTAAGCCTTCATAAAATCACATATATATATATATATATATATATATATATATACACAGACTAGACATACGCATGACACATTGGGTCACAACAACAGCTACCAGTATTTATTCTGCACTTTGCTAATTTTATTTCTTTTTTTTTGTCAATTTGCTCATGTTTTAAAATTCGTATGGATAATATAGAAGTAAAGAGTCCCATTATTTTGCTATCTAATTCATATATGTGTTTACGGTGTGTACAAACACTATATAAATTAGCTGAAAAAAGAGAGTCATTCTTTCTATAAATACTCAGAGATATTAAAAACTATTCAAGAGTGGTTGAATTAATGCACAATAAGAGACGATGAGAATGACAGATACTTAATTAGAGATAGTTCAGTTGGTGAGTTAATTGCAAATTATAGTTAATTAAAATGAAATATTCTTTTCAGATATAGCTCAATCCCAAAACTTTCAGCATGTATTTTGCGCGATTAAAATAAATAGGAAAAAGGCCTTAAGGAAACAAACGTTGATTCACTCAGCTTTAGTATAATAATAGATGGTTGATATCATTCAACTCCTATGAGTTAACTTTAACATAAGTGTATTCTTATATCACCCACCCCCTTTTATTTTCTTCGGCCATAGTCAAAAATCACAATGTCAATGGTTGTGTCTTTCAAATTATAAAATGAGGGTAAACAAACACTAGAGAACACTTAGAAATCTGAACCATTTTACGTATGTAAGCAACCCACACGTCATCGCTATGACGGAAAAGAAGAAAACCATCTAGATCCCAAAATAAACATAACAACATAAGTTTAACAAAGTGTCCACCATCTTTCAATTCATGTGGTTGCATTTAACCATACACTGCTGGGCGATACCAATACAATTTGAAAATATTACAACTATGTCATTATCATCATATTTGGTTTAACGTCTGTTTTACATGCTAGCATATGTTGGACAGCTTTTTGAAATTGACTTCCAAACTAATCTATCCTTATTCATCCCTCTTTTTCTCAAATCCATCCTTATTATTTTCTCCCATATTTTCCTTGGCCTTTCCCTGGCAACTCACCCTGCTACCTCAACTGTTCTACATCTACTAACCTAATTACTCTGATCCATTTTTTTCAATGTAATCAAATCAACAAAGTCTCCAATTCTGCACACATCTCCCTGTACTATGTAACTAGAAGAATACCCGTCCCAGGATGGGTAAAATTAATTCCTCGAATAGAACAGTTTTGCACCACTTTTATGTCCCCTTCCAAAGATTAAAATCAAGATATATATACTACACCTTATGTCTAGAATTCTTATTAAAATTTTTATCAAAATCCATTACATGATTTTGATTCTAGAAAATGTCTAAAATTTAAAGCTTAAGCTTAAGGGATTTTTAAAACAAATGTAAATTCAGGAAATCTTGTCTAATTGGTGTCTAATGACTATGGATTAAATTTGCTGCAAATCTGAAATATTTGAACTTTCAAATGGGAGGTTGTGCTCATATTATGATCACTAAAAACCCTTTAAAATACTCTGAAATTTGGTAAATATTTATCATTACTAATAACTATCGTGCAAATTTCACAAAAATCGGAGTTATCTGAATTTTCACGAAGGGGTTCCAGCCCCTCTTTGACCCCTTCGCATAAAAACTAAATTTAACTAAATATAGCTCACATTACCCACCCTTACACCTAGCAGCTATGTTCCAAAATACATAATGATCGATTAATTAGTTTAGGAGTGAATCCTATACATACAAATATAAAAACATATACACAGACCTAACTTTATGTATACTATTTAATAAGTGAATTTTATGTCTATGTATGAAAACGGGCCAGGATTTTTTGCAAGAGTCAGCATTCAGATTTATATTTTTTTTCAGCCGCCTCCCTCACGATTGCTGAAACGATAAACTAAGAATCATCAATGAAATAGCCAATATCCTTATGAAAATATCTGTTGATTTTGTTTTAGGGCAGCATATTAACCTGACATATGGAAGTGAAACCTGGTCAGTGAGGATTGTATGGAGAGAAATGATAAGAGAATATGAATAAAGTGTGTGTGTGTGTGTGTGGGGGGCTGTTCTGAAGGTCAATATCTGACATCTACGACACTCTGCATTGAATTGCCATAAAACAGACAAAACAATAAACCAAACAATGGATCCTATAGGATTTGAACTCTGCATAACCAGTCACAAATAGAGTCTGTCGGGGATGAAATCATCCATTTCCAATTTTTACTTAATTCCATTTCCACTCTTGGTAAATTATGTTGTCCCCCCCCCCCCCACACTTCATTTTTAAATAGAATTTCATAAGAAAATTGCAATATAATTCCAAGTTTATTACGTCTACAGAAATAACATATCTTTAACAAAAAACGTGTAGCAGTCAAATATTCTATTTGTATTATGTACTACTTTCCTTTGAGTAAATAGACAGATGTATCACTGGAGTGATCCTACACCCCCCCCCCCCCCAGCCAATCAGAAGTCCTGGCGTCAGAACACAAATTGCCAAACTCCTTACAGCACTCATGCAATTTTGTTCCTCTGGCTAGGGTTGGAGCCAGTTAACCGTTCAGAGAAGACACATTTCATTGGTTTCCTCAAATCACAAACGATATGATAAATCTATGCGGCACTGTGTAATCGTTTAATTCCTTTTTTTCAACGCAAACCAATAAAAGGTATTTTTATTTGAAACTACAATGTCATCTATTGATTTACTGTTGCAGTGAGATGAACTTTCTATTGTCGCCTACTTTAATTATAACTGAGAACGATTCACCTCATTATAAACATATTGCTTTGATCTTCGTATTGCACCGCTGTCAATGTCTACATCAATCCTATTTGTCTTTCCTCCCATTTTCACTTCAGCAATAATCCCTCGGATCAGACTACATCTGATTTCTGACACTGTTTTAACCATATAGTAGAGATCGTAATCCATTAAGTTTTGAAAGACATAAAATAAATTGATCGACCATAGTTGACCTAAAACCTCACTTTGTTACTAGTACTACACAGAGATGTAGGGGAGAGCACCACAACACCCCTTTTCACTGGATTTCTCATCTTATGCTTGACCCTCACTTTATGTTGAGTATTTGGTAAGGGGGCATCAAGTAACAGTTTTTAAGTCTTTGGTATAACTAGATTGAGGATTGAACCCCAATTTTCTGACCTATTAGCAAACACTCACCATTATCATCATCATTATCATTATCCGATTTATTTTTTAATAGGACTTTATAAGAGGGTGTGGCCTGTCAGTCAGGCTTGATCGAAGTCTTCCTCTCCAAGCTTGGCGGTCGCAAGGATCTAAGTTTGCCATCCCCAGGGCTGCACGGTCGCGTTTACACAGCTCATCCTAACAGGGTTTTGGTCTTCCAGTTTGCTGACTTGATCTGATAGACATGTTTCTGACTCGGGAGATCCAGCTGGAGCTTCACTCGACATGGCCAAGCCATCTCAACCTACTCAGCCGAGAGAGAAGAGTCTCAAGGAGAGTGTCGTCTTCCAGTTTGACATGACAGATTCATCTAACCATGGCTTTTTCATTACACTTCAGTCTTTTGAGAGTGCTCGCCGATGCAGACTATGTTTCAGAGCCATAAAGCATGACACTCCTCACACAGCTAGTGGACACTTGTCCTCTAGTTTTGATCGCCAGATGCTTATTTGTCAAGATGGGCAGGAGTTCTCTAAATCCCCTTCAGGCAGATTTGCATCTGGTAATAGCAGCAGTCTCACAACCACCATCGGCTGAAAGAGAGTCGCGCAGGTAGCAGAACTCAGCTACAGCTTCCAGTTTGCTATCCCCAAACGAGACCTCTTTCACTGACCCACTGTCGATTATGCAAAACAAAAAAAAGAAAAGAAAATCAAACAATTTGTTATTGGAAAAATTGGAATACCACGATTTTGTGATCAAGGAAAATTGACGCTTCTACATTTTGATTTCTGTATTCAAAAATAAATAAATAAAAAAGGTAACTCACGGCCTCTGTCGTAACACACGTGTCGGTATTGAAACAGTCATCACAATAGCAGATGATCTGCTTCTTCTTGCGTACTTTCCTTTTGACTGAAAAATAAGGAACAATCAGATATTAGAACTTTAGGTATTAACCTCTTCTCGGGGTTTACTCCACGATATCTCGTACTTTGAGTTTGCTTTTTATACAAGAATTTTACAAGAAAATACTTCAGTTACAACATGAACCTGTAGCGTGATATCTTATGATTTTCCTAGATTGCTGCATTATTCTGACACACAGGTGATGTCTAGAGAATTTTATAGCTCTGGTGGCGGATCCTCGTTTTTTTTTCTTTCCTTTGTCAATTTCCAGTCAGAACAGTTGTGATGCCCAGATGCAAAAATATATATATTATGATTCAGAATTTTTGAGATGAGGATTGCTAATTTGTATTATTCTCATCTTGGAGGACCGCGGTGCAAGGGATATAAGTGCTAAGTAATAATCAGTTCTAAGTGACAGTCTTATGGAGGTTGAAGGTTCAATCCTCAATACAGGCAATACTAAAAGTACAATTAAGAATTACTTAAGACCTCTACCTGGTCATGGCTGATGGAATTAGAGCAAGCTACTCCCTTGAATTATATAAAGGGTTCTGTTAAAAATTCCATACAAATTTCCGATTTCGACAAGATGCACCTGAAAAAGGTTGGAGGTTACCTCAGCCGAAACATTGTAAGAATAAGCTTCAAGATGAGAACAGTTGTTTGAATAATCCAAATAATACCTTATAATGCTGAGTGTTTAGCAAAGGGATATAAAGTACCATATTTTAAGTATTTGTTATGACTTGAATGAGGACTGACCGCTGGTCTTCCGGCCCATTAGTGAACACACTTTACCATTATGCTAGATGGGCGTATTAACCAAGTGATTTTTTTGCTAATAGAACAATATATTTTTGGAAAAAGTTGCCGAATCAGAACAATGACAGCAATAATGTAGAACATTTTAATATGGAATTAGATGAGTTCAGAAATAAAAGTAAAACAAGGAATTAAGGAGGTAGTTTTAGGAATTATAGTAATTAAAAAGATCCCCAAAGGAGCATGACAAAAAAATAATAATAGTAAGATTGGTAAAAAAAATTATACATATTGAAAAGTAGGTTTGTTTGTTATAGAAATCGATATCTAAATGAATAAATGCAAGTTGTTCCACCTATCCTAACTATAAAAGGCTTATGCTTATTTAATTCTATGATACAACATAACATTTTGAAATATTGTATATATAGTAATCTACAAATAGCTTTAGGTGTTCTTATATATATATATATATATTATAAATTGAAAATATAAGCCATTATCAATGCAAGATTAATTTTTTTTTTTTTTACTTTAATCTTATTAATTTCTGATGATGGAAATTTATTCCGAAATTAATAAGATTAAAGTAAAAAAAAAAAAAAAATTAATCTTGCATTGATAATGGCTTATATTTTCAATTTATAATACTGACCCAGCAATGCTTTAAAACTGAACGACCCATTTTATTTTACTAAACTACGAGCACGCCAATGCTCTCTTCATTCGACAACCAGAATTTGAATTCATAACCGCCAACGACATCGGCGTGGATACATCATAACAAGGACATTTCATCAGAAAAGCAGAAGAAACAAAAGTTTGTTTATTTTTGTTTTTTTGATGAAAAAAAAAAAATATTTTTAAAAATGACACAACTCTGATGATGGAATTTTATTCCAAAATTAATAAGATTAAAGTAAAAATAAAATAAAAATGATTAATCTTGCATTGATAATGGCTTATATTTTCAATTCATAATACTGACCCAGCAATGCTTTAAAACTGAACGACCCATTTAATTTTACTAATATATATATATATATATATAATTATTATTAATGGCAATATATTTATTAGCATATACTATCAGTGTCTTTTTACTTTGCAGTCTCCTTAAAAGATTCAGCTCGATGAATGTCAATGACAACAGAGCAAATATAAGTCGGGTTCATATTATATTCCAATAACCATGTTTTTATTTTATTATTTTTATTTTTATTTTTTCACATTTCCAAAAAACATAATATTTCTGTGAGATATAGTTTTTACAGCCCGTTTCATTTGTCTTGTGCCAAACAAATTTTGCTTCTCTGACTTTTGACGCTGATTTTTTTTTTTTTTTTTTTTGCATTTTAAATTTCTGAACTTGGATTTGCAATACAAAGTCCTAGAGGCAAAAAAAAATTTTTTTTTTACAATCCAACTTTTTAATTATCACATAGCAAACGGATTTTTGCTTGCTCACAAACAAAAATTTAAAATTTCTGAACTTGGATTTGCAATACAAAGTCCAAGAGGCAAAAACAAAAAAAATATTTACATTTTAATTCAACTTTTTAATTATCACATAGCAAACGGATTTTCGCTTGCTCACAAACAAAAATTCACACTGCCATTCATTAAAAAAAGTAACAACTTTTATTGGGGAGACAAATTTTTCACTGCAATCAAGTAATATAAAATTAAAAAAATTAATATAATTCAAGTTATACATAAAGTGATAAGTATCTAGAATTTATTCTTTTCATCTCTTTATTCAGCAGACTGCGCATAGGACACCCTCTTTGAGAGAGAGATTACTTTTTTCTTTCGCTAGGATTCTGAAAACTTCTTTTTTTTTTTTTTTGCTTTTTGGTGCCAACAGTCAGAGAAGAAGAAAAAGAGGAGGGTATACAGCCGGAAAGATTCTTAAGAGAGATAACTGTTATAACACTTACACTTTTTTTCAATCGGCACACCCGTCTTGTTTGTTTCCAGCATCCGGCGCCATCTGTGTTTTGATTCCTTGCTTCTCATGTCTGGAAAGGTTGAAGAGCCTCAGCTCATAGCAGAGTCAGTGAATAAGCAAGCATCCATAGGATTTTAAGGGTTGGAAGGAAAACTCTTTATCGAAATGTCAAAATGATGACCCAACTGAAAGAAAAAAACAAAGAATTATTAGTTTTTTTTTTTTTTTAAATATACATACAGAAATCAATTACAAAAGCAGGAATATTTAGAAAAATAAACAAAACTCTTTTTTATTTAATTATATATGTCCTATGTAAATATAAATGTTTATGTTAATTTATTAATAATAAACATTTTTAAAAAATTTCTCTATATATAGATATAAATGTTTGTGTGTGTGTTCCTATAGAAAGAAACGTTAGAGAATCTATATAAAAACTAAGTGTATTCTTATGTAACGTTTTCTGGAGGAGACAATGGAAGTGGTCCCAAATCTTTAAGTGCATTCCTGAGAGAGTTATAGGGGTCAGAACCTACCTTAAAAACTTCAAATATATCCTATTTTGATGAAATTTAAATACAAATAAAATTCTTTGGAGAAGACAATGGAAGTGGTCCCGAATCTCTATGTGCCTTCCTTAGGGAGTTATGTGGGCAGAACTCCCTTAAAACTTCAAATATGTATATCTGATTATAATGAAGTTTAAACCATATATATAAGACACTAATTCATAGTTTTATAACATTTCAGCTTCTTCCAACTATTAGAGGATGAAACGGTGGTGGTTAGGGGGGGGGGGGGGGTCGGTCAGTAAAAAAAAATAAAAATAAAAAAAATAATATGGTGTTATGAGAATAGTGAAAAAGGATATAGTAGTTTTTCTTATTGAATCTTGAGCAACATAGGATCTTCCTGCAAATAATTTAATGATGTTTCATTATTTATTATGACTTTAATCAATAATCCGATTTTAAACTTTTAATTATTACTAAACATATCTGTAACCCGTTGGGTCACAAACACTACAACTAATTATTCTACTTTGATTTCATTTGAAGATTCATAAACTTTCACATATTTTAAGACATTCTTCTGGTATCACTAAAAAAAGTTTCTTTACTTCTATATTATCCTATTATTAATCATTATTACTATATAAAAGTATTATTATTCTTATTTACAAGTAAAGAGACTTATTATTTTGCCACTTAATTTACATACGTGTTTGTGGTGTATACAGACACACATATGTAAATTAGATGACGATGATAAAAAGAGAATCGCTCTTTCTATAAATAAAGAAAGACAAAAAAATATTAGAGTGTAGTTGAATAACAGAGAGAGAGGAAGGCCAGAGAAATAAATAGATAGCTAAGGAGAGAGGAGGCAAAACACAAATTTGGAAATCTCTGATTTTGGATTGGGCCACCCAGAATTTTATTTCTCTTTGAAAAAAAAAAGGAGAGTGTCTCTTTAAACAGAGGTTTCCTGCTGTGATTATGACTCGGTTTTTGTGTGTTCATAGATAAAGCTTGCCATTATTTCAAGTGGTCAGTTTCTGAGTGGTCGAATGGGAATGAGTTGAGAGGAGAGACGGATGTAGTCAGTTTTGGTGACTAGCTAAGAGTGACGAAAAAGACCAGGCATCTAAGACTTCCGGTCGAAAGTACATATATTCCAGCAGATGGGCAGGGGAGGTGAGTGAGAGCAGACCCTCTGGGCGTGACAGTCAGTTTGGTTTTCTGAGGTCTGACAGTCAGTTGGGTATGTGTGCCTCTCCAAGCAAGATGAGCTCTTGGACTTATGTTTTGATTTGGCCGGGTAAAAATCTCTCATTAGCAAGTCTGTTGCTAAAAAACGAGTACCATTGTAACCTCCAACAAATACACCTCTGTTACTTGTTTTATTTGGAGGGAGAATTCTTCTGTTGCAACACTGACTGAGACCACACAGCTGACACTGTGACCAGCATCGGATTCGAGCAACAACTTTGGACTGGCACAACGAGCGAACGATCACGAACTGTGCAGTGAATGCACACAAACATGTTCACCGTGATCACTGTCGGACACACACAGGAGATAAAAACAAAAGGGGGCTAATATTGATAGCTCACTGATGGAAACCGAGTAATAAAACCTTTGTATCGACTAAAAATTCACGTGATTTCTTATATTAAGCTGTTTACTGAATCAGCCACGGATACTGAAATTAATCTTTTAAAGCTTTTCCATTTGATACGTATTTTCAAACATGCATTTCATAAATACATCATCATTTCATTCGTTTGTTATACTTTCTTTTAACCATAAATGAATACATATTTTCTTTTTTAAAAAAGAACAAATAAAACCCGTTTTCATCGACAAAACAAGTTTGTCATTGGCACAGGCTTTCTTAAAACTTGCGTGTTCACCAAATTAGCTGCGGATGGTGAAGCTGTGCTGCTCAGCATCATTATCATCATGTTTCGTTTAACGTCTGTTTTACATACTGACATGTGTTGGACGGCTTTTAGAAATTGACTTTCAAACTAGTCTATCCATGGTCAGATCATTATTTAAAGTACATAACTTGAACGCAACAAATTATTTTGAAAGTCATTTTCCTTAGTTGAGGCAATATTTTTATAGGCCGGATGCCCTTCCTGACACCAATCCAGTGAGGTGATAGGAACCTGCGCTTTTATTGAGACACTATTTCTAGGAGATTACCTAGCAAGGCTAAAGAGCGCTTCACCTGCCCTCTGCTATGAACACTTAATTGTTGATAACGTAATGTTGTTTTAATCTCTATAAAATTCTTCCAAACATTTAATCTTTTCAAGCATGAGGATTTTTAATATTTATTTTTAACACTAAAATATTACAGGTTAATTTCTTTTTCAGTCATCTAAAATACTTACAACCAACACCAGACAGATTGGATGTCAAATCCACTTTCTCTTGGTTCGGCTTGCCAGAATACAGAATACACTAACAAAGATGGACTTATAGATGTACTAAGAAGATATCAGTTTATTTTTGTAATATGAAGAACTGATAGTCAGCATGTGTACCCTGAAAAGTGTTACACACACACACAAAATATACAGTAGGAAATCTATTGAATATATGATGACTCACACAAATTGAAAGTCACGCTGACTTTTACATGTTACCCACCGTGAGCCAGTAACACATGCTGGAGATTTGGTATCTGCCTGTCGCCGAAACTGTACTATTGTACTATCTTTTTCGGGGAAGGGGGGGGGTATCTGTTCTGTTGCCATAAAACCATCCTCCCTGGCATAATCTCCTCCTTTGAGAGGGGAAGCGTACATCAACAAGAAATCGTCACAATCGGTTTTCCATTAACAAACTCAACACTTACATAATACATATATTTACTAACAAAAAAAAAGGGGCTACTTTGTTTTACATATTGTCTTTACTAAGTTTTATATTGCATTGTCCGTTTTTCAAGGATCAAGGCTGAAGAAGTTCCCTTGTATCTTTTTCTTGGGAAGCTTGTTCATGAAGAAGATGGCGATGAATGCTATTTTAACGTTAAACTTTAATTCATCTAAACTGATAGAGCTCAATTTCCTTAATTAAGAGCTATTTCTGGCTGCAGCATCCTCTCAGAAGGGAGCAAGTCATATCTACACTTCACCTGAAAAGCACATTATTGCCAGGGCAAATGCAACACTTTAAAACATTTATTGTTGTGGTTGCAACAGCATTCACCTTGGTCAAATTGAGCTGGCTTCTTCGCTGTCCTGAATCATGGTGGCTCATGTATAGCAGTGCTGAGCAAGATCGCAAGAGATAGATAGCCAATCATGAATCCACTGTCGAAGACTGACCACTTGTGGACCTGAGAGCTCAGCCAAGCCATCCCTAATTTGGCCAATATTATCCAGAGATTATAAGCTAATCTTATCAAATATAAGAGAAATGGTTTTAATTCTGGCTTATCCGATGCTTGCACAGTAAAGAAAGGAATAAGCATTTTAATTCTGTGTTTTATTATTGATGCCAATATGTCAGCCGCCCAAGAAGCCATGAGGTGGGGATTTAGTCTTATTACAGCTGAAGAATGACAAAGAAGGATTATCAACCAAGCTAAAGAATTCAACCTCTACTTCTTCTTCAAAGATATTTACTATCTTCTTGCATAAGTACAAAATGGGTATCGTTATTGTGACGCTTTCTTATTCAAAAGTAATGTTTAAGCCTGGGTTTTGGATTTGCTATCTCAAACACTCAACTTTGTACACAAATTCCTAAAATTTTAAACGGTCCAACCCCCAACCTCAGAAATCTTCCTTACATTAGTAATAATTTATATATCTAATATATAAAGTAAAGTGAACCTGTTTATTTTTTCTTCGTCATCGATAGCTTTCTTCTTACAAAATCAATATTTGATTCTGGTTTGTCAGTTTTTCTTGTGGATCATTGCAGCATGTTGTTAAGAACAAAATCTAATTCGATTTAATGCCTTCCAGAAAATACTTTGTCCGGATCAGAATTATTTTTTTTAAATGGCTGCCATCTAAAAAAAATAACATAACTTTGTATTTGTCCATACAGAGTTACTTCTCTTTGATTGGTAGAAATAAATATTTTGAACAAAAAAAAAAAAAGAGAAAAACAAAACAAATTATTAAGTAAATACATTACAGGGCAACGCTGGATAGTTACAGCTAGTACTATATATCTAATATATAAAGTAGAGACGATTTTTCCCCTGTACCTTCTCGGAGTATAGGAAAATAACCACATGCATCACAGGCTACTAAACTCACCTCTATATCACACTTATTCACTCGAGCGTGTTTTAGTAAATTCCTTATTTTTTTTCCAGCTTACACTAAATATTACATTTGGCCCGCCATCTCCGACACACCAACTCCATATAGGTGGTAGCAAAAACATTCCTCCCTAACAATTCTGTACTGTCACTCCACTCATCGACACCGGGAACTAATAAACACAGTTTACTTTTCACAAAACAGTCCGTCCTTATTTATTATTTGCCTGGTATTAATTTACTACATAATATAAAGCAATACGCAAAGACTTAATGACCGCTCCCGTTCACTCCGATGATATTCCGCGAACATCAGATTACGTTATTTCTAATTGTACCAATGACTAATTCATTCCGGATTTCAGCGAATGAAATTAATGAACATAGTTCCTGCAACTTTAAGCATTCAACAATTTCTTGATCGAATCGACTTGCTATTAAATTCAATAAGCGCCAAGATACTGGTAGACCCCGATACATTTACATTTTCAAAATCATACACACGCATATTATAGAAAACTTGCCCAAATAAATGACCTAAACCGTGTCATTTTTTAACTTTATATTTGCCGGCAGAAGCTGCCAATAAACAAGCTTAGCTTAATTCGCCTATTTTCACATCCTTTTTATCTCGAAACCGTAGCGCAGTCGTTAAGAAGGGAGGTTTCATGATCGCCAGTTTCAGCGTTCGACCCCATTCTACTCTACCTCTTTTCATTTTTATTTTTTTTAATTTAAAACATTCACCAACATGGTAGAGGAGGGGGAAGAACAATAGGCCGTTTCTTTTTTTATGCAATAGGTAGTACTTTCTCCCGTGCAACGCCGGGCGACGGGTTCCGCTAGTTATTTATATTGTTTTGATTTAAGGCTTTGTGAATTCAACATTTGTTTTTCATTAAGAAAATTTTAAGAATTCAATTTATAAAAAGAATTATACACACTGAAAAAATATGGCCGTCACATAATTATGATGCAAATATTTTTTAATATTTTGGAGGTTTTAAATATTTTTCATTGTGTATCACATGTTCCTTTTTTTTTTGTTGGAGAATTTTCACCGATTATGACTCCTAAAGAAATGAATTTGCTTTCTCCGACTTCATAATCCTGCTTTAAGCTGCTGAATAGGAAGAAATTTCTAGCTTGAATTAAAGTTTAACGACAAAAGTCAAGTATTATAGTTGTTTTGTGCCATTAAACCAAAAAAAATCAAATCTATTTATGTGTTAATGTAGTTCCCATTCTTCTCTATGGCCGCTTTCCTACCTGCCCGGTGCAGCATTCATCATGGGTGGATTGAGCCAGTTTTTGCCGAAGGAGAAAGTTTCTAGGGAATATTAAATTCCCAAGCGGTCCGCAGTCACATGTATACATGACCTCTTTCCATCTGTCAGTAAGTCTTTTAATGCTACTTATCATTGATGTTAAGCAAATTTTTTTCACATCAGATGTGGGTTACGCATTAATAATTGCCTTTCCTTGGTTATCCTCGACCGAGATGTATGTACATCTATTTATCCAACCAGAGCTTCGTTCAAAATGCCCATACCACCACAAGCGATTGCAACACAGAGCTGACTCCAGTCTGGGTACCTTCTGCCTCAATAGCAGGGTAATCAGAATTAACTCTTGTCAAGATGCACAACACAAATCCACAGAATCATAAACCTGTCATTCCTTTGCATCTTCAGAAAGTACAAATTAATATGAACCCAGCATCAACTCGCATCTAACATTGCACTATACACATAGTTGCCGTAAACTTGATCCTGAGAAACAAGCAAAAGTTAAAATGGGAAGAAGCGTTCGTTACATTCCTAAGATTTTTAACTGAAAAAAAAGAAAAAGGAAAGCAAGTTCATTTTTGTTTTTTTCTCGTAATCTCTTCCTTTCACTTTTCTTTAATTACCTGTCGAAAAACAAGGCAGGTTTTTTTTATTTGTTGAATTATCCCTTTTATATTTGATTAAGTGAATTTGAGAATATCTTTTTATAAAATTATCAATATTTTGGATTGGTTTGAAATTTATCTTATTATTATTATCCAGAGTTTTCGAGGTATAGGCATCACACATACACATAATTGAAAGAAAAAATAAAATAAAAATCTAAGTTTGTTTTATTTGTAATTATGCCAAAAACGGTTTTATTTACATTTCTTACAGCATTAGTTATGTAAAGTGAGATTTAACTTTCAAATGAAATATCATTTACATTCCTCAGAAAAAGAAGTTATCTTTTTCTCAGTATCCGTTTCAATTTGGAATGTTGAACACAATACACAATGGAGAAATAAACTTTCTTTTGTGATTAGTCGATCTCATCAGAGAATAAGGCTGAGGGCGATCAAACATCTTGATTCGTCCTTGTTTTTGTAATATTTTATTGTTCCTTCAAGTAAATGATGAATATTTTTTTCCGTCCTATTATGACATGACGTCAATCACTTTTCCACACAAAATTACAGCAACATTACATTTCCAGTTTTAATATCTCCCCCCCCCCACCCACCCCACAACAGGAAGATGTGACACAAGGTTGGAAGGTGGGGGTTAAATAGCCAGCATCCAAGAAGTAGAGCACTTTGGCCTACAAAAGATGTCTGCTCAGTCCCGTCGGCATTTCTGGTAGGGGCGTCTTGGGATATTCGCAATAAACTAAACCCCTTCTCAAAATGCAGGAAGGTAAAGCCCGAGAGGGTCGACCTCCCAGAACTGCAAAGAACCATACCTCAGAGCTAGAGATCAGGGCCAGAAGAAACCACAACAGCTCACCCTTTGTCAGACTGATTATGAAAATATGAGAGCCAGTGTTGGTATGCAACTTGTAGACAAGAGATTAGTTTTAAACGAAAAATTAGCTGGGAAGTGAGAAAGTCTATAATAAATAATATAAGAAGGAAGGAAGAGAGAAGACTTGAAATACTGTGTCAAAGTTGAGTGAGATGGAGAGAGGGAGGGTAGACAAGGAGGAAAGGGTGAGGAAAGAGTGAGGGAAAGGGAGGGAGGAGCAGAGGAGGAAGTGAGAGAGGGGCAGAAAAGAGAGAGGAATAGATAGAGTGGGAGAGATAGATAGAGTGGGAGAGATAGATAGAGTGGGAGAGATAGATAGAGTGGGAGAGATAGATAGAGTGGGAGAGATAGATAGAGTGGGAGAGATAGATAGAGTGGGAGAGATAGATAGAGTGGGAGAGATAGATAGAGTGGGAGAGATAGATAGAGTGGGAGAGATAGATAGAGTGGGAGAGATAGATAGAGTGGGAGAGATAGATAGAGTGGGAGAGATAGATAGAGTGGGAGAGATAGATAGAGTGGGAGAGATAGATAGAGTGTTATAAAAAGGGGAGAGGGGAGAGAATGAAAGAGAGAAAAGGGAGAGAATGAAAGAGAAAGAAAGGGGAGAGAATGAAAGAGAAAGAAAGGGGAGAGAATGAAAGAGAATGAAAGAGAAAGAAAGGAGAGAGAATGAAAGAGAAAGAAAGGAGAGAGAATGAAAGAGAAAGAAAGGAGAGAGAATGAAAGAGAAAGAAAGGAGAGAGAATGAAAGAGAAAGAAAGGAGAGAGAATGAAAGAGAAAGAAAGGGGAGAGAATGAAAGAGAAAGAATGGTGAGGGGAGAGAAAGAATGGTGAGGGGAGAGAAAGAATGGTGAGGGGAGAGAAAGAATGGTGAGGGGAGAGAAAGAATGGTGAGGGGAGAGAAAGAATGGTGAGGGGAGAGAAAGAATGGTGAGGGGAGAGAAAGAATGGTGAGGGGAGAGAAAGAATGGTGAGGGGAGAGAAAGAATGGTGAGGGGGAAGAAAGAATGGGGAGGGGGAAGAAAGAATGGGGAGGGGGAAGAAAGAATGGGGAGGGGGAAGAAAGAATGGGGAGGGGGAAGAAAGAATGGGGAGGGGGAAGAAAGAATGGGGAGGGGAAGAAAGAATGGGGAGGGGGAAGAAAGAATGGGGAGGGGGAAGAAAGAATGGGGAGGGGGAAGAAAGAATGGGGAGGGAAGAAAGAATGGGGAGGGAAGAAAGAATGGGGAGGGAAGAAAGAATGGGGGGGAGAAAGAATGGGGGGGAGAAAGAATGGGGGGGAGAAAGAATGGGGGGGAGAAAGAATGGGGGGGAGAAAGAATGGGGGAGAGAATGGGGGGGGGATGGGGGGATGAGAGGGGGATGAGGGGGGGGGGGGGAATGAATGGAGATGAGAGGAATAAAAACCAATCAAATATTTGTTTGGAAAACATTTTTCCTTTATTTACTGATTTAAGTGATATTGGCTTTTGCCTCTTGAAAATAAAAGAGAGAAATGGGGAGAAAGAGAATGATTGCTGGAAATACTAAGATAGATAGAGAGAGATAGAGAGAGACAGAGAGAGAGAGACAGACAGACAGACAGACAGACATAGAGACAGAGAGAGAGAGATATATATATAGAGAGAGATAGAGACAGAGAGAGAGATATATAGAGAGAGAGACAGACAGACAGACAGACAGACAGACAGAGACAGAGTGTGCTTGGAAAAGTCAAAGGCCAGCTGTGCCCACAAAGGAGTTAAATAACTTCCCTAGACATCGGCTCCCTTTGAGCCAACTTGAGAAACAACAAACTAGGCCTGCTTGTCTGGTTGGGAAGTAGAAAACCTATTGGCCAAAAACACCATAGCAATTCTTAGTAATCAAGTAGTGACCATATTTTTTTTAAGAGTGAAATGTACAATATGAAGGATAGCAAAAATACCCCAATGACAGAAGGAGGAGGGGTCAACTATTTATCCATAGAAAAACATTATCAGATGCTTTGAGTGGATCCAAGAAGTGCGTGTGTGTGTGTGTGGGGGGGGGGGGGGTTACATATTTACTATGCAAATGAATCACAGCCTGAAAAATCAAACATAAATAAAATATGAGAGAAAACTGCAGACCCCCCCCCCCCCAACTGTAGATGTTGACTCATGGCATAAATTCTTCGATGTTAAAACTGCTGACCTCCATGAACCTGCGGTTAAAAGCTAACTGACTAATAGAGTGGCCCCTTTGGGTCACAAGTTTGTGGTGTGTCTGCATTTTTACTCTGACATTTATTTCATTTTCTAGGCTGTATGTCATTTATGGCACAATCATATTGACACACCAGTTCTCGTTAGATCAGATGGGTGACCATTTGGGAATATTACGCACTGTATGTCATCTCTCCTGACTTTGGACGCCGGTTCAGCCTGCCCAGAACGAATTATCGAATGCATTATGTCATTTATACAGTAATACATATCTAACATATAAAGCTACCTTGTCAGATTTTAGTACTTAGACCCAAATAACAGCAATATTTCATTCTACCTGGTCATTTTGCACCCCTTTTTCAGCAAGTTTTTTTGCAATACCAAAATGTCTTTGGCTTCAGTTTGTGTTATGCCTTTAAAGGGACCGACAAGAAATAAGACAATAAGGAGGTAGGAAAGTATGTATTTACAGAAAGTATAGAAGTAATGTGTGGTCAGAGACTGTTTCTGGATTGGTCATAGCAACTGTCTCTCACCAACATTCTCACCAATATTCATAGTGGCGGGAAGAGCCCATGTAGTGACGCAATAGGGTAGATCACCAATAACAGTTTGTTTGAAAAAAAAAACAAAAAAAAAGAAAAAAAGACAATTATTCCTGTTAGGAAAATTGTTATGATGGCAACAATCTTCACAACTTAAAATATGACGTATCTCCTTATTATTGAGCATTTTTTTCCATCTCTTTTTAAAAAAACAAACATTTAAAACAAAAAATATATTCAGTAAGAACGAAACTAGCAAATATTTTTGTATTTATATATATATATATATATATATATATATATATTAATTTTTACGTATATAAAAAAATTCTATGGGCACGTGTTTCTGGCTATGAGTGATCATCAGATAGAACACTGGTGTGTTTTTCAAGGTATTTTTCTGCTTCCTAGGCGGTTAAGAATATGCAGAGTACTGCATTCAGTTGCCCATAATCAGATGTGTTCTATCGCCAGTTAAAACAATAGCAAAGCTGCATAACATCATAAGCGATAAAAGATTGTACATATATCGGGCAAGGTGTTTCCGTCTGGTGGTAAAGCACCAGACTATAGACAATTACATCGAGGGTTCGATCCCTGCCCAGGGTAGCTATGCTGATGAAATTTCATAGCCAGAAACACACGTGCCCATGGATTTATTTTATGTACATAAAAATTAATTAATATATTAATTAATTAATGACACGTCCAATTAAAGGCAACTGAATGCAGTATTCTGCATATTCTTAGCCGCTTAGGAAGAGGGGAAATACTAAAGTGTGTGTGTGTGTATATATATATATATATATATATATATATATGATTCTCTTTGCTCAAAAATCTTTGTATATTCTTAAATTTTTTTATATTTTAAAATCTGCACTAAACAGTAGTATAATTTTACTGTTTTATCCCTATGATTTCCTCGGATGATAAAAGTATAGATTTTTAAAAATCCATGGGTTAAGGAAAGAAAAAAGTTTTATATATTCCTTGTCTGAACTATTTGATGATTTAATAAATATTGTACATTTTCCTTATATTACTGTCTAACTTATATATTGAGCATTGACTTTTCAAGATAATTAAAAGATTAAATTTTATTTTTATCTTTATTATCTCTCCATTTATATATATCGACCTCCCTGGTGAAATTGTGTCTGGAATTATCCGTTTTCCAGCACCAAACTAATGCACAGACAGGATAAACTGGACTTTACCAATTGCCGTCTGAGTACCAGCCTCTTAACAAAAATATTTGGATTCCTAAACAATTCGAGTATTATTCTTTTTCAAATATTCATTTCCAACATAACAGGTGTTTTTATTTTGACGTGTTTTTGGACATCGTCCACACTGACTCTACGTTCTCATGAGAACGTAGAGCGGCCGAAACGTTGTGAGAATAACACTCAAGATGAGAACAGTAGTCCGAATAACCAAAATTATACAAACTATACTCTTTATTTAGAACATGATTTGAAAATTATTTAAATCGTCAAAAATACATCTATATATAGACAGACAGTGATTCACATATAGCTGTTTTGTGGTTTCACGACTCAGTGTGGCTAGATCCAGCCAGCACATCAACCCAGAGATTCCAAACTTGGCCGCCAGAGCACTACCAACCATGACCAACTGGAGTTGACTGTCTTACCATCTGAGCTAACGGCTACTGGGAACGAATGAAATTATATCGTTTTTAAATTAATTTATTCATTTGTTTAGAAATTTTACGATACTAGCAACTGAGAGGACTCAATTCTTTTTACTTAAGAGTATTGTGTTATACTATGTGGAAAGCATACACAAACATGCATATAAAATCTGTTGAAGATGAAATAAGGAAATCTTTGTTTAAAAAAAGAAAAAACAAGGAAGAAAAAGGTCACAGTAAGTGAAGCACTCATCAAGTTGATTCCATCATCTCCCTTATTCACTCTCTAATATTACAGGTTAATGCTGTTCAGGAGAAACAGGATTACAAAAAAATACAGTAAGCATGGGTAGTGGAGTGGAGTGGAGTGTGTGTGGGGGTCAGGTGGTGTAGCAGTCTCTGCCCAGAGTGGCGGTGTTCCGGGGGTGGGGGAAGTGGTGCCAGAGTAGGCAACACTACTCAGACATTCTGTCTCCAATGAGGCAAGAGGTTGAGTAGACACGAAAATGAAAATAAAAGACTCTTCTAAGAACCATGGAATATGGAACATTCAGAAGAATATTTAGAGATAATGGAAGTGGGGTTGGATGGGGGTGGCGGTGTGATGATTAAAGTGATGGTTTGGTTTGGTTGTTTTATTTTATGGCATATCAACCCTTTTCGGGTTATTTAATGCCGAATCCGGTCATTTTGGTAAAAGTTTTTATGCTTCAAGTTCTTTATATTTTCAAATATTTATTCATGTTGATTCATTTGGTTGTTTTATTTTACAGCATATCAACCCTTTTCGGGTCATTTAATGCTGAATCCGGTCATTTTGGTAAAAGTGTTTATGCTTCAAGTTCTTTATATCTTCAAATATTTCTTTTTTTATTCATGGTGTTTGGTTTGGCTGTTTTGTAGAGGAAAGTTGTTGGTTTTGTTTTTGGCTTTGCAGAACATGATTGAGTTTTACAAAGGGAAAGGAAAAAAACAATAACATCAATGTTTGGTGCATTTTAGGTCAGGAAGACAGTATTTTCAGACAGCCTGATCTGGTAGCAACAGATAAATTGATGAATAGTAGTAGTAATAATAGAATAATAGAAGACGAAGACAAAGACGAGATATTTGTCTATTTTGTATCAAAGTTAATAACTGAGGCAAACGTTCAACATAGAACATTCGAGGTAAACCATTAAGAGATATATGTCCATTTTATGGTAATAAAAGGCATTTTTATTTATTTTATTTTTATGGAAATCGCTCCAGACAAGGCATGAAGGTACTTGATGTAACGAGCTAAAAATATATATACTACAAAGTAAAAAACTAGCCAACGGTAACAGTTAGGTGGATAGATTCCGACCCCAAAAAACAGCAATCATTCAGTCTTTGTCAGAAACATCACTCATGGAATGTGGGAACTACAGGACAAAATAAGGGAAGGGAGAGTTTCAAGGCTGCCGAAAGTAAATTCAAGGTCCACTTTCGACTCTCCTTTATAATTGGTATTGTTAAATTTTATTATATATTTATATTTCCCTCCATAGTAATATTATTATAATTATTAATATAATTAAAGAGATTTTATAATAAAAAAACGATAGCTTTTTAAAAACATTTGAAAACTTTCAGTTTTAAGGGAGATAATTGCATGAAAACTTCCGATTTAATCGGAATTTATAAGTGTAGTATCGGTTCTGTTGTCATAAGATCGTCCTCCCAGGAATTACCTCTTCCGTTTTTAAGCAGTGTGGGGGAATCCTCCCATGTATTACATCCTCCTTTATATTTAAAACTTTAAAAAAAACTTTTCAAATTATTAAATAGTTAAAATTAAAAACTGAACGGACGAAATAGACATTTCCGGTCGGCGTTCAATTGTACTATAGGGATTATTTGAATATCTCGCTTAATTAGTTTAATTTTCGCACACATTTTGGATGAAATTTATCAATTAGTCTTACATTGTATTTCTCCCGAAATAACATTCTAATTTATTTTTGAAAGACTTGAACTGCAGAACAACCATGTGAAACCCTTCACTGCAAAACAGCCGAGTGCCGAACCGTTCACCACAGAACAGCCGGATGCTGCTTTGGTTTGTTATCTACGTATCATGAATCTACTTTGGTATGATATCTACACATCATATTGTAATCAACATGATATAATAACAAGGAAAACACTTCTAATTCGTTTCAAAAGAATGTGTGGTTACCAAGCCTGAAACCCTAACCCTAACTCAACCCCTAATCCTAACATTCGAAGAAGATACCATGTGATACTTCAGCACATTATTCAATGAGAAGTCACTGAAGACTCAGTAATCTATTCCGGCGAATAGAGAACTTACGCTAATTCAAACCAACTCAATATTCGTCATTTATCCGTAAATCAGCAGCAAAATTTTGTTGATCCCAACACCGGAGCACATACACAAGGAATTGAAAGAACATGGCTTGACGCGAAGATTCGTATATTGAAAGAAATGAGGTGCACGGTGTAAATATTTTTTCCTTGTAAATATCAAAACAAAGTAGCACTTAACAACCGTGGCGAACGATTTACTAGTACAATTATTGTAAACGATTTAATTCATTCTGGTCCAAATCTTGTAAGCAATTCGTTCTAAAAAATATAATTTTAACGATGTGTTCTCTCATAAAAAAATATAGTTACGGTTTATAAAAGTTGTCTCTCTGTTTGGGATGGCAGGTCGGGTAATAATTTTGATGACGATACAGAAAACAGGGCACGAAGAATAGAATAATTATAGAAAAGATAAGAAAGAAAGAAAAATGAAATATAATTTTTTTTAAAAATGAAGATAAACGAGAAGAAAGATGAAGGGAAAAGAAAAAAGAAAAAGCGCAATAAAAAAGAAAGAAAAAGAAAAAAAATAGAAAAAAAGAATTTAAAAAATAGGGGGAAAAAAGAAATAGAAAAAACGCAATAAAAAAAAAGAAAAAAATAGAAAGAAAAAAAAAAGAAAAAACGCAATAAAAAGAAAGAAAAAGAAAAGAGATAGAAAAAAGAAAAAATAGAAAAAAGAAAGAAAAAATGCAAAGTGGAGAAATGAAAATAAAAAGTGATGAGACACAGAAATACAGAAAAATTAAAAATGAAGAAAAATATAACAAAAAGTGAAAACATGAAAAACTGATTGAAAAAATGATAATGAATGTCAAAGAAAAAATGAAAAAGAAATAAATAAAAAAATGAGAAAGATAAAAATGAAAAAAAAAAGAAAACGATAAAAGAAAACGAAAAAAAGAAAACAGGGAAAAGGAAAGAAAAAAGGAAAAGTGAAAGAAAATTTGAAAAGAAGAAACAAGAGTTGTTCAATAGAATTAATATAAGGTTAGAATTCAGATTAAATAAAAGAAAGAAAAAAGGAAATGAATATAGTTTTTATGACCTCTTTCTTCTTGTTATCTGGATTGGAGTGGGAAGGGGACAGGAAACAGTAAATAAATTGCTTGACTAATCATTCTGAATGGCATTAGAATCAGGTGCAGGAGTGAGGAAATCATGAAAGAGGAGATCAATAGAAAATTCATTTTACCCACCCCATCTGTCTTTTTTTTGAGGGGGAGGGGCTTTTTTTATTTTTACTTCCTTGTATACATCTAAATCAGCAGTCCCCAATCTTCTTTTAGTCATGCCCCACTTACACACCTCTAGAGAGAAATAGATAAAAGAAAAAAAAAGGTTATTTAATGCCGAATACAGTCATTTAGGTAAAAGTATTTATGCTTCAAGTTCTTTTCTCTTCAAATATTCATTCATGGTGTTTGGTTATTTTGTAGAGGAAAAATGTTTTTGTTCTTAGCTTTTGCAGAACATGATTGAGTTTTGCAAAGAGAAAGGAAAAAAACAATAACATCAATGGTTGATGCATTTTAAGTCGGGAAGCTTGTATATTTAGACAGCTTTATCTGGTAGCCCCAGATTAAAGTTCTAAGCAAGAAATCACAAAACAAAATTGTAAAGAAAAGCCCCCCCCCCCTCCATTAAAATAATGATAAATATGAAATATGATAATGAAAGTATTCACAAGTAATAAAGAAAAAGAAAATGTCTATATTACAACATTTACCAACTCGGCGCTGCCCGGGATGTAATAAAAGTATTTACTTTCTAATTTCTATTTATTTGCGCATTATTAAACATGAGGTAGACCACACCTATTACATTCTTCAATTTAAAACGAGTTATCTTCCTTGCTGATTTTTTATGTGATTATTTAAAAACGTTTTCATATTAGCAGTCATCTGGACCGCACTAAACTGAAAAGAAAATGTAGTTTTCCGGTTTCACTTGTATATGAGAAACTGCACTGAAATGTTTTTTTTTTCAAAACAAACCATTCAGTATAGTGCTATTACTACTGTAGCAGTTGCATGAGCCAACTATTTTGTATCAATGTACTTCAGCTTTAACTGAGATGGTGATTCGGCTTTGCGCATGTGTAATCACTGACTCTTTACTGCATAGGCGTATGACACGTCAATGTGTAGCGAAATTCTACACGTCAACATATTTGGCGCCAAAGACAATATATGACATCAAGTCAGTTCCCAGTAATTCTTCTCACCATCAAGACGCACATTTATCCTGACCTCGTTCTGTTTTAGCCAAAGGCAGACAAGATGCCTAACTCCAGGATATTACATTGTCTAACCAACATGAGTCAGCCCATTGCACCATCTCTTTTGTTCCCGTGTTCCCGTTAATAAATATTAACATCTATTCAGTTGTGGAGACATTTATTTCAGGGAAGAATGGTGACCTTTTTCTTATGTAAAATTTATATTTCAGTCCGACTTTCTTCAAGATTTAAACCTTAATTCACACTATCTCTTACCAATCTAAATCTGGTAACCCCCAACTGTCTCCAAGGACCTTTTCGAAATCAGAAAAGACATTGTACAGAAGATGGATGGATAAGCAGTTTTCTCCTACCTTCACAAACGGAGTTTGAAAGCAAAGAGCAAGAATGTCAAAGTTTCTGCAGATCGTAGCATTAACCCAGTACTTTTATTTCAGAGTTTTCTTGTGGTCTCACAGATGGTTGATCTAAGGCTGGATGATCTCATGTACTATGAACTCTGTCTCTACCCGATGTCCTTGTTTAAAGAAAAGTGCATCTTACGTCAATCAGACACACCACAGCTGGCAGCAGCTCTAAAAAATAATGTTGAAACAAAATTGGACAGTGCTGTGACACAAACCGTTCCAGTCACAGAGCACAATGTACTAGACAGATGATCTCTTCTTCACCGTTTGAACACTATGAGACAGCAACTGTCGTGTTTGATGGTTATGAAGTTTGCCCAAGTATAAAGGACTGTACTAATCAGCGGTGAAGTCGAAAGCTGAATGCAAGAAGGTGAACATTACCGAGGTAACAAAATTTGCTAGGAAAAAGGAGGACTTTTTCTTAAATGTGGCAAACAAGCAGGCGCTGATGCAGACGATATTCTGTGACGTTATTCAAGCGGAAGGAGATGCCGATGTTGAGATTGCAAAGGCAGCCATCAATATGTCTGCTTTCAAATCAACCACCCTCATTGAGAAGATACAAACTTTCTTTTGCTGTTCCGTGCATATGTTTCTAAATGTACTGCATTTTATTTTTTGCTCGTACAAGGCGAAATCCTACATCTTCAATATCAAGGTTCTGAAGCAGGTGCTTGATGAAGCAGTTTGTAATGAGCTGTTGTTCCGGGATGCGATTCGGTGTCCAGGCTATTCGAAATAGGAAAGACGTTTGAGTACCAACGAACCGTCAAGAGAGAAAAGACAATGACAGATTGCTCAAAAGCATTTTCTCTACCAAAGCAAAGCCAGGATATTGTGGAAACCAATGGTTGTAAGGCAATGGTAGCGTTGTTCAATGCGGATAGAGAAAAAACTCCCTGGCATCTATTAGATACAATACGTTCGTCACGCCAGAACAACTCTCACCAACGCCCTCTGCTTGTAGATTTCATTCTTTGCGGACTTACTACCAGATTATGGAGTAGATGGGATGTAGTGATGAAATGGTGCCATCTGAATGGGAGTGGAGGGTGGAAGGGAGCAAACTTGTACCAGTGATGACTGAGAAAAGCTTTGTTCCAGATGCACTGATACAGATAAGTCATTACAACTGTTCGGAAGGATGCAATAATTTAAGGTGTACATGCAAGAGGCATGGACTAGAATGTACAAATGCATGTGGACATTGCCAAGACGGAAATTGTGACAATATGAAAAATAATCCAGCGGAATATGATTATGATTGGTTAAAATTTTTGAAAGCACTGTAACGTAAGTGAATCAGGGTGAATACAACAAGGATAATGGGTGTAGGGGTACCTATTGATATTGTATAAGGGTTTTTTTTGGAATCACTGGTAACTATTTCATGTGAAAGATTGACCCTGAAAACTTGAATAAAAATCCAAGATGTATTGATTTATCAAGAAAACTGACCGAGTTAGTGCTGCACATGTAAATGGAAAATAACTTGTAAACCAAAAAAGTCATTCAAAATTTGACACTTTCCCATACTCGGATCTTGTCCAACTTTTATTATGTTGTAGACTAGACCCAACCTAGCATAAAGCTACCAAAAAACAAAATGTTGCGATTTTTTGGGGTCAATCAGTATATTGATCCGTCCATAATACCTACTCACACTTGCCTACAGGCTCGTTGCAGATGTGAAACAAGTTACAGTTTGACACATTTTTGTTGAATATTATATTAAATAGGCATTCTGTTGGAATTTGTCATATTTGAAACCAAAAGCATTTAAGGGTTTAAAGAACTGATAGGTGTATAATTAGTGGGTTAGAGTTGTTAATGAATTTTTATGAAGGGAACATTGGATGGTCCAGCAAAATGGTTAATCTGGCAAAGTTCTGGAACCAAGGGTACCAGAAAATTGGTGTTGCATTTGTATAATGCAAAGTAATTCAGCTGTAGTGTGCGTGCGAATAGTTTTCAAAAGTTTTCAAAGTCTGAGATTTTTCAGTTTTTATCAGACAAATCTTTCTCAAATATGGAAAAGGTATATTTTGTAGTGACAGTTAAAAGTTCCCATTTATCTCCCCCTCCCTATGAGGGAAAAATTAGACATAATGTTGGTTTTTAATCCAGCTCTCCAAATAACGACTCTCAGAATTTAAACAAAAGTAAAATTGTCTCGGTCCTGTAAGATTTTCCTTCTTTCTGACCGAGGACAGAACAGATACTACACTTTGATCCTAGCTATTCAAGACTTCGCTGTCTTAAAAGAATCAAACATAAAAAGTACAGAAAAGAACAAATGTAATAAAAACAAACGTGAAAGGAAAAAAGAACTGGAGGGTAACAGAAAGGAGAAAACAAAAGATAAAAAAATGGGAAAAAGAAAAGACAGGAATTAAGAGGAAAGCAGGAAGGAAAGAGGTAAATTATAATAATAGAAGGAGAGAATGAGAGAAAGAGGGAAAAAGAAATGAGAGATAGGAATGGGAAGGAAACGACTGAGAGATAGGAATGGGAGAAATGGAAACGGAGGGTGAGGGGTGGAATCAGGGTAATAGACAGGTAATAGAGGGAGGAGTAGAGAACGAGAGGGAGAAGGGAAGGAGTAGAACACGAGAGGGAGGGAGGAAGGAGTAGAGAACGAGAGGGAGGGAGGATTAGAGGGGGAGGGAGGAGTAAAGAACGAGAGGGAGGGAGGAGTAGAGAACGAGAGAGTGGGAGTAAGAGAGAAAAGAGAGAGGGAGTAAGAGAGAAGAGTGAGAGGGGAGAAGAGAGAGAAGGGGGAGAAGAGAGAGAAGGGGGAGAAGAGAGAGAAGGGGGAGAAGAGAGAGAAGGGGGAGAAGAGAGAGAAGGGGGAGAAGAGAGAGAAGGGAGAGAAGAGAGAGGGAGTAATAGAGAAGAGGGAGAGGGAGTAATAGAGAAGAGGGAGAGGGAGTAATAGAGAATAGGGAGAGGGAGTAATAGAGAAGAGGGAGAGGGAGTAATAGAGAAGAGGGAGAGGGAGTAATAGAGAAGAGGGAGAGGGAGTAATAGAGAAGAGGGAGAGGGGGTAATAGAGAAGAGGGAGAGGGGGTAATAGAGAAGAGGGAGAGGGGGTAATAGAGAAGAGGGAGAGGGAGTAATAGAGAAGAGGGAGAGGGAGTAATAGAGAAGAGGGAGAGGGAGTAATAGAGAAGAGGGAGTAATAGAGAAGAGGGAGAGGGAGTAATAGAGAAGAGGGAGTAATAGGGAGAGGGAAGGAGAGGGAGTAAGAGGGAGAGGGAGTAAGAGGGAGAGCGAGAGGGAGAGAGGGAGTAATAGAGAGAGAGGGGGTAATAGAGAAGAGGGAGAGGGAGTAATAGAGAAGAGGGAGAGGGAGTAATAGAGAAGAGGGAGAGGGAGTAATAGAGAAGAGGGAGAGGGAGTAATAGAGAAGAGGGAGAGGGAGTAATAGAGAAGAGGGAGAGGGAGTAATAGAAAACTATATACAGAGAGAGAGAGACAGAAAGAGATAGGAATAGAGAACGATAGAGAGAGAGAGAACGATAGAGAGAGAGAGAAAAGGAAAGGGAGGAATAGAGTAAGAGAGAGAGAGAGAGAGGGAGGAATAAAAGAGAGATAGAGAGAAAGGGGGGAATAGAGAATTAGAGGGAGGAGAGAATAGTGAGAGGGGAAATAAAGAATGCAGAAAGGTTTATTTGAGGTCACTATCAAGCAGTGTTAACATTTGTACCCCAGGTGCACTCTGACATATTTATAATTTCCAGTAAAAAAACAAAAAAAAATGCCACAGACAGAATAAAAGTATTGGCAATTACAACAATCATGAAGAAAACTAACACATTATAACTAGCTGTACCTACTTGGCGTTGCCCGGGAGTGCCTATTTACTTGCGTCCCCACGAGGGCAGAGTTAAACACATAGTCGTTTATTTAATGTAGTGAAAATAACACTAGATTAGGCCAAAAATTTAAATTGTCTCAGTCTAGAATAATTTCTCAATCAAGGAAAGAAAAGATGAAGTATAATAGCAGAACAGATTCTACACTTTGCTCCTAGTCAAAAAGCCAATTTATTTATCTAAAAAGTTTTACAAAAAAATTGAACAAATGTGACACAAGGCCAGAATTGGATGGGGAGATATGGAGGTCGTCTGTCATCCTTTTAGTCGATTCTCTTAACTAGTTCCAGTCACCGCAATACCACATTAACTCTATGGACAACCCTACTTAATATTATCCTTGGGTTTTGGACGTCAAAAAAAAAAACATATGTACAATTTCATTGGTTGGTGTGGGGGTTATTAGGCCAAGGAGTGGGTCCGGAAGACTTATTTTATTTATTTATTTATTTATTTACTTATTCATTGTTAAACTATGCTGTTTCTTTTTAAGAGAAAAGGAGAGAGAAAAAGAAGGAGAGGGATAGAAAAAGGGAGAGAAAAGAAGAGAGACGGAATATTTTCAGTTTATTCCCTTCATTCAGTTGTAATAACACAAGAGAAAGATTTGGATTTTAAAAATTAAAAAATAAAAATTGCTTCTTTTTTTTTTCTATCAAAAGGTCTTACGGTTATGTTATAGAACTCAAAAATGGGCCCATGAGAATATATTGCAAATAAAGCTGTCAGTAGAAGTTACACGATTGACCTCTGACTGTTGAGTGATGTGCAGATGTCCTGCTTGGGAAACGAGTCCATGAGTAAACATTAGAATTGTGTGTCCATTTAAAAAAATCTTTTACTTGGAAAAATACAGAGTAGCCACAAAAGTAGATATACAGTAGAGTTTGAATTACCTACTGTAGATTTTGAATTACCTACTAGACATTATCCTCGAGTGTCTTCGGTCTCTGTGTACAAGGGTTTGTTAGGAGAACCTGACATGAGGATATTCCACCCTACAAGTAAACCCTGACCAAATATTAAAAATAACATAGTATTCGAAGCACAAATAAGATCTCCTCGACAGGGCTATACTCTGGCTCATACGATGAATCGTGCACCTTCTCAAAGTAATGTTACCTCAATTAACAGCACTTAGCTGGACACTCCACCAGACCAGATGAATTTGTGTCCTGGAATCCGATAAGACCAAGAGACCACAATAAAGATATACTATAACATAGAGAGGAAAATTAATGTTCTTCACTTCTTTACTAACTCAACGTTTGAGAGAACTTTAATGGAATATTCGAATATCTATGTTTCTCAGATAGAGATCAAGTGTTAGCTCCAGGAAGAGGCCCCTTGATTTCTGAGAACTTCGACTGAAGTAAAATGAAACAAAAAAGAGTTTAAACCTGCTTTTTATCACATTGCTCACAAGAATTATATCTTTTTTAACACTGCGTGGTTTGTCAGACATCGGGTTAAGCATCACCTCGATGGGCACTCCAGAAGACTGGTGTACCAGTTGTGAATGGAGGTACGACATCAATTGATGCATTAAACGTTGTAAGAATGAACATTGTTGCTTTAGAGCAGGGGCGGGCAACCTTTTCAGAGTGACGGCCAGATGAGACTTTTGGAAGGAGATCGTGGCCGGAGTGAAAAACGAAATCTCAGAATTACTATATTTTGTTTATATGAATAAATTGTACAAAAATTGCATTGAACACTCTACAAATCTGATATTTTTTCTCAAGAGACTTCTGTATGTGATGTTATAAAAGGCGCCACGAAGAGCCATTTTAGAATCATAAAAAATAATGATGGGGAACTAGCAAGTTGATCCAGCATTCGTTTTGACACACCTCACATAAGTTCTCTGTTTTATGCCCTTTCCTTGTCTATCGTTTCCTCTTTGCCTCTCTTTTTCTCTTTTTCTATTTTTATCTCTTAATAGTTAAAGAAAAATGAAATATACATGCATCATCGCTCGCTGATATTCATACATTTTTATCCCACTGTAAATCTTAATTGAAACCTACTTTTACGTCTATGTCACAAAATGATATGAGTTTTACTGGGAGGTCCACGGGCCAGATTGCAATAATAAAGCATAGCAGGGTGGCGGGCCGGATGCTAAGTCTTTGCGAGCCGGATGTGGCCCGCGGGCCGGAGGTTGCCTGACCCTGCTTTAGATAGACATTGTTTTCTTTCTTTAAATGCTGTTCACATGGGGTGGATTGAGCCGGCTATATCCATTCAATCTATTGCATCCCCGAGGAGGCCATGCCATTGTAGACAATTGAGCATGTTTGGTAATGTTCAACCATTTCTTAGACCAAGGTCAGATGCCAAAGATTGAAGGACCTAACATCCTACCCAAAGTCAGACTTAATGGTACTGAGCAATGTCTCCAGTAGACCACCTCGTCTTTTCTTCCAAGTTGGAAGTGATGCAGAAGCGAGCATAATGTTGGTCCAGGTCACTGATGGGTGACACAGAAAATGACAAAACCATCTTAAAGTTTTGAGAATCGATTGCCCTTCAATTTGAACTTCTAGCTTTTGTCACTGAACTGATTGGTCCACTTTATTTGCAGGATCAACTGCATGCAATCGTGATTGAATACGCCTATCTTTTGTTTGTCGCTCCATCTCATCGCCCAAATGTCGCAGCAGTACCACAAAAGTAACCGCATGAGTTCTTAATAGATACAGCATTTTGTGGAGGCTTAATTTCTGATTTCGACTACAAACCATATTTGAATCGCATGACTGCATTCCGTTGTGTACACTCTGACCAGAGGGCATGATCATAGTTCCAATGTAAGTGGAGTCATTGACCTTTTCACTGTGTACACCACTCAAAAGAATAGTGGAGAAAAGTTCAATACATGTGAACATGGTTTGGATTTTCAACGTGATCTTCATGTCGATTTGTAAATTGGTAGATACTAATGATAGGATGATCCCAGTATTTTTCCAGATTCCGATACAATTACCAATTCCGATTTTTTTAAATTTCTGAATATTTAGTTGTTTTTGTAATTTTCGATTACCGTGAAAACCAGTGTAATATATGCATATATTTTTGCAAAAGATAATTGTGTACATTACAAAAGTAGATATTTCTAACTATATTTTTCTTAAATGTTTTCCCCATAATTAATTGAAAATAGGCAGTTAAAGATCTATTTCTCTTTTAAACCAAAACCGATTAACAGTAGTTCATCAGAAGTTGACAAAATGTTATTTGGATTTTTTTTAGTCGACCTTTTAAAAATTAAATAAAATATAGACTAGTAAGTAACTTGTATAATTTTGGTTATTCCGACTACATTTCTCATCTTGAGTGTTATCATCACAACGTTCCGGACGCTGTAACCTCCGACCTTCTTCAGGTATATCTCTTCGAACTCGGAAATATTTAACTTATTTTAAAAAATGAAAATACTGCAAAAAAAAAAAAAGGGGGACAGAAAACTGTCTCCTTTTTTCTTTCTTTTTTCCTATTTATCCACTTGCGAATTTTTACCAGGCCATTTTTTATGGTGTTATTCTTACATAAATTCGTTATTATAATCTATAGATTTTAGTTTTACTGGTCGTTTACAATCAATAAATATTTATCTTTTCATTATTATTAGCAGAAATAGAAAATTAAGTTTTAAACAAAAACAAAAAAAGAAAACATTTAAAGAATCATTTGGAATCGGAAATTGGGGTAAACTTTTTCTCATTCCGATACCTCAAAAAGTTCCCATTTTTCCGATTCCGATTAATCGTCCCAACACGATTGAGATAACTTATCATACATGTTTGGTGGGCACGTGACAAATGCATCATTCATGCTAAAATATTCCTCAGTTTTGGGATTGAGTTATTTTTTGATAAAAGTCTTCCATTTTAATTGTTCTAATTAGCCGCAATTTATAATTTGAATTAACAATTGACCCATCTCTTACTACGGTTATATTTATTTATCTCTCTCTCTCTCTCTCTCTCTCTCTCTCTTTCTTTCTCACACACACACACACACACTTGGTTGACCCCTTGCTCTTATTTTATGCAGTACCTATCACTCTCGCTTCCATCATTCTCTCAGTGCTTATTAACAGTCGAAGGTAATAAAAGAAAAGAATAAAAAGATTGGAATGGTTCATTATAAAGAAAATGGAATATCACCACAGGTAGTAGTACTATTTAACCAGTAGCTGTGGATGGGAAGAGAGAAAGAAGAGGGAGGGGTACAGTGAGCAGAAAGATACTAATTTTCGATTGTATCCTTTTATTTGTTTTATTTAAACAATGTAACCAGAGCTTAATGAGTGACCCAACGTGTCATATTTTCTTATATATATAAGTAGATTTCGAGTACAACAAAATGGTAACAAATTTCAGAGGAAACATTTTTTTAATCAATGAAACGGCGGGTGGAAAAAAGGGAAAATTGCTAAAATCTTCCTTAAGGCCTTATCGTCTGACCCTCTAAGACGAAACGTCAGAATGATAAATTAAAAACTAAGCACATCGAATGAGAAATAAGGGGAAAATTGTTGAAGTTGGAGAAATCAATTGAGAGAAGGAAAAAAACAATGAGTAAATCTCTCAACGTTATGGGGAATTTGAATCGTGGCAAATCTCCAACTTAAGTTTCAAAATCCTCTTTCTTCACAGGCATATATATATATATATATATATATATATATTTACTTTTAGATAAAATAGTTATCTACGGACACGTGTTTCGCTGCTACTGCGGTTAATCAGCGTAGCTGACTATGACTGGGCTCGAACGTGCGATCATTGGGACAGTGACCGAGTGCGCTAACTGTTATATATATATATATATATATATATATATATATATTATATTACAGAAGGTCAGAACAACATGGTACCGTTGGTTTCAACTCAATAAGTGATCAAAATTGATTGAGTCTTATTTGCTATTATCAGCCATTGCTGTAGATCTTATTTAGAAAATAAGAGACACGTGCTGCGATAACTTATATAAAAAAAAAATTAGCAAAAAAATTTTTGTTTTCTTTTTAAGAAGTTAATTCAGCATGTTTTTCAGAAAGTTGAGAAAGCCATAAGTTGAAATAAATGTCTTCATCAATAAGAAAGAGTTAAAAAAAAAAAAAACTATATATATATATATATATATATATATATATATATAATATGTTTAGACAGGGAAGTGACTCAAGGGTAGAGAGCTTGCTTTCCATGGAAAAAACTCAGCTCGATGTTTATATCTTGAGTATCTCCGCTTAACATTGCAGTGCTTTAATTCATCTTGGTTAGTTAGTTGGGGGGGAGTTCCCCAAAAAATGGAAACACTGTATTGGGGCAAAGATAAAAATTGCCTCGCTTTCTAGAAAGATTTGTCCTCCGCTGACAGAGGACAAAAACATATACTATACTTTGATCATGGCCAAAAAGTTGGACCGTAGTCTTCGTAATAGATTTAGTCTTTGAAATGTTTCTTGCCAATAAATTACGAGGGGAGATATTTAAAATAAAAATGAGAGTTCCATATTTAGAAATACCATTATTTTGAAGGTCAAGTTCATTTTTTTTTCTGTTCTTTTATTGGCAGAAAAAAAAAGAAATGTTCTGAGAAAAAAAATGTAATTAAAAAAAACTTGCCCGTTACTAACCCCAACACTAACCCTAAGTTTGTATTAGCAATACGAATATATATATATATCAGAATGCTAGTATATATATATATATATATATATATATATCAGAATGCTAGTATGTATATATATATATATATATCAGAATGCTAGTATGTATATATATATATATCAGAATGCTAGTATATATATATATATATATAAGAATGCTAGTATATATATATATATATATATATATAAGAATGCTAGTATATATATATATATATATATATAAGAATGCTAGTATATATATATATATATATATATAAGAATGCTAGTATATATATATATATATATATAAGAATGCTAGTATATATATATATATATATATAAGAATGCTAGTATATATATATATATATATATATATATATATATATATATATATATATAAGAATGCTAGTATATATATATATATATATATATATAAGAATGCTAGTATATATATATATATATATATATAAGAATGCTAGTATATATATATATATATATAAGAATGCTAGTATATATATATATATATATATATAAGAATGCTAGTATATATATATATAAGAATGCTAGTATATATATATATATATATAAGAATGCTAGTATATATATATATATATAAGAATGCTAGTATATATATATATATATATATATATATATATATATATATATATATATATATCAGAATGCTAGTATATATATATATATATATATATATATATATACACACACACACACACACACACACACACATACACAATACCGTCCAAAATTAAGGAACAAAAATTGAATCTTCTGAATCTAAACAAAATTATATATTAATTTTTGTGAAAATTTAACTGAATAGACACATTATGTAGTTGGACTTTTACCGAGATTTTCAGATGAATTAAAATAATATTTTTTAAGTTATCCATCATTTCACAGATTTCAAGTGTCCAAAACTAAGGAACAAAATATCATTTTGAACTAAATCACATTAAAAAGGCAAAAGATATTTAATATTTGATACTTCCACCTTTGTTTTCAATAACTGCTGCGCATCCACGACTGCAGGATTTCACTAAATCTTGACATTGGGCCACAGTTATCTTGCCCCATTCATCTTTCAGTTTGTGCCACATGTCTTCGATGTTTTCCAGATTATTTGCCATAACATTCTGTCCTAGAGTCTTCCATAAGTTTTCTATTGGGTTCATGTCAGGACTCTGAGCAGGCCAGTCCATTACCTCTACTTCTTGATCAGCCAGATAATTCATGACCTGCTTTGCCTAATGGCAAGGAGCATTATCCTGCATACAAACAGGCTTTTTGATACCAGAATTGTGCAACACTGGCAAAACATACTGTTCTAAACCATTCTTGTATACAGTGGCATTTACTCTAGTATTTAAGTGTACAAGTGGTGATGTACCCTGTCATGATATCATGCTGAAAACCATCACGCTACTTCCACCAAATTTAACAGTTTTTTTTTATGCAGCTACGATCCAAACTTTCGCTTTTTCTTCTTACAAATTGTTTTCCATCACTGTCAAATACATTAAATTTCGATTCGTCACTGAAATAAACTTTTTCCAATTTTCTTCTGACTATATAACTTGATTTTTACGAACGCCAATCTAGCTGCTTTATTTTTTTTTTACTTATTAGCGGCTTTTTTCGAGTGGATCTTCGTGTAACCTTCTGAACACAGTTTGTCGTGAAGCATTCGTGGGACCTTCCATTTGTTTAGAAATTTTGCCAGCTGTAAGGAAACGGTCTTTTAACACTAGGCGTTGCATAAGTCTGTCCTCTTTTGCCTTTTATCTTTTATCTTTCTTGGTCTACCAGGTTTCTTTGTGTTACTTAACCTCGGCTTACAATACTTTTTGAACGTTTCACAGGTTTTCCGATTTCTTCTATTGTCAACTTTTCCTTTCTAAATTTGACGATTTTTGCTTTGTCGCTTAAATCAGTTTTATTTCTTTTTGACATGATTGATATTGCTTGACTTGCAGCAGTGATGATAATTAAAGTTTAGAATATTTATTTTCATCCTTTTATACAAAAAAAATAAAACCTACTGTTTTAAACTTTAAACAATTATTTTTCCTTAATGTTGCTTAATTTTGGACACTTGAAATATGTAAAAATGGTGGATAACTTTAATAATATTATTTTAATTCATCTGAAAATCCCGGTAAAAGTCCAACTACATAATTTACATATGTAGTGACATTTTCACAAATATTAAAATATAATTTATTTGAGATTAGGAAGATTTTATTTTTGTTCCTTAATTTTGGACGGTACTGTTTATATACTAGCGTTCTGAAAAAAATGTTTTTTAACAAATACTCTTTTCAATCTTTTATTTTGTTTTTATCAAATGACTGTTCCGAATATGAAACAATATTTGCCATTGTTAGAAAAACGAGAAGAGACGAAACCAACTAACCCTAACCCGACATCATCTCGAAAATAACACGGCTTCTTATGTTTAGTGTTTACATTTCGATATACAGGGGGCAACGCCTATCGGCACTTATTCTCTTTTGTTTACATAACGACCACCGCAAAATTAAAAAAAAAAAAAAAAATTTTTTAAACAAAAAAAAAAACACTTAAAATATGAAAACGGGGGGGGGGGGGTCTGTCTTTTTTTCTTTCTTATTGCAAGGTTATATAAGATATATATTTCCTTATTTTCATAAATGACGTTGTAGAGTGAGGTTAGAATAAATATATAGAATCTATTTTGTTCGGTCGCAGGTGGCCCTCCTCCCAGACATCACCTCCTCCTTCAGGAGGGGGAGATTGGTTTATAGCCGGTCGGCAGATGCGCCCCGACCGGGTAATGTTGACCAGTCCAGTCTAAGCTATTTTGTAGGTAATTTGTGAGCGCCCTTGTGGCGTTCAGTAATGGCCACACTCCACATTAATTTCGACCTTGTGTAACATCCCGCCCTCGTGAGGAGGCAGGTAAATCACAAATTGTTATCCTGCCTTCAGGCTAGGGTCAAACTGTTCTGTTTGATTCTTAAGTGGCTATCCTCTCAGGCATTACCACCTAAAAGAGTGAGATTGTTTGGATCAGGAAAAAGTGAATATGCAAAGCCAGTTAAATATAAAATACAAAATTAGTCTCTTACTGCTCTTGTTTATAATGGATTTAAAAAAATAAATTGCCACTTATCAAGGGATGACGCATTAGTAGAAAATTCCATTATAAGCCAAGGGAATATCACAAGTAGTATTTCTATTTAACCCATAGTTAGAGAGAAGGAGAGCGAGAGCTAGATGCACGGGAGAGAGAGCTAGAGCTAGATGCACGGGAGAGAGAGCCAGAGCTAGATGCACGGGAGAGAGAGAGCGAGAGCTAGATGCACGGGAGAGAGAGCCAGAGCTAGATGCACGGGAGAGAGAGCCAGAGCTAGATGCACGGGAGAGGGAGCCAGAGCGAGATGCACGGGAGAGGGAGAGAGAGCCAGAGCGAGATGCACGGGAGAGGGAGAGAGAGCCAGAGCGAGATGCACGGGAGAGGGAGAGAGAGCCAGAGCGAGATGCACGGGAGAGAGAGCCAGAGCGAGATGCACGGAAGAGAAAGCGATAAGGATGGATTTGAGAGAAAGAGGGATAAAAGCCTACCAGAGGTAGGTTAGTTTGGATGTCAATTTCTAAAAGCTGTCCAACACATGCCAATATGTAAACAGCCATTAAACCGAATATGATGATGATGATGAATGTATTTATTTTATTTTTAAAAAAAAAAGGAACAGATTTTTTGAGATCACTTAAATTACTTTACCTCTCCCCCTTTATTTCAAGGACGAAATACGTTTTATTATACCCATAGTCGAAACTCAGTAACCACCTTTACAATGAAAAAAAAAATTTGTACGCAGCTCTCGGTAGAAAATTATATATCTTGAGAAATCTAAATACTAGCTGACCTTAATTTTTTTTTTTCATTACCACTTTCAGAGTAGGTGCTCTAGTAATAGCACGGTACCTTTTGAAAGGTGAATTAGGGACGCTGAAAACGTACACAATCGAAAAATGGTCTCAAATCCACGGTCTACCTTTTCTTTTTTCAGGTACGTGTATTATTATTAATAATTAATTTTGCAGAAGATAATTTTTTTTTTAATTTTCATTTATTTAAAATCAACGAGTGAAATAGTTTTTTTTAGTTATTGTTTAACAAGGTGATTACATTATTACAATGGAATGATATTAATTAGTACAATGAACAGATATTTTTTTAAAAAAAGATTAGTTTAGCGGAATTTAAATGTCATTTTAATTAATTTAAACAAAACTGGGTCCTTAATTAATATGAAGAAAGAAAAAGTAGACCGTGGATTTGAGACCATTTTTCGATTGTGTACGTTTTCAGCATCCCAAATTTACCTTTCAAAAGACCAGCAATTTGGTACCATGCTATTACCAGAGCACCGTTATTTCTTTGTGAAAGTGGTCACTGAATTTCGTCCAGGATGAAGGCGGCACCAGATTTGGGGGGGGGGGGGGGGGGGGGGCTTTTAACGTCTTTATTTTCATTTATAAACTGAAGCACAAAAAAGGTTAAGTGAAAAACATTCTAATGGTTGCCATTCTTTGATCGACTATCACTCCGCTGGCCTTTTGGCTGAGATCAATGTGTGGTATCTATTTAATTTAAAATTTGAACAAGGATGTTCTTGTGCCTTACTTGTTCTAAATTTAAATTGTAATTTTTATATTTTTTGTTAATGTGAGAAGTATCCGCCGGCCCCACGAGAGTCAGGAAGACTCCTATAGTGTACTAGTATGCATTTAGTGAAAATGCGAAACTGAGAGAGAGACCCTAGTGTGAATTTTGCTTACAAATGGAATTATCAGTGCAACAGGACAAGGTGCCTAGGAGTTTGCAAAAATCTTGTAACCTTTCACGCTCAATTACGTAGGAGGGTCCAAGAAGATTGACCAGCTCTGCTCGAGAACAACAAATGAATTTTTGCCGTTTCGTTTTATTTTGTTATCATTTTTCGATGATAAGTCTAAAAACAAACACTCTCCGATAAACAGAGTTAGAAGGATTTAATTAGTTGTGACTAGACAAAGAGAACTAAAATCGTCTAAACGCGTCGTGGGCGAGCTAGGGTGAGGAAGAGAAAGGAGGAAACGAGAGAGAGAGATATCAGCCACGAGATTTTCAATAAAAAAGGATGGGCTTTTGCCCAAGAGACACAGAGAACTGGACGAAATTGCGAACAGGCACACACGAGAGAGATTCTGCTCCCCGACCATCGCCCTCGCCCGTCGTAAAAAGGAACGCATGCCTGTCCGACTTAGACAAATTCTTTTCATGGACAATTAACAACCGCAACCATTGCTCACACAGAGAAATAGTAGGAAATCGTTTTTTTTTGTCGAAACAAGGGAGTGTAATTTAGAATCTTCCTATTTTTGTTTTTACCTTTCTTCCAGCGAAAACACAGAGTGAACTTTATGAGCATCGAACAAACTTATTTTGTATCCAACCAAGTGTAAATTGATATCGTAATTTCTTTTGTTGAATAATTATTTTCATAAGGAAAACACAAAAACCCAGACCGAGTTGAACGCCATTATTCATTTTTTTTTTGTTCTGCTTCAATGTCCCTTTCATTCTGCAGAGATAACCGGTTACTGTCTGCCCTATGATTGCTCGCTGTTATAAACAGTCATGACGTGGGGAGTGTGTTAGTAACTAGACGAGAACCCTCGACATCGGCGGCCTTCATCCAGACAACAAGTTCAACAGATCAACGCCCAGTGACCGATCAATCTCGGGGACGGCCAGACCGGTGACGTCATCACATCGTCCGACGTGTGCAGAGGGTTGGGGTTGGGGTACACCAATAAACAATTCAAAGTGTATCATCTGTTGTGACACTTCGTCTGTTCAATCTTCAGTCATTGAAAAGGGATAACTTTCTGGACTGAGGCAATTTTTATGTTTGTCCTTTTGAGGGGAACTGGATTCTCCTCACATTAAAAACTTGTGTCTCACTCTGCCCTTGCGGTGGTAAATAAGGACTATTTCCCTACATTTTCTTAAACTAAAAATCGACTGCTTGTGTACGGAATAATCTACTAAAAGAATTTAGGACGCTGAACGTATGTAACTCTAATTTTGTACGTTTAACTAGCAAAACAATTGCGTAGGTATGCTTCGATGTTAAATATATTCATAACTAAATACATAAACATTACACACTATTTAACATTCCGATTACACAAAACAAGGTAATTACCGACATTAATTATTTGAAAGAAAATACAGTTGGGAAATTAGTTAAAAACAATTTATTTTGGTTTATCTACTCATTTGTGACCTATTTACGTTACAAAAAAGGGTAGCTCAAAGTTTTAAGCCAATTTACTTTATCATAACCCGCGGTAATCATTTTGAACTAAATATATAGCCGGAACGGAAGGGAGTAAAGGCCGAATACTTGGCTTCTGCACTTTTTACCTTTACTCGCTTCCGCTCCGGTCATGTATTTAGTTCAAAATGACGACCGCGGAATTATTTAACTCCGTTCACTATTTACAGTAAAGTAAATTGGCTAAAAATATTTTTTAAATATAAATATTATTTTTGGGTGCTTATATAGATTAGGGCACATATGAAAAACGCAGTTACACAGGTGAATATCGCAGTTCCAAATAAATTAACCGGAAAACTCTTTGATATACATATGTATCAGACAAAAATAGGTATTTACACCAAATATTAGCAAATATTATCGAGTAGAATTTAAATAAAAAATCAGCCTTATCGTATTTTAAGGGTCCGCCATTGATTCGAGCGAAAAACACGTACATCAGGGGGACATAACTCAGTCTGTCATATTAACAAGTAATAAATCAATGGCAGTCGGCAAAATACGATAAAACTTTTTTTTTTAATTAAAATTCTACTTGATAATTTTCCCTAATTTTTGGTGATGATACTTATTTTTGCTTGATACGTAAGTCTAAACAATAGTTTTTATTTGGAAATGCGTTTTTCATGTGCCCTCATCTATATAAGCACCTATATTCTTTTTAACGTGAATAGGTCACAAATGAGTATTGATTTACTCCTCTCCAGGAGTTAGGCACAAGGCCAGTTTTTATCTTACTCCCACAAGTAAGATGTGACCCAAGGTCGGGTCGGGAAAAGTGGGGTTTAAAAATTGCCTGGGCAGCCCCGTCGGCATTCCCCGGTAGGGGCGCCTCAAGCAGTAAGCAATAAACTTACTCCTCCCCCAAAGAGGGGAGGCGAAGCCTGGGAAGGTGGACCTACCTCCGAGAACTGCACAGGACAGACCCATAGACCGGCGTAAATCAAGCCCCGAAGGCCAAGACAATACCAGTCTATGGGGTGCAGTATCCATCGGAACAGATACTACACTTTGATCTTAGCCAAAAGGCCAAAAAAATAAATTGTTTTTCGATAATTTCACAACGGTATTTACTTTACCATAATTTATGCCGGTAATAGTAACAATTACCCAAACAGAAATTATTACAAATGAAAAGTGGCTTACTGTAAAAACTATATACAAATTTTTTTTGGGGGGGGTGGGGGGGGAGTTTCGTCCGTGACAAGGAAAGAGTTAACAGAGCCCCCCCCCCCACTCCCCTACCCATTTTAAAAATGGTTTTCTAAATTCGTCGGAGAGGGGGAGGGTAAACTTTCCAGCGTGTATCTAAATTAAATCCACGATAATGCATTTCGGTTTATATAGAGGAAAAGAAAGGGAAAGAGCGTCTATATGACACCGCAATATATTCTGACTTCGTGAAATCCTTTGACTTTGTAAATCATTGCAAATTAATGCAAAAGTTAAGAAATTATATATTTAACAATAAACTGACTCAACGGGTCACGGATCGTCTAGTTCAGTAATAAAAACTGTACAGCGAATTTGCCTCGAATCAACCAAAAAACGACAAAGGATAGTTTGATGTGTGTGTGCGTGTGTGAATGATTTGACACATGCAAACAAGTGGGAAAATCACTTTGGGGAATAAAATGCGTTTTTTAATACCTACGCAGATATACGTACGGCGAAGAGAAGGCAGTTGGAGATGAAATGAATGCCCCTTTTTTTCTCTCAGGGTAGAAAGATACCGATAGAGAGAGAGCGGGGAGTGGGGAGGGGGTAAATGAAAGTATTATAAAGAGGGCAGTTAATGGTAGTTATAAACAATCCAGCCCAGACAAACTGACGACACATGGTCGCCTCCAAGTCTGCAGAGCAAAACACGCTTAAGAGAGACGGTGGTAATAATTCGAATTTCGCTTCATTCCTAAACAAACAAAAAAAAAACTGGTAAAAAATAAAAGCTTGTTTAGTTAAGATCTTTCCCCAAAACTAAAATGAAATTAGAATTAAAAAACAATCGTTTTCATGTTGTTTTCAACATGAAAAATATATATGGGACCCGATGAACAATGCGATTTTTAAGGTAACAAAGTACAGACTTGAAGTTTATTTTTTAACAAAAAAAATAAAAATAAAATAATTCATCAATTCTTACCTCGCATCAATTAATTATTTTCTAAAAGATGATTGTTTTGTTTTATATTGAATAAACATTTATTCGATTTTATTTTAGACAAAACAGGATCTTTTGTCGTTCCAGAGTGCTCCTTTTCGTAAGCTGGATTTCCCCTATATTAAAAACCGACCATGTCACTAAACTCTGCCCTCGTGGGGAGGCAAGTAAATATGAACGAACAACGATCCCATAAAAAAGTAAATCTTTAAAAGGCTAAACGTACACCCCTTTTTCCCGTTTTGTTTAAAATAAATACGAATAAATGTTTATTCAATATTTAAACTATTTTTTAATGCCTCAGTTTGACTGTGACTAAGGACAAAAATGATTAGGTGTATGAGAACAGATACAACACTTTGCTCCTAGCTAAAAGACCAAGGAGTTAATTAAGTTTAAAATATTAAAATTAATTTATTACAACGTATTTAATTTCCCGTTTTAATTTAAATATATAAAAATGGTCAGTAGAGTTTTCTCACACTAACTTCATTATTAAACCAATAATTTTATTTGATAAATTATTTTTTTTGGGGGGGGGGAGTTAACAAAACTAAAAATGATAACATTTTCAAATCTCAAATAAATAAGCAATCAACCACTTGTAAAATGATTGAACACTTTTTTTTTACACGTGAGATGCAGTCGTGCGCGTAGGATAGTTAACCCAAAAAAAGGTAACACGATTATTCTTTGCCCTCAAATACATAAATTAGATTCTTTTTTTTTCTGGAAAAATAAATAAATAATGACTTAAGAGAATGAGGTTAACTTTACTATATAAATTTAATGTAAAATGATCACCCAGTTCTTGACCACATAGTATAGGACAGAACGTCAACGAGTAATCACTTTTTTATATTTCCAAAATGGTGGCTCAGAAGTGGTTACTCGTTCTGTTCTAGGTGATCATTTTACATTAAGTTTATATAGTAAAGTGACGCGCTCCTCGACCCTAAAGTGTAAAATATATGTATTTTAAAAAAATATTTAAAAATTATTTTCCAGATATTTCAAAGGTGTGTACGTGTAATCGTACAATAAATAAATAAAATGGCAGTTTTACTTTTCCGTTGACAGCGTGGGGGCAAAGGGTAAAATTTTACCTATATATATATATATATATATATATATATATATATATATATATATATATATATATATATGATAGTTTTATTTACACAGACATGTACAAAATCTGCGACACTGGCATGTCGATGTTATCGATCAACAGTTACTATAAACTGAGATCTCATCAGGCAGAGTTAGAATCCGATCTTAACCTCAGATCATATTTGGAGAGAATATATATATATATATATATCACTTGATATATGGGGAAAAGCCAACATATTGAACACACTTAAAGAAAACTAAAAGGAACATTTTCGCCATAATTCGCGTATTTTTACGTTGTTTTTCGGCTAAAAAGTGACAAAAAGGGTCTGTCTGATTGTGTTGATAAGATTTAGAACAAGTTAAATGATCGCTTTAAGTAATTAAAATAGTAAAGAAAAAATAAACGAAAAATTTACAAAATGAAAACAAACAGATACGTACACAAATCAGGCAAAGAAATGTTAAATACATTTATTTACAAATTTATAATAACATTTATGGTTCATCCTTATATCATTTTTTCAAGATATTTTAATCAACCGACAAATATAATAAAATTTTTAAAATATTGAAAAACCGTTTTGATTTCTATATTAATAAAATTATGTGACCACTTCTCATGAGTCTGTATTTGTATTTCTCGCCACTATGTCACTTAAACAATCCATTGTATATTGTTCCTGCTCAAACTTAAGTATAAAAAATGTCAATGTTAACAGACATAAAAACATGTACTTCTTTAATCCTACCACTAAGTCCGTGTGGCAATATGAAGAATAAATAAATTTTTAAAAGCTGAAAAAAGGTTCGTGCGACGTGGAAAAGTCAATTTTGTCGTGCAAACTAAAACGAATTTTGTAAAAATTATTTTCTAAAAAGTAATTGAATTACGAAATTTAATCTACCAGAATGCATTTCGGTTACTTCGTAGCTAGACAATTTAATCCTTTGTTAATAGTTGGGGGGAGGGATAAATAAAATTTAAAAAATAAATTCCTTCGTGACCTTTCGATATTCGAAATGAATTTGGAAGCATTTAAACTGTCGACTAGAAAGTCATGTCTGGCTTTAAAATTCTGGGCAAATCCTCATTTAATTAAAAGATTGACAGTTTTCGAAGCTATTTGCATCCAATAACAATGGAGATTAAAACAACATTACCTTAACAACAATTAGTCATAATTGTATGACAATTTGGTTCAATTAATAATTTAATAACAAAATGATACCTTAATAATTAAATTTAACTTTTCAAAATCCTATGTAAAAGAATAATATAATCATTTGTTAAAGCAATATTTTTTTGTTTAAAGCACAAAAGTAAATAAAAATCAGGTAAAAATACATCTTGATATTTATTTTATTTAAAATCTTAAGGCAGTTTTAATATATATATATATATATATATATATATATTTATATTTGTGGTAAAAATACAGAATAGTTAACACTCAAGAACTCGTAAATAAAAAATAGCAACAGATAATTTTTATAAAACGCATTAGAATGAAATTCTTTAGTAAACCCGCCTAGTTTTAACGTGTAGAAAACGATTTGTAAGATTTTTTAAACGGTAAAAATACAGAATAGTTAACACCCAAGAACTCGTAAACAAAGAAAAATAAATTATGTGGTGTTGTTTATTGGGGGAGGGGGGGGATCTCGAGTGAACCTGACAAAAATATCGGTTCACCAAATACAAATATTGCAAAAATAAAGTACGTAAACACGAGGGGTGAAGAGGTTGGTTACACATCAGTTAAGTTAGTATTTTATTTACTTGCACCTCTCCGGTAAAAATCTATAATCACGGCCCACTCGTGCGTACCGTTTCCATCACATTTTTTGTCTGATTGGCGGGCATATTAAAAATGACCATTGATGAGTTAAAACAGGGCGTTTCAACACAAGAATTGTTTTTTTCCCAAAACTAGTATAATTTAGATTTTTATCTTTGTATTGCCATCCCGGACTTAGGGTTAGTGTTATGGTTAATGAAGGGCATGCTTTCCTTTTCGTAAAAAAACAACAAAAAAAACACATACATCATTTTAAAGGATCGAAAGAGACTGTGTATATTTTTTTTTTCATTTTATTTTTCAAAAATAAACAAAATTAAAAATGCCTCTCATAAACTTCAAGTCCGGGGAAAAAATCTAAAAGATACTATTTGATTTTTTTTTCTAATAGAGTATAGACTTTTACCAGAAACTGTATTCAAATTCCCTAACTAATGTTAAGTCATTTTAAGAATAAACTGGATGAATTTAGAAATAATGGTAAAAAATAAATCTACCGGTCCATTTTGGGGGCTATCTGATAAACTATTTATGAGAATGTGATCTGTATATATTCGGTGACATTTTTTAAAGTTGGCGTGAAAAGTTATAAGAATAAAGTACAATAAATAAATATAATACATCTTAATATATACGTTTATTTATTCTTATTTTGAAATACATAATATATTGTCGGAAATAAATTCCCATGTTTTGTTTATATTATTTTGTTTCCTCAATATTTATTTTCCCAAAATATATTTTTTAAAAACAAACAATTTAAACGATCATCAAATCACATAAATTGGAAGAAGAATATGATATATATATATATATATATATATATATATATATATATACTAGCTGTACCTCCCAGGCGTTGCCCGGGAGTATTTTATACTTTTATTTTTGTTTTGTTTTATCAATTTTTTTTCTTCTTTAAATAGGATTTTGAAAGTTTAATTTAATTATTACGGTATCGTTTGGTTATTAAATAAATGATCGAACCAAATTGTTATAAAACTATAACTAATGTTTGTCAAAGTAATGTTTTAATTTCTATTTATAAAATTATTGGACGTAAATAACTTCCAAAACATTCAATCTTTTTTTATTAAATGAAAATTTGCTAAGAAAGCCAGAAATGACTTTCTATTCGACAGTTTAAATGCTTCCAAATTTCTTTCAAATTTCAAAAGGTCACGAAGTAATTCATCTGGGTTTTTTTTTCAACTATTAACATCGGATTTAAAATGGTTGACTGGTTTACGAAAAAAAAAACGAAATGTTATCTGGTGGATTCAATTTCTTAATTAAATTACTTTTTGTAAATAGGATTTTTTAAAATTGTTTTATTTTGCGATATTGCATTTTTGATCTCAATAAATATTCGGTAAATAGTAAATAAATAAAAAATGTGTAAGTCACGTAGAGGCGAGAAACACACATACACACGAAAAGTGGTCTCATAATCGTATTAATATAGTTATTATTTAGTAAAACTAGAAAGATTGCAGCTTCTTTTTAAGAGAACATTCATTGAATTGTCAAAAATAATCGAATGGAACTTTATTTTTGTTTAGCTTTTAACCAAACGAAATAAAACTCCGGTGATTTTTCTTCGGGAAGATTATGTAGTTTAAATGTGAGCCAAACTTTATTTCTTTTCGTTCGTACTGAATAGGAACAGATTAAGAATTTAGTACTTACGACTGATCGCAGAATAGGGTCGAAGAAATGTAAATTCTCTCAGAGATTTCAAATATCACATAGGACAAGTATCGCCATTAAAACATTTTCTTTTTTAATGTTCACAGACAAGAGAACTATTTTACAAGGGAGATAATTCTTGCTCAGCTTTTTTTCCCCCCCTGGTGATATTACCTTGATTTCGGGACTCGGATCAAAAGCTAATCTGTTCTAGTCTGTCTTTGGAGGCAGCAAAAATTTAGTATAATTAACAACGAAAAAGGGGAGGAAAGAAACAAATATACAAAAAAAAAAAAAAACTGTTACTAAACGATAGAAATTTTAATATTCTGTCAACCTGCATAGTTTTAAACTTTTGAAAACTATTTGTAAGTTTTGTTATTTCGAAATTTGTTTCGTTATTTTCACTTAAGCGATTTCGTCCATCAAAATAGCGGTCGAATTTTTCTTTTTGAGGTGTTCGCTAATTTCAAGCTTAAAAGATTAAAGAAAAATGTGAGAATTCCTTCGCACACAGATTAGGGCTATGGGGGGTGCAACCGTTAAAAGACACACCTACCCTATTAGTTGAAAATCAGGTACTGCGGTTCCTTATGCGTTTCGCGTAACCCGAAGCTTTTTAGGTTGGTTATCACGTAGTTGGAAGTTCTTGGAAAATTGCTGTTAATTATATTCAGTTACCAGAAAATTTTAGCTGGGGAAAGCTAATTTTTGGATGTGTTTAAAACGGGCACTGGACAAGGCCGTGTGCATCGGTTTGTGCAATTTTCTTTACAACGTAATACAATTAAACAACACATTGCACAGACGGGTAGTCATTTTATGTAGAAGAAACACGAACAATACAAAAGATAATATATAGGGTTGAGTTGACAAGATGAAATAATTTTTTTTCCTGGAGTTCATCAGTTCTTCTGCCATCGGCCTGGCAGAGAACGCAGGATCACGTCTTGTCTGGTTGGGAAAAAGTCACGAACTGAAGTGTTCATGTCGATTACGTGATCTGGCTTTAGCGATCGCGTGTGAATCTCGTTACATGTAGATGCGCACCTGTTGAATAGGCGATGATCACAATGATTCACCAAGCCGAATTACAACTCCAGTAGATAGACAGAAATAGTTAATTCATGTAAGCTGCTACAAGGTTAGTGCATTGCTCAAATAGGTCAACTGAATGAAAAGATGCTTTTAAAGTTCATAGGAATAATTCAATATTAAATCCTACAGGATTGATATCCTCTAATATTTTATCAACAAACGGCGTAAGCAGAAAAACAGAAACAACTCAATTTCATTTCAACACAAAAGCTCAAAACTGGGGCCATAAAAACCGGCTCCCACAGACCAGTCTCACAAAAAGGCACAAAAAAGCACAAAATAACTGTCACGTGACCTGCCGCCAAATACGTCAGCCAGACGACTGGTCAAACAATATAAAAGCAGACCGTCACGATAAAATCTCTCTCTCTTTCTACACATTTCCACAAGCCGTCCACGGGACACTTTGGTCCAACTACCCCGCCTTCAGGGAGGGGAGGCCGCTTAACTCTTTAAACTCACGCATGCACGCACGCACACATGCTTACAACCACTGTCACGCACACCTTATTTATCGCACGCAATCACACATTCACGCATGCATACATACACTGTTGACAAAAGCGCACCCACAAATGCTTACACAAAATATCAAATCTCAACTTTCATACAGCTACGTGCACACATACGCACTCATAAATTACAGGCACAGACATTTTGTTATTTCCCCAACGGAACAATTTCAAATGAACAATCAATTCCTGTATTTTGTACATATATAAATAGAGTTTGTTTAAATATTATTTCTTCTTCCATTCATCCTTTATTCATGCATGTTTTTCCTTGCTTTTATCTGTTTTTTAATGTTTTAAACATTTCTTTAACAATTCAAATTTAAGTGTGGATCTTAGCATTTTCTCTAAGACACAATAACTTAATAGTTATGGCCAGCGCTGCTACATAAATGGGGCCACGTCCCTAACAATCCATCCACCATGAAATCTCAACTCATAAAAAGATGCTTTTAATCTTCATAGAAAAAATTCAGTATTAAATCCATTGAGTTGATACGAGTTTGACCCTTCCCTTACAAAATCTCAACTGAAGAAAAGATGGTTGTCTGGCACTAGTGTTCAAAAAAGACGGCAAAATATATCCATAAGGTCAACTCCTAAAGATCACCTCCTCCTTTCAGTGGGAGGAGGAGGCGAGTGTGACGATTAACGGTGCGAACAAAAAAGCTTACTCTAATCCAACTGGAAATCACCCCTGTACTTAGGGTTAGAGCCTGTATAAAAAAATTATTTTATGCCTGAAATAAGCGATCATCTAAAAAAGAAAAATTTGCCCGCCATTTTGATTGACGAATTTGGTTAAGTGAAAGTAACGAAACAAATTTTGAAATAAGAAAACTTACAAAAAGTTTCAAAAGTTTACAACTATGCAGGTCGATATAATATTAAATGTTCTATCATTTGGTAGCAGTTATTTATGTAGCGACGAAGTTTCCCCTTCGGCACTCAAAATGAAAATGCTTAAACTCCTTTCTGTGCACATGGCTCGATGCATGCACTTGCCTGAATTAATAAAAACAAATAAAAACATTTTGAGCCAATCAGATGCATTCCTCTGAATTTATCAAATTTGCTGTTTTGATCCACCCAAAGTAAATAAAAGCCAGATTTTTCCTTCAACATACACGTTGAGCCAAAATCTACGACAGAGCTAACATGTGGTCTCATAATTCGCCAGATTCACTCACCCCTATATCGGGTTTTGGGAAAGCTAACAATGCATTTCTCCACTCACGCACATACACATTTATAAGCATATGCACACTAAAGGTGACACACACACACACACACACTGCTTGAATCCCCTTCAATTTTGTCTGTTGATTTATGCTGATTGTAAACAAACGTATAAACTTAACCACCTTAAAACGTCTAACATTTCTCAATTAACTTTCTACAATGAAAACAAACGAACATTGACTCTTATTAATAACTTTCAATCTAATAAACATTTTATAATTGAGTGGGGAAGTTTTGATTGCGATTTTTCAGACCCATGGATAATTGACGCTTCTTAAATTATCAGCTCAGACTTCCTCAATATCTCAGCTATACCCCTTGTTTTGCAAGGACTTGTAGCAGACGCTACTACCGGCCAAGGGGTATTTGTTGCGACTTCTTTTATTTCTCTGTTTGCTCAACCCTTATTCGTCTCTGAGATAGAGAAAAAGAGGTTATCTCGTGAAAGCACGTTGACCGAAGATTCTGGCCAATCAGGGACCAACAGGTCAGCTTGACCACGCGTGATTTAACTCTCTATAAAAGAGACGCAACAAGTCACACACTCTCTTTTTTCGCTCTTTTTCTCTTCCGATTTTCGGCCAGCAGGCACTAAGGAGATCGTCGTCCACGCCTCCCCCCCCCCTCGACCGAGGAGGTGGGGGGGGAGGCAAAAGTCAAAAAGTAGGTAATCTCTTTTAATTCGTACCACAAATAAATTGTTTTGTTTAATAGAAATGTTTTACTCGAATTGTTGATTTTACAAAATACCATTCTTGTGGGTAGCTTTATTATTCCTTCGCTTTGTTTCTAATATAATTTCCGATAATAATAATAATGTTTTTCTTTCTTTCCTTTTGTTTGTTTTATTCTGTTAATTTTATCCACACGTGGTCGGGCCACTTTGAACAGTGGGAATGACATGCCGCTATAAAGACATCTCTTCCACAACCTTTGGTCGGGGCACCCCATATAGGTTTAACCCTTTGTTTGAACCAACATCCGGCCATAGACTCTCAAAATATGAACAAGCATTCTATGTTTGCCTATCTATGTAGACTTCCAGTTTTAAACATATATAAAATATCTCTTTTGTGAACTTATGCTTTTGAATTCATTATTTTGTTTGTGTTTATCATATAACATTTCTCCCGCTCTCTCACATTTGCGTATTAACCTAAAACTGGTTTCTTTAAAAATGTCTCCCTAAAACTCGGCTCTCTCAAAAATATTCCCCCTAAAACTGGAACTCTAAAAAGAGTCCTCCAAATTTGTTGTATATTTGTTTCTTTCTCCCCTTTTTTCGTTGTTAACTATATTACAGTTTCGCTTGGGATGCCATTCTCCCGGGCATTACCTACTCCTTCAGAGGTTATAGCTTATTGCCTTATGTGCCCTCACCATATAATGGCAACGGAACTGACCATAGTTTGCCCTCTATTTTTTTTTGGGGGGGGGGGGGCTGGATTCACACAATAAACTGACCTTGTGCTGACACAGACATTCTGATACTAGTGTCTGGCTCGCTCAGGGATTCAACCCTTTTGTCTGAATGAAGTATGATACGTTTCGGTCTTAGAGGGGCATCCTCTCAGGCATTACCCCCTCCTTAAGGAAGACTGTTTGTTTATCACCGGTCACCTCAGGCGGCCCTACCGGGGAGTGCCGACGAATTCGATCATAGTTATTTTAAAAACCTTTTAGAGTCTTCCCTTTTGGCGAAGTTGCCTCACTTCTACGTTAAACTGACTTCATTTCTAACCTTGCTGCAGCGGGAAGTAGGTAAAAAACCCTGACCTTGTGTCTAACTTTGCCGTTGCAGGAAATAGGTAAACAAATTTCTAGGCTCCCTTGAGATAAAGCGTCCCCATCCAACATTCTACGAGAAGTTAATCACTATTGCCAGTGGCATTGCCACAAGTTGGCCTGTGCTAAAAAAGCTGTCTGTAGTCATGTTTATACATCCTGTCGCTGATCTTTGTAAACCGCCTTGTCCTTGTGGCAAACTTGATCGTGTACATAGTGGAGCAAAGTGTGATATCTGTTCTAATACTACACTTTATGTTTACTGCTTTCGGTCGGCCAGTGAAGGAGAACTACTTCTAGACTGAGGCAATTTTAATTTTTGTCCCAATACAGAATTCTACTTTTTGGGGAGTTGGATTTTCCTCACATGAAAAACCAACTTTGTTTCCTACCCCTGCCCTCGTAAGGAGGCAAGTAAATGGAAACATGCTTAGGTAATATCTTAATGATTGGTCGGAAATAATTTACAGTGAAATGGGTTTTGGCAAGGTTTTACCGCTCTCCCAAAATGTATTTTTACTGAAAACAATGTAAGATAAAAACAAAAAAACAAAAAAAACATTTAAACCTTAAAACACTAAGTTATAGCAAGTTTAATCGTACACGCGAAATGTGGGGAAAAAGAGGACCAGAAAAAGAAATATGGCCTATATAAATAAATGAAGAAGGGAAATCACTCCAAATTTCACAATTTTTTATGGTAAAATTTAGAGTTATCTCCCCTTTTTATTTATTTATGTCGGCCATATTTTATTTTTGGTATACCTTTTTAAACAATGTTATCTTTTGTGGAGTATTGCACCGTATTATTCTAATGCACTGGCAAGCAATAAATGATACAGGCAGTTTGTTGCATGTTGCAGCAATTCAGAGCGTGAAAATTTTTTTCCCAAAGTCATCGGACTTTGTAGGCATGTCAACATGTGTTAGTCATCCACTCATGTATAGTCATCCACAGACAGCTGTTTTACCGTATCACGGTTCTTCAGTGTGGCTAGATGTGACAAGTATTTTCACAGACATTCGGAATCTGATCTTCGGTACACTTGCCACTTGACTCTTATTCCTATGCTACCAAAAATTTCAAAAATAAGAGAGATTATAGTGCTAATAATTTTTTGTTTACAATCATGCTACTAGTTACCTAGAGAAGTCTATCCTATATATAAGTTGAAACCATTATATATATATACATAGTAGCTGACTGGCAAAGCCAGTTCGCTATAGCTGGCTACGTCCACTAATTGAAACAAAAACTTTAAATAGTGAACATTTCACTCATGAGTTTCTTGTAAACACAAGACAAAAACTTTCGTATTTATTCATGTAAATAGATAAATATTAACATTTTGGTAATTTTTATACAAATTTATTTATCTTTTAAATAAGACCGTAAAGAAATTAAAAAGAAGAAATCAATTCGCCTGAGCGATGGTGTGTGTTGGGAAGGGGGCTCTTTTAAAAACAATGAAAAAAGGAAACGTAGCATCACTAGATAGAGAGAGGGCGAGAGAGAGAGAGAGAGAGAGAGAGAGAGAGAGAGTGGGTAGGGCAAGGAGAGGGAGTAAGAGAGAGCAGTCATCTTCTCCCCTCTCTCTATGATACACATTTAGTTAAAAATAAAAAGAAAAGAAATCAATTTGCCTGAGCGATGGTGCGTGTTTGGGGGGGGGGGGGCTCTTTTAAAAACAATAAAAAAATTTGGTGTCACAAAAGAGAGATAGAGAGTGAAAAAAAGGAAGTGAGAGAGAGGGGAGAGGATAGGTAGTTTGAGAGAGAGAGAGAGAGAGAGAGAGAGAGATCAGGCAACTCCCCTCTGAGTGATAAATAACAAACTTTCACATTTATTCATTTACATATATATATGTATATATGTATATATTTACTGATAAAATTATGAGACAACTTCATGTGTGTGTGCGTGTGACTTTTTTAATTACAAATTGAATTGTTATTTGTTTTATTTACTATTAATCCAATATTTATTGAAATCAAAAATGCAAGTGTCAACTAAAACTAAATTTTAAAAAACCCTATTTCACGCTTCATTAATATTCACTGTCTTTCCCCCATTCGCTCACATACAAGCTTGACATCAGGTAGTCAGTTTTCTCCTCTCTGCATCTGTCACATAATCAGAACTTCCCATCTAAGTATCAGCCACTTGCTGATTAGGCACCACTAGCTCTTAGCTTATTATTTATATATTTAAGAGTTTAAAAAAAGAAAAACTTGAAAGTATTCATGCGATTTTTAAAGGAAAAAAAAAAGCGAAACAAAATATTAAAATATAAAGACTTTCAGGCAATGCTGGGTAATGCATGCAACTGCGGATTGCTTATAAATTGAATATTCCATAGAAACTTCTCCGTTCAGAGGAAGCCAGCTCAGCGTGTCAATGCTGTCCGTGCACGAGACAGACAACGCCGGGTAGGTAAAGTTAGTTTTGTATTTTTTTGTTGACAATGTCGGGCTGTGTTCATGCTGACCTTTGTCAATTGTGACGGACAAATATAAATAATATTCAGAAGATTTTAATGTCATCATTTAAACATGGAGAGCGGAAAAGAATGTTCCAACTTCTCTGGAATTTATAGTTTTCTTTCAACTCACAGTACCTGACAGCTTTCTTTAGGTATCTTTTTTTTTTCTACTCTTAAGTTTACTACTCACCAAGGCCAAGAGACACTCGAGAATAAGGGTTAATGAAACAGAAATGAATGCCAGCTGAAACACTATGGGAGTACTAACATCGGTCAATGGTATAAACTGCGTTTGACCGTTTATGGGGCAGTCCATGACGAGAATTTTTGACATTAGATTTGAAGACGACAAATTTGTAATCAGAAGTGAAGCAGTCCTATGGTGCTGTCTTCCACAGGCACAAAGCCCTTACAAAAAATCTCTGTCAATGGAAATTCCGTCTGATGCTAGGCACATGGAAGAAGAAAAGAAAGACTTTTTCGTTGTAGTAGAAAAACAAGTTCTTACCATGAATGTCTTACAAGGAGGAACCAAAGACTGGAGCTCAGCCGAGCACCTTCCATGGAAATAGAACGGCTCGGCTGAGCTTATTGACATTCTGGAACACAAAAAACAAATCTCTCATTCGATCTATTAGTTTTTGAATCATAGTGAATTCAAATCTTCCTATGCTTATCTCCACTAAAAAATATAGGCTCCCTCTGGCTGAATATTCTTGCTAGGCTGGAAGGATATTAGTTAAACAATTTTTTTCTTCCAGGTATTTCCTTCTCTTGCCTGTGCACAATCCTTTTTTTTTTGTCTGTCTTTGATGAACGAACATATACTACACTTCTCTCCTCCAAAGGAGGATGTAATGCCTGGGAGGATGGTATCATGACAAGGTCACAGATACTACACTACTCCCCACCCCCTGAATTGACTATTGAAAGATAGTGCAATTAATAGAAGTACTAGTATAGTCTCAGCTTCAAACAGACAGATACCAAATCTCCATTAGTAATTGATTGGTTTGGTTTGTTTTACGGCATATCAACCATCTATAGGTTATTTAATGCCGAATAAAGTTGTCAAATATAATTCTATATGTAGGATAATTATTTATATTCCTCGAATACATTGCACTACTCTTGGAAAACATTACTCTTTAGCATTGGTAATCTGCTTTCTTCTCAATACGATTAACCCTCAGCCTTCTAGTATCTATTTGGAAAGAAAATAAAAAGGAAAAAAAATAAGGTTTTGATTCTTTGAAGAATCAGATAATAAAACGGTTGGGGTGAACATATAGATACTAGTGCATGACATGACCAGCCGATTAATCGGATCAGGCCTCTTTGATCTCTCGTCTAGCTGAAGTAAGGGCCGAAGTGGAAGAATGGCTCATCCACCAGGATCCTGTCCGACAGGTGGGGTACCCCTCTGCATGGGGTTGCAGGTCGACCATTAGTAATAGAAGATGCAATAATACAATTAATTGAAATAATAGTATACACACACATAATAGTATCTCACGTTTCATTTTACTTCAATCGAAGTTCTCATATGAGATGCATAGATATTCGAATAGTTCATTAAAGTTCTCCGTTAACTCTCAAACGTTGAGTTAGTAAAAAATGTAAGAACCTTATTTTCCTGTCCCCAATTGAACAAGTAACTATGTTATTGTATATCCTTTTTGTGGTCTCTTGGTCTTACCGGATTCCAAGACAAGAATTCATCTAGTCTGGTGGAATACTCCACCAGACTAGATGAATTCTAGAATTTTAGTGCTGTTACTAAAGGCAACATCACTTGGAGAAGGTGCACCATTCCTCGTATAAGCCAGTATCGGGTAGCTATACTGAGGGGATCTTATTTGGGCTTCGAATATTATGTTATTTTGAATATTTAATCAGGGTTTACTTGTAGGAGGAAGTATCCTCATGCCAGGTTCTCCTGACAAACCCCTTAGACATTCGAGGATAGTGTCTAGTAGGCATTCAAGTTCTCTCCTATAGTATAGTATGTGTGTGGTTAGGGTTTGTGTAAATACAAGTGTGATTAAAAAAAATCGATTAACTAAAAAGTTATTTAAAATGGTTACATAAAAAGAAAAATATAATGAATACATTTAAGTTTCAAAATCAAATTAAAAAAGAAAATAATTTGATTAAAAAAAATGGCATGTACCTTTGTCTCTGAGCTTCTTATATTTTCAAACATGTAGAAATTAATTAAGAGACAAGACAAGAAAAAAAGGCAAGGATGGGGGAATAATTGAAACAAAAATTAAAGTAAAAATACTCCTGGGCAACACCGGGTATCTACAGCTAGTTGTTACATAATGTGGTGATCATTTTCATACATGAGTTCGTTTTCGTTTGACTAGCACCTGCAATCTTGATTGACAAGCAAGAGGGGTCATAGGTTACGTCACTTCCTGTTTGAGGGAAAGTGTGGGAATAAACAGATTGCAATAAAAAATATTTCATGCAACAAAGTCAGATGAGATTAATAAAAAACAAAAACAAGATTTGTAATATTTACAATAAACCACAAACCATCATTAAACATTTTCTCCACAAACTTCAGAATATGATCTATCATGCACAAGGTGACCCCCACCCCCCACACATATGCCAGCCATGGAATCGTTAATAAAATTCATAATCCTTTCTGCAATTCAACCATATTTGGTACACATAAACTTCGATAAGTTGCGGCCTAACTTGTTGAACAGTTTTTGTTTCATCACTGTTGCAAGCACACTTGGATATGCCGTGCAAAATTGTCAATAACTCTGACATACTCCTTTCTTGGCACTGACCTGATTTCCAATGTGATGGCCATCTTTAGTTTACAAATAGTGTGGGGATTGTTTTGAAAGACATTATCTTGGAGACAACCTTACAGGTAAAAATCTTAAGGTCCAATGAATGTAAAGCTTAATGAGACAACCACCAAAGTGTTCCCACATATTATTAAACTATAATAAAACAAAGATTGTTGGACAATCATAACTAAAACTTGGTGGACAAGTCAGACACAGACTGGTTTATTTGTACCGAATATGATTGGATAGCAGAAAGGATTGTGAATTTTATTAACGATTCCATGAGTTGCATTGTTTTTTTTTTGGGGGGGGGGGGGAGTACAATATATTAATTGTCTCTGAAATCATGACATCTTCTTGGTGGTTTATTTCTTTCCATACACCCTTCCACCATTCCTTTTAGACAAGACCACCAAACGCACATTGGTGTTCAAAATACTGATTTTTAAATATGGTGGATTGCCGTTTTAAACGTATTAGGAATATGTTCAAATTGTAGAATTGTGTTGTAAAGATGATTAGTGGCTCACTGCCCATTCTCAAATGTTTATAATAAATATTGTCAATCTCTGAGCCCTTATCAGTCTTAAGGTTTCTTACTCCATTTGTTATTTCACTTTTTAATATCAAATTAAATATTCAGGTGCTTTATTCCCTTCATTCATAGAATTAAAAGTTTATCGGATTTTATTTTATATTCTTCCTTTGCAGTGATGTGTTTTTAGTTTTTTTATTACAAGAAAGACAACTCTATTTGAGCCTCACAAAAATCTGAATTATTCATCTGGTTTCTATTTACTTGCCCCCACCCCCCACGAGGGAAGAGTTAGACACAAGGTCGGTTTTTAATGTGGGGAAAATCCAGCTCCCAAAAAAGGGTCACTCCGGATTTGGACAACCATTATGAAACTGGCTTGCTTCGCCTACTTGCTACAGCTTTCCAATTTAATTCCTATTCACTACTTGAAATCAATGAAACGAAACTAACCGATAAGAAAAAGTAGACAAAACTACTGCTACCTCAAATTTAAGCCCTCTCTCTTTCACTCACACACCACAAAAGAAATGTTACAATTTTTCGAGCATTCAAAAAATTATTCTAAGAACTAAATGAAATCTTAATTAAACTTTTAAAAGGTAAATAAAATATTTATTTGTTTTAAAAATTCTATTGCTATTCCAAACTCAAACGCACCCCCCACCTCTCTCACTAACATACATAACTTTCAATGAGATAGACAGAAGATTGGCTAAACATGAGTGTACAACATATTTCCTAAAAAATGACAGAGAAATGTTTCATTTTATAAAAAAAATTAATCATGTAGTGAAAAAAACAATTATTAGATAATATTGAGCATTTGAAGCAGAAGCAACAGCCGACAGCTTCAAAACTGAATTCTGAATTGTTGACCGGTATCAAGCTTTGAAAGAAGCAGCAGCAGCTGTCGCTACTCTGCCTACTACCTTTTTTTCACCTTATTCGTTCTTATCCTCCCATCTCCTCTTTTTCATATTTTAAATTGGGCTGGGCACACATTACATTCACTTTTATTATATAGATGAAATATTATTGTTATTGTTACACCGGCCGTTCTTACACAGGAGAAACTGCACCGGTTGTCACTATAAATAGTGCGAGTCACCAGAGACACAGAGAAGACAAAGCACAGTCTTGTAACTGTCTAGCCAAGTGCTAGTCACTTTCTTACTTTGTTAATACACTTGTTAAACCAACCCTCGACTTGACTTCCTTTATTTATTATTTACTGTTGGACAAGTTCACAACAGTTATTTACATGTTTCAGACTGTTATCTTCATCATTGTTGTTTTAGTAAAACAGTAACCTTCTACACTTTGCTAATTCACCCCTCCCCCAAAATGAGATTCTACTTCTTTTAGGCAATTACGTGTAAACAGTCTGAAAAAGTAGGCAGTAAAAAATATATAAAAAAACGGTACTGTTATAGAGAACGCACCGCATTTCCATGACTGCGCGTCGTCAACGTTCGGACAGGTCTCGAAAGTGCCCGAAAGTTGACGAAACTATTAACCAATAAGGTTGCAGCAGGCATTAGACACTCAGGTTCCAAGTAAGCAGACGATAACTATTAGAAGAAATTAATTTCTACAATCTGCAACGTGTTAAAAAAATATATATATATATATAATTACTAACAATTGTTTAGCTATGGTTTGTTCGTTCTTTATTTTTATATATGTATTTTATTTTGATTTTCTTCGTCTGAAGTCATTAATTTATCGTTGTGCAGTTTTCGCCTCGTCAACTCTTTAGCGCTTTCGAGATCTGCGCAAACGTTGACGACGCAAAGTTACGGAAACGCAGTGCGTTCTCTATAAGAGTACTAAAAAAAACAAACAAAACAATATCGATTTCAAAAACGAAAAAGACACATAAATGCATCTGTCCGGTAGGTGTGGCTAAAATTTAACGCCCCCCCCCCCCCCCCATCGATTAAAATTTCGGAAAACTCCATAAATCTAAGTTAAACTTAGCGTAATTTTTAGTGTAATATCAAAAAGAATGATCGAAAAAGCAAATCATTGGTTGATTGCTCATGAAAAAATATCTCGCGTTTGTTCAAACAAATTAGAAAATAAGATGAGGAGGGAAATACATATGTCTGGCCTCGAACGTCAGTAATAATAATGAAATCATTGTGTACAGTTTTTAAGGGTAAGGATTAGGGTTATCATTGTGTACAGTTTTTAAGGGTAAGGATTAGGGTTATCATTGTGTACAGTTTTTAAGGGTAAGGATTAGGGTTATCATTGTGTACAGTTTTTAAGGGTAAGGATTAGGGTTATCATTGTGTACAGTTTTTAAGGGTAAGGATTAGGGTTATCATTGTGTACAGTTTTTAAGGGTAAGGATTAGGGTTATCATTGTGTACAGTTTTTAAGGGTAAGGATTAGGGTTATCATTGTGTACAGTTTTTAAGGGTAAGGATTAGGGTTATCATTGTGTACAGTTTTTAAGGGTAAGGATTAGGGTTATCATTGTGTACAGTTTTTAAGGGTAAGGATTAGGGTTATCATTGTGTACAGTTTTTAAGGGTAAGGATTAGGGTTATCATTGTGTACAGTTTTTAAGGGTAAGGATTAGGGTTATCATTGTGTACAGTTTTTAAGGGTAAGGATTAGGGTTATCATTGTGTACAGTTTTTAAGGGTAAGGATTAGGGTTATCATTGTGTACAGTTTTTAAGGGTAAGGATTAGGGTTATCATTGTGTACAGTTTTTAAGGATAAGGATTAGGGTTATCATTGTGTACAGTTTTTAAGGGTAAGGATTAGGGTTATCATTGTGTACAGTTTTTAAGGGTAAGGATTAGGGTTATCATTGTGTACAGTTTTTAAGGGTAAGGATTAGGGTTATCATTGTGTACAGTTTTTAAGGGTAAGGATTAGGGTTATCATTGTGTACAGTTTTTAAGGGTAAGGATTAGGGTTATCATTGTGTACAGTTTTTAAGGGTAAGGATTAGGGTTATCATTGTGTACAGTTTTTAAGGGTAAGGATTAGGGTTATCATTGTGTACAGTTTTTAAGGGTAAGGATTAGGGTTATCATTGTGTACAGTTTTTAAGGGTAAGGATTAGGGTTATCATTGTGTACAGTTTTTAAGGGTAAGGATTAGGGTTATCATTGTGTACAGTTTTTAGGTGCACTACAACTCATCAAAAGTGCATGTAGATGTGTGCATGTGTATGGAGAGGGGACATCAGATGTAGTTTCAGCAAATTTCGGGAAGCAGTTTTAAAGGGTGCAGTATCTCGGCAACCAACAACTGATGCAGGCAGTTTGTTCGATGTTGCTGCAATTCTGTGTGTGAAAACATGTTTCCGAAAAGTTATGGGAGCTGTACTGTTTTCTGACTTTGTGTGTTAGACACATGGAGATGAAAGAAGTTCTTCGGGTTGTTGTTGGTTGGATGTGGGTGCTTACTAAGTAAGTTGCTAGAAGCTTCTTCAATGAATGCAAGCTCAGAGAAGCAAGCTATTCAGAGTATTGCAGGTGTCTAGTGGAGAGTATTTGCTGTCTTGCACATCTTTTAACGGTTTCCAGGCATTCAGTCTTCTGAGCAAGATGGGAGTTTCAGACTGATGATGCGAATTCTAATTGTGGTCGCAAATGTGTGTAGCAGTTACCTCCTCCTTTCAAAACATAACTACACCGGTTTGCCTGTAGGTGTCGCTTTTTCACCGACAGGTGGCACTGTAAAGCGACACCAGAGTTATCTGCCCTTCTGACTATAAAAACCGTTGCAAACGGAAATTCTCTCTCTTCTTCACCAGCCTCGACAGAAGTACGCTGACACTAGCGTTCCGTTTCACTTTTCTCTTCTGGTCGATTGGCCTCGGCAGAACGACGCTAATACACTAGCGCTTCGTCTCACGCTTTTCTCTTGAACTGGTCTCAGCATAACAACTACCAACACACGTGGTCAAACAACGGTAAGAGTTCTCAACTCATTTTCTTTGTGTACGGCTTTCAAAGACTTTTCCTACGCCGGATTCATTTCTTCTTATACCTTTTCAAGAACTGTTTTTCCATCGACACACATGCATACATCACACACTTCATCATTCCACGTACACACACATTCAATAAACCTTATTTGAACTACTTCATTTTGTTTATTAATTATTACCTTGTCTTTGCATGCAACATTGCTTGATTTACTGAACACGTTTATAATCGGCGGAACACCACTCGGTCCCGTAACATGTGTTACAGTTTTAAATAGATGGCTAGCAAAGGTAATTTTAAGTAATGTCAAGAGACTTGATGATTTTAGAAATGGGTTTTGTGCAACATAAATCACTGCTGACCGTAGGTTATGTTCACAAAAAGAATTCTTGATATTAATGTTGAGATCAATTATACTTGAGGCACCTCCAAATCATAAACGACCAAAAGGACACATGTTGGCTCAATACTGTTTTTTTTGTTTGTTTTTTTTTTTACTTCCAATTAAATTATAAACAAAATATACACAGATTTTTTTTTTTACAAAATGTTTTGTTTTGTAAACTTTAGAAATTTATAAAAAGTATAAATTGAAAAAAAAAAATTAAACTTTTTTTTTAATGTATAAACAAACGAAACAAATTTAAACAAAAAAAACAAAAACATTTAAGTAAATGGTTTACAATACTTTTTGTTTTGTAAACTTTGGAGATTTCTAAATAAAGGTGAGGGGGGGATCAAATATTTATTTACAAGCATAATAAAATTAAAATTTTAAAATACAGTTTTATTTACAAAACTTTTTATAATAAAGAAACGAAACAAGCAAATATAAAAAAAAAAACATTGCAGGTGTCCCTATTTACTTGCCTCCCCACGATAACAGAGTTAAACACAAGGTCGGTTTTTAATGTAGGGAAAATCCAGCTCCCTAAAAAGAGGTCTCTGGATTGGGACAAAAATTAAAATTGCCTCAGTTTAGAAGGATTTCTCTTTCACTGACAGAGGAGAGGAAAGATGAAATGTATCAGAACAAATACTACACTTTTTAATGCAATCCAATATTTATTTAAATATTTTTGTAATGTTAAGTTTTGTAAATAAAACTATGTATTTTAAAAAAATGATTTTATTATGCTTGTAAATAAATCTGCACAACACATACTTAATTAAATGTTTTTGTTTAAATTTGTTTCTTTGTTGATACATTTTGTTTCATCCTTATGTTGTGAAGTAAGTATGTAGATCAGGGGCGGGCAACCTTTTCAGAGTGAGGGCCAGATGAGACTTTTGGAAGGAGATCGCAGGCCGGAGTAAAAAACGAAATCTCAGAATTACTATATTTTGTTTACATGAATAAATTGTACAAAAATTGCATTGAACACTCTACATATCTGATATTTTTTCTCAAGAGACTTCTGTATGTGATGTTATAAAAGGCGCCGACGAAGAGCCATTTTGGAATCATAAAAAATAATGACGGGGAAGTAGCAAGTTGATCCAGCATTCGTTTTGACACACCTCACATAAGTTCTGTTTCATGCCCTTTCCTCGTCTCATGTTTCCTCTTTGCCTCTCTCTTGCCAAGGATTTGAAATTAATAGTTAAAGAAAAATGAAATATACATGCATCATCGCTCGCTGATATTTATACATTTTTATGCCACTGTAAATCTTAATTGAAACCTACTTTTACGTCTATGTCACAAAATGATATGAGTTTTACTGGGAGGTCCACGGGCCGGATTGCAATAATAAAGCATAGCAGGGTAGTGGGCTGGACGCTAAGCCTTCATGGGCCGGATGTGGTCCGCGGGCCGGAGGTGGCCTGCCCCTGATGTAGATGATGGATTTTTCCTCCCAAAATGCATTGTGGTACACTTGTCCACAGTTAGCTTTAGTTGCCAATCTCTGATCCATTGCTGCTTTGTGTCAGGTCTGATTGCAAGAAATATTTATAGAGTTCATGATCTGTCCTTTCTATCTCAAGGTACAGCTTGATATCATCTGCATATTTCAGTGCTGTGGCATTCTTTAAGTTGGCATCTATCTCATTGATATATTCAACAAACAGAAGGAGACCTATAACACATTCACTATGGTACACCAGATAACATCTCATATGGTGAAGAATGCTTGATGGAGTATAAGGACACTTAGTGTATGTTGAAAGAAAATGTCAAAGGTGATGATATTGAAAAAGAAAATGTCAAAGGTGATGATATTGAAAAAGAAAATGTCAAAGGTGATGATATTGAAAAAGAAAATGTCAAAGGTGATGATATTGAAAAAGAAAATGTCAAAGGTGATGATATTGAAAAAGAAAATGTCAAAGGTGATGATATTGAAAAAGAAAATGTCAAAGGTGATGATATTGAAAAAGAAAACAATTAAATTTATAAAGCTGTTTGAACGTGGAGACCATTTACAACCAAACGATATTCATAACAAATTACAAAGATTTTCTTTACATTTAAAAACAAAATTCAATCAAAACCTTTGAAGTGATTCTGGCAAAGAACGATTAAATTGTCGCTTGCTTCGTAACATGCTGAAACAAAGCATATAACAGAAAGAACACAAGACTGAGATGAAAGGATAATATATGTATTAAATAAATGCAGGAAATGTCTTGCAAAACTAATTGTATTTTGCAACTTGAAACAAGACCGACTATGAAATATGCCCGTTTAATGTTGATCTACATGGCTCTCTTGAATGCGTCAGACACAAATGAAATGAAGTTCCTTGGATGCTGACTGGTTTGCGATCACATTGAATAGAAGGGAGTATCTTCTACCGTCAAACACAGCTTACAGAAGAGGATGCACAAAGGACTTTTGCATTCAGTCCACAAAAAATTAAGTGTCTGTTGATTGGTCAAGGACAATTGTCTTAACCAATCAAATTGGAATATTTAGCAATTCACGAAACCTAATTCATCGTCATAATGAACAAATAAAAATAATTATATATGAGAAAAGAAGGGAGGTAATCCTTTTTTATACCTTTAAACAACTTTTATGTTAAATATGAAATTTTAAAAATCTAATAAAGAAACAATTTATCATATACATAAATTTAACCGTTATATTTGTAACTCTATTGTCTTATTTTTCTATATATATGCAATAATTTTGTTCACATTAGCAGTAATTAATTAAAGTTATTTAATTTAAAAAATTTATTTCTTAAAATTATTTGATTATTATTTATTGAAAATAAATATAATTGTTTATTTGTTAGTGTGATGATGAAATTATTTTATGATGTTAGTTGATTTTAGCTTTTCAGGTCATTATTGAAAAATGTCTACATTTTACCGATCTTTGGGCCAGAATAAGTACTTTCTTTACATAAAAGATCATTCAGTTTTTGTTTGGATAAGGGTGCGACTCTTTAGTTTCTAAATTGATAATGTTGATTGCTTCCCTTGGATTGATTGGCCAAACTTATTTCAATCAGTTCATATTTATTTTTTACCAGTGGTATTCACCTAGTGTTGCCTATGTGCTGGAGAGAGAGTTTTTTTTTAGAAAAAATAATTTCAAGTCATGTTTACAATTTTTACCTAAAAATAAGTTTAAAATAACATTTGTAATATGAGGTCAAGTAATCAAAAAACTGTTAGCACAGTTGTGTGCTTAAAAAAAACCCTACTACTTCAAAAATATAACAGTCATAATATGAGGGCAAGTAATATAAAAAGTTTAGCGCAGTGTTGTTAATAAAAAAAACTATGTCTCTTACTGTGAAGTGGCAAATGACTTTAACATAAAACAAATTCAAATTATTTATAAAAAAGTGAATTATTTTAAATCTTAAAAATGCCAATAAAATTATGTAAATTTTAAAACCGTTTTTAAATACATTTTCCACTGAGATGTTATTTGTTTTATGAAATGCAGAAAATCTATTTAAAAAAATGAATTTCTTTCTTTACATTCTAATATATTTTAGTTATTTTATGGACCTAACCGATTTTTGCCCCCAGTGATCCCAGATGGAATTAAAGGAAAATTTTAATAGTGTCTTTAGATTCCTTGAAAAAGGTGACCCTTATTGAAACTTATTTGAATGTTCTGTCGAAATATCGATTTCTTTTACATACAAACAAACATTAACTAATAAACTGTTTATACAACAGCTGTTTCTCGTACAGCAGCATTACTTCCAACAAAGCCTTCCTCAGATGATGACTCTGGGTTCAGGCATGGTTTCTGGGCTGAAGCATCATTACCACTAACCCAGAGAGCCCCAGCAGTATCTCACAATACTACCAGACTTTATTGGATTGTCGTCATCCTGTAGGATTGCCATATGCACTCTGATGCAGATAGAGCCTTGTCTTGTATTTTCTTTATGTATTTCCTCTTGTCTGATGGGCAGAGACCAAGATTATTCAAGAACAAGGAGGCTGAGTTGGCAATAAAACCTCGGCATGAGACTTCGATAGGAAGTACAATGGTTTTCCAGCCATTTCTGACATATTGTTCTCATAGATCTTCATCTCTCCAACTTGTGCTGGTGTGCCCAGTTAAAATGTTGCTTAAATAGAACTATTAATTCAATGACAAAAACTTTTTTCAAATTAACAGATTAAATGACAATATATGTTCGCTGATCAGTCAGTCCATGTAGCCATCAATTAATGACAATCTCTATTTTTACACAAAGACTTTGAACTATTTCCTTCTTTAACATAATGAATCGTTCTACAGGTGACATTGAGAGCTTTATTGGCAGTCTCACAACATATCTTCGAAGCGTCCGCAACAATCTCCAATACTTCATTATGTCTCCACGTGTAGCTTCTCAGGGCATTGTCGCATCCATTGAGAATATGTTTGAGGTTGGCAGTTTTCACACATGCTCGGCATTGATTGGATGTAGTTAACCCCCAGGCATGAAGGTGTTGGTAAGATATCGTAGACAGCCTTTATGAGAAGACTTAATTTTTTAGGCTCCATGTATTTGAGGTCGCACCATGTGATTTCTGTCTTTTGCATTTATTTCTATCTCTTTGTGAGTTGGCAATGAAAAGGAATTAATTGTTCCATTTAACAGAAATTCACATTTATTTCAATTTTACTTTTGTTCATCCTTTGTAAAACAAACATGCCAGCAAAAAGTCTTCCAGAGAAAGCAGAGTATTTACAGATAGTTTAATAATAAGGCATGGCCAAACAAAATATTGGTCGAAACAAAAATATAAATAAGTAAACTCATCACTGCACATTCTACACCCTAGAAATTTCTTTGAATCGAAAATTTCTTGACCAGCTTCTTTAATTTCATCAAAAGACTTAAATCAATGACCCTTCATGCAAAGTTGCATACCACCAGAAAGAACAGCAACAAGATTGAAGAATCAAACAGTGTGGAAGTTCTGCCACACCCAGCCCAGAGTCCAGTTTTGCTCCATCTGACTATGGTCTATTCTTGTAAATGCAGCACTTTATGAAGACTTGCCAGTTTGAGTATTTTAATGAAGTTGAAGAAGACCGTCAAGAATTTTTTGATTCAAAGCTGAAGTACTTTGACGAGATCCAAGAGCTTGCAGGTCGTTAGCAGAAAGTTGTGGACAATGAAGATCTTTATTTTGAAGAATTGTTGTGGTTTTTGAATAAATTCATGCCTATGTCACTTATGTTTACATGGTGCACAAACTTTTTCTTCAACCGAATATAAAAATCTACCTTACTTTTTTTGATGCTTCATCTTTTCACACATCTGTATCATTCATTTATATATATATATATATATATAGAAAATTTACCAGAACTGTTCAATGTAAAAGCTCGATGATTATTAACATTTAATAACAGAGCATATATAAGTAAACAATGGTATTTTAAATTCCAATTATTCATATTTTTACTTGCTGAATTAAAAAAAAAAAAATTCTATATAACTCTTGATAATTGTTTCGCACAGAAATGAAGAATCGGGGAGATACAAAATGGCTGGCAGTCTATGAATGGATCTTATGAATGGCTTTTGGTGGCAAATGCATAAAAAAAAAAGATTTTATTTTGTTTTTTGTTTGCTTGAGGATTTTCTCCAGAAATGATATGACGATCTTCTGATGAGCTGCAAAACAATTGTCAAGAGTTACATTGATTTTTTTTTTTTAATTCAACAAGTAAAAATATGAATAAAGAATGGGTCATTGGAATTTAAAATACCATTGTTTATGAACTTATATATATATATATATATATATATATATATATATATATATATATGAGAAAGCGAGAGAGAGAGATATGGGAAAAATATGTTTGTGCATACACTTTCTATTTTTTTCATAGACCAACCTTTTCAAGGTAAAAGCTCAATGATTGCTAACAAAACAACAGAGCATATATAAATAGAGAGAAAATGTAATCAATGTGAGTTTTTGTTTTTTATGATTTTTTGCTGCTTTACAATGTATTTTTCTGATGGCGAACTTTGATTTTCTGAGGAGCCCATGGTCACAAGATTCGGAATTGATATACTAATTTCGGTTGATCGTCTATGAGCAAAACAGTCTGTAAAATTGTACCAAATTTTGAATTGGTAAAATCTTGGTCCCTAGAATTTAGCTTAATATTGTCTCTCTTTCTCTCTCATATATATATATATATATATATATATAATAATGAATGAAAATTTAAAGATAAATATTGTATCTTTAAATAATGACCTATCGTGATAATTTTATTTTCTAATTATAAAATGTGTAATTCTTCAAACTTATTTTCATCATTCTTTGTATTGATATATATATATATATATATATATATATATATATATATTTATGGTGTAATTCAGTGTTAGGAGAAATAACAAGAATGCTCAATTACTTGTGTAAGAGCATATATATTTTATTCAATGGACACTATGCATTATTTTGATCATCCATCGGTACCTTCAGTTTCATGGAAACACTGGAAACTCAATATGCAGTTTTCTTGAACTTTTTTAGTACGAGTCGTTCTATAAATATATACAGATTCCTCCATTTAGTTGAACCGTAGGCTATTTTTTACTCACCAGATGGAGAATAACACCCTGTAGATAACACTATCATAACATCGGCTGATGAATCGGTCACATTTGGTTTCTTTAATCCAGCGGGTTAAGTTCCGGTGTTTCCATAGAACTGAAGGTATTGATTTATGATCAAAATAATGTATAGTGTCCATTGAATATATATATATATATATATATATATATATATATATATATATATATATATATGATGGTTATAAGATAAATCCATGTATGCTTTTGTTGTAATTTAAAGTGTATTACTTGGCAAAAAATAATGAATTTCTCCACATTTGACAAATAAAAAATAGCCTTATGGAAAACGAAAAAGCATGTAAAATTAGAGGTGTTATTATAATTTAAATTTTAATATTTTGAGTGTTCCTCCGCTTTTTACAAAAAATGCATTTTTTGATACATAAAAACAAGTTAGCCTTAAATACCATTGCATCCGACAAATCGATGTTTAATTCTGCTGTGACAATTTTTATTTATCATGTTCTACCATGTAGTTTGCAATTAAAAAAACTGAATCCACCTTTGCTATAAACAGAACAATTTTTTCAAGAGTGATTTTTTTCTAATCTAAAAATTTCACGGTTAATCTATAATAATCTTAGGTAATTATTACAATTACTGATATAGATTATTTTAAAGGAAATACAGTTGGGAAATAAGTCAACAACTATTTTGCTTTTCCTACTCATTTGTGACATATTTGTTTAATAGAAAAATGGTTATGCTAGTTTGCTTGAAGCATTGCTGGTAAATGAGTATATATGTATTTAATAAGGCTATATGCAATGCAGAAAAAAATGGAACAGTGAAAGATGGGGATGAACAAAAGCAAATAATTGAAGACTATATATGCAATATTTTTCTTAAAAAAAACTTATTTATTATTCAGTAAATCTTTCACATACTGTTAATAGAATCCGAGATAACAGAAAATATTTTGATATTTCGGGAGAAAATTCGTCTTCTCAGAAAACAAACGTTTCTTTGTTGTAAATGGAAAGAATGTTTGTTTTTTTTGAGAAGGGGAGAGTTTCTCCTGAAATATCAAAATATTTTCCACCATCTCAAACTCTATTAAAGATTTACTGAAAAATAAATAGATAAGTTTTTGAAGAAAAATATTGCATATTTTGCCTTCAATTTGTTTGTTTTTTCTCATCTTCCCTTTCACTATTTTATTTTTTCTGTATTGCATACAGCCTTATTTAATACCTGTATACTTATTAAAAGAAGTTATAAGCCTTTTAAGTTAGCATAAATACCGATTCTAAGAAAAGTAGCCATTTTGTTTAACGTAAACAAGTGGCTAATCAAAGATGGCTACTTTGCTCATAATCGATATTTACGCTAACTTTAAAGGCTTATAACTTCTATTAAATTATTTTTAACGCAACTAGATCACACATAAGTAGGTTAACCAAAATAAATTGTTTTTGACTAATTTCTCAATTGTATTTCCTTAAAATTGATTTATGTCGGTAATAGTAATGATTACCTAACCAGAAGATTCTTTTTATCCAAAAGAATTGAATAACAACATTTTTAAATGTGTGTGGTGTGTGTGTGTATGGGGGGGGGGCGAGGGGGCTATCATATGCAAGTTTGCTCTTTAATTAAATAATGTTTTCCTCGCAAATTACAAAAAAAAAAGTATTACATATCATTGTAATTAAAAGTCGGATGAATCCAGTGAGTCCAGGAACGAAAAGAGTTATACCGGGGAAATGAAGACCGTGCCCCCTCTCAAATAAAAGCACTTAGTATTCATGATTTTCCACAGTGTGTGCCTGCTTATTCTGAATATTTTTGTCTTTCAACTGAGCCTGCAACAAAATATGTTCGACCACTCCTATCCTCACATCCATCTGGGCTGTTTCTTTCTTCAACTGTTGCAAAGCCTGCTTGATTTTTACAAGAGGTGCTGTAAAAAGAATACATACATAAATAAATACATAAATAAATAAATAAATACATAAATAAATACATGAATGAATGGAAATTTAAAAATAAAGAATGTTCTATAGTTTGACAGAGTCCTAAGTATTTAAAAAAAACTGGTAATTCAGAAGTTGAGTCCAATGCTCAAAACAGAGCATTTGTACGTTTAACTTTTGTAAGTATGGATGTTCAAAAAAGCAATAATCTCGGTAAAAATCTAATGACGCTCTACACGCATAGTGCTAAATCTACATTAAGTTCCTGCAAGATTACGTCACGTGTCCATTTTGTTTATGTTTTTGATTTTCCACGCTAGATTACGTTCATATATCGTCATTTTCACTGTGCTTTCAAGCTATGGATAAAATTGTTGAAGACGTTATATCCACATATTTTGCCCCATAAAGCATAAAAAAGGGAACAGGGGACTTGTTGGCACATGTTCCCCTATGCATAAAGAAAAAGGGTGCAGACGGGCAACAATTATCAAAAGGGATCAACAGGAAGTTCGACAGACAGGCTTTCATAATTCAGCCCACGCATTTGCAGGGGCAGAGGATTCAACCAATCAAATGGGAGAATACTGTTGCTATGCAAATGTAATACCCAAGAAGCGGGGAAAATGGAGAGAAAAAGAAATGGAAAAGAAAGTTTGTCGAGCAGCATTAAGAACAGACGTATATTTTTGACTGGCAGCTCACCAAGCAGCCAAGGCAAATAATTATTCCAAAATAGGAAAAGTTAATTTGAAAATTAACGGCTGAAAACACCACGAGGTATAACCCCGGATTTACCGGACAATAATAAAAAAAAAAAAAACGATATAGCTCCGTTAAGAACGGACCACAGAATCTAAAATTCTGTTAAAATATCCTTCCCTCCACCGTTAAACCAAAAAGCTATGTGTTTACGACATAAAGACAAAAATAAAAAAATACTATATTAATTCGTCCTAAAATTGAACTTTCATATTGTTATATATTGTCATATTAAATGATCTCATTCAATCGTTCCCCGCGATTTTAACACATTTACCTTCATATCTCTATCTCTCGTGGGAGAAGAAGGACTTCTCATCTGTTTTCCTCAAAATTACGTAAGGAAAAAGACTTTCCTATTTTCATTTTCTATAAAGGCTGTAAGCCTTCTTAATTGCTATATTTGGACTTTTAATTCTTATCCTGACTGATCAACTTTCTCGGAATAACTAAAACTAGCCTCTTATAAAGAACTCCGTTTGTGCAGAAAGAATATTAGTTGATCTTTTTTAAAAAAAAAATACTTGTTATGTATTGTTAATTTGTCTTGGTTGTTTTATACAAATATATGATTATAATTTGTGATACGATGTGTTATTTATTTTTATGGAGTACGGGTTGTTTCCCTTTTATCAGGTTTTCAACCTTTTCACATTCTTACATTCGTGGCTGAATTACGTATATGTAACGTTCAGTGTCCTAGTACCACAATTATAACAACGTTTTATCAGCTGCGGATCATGTATGCTGAACATATCATTGAAAGAACTACTGAGCAAAACAAATAAGTGTAAACATAAATTTTCTTTAATAAATATGTTTATTACGTAAAACATAATAAAAAGTACCAATACTTTTTTTATCTATTTTATATTTATTAATAATATTAATAAAAATAAAATAAAAATAGTATTGGTACTTTTTATTATGTTTTACGTAATAAACATATTTATTACAGAAAGTTTATGTTTTATAAAAAAAATTGTATGTAAAAAAATTCTATTAACTTTATGTAATATCTTAAAATATTTTTATTGACCTAGATTTTAGATTTTTACCGAGATTATTGCCTTTTCGAACATCCATACTTACAAAAGCTAAACGTACAAATGCTCTGTTTTTAGGACCAGACTCAACTTACGAATTACAAAAGAAATTTCTAGGCCTAACTATTATTGTTATAAAGTGAATATTTTCACCGGTGGTAGTTTCAATATTTATTAATCCATTAATTTATTTTTGTATTTTTCTTATTCGGCATTCAATATTGAGTAAGTATTAATTCTATATTGCGATTGCTGTTCAGCCTAATTTAATTATTATTATTATAAAGTGAGTATTTTTTGGCTGAAGCTTATTGGGGTTTAAGTATTTATTTAAGAGTTAAAATTATTCTTTGCTTATCTTATTTATTTGTTTGGTGATATAAATGATGCTATGTTTTTGAAGTCTTATTTAATTATTTAAATATTTATCCACTTATTTATTAAGAAGGGTTGATTTCTAGATTGTGTTACTAATTTTTTGTATTCACCCCAAACAAGACATATTGCCACTCAGACATAAGGGTCAACTGTGAATTAGGAGCCAGATGTATAAGGGCCATCCAAATCCAAAGTGAGGAGTTAGGCAGCAAGATGTTTGTTCACATTACATTTAAATTTCTGTATGTTGATACAGTCAGGGAAACAGAGCAGGAAAGGAATTCCAAAGGCAAGCGGTGAGAGAATAGAAGCTATTAGAGTAGAAAGTTTTCCTGCATCTGGAAACCTCTACAGTGAAGGGGTGGAATTTTGCTGCTAGTCGGGTTGGTCAGAGGTATTTATGTTAAGAGGGGGGGGTACAAGTGCAGTAAGTTCATAAGAGCACGTTCCGTGGGAGTACGTGTAAAACAAGCATAGGGATGCAACATTAGAGCGATGAGACAGAGCTTGGTATACAGTGCGGGGCCTTTTAAGTTAGAGATTCTTTTTTGCAACTTGTTCCAGAGTGGTTGGTGCACCAGCCCAGCTGTGGTAACAATACTCTATGCATGGGCAAATGATGGATTTATAAAGATATAGGATACTGGCAGGTATTATTAATTTTCTAGCCCTGTAGAGGGAGTTCACCTTATCCTAGAGTGGCTTTTGGCCCTGATAAGTGGTGACTCATTAGTAAAAAAAATAATCCTGGTTAAGGAGTTTGGGAAAGTTTAGAGTCATTCATTATTTGCCATTGTTCTCAGGTCCATTCTGACCCAGAGTGATCGTACCTGTCAGGGCTCATTCATGTGCTAAATAGAATATGTCTTGGACATGGCACAAAACTGTATTCAGTGATGAAATCTCAATTTAGAAGTGTGGCAAATCATGTATGGATAAAAAAAAATCTTGTTTGCCAGCAGCTACAAGAATTCACATGGCGACATGCATTGCGTCTAGGTGACTTTGGTGTCATTAGATCTTGAGCCTAAAAATAACGGCTTACAATGAGTTCGCCAAATAAGCAATGCAATTTTAATACATACAATGATTACACTAAACGCCCAGATATTTGACATCGGGCATCTATAAAACAAAAGAGAATTGTCGAAGGCAGAAGGAATAAGGCAGTGAGCAGAGTGACAATATTAACGACAGCGGAGGAAACGGGTTATTTTTATCAGTTAAACTTTGATTGTATTTGAAAAAGAAACTGAGAAATTGGAGTTAAAAAATAAACTGTGTTTACTGAGAATTTGTAGCCTGACATAATATTGTCACAGACTTTTGTGTTTAGCTTTCTTTCAGGAAATAACCCATTATTTGTCATTGACTTTCAGGTCCATTCTGATTGTAAGTGGTAGTACCTGTCAGAATCCCATTTATCGGTTAAATAGAATTTTTTTTTATTACTAATGAGTAACCACTTATTAAGATTAAAAGGCACTCGAGGATAAGGCTTAATTAGATGGATAGATTGTCAGTTGAATGATGATAAATATGAAATTATTGAAAAATAATGAATGGACAGAATTTGTGGTGGCATTCAATCTGGTTGGATTGAGCCAGCTTCCTCATTGACATGCACCACATCTTGAACCCTAGCAGCCTACACACACACACACACACACACAGTGGTCCTGGGCAAGGTTGCATGCGATAGCTAGCCACTCATGATTCCATTGTTGAGTGTGTTGCATTTGCCATGACAAAGGTTTCTTGAGGATATAACGGAAGAAAGCCAAATTCTATTGTTTCAAGACTATTTGCAAAAGTATGCACTCACAAAATATTCACACAGAACATATGTGCAGTTTTGGCATAAAATGACTGAACAAGCTATGTGATGACGTAAAAACTAACACCCACACCAACCAACTAACACAACTATGTCTGGATACAGTTCTGCACCAACAATGTTGCAATGGAATGAACAAACAACTTTTTCGTTTTTAAAAAAATGATTTCAAAAATATTTTTTTTATTTATTCATGAATTTTGGTTAATGCTACTAAACATGGTACCATATCATTTCTCTCTATGCAACACATATCCTCAACCCTCACTAGCCACGTTTCACTTCCATACATCATCACACATACTTGATAGACTCTTCCTTTGGTCGACAACAGTAATGCTCTGCTGGTTAATAATGGCAGAAGTTCCCTGTACTGACTTCATTCACTCCTAACTGAGTAATATATTTTTGGAACAAAGTGTTAAACCAGATTAAGAACAGCACAGCAATTACGATGGAATTAGATGAATTTAGAAAAAAAAGGAATTAAGAGGACATTTTTGGGAACTATCGGGTGAAATATTTAACATAATTTTATCTGTAAATGATCTGTGTAATATTTCAGTTTTGCGTTGAGAAGACAGAAAAAAGGGAAATGTCAAAAGAGGCATTATAAATAATAATAAATTAAACCACTGATTCAATCAAAAGAAAGGGAGGTGACGGTGGCTAAGTGGTTAACAATACAGGCTGACAACCTGGGTGTGCCAAGTTCGAATCCAGTTCGTTCCACAGAAACACTTTCACTTAGGATGTTGGCAACCTTCACGTGGTCCCTCCTGTAAGTACCCAATGTCTTTCTCGAAAAATATCTGGGAAACCAATGCCGACAATGGAATCATCTAATTTATACGAAATGAATGAATGAATGACAAAAAAAAAAAATAATAAGTTCCATAAATTTAGTCCATCTACTTTTAACTATTGCATATGTAGACCAAAATTACTACTAAATAATTAGTTTTAGTAAGGACTTTGTTAGTGATGCTTAATAATTAGTTAATTAGAAAATATACTTATTATCAGGAAGTACATTTATTTCAATAGAATCACATTTACAGAGAAGGAATACATTTAAGCTCCTCTATGAAAAAAGGATTAAATACATAAAAATCAGTTCATTCACCACGAATTAAGGACATTTCAAATATAATGAGTCAATTTTCTATCCTAAATGAATATAGAAAACATACGGTTCGCTACAAATTCACAGTTTGCTCCTTAGAATACTTCAAACAAAAATCTAAAATAATAAACATTTCATTCATAACTTTGGTGTAAACAAGAAACAAAACTTTAGCATTTATTCATGTAGATAAACATTAACATCTTTGCAATTTCTCTGGGTGATGTATTTATCTTTTAAATATGACCGTAAAGAAAAGAAAGAAGAAGTCAATTTCTCTGGGTGATGTGTGTGTTTGTGTGAAGGGGTTAACTTACAATTTAGAAATAAAATGTAACTTATTAAAAATCAGGTTAGTCTCCTTAAGAAAATAAGGTCGGAAAAGAACATTTGAACACAATCGCTAAATATTTGTCCATGAAATGAAATAATATTTTAAAACAGAACTATTTTTTTTATTAAAATCTAAAGAATCATTGAATTAAAAAAATAATTAAAAAAAAAATAGTTATAAATAATAAATTGCTCTTTTGTTAAGCAATATGCACATTAGTTAAAGTTATGACCTAAATTGCATATATAAAAATGCAGTATATAAAAAAGATAGGATGTTGTTATTGTGTAAAGTTGAATTAACTTAAAATAGAGCGTTTTGACTTCACCGTTAATGCAAGAAATCGGCTCAACTTTTGCATTTAATCATTTAGATAATGCAACCAATTTGTTTTACAGAAGATGAAGAAAATACTTATTACATAATGATACAATAATACATTATAGATAGTTTTAATAATTAAAATAAATTTACATTAATAATAACAGAAAACCAATTAAATATAAACAAAATGTTCTATGCCCGAAGAAGACGTTATATCGTCAAAATAAGTTGATTTTAAATAAATATTCATTTTTAAAAAATATCTGCGTTGTTTTGACTTCTAAAACTTACAAATTCAAATGTACACAACGTTTACATTGAGGAACAATCTCTAATTAAATATATGTAAAAAAGCGTGACATTAAAAGTATATCTGGTAAATTGTCTATGAATTGATAATTTAAAGGTAGAAGTTAAACATTTCTTTATAAAATGTTTAATTTCTTATCTGATTCGATTGACAATTTCTCATTGACTGAGTAAATTTTGTTATACTCGGCGTTGTTCGGGAGCAATAAAATTGTCATTATTAACATCATTTTTAAAGAAATCACTAACCATTATCAGTCATTGTACTTCCTTTTTCTTCCATGTCGGACTTCACTTTCTCAAGCTCTTCTGATAACTAAAACAAATAAATGAAATATAGAAAAGTAGAGACTAAATCGATTGGATACATCAATAAAAAAAAAAAACAGTTACATTTTCATTTTAAATAGAAATTTTCAAAGAGTACAAGTTAATTGAATAATATTGGTTTACATACATTACTCATTTCAAAAGTGATATCAATTTCCTCCTCTGACCATGAATATTTAGATATACATCTATGTACATGCACACACACACACACACATATATATATATATATATATATATTTATATATTAGAAACAGTTCCTGAGTCTAGAAGCCTTGTGATATTTGAAAACTGATATATATATATATATATATATATATATATATATATATATATATATATATATATATATATAAAACGGTTAAAAAAAATTGCATTGTGTTGGATTCTAACCGTTTTGGTTAGAATCCAACACAATGCAATTTTTTTTAACCGTTTTATATATATATATATATATATATATATATATATATCAGTATTATTATCTATTATATAAATTTTGCATGCGTCTAGATTAAGCTAGTCTTAAACCCCTTATAGCCTCTGCCTCACAACTGCTTCCATGCTACCTTTCCGTACCCCCCCCCCCAACCCACGTTTTATCACAAAATGCATGCAAGTGACTGAGTGGACCCCCATCCCTGCTACCTTGTAGGGTATGCCTCTTTAGACAAAGGCTAGGAGCAGGAAAACTACTAAATTAAACCAGACAAGACCCCAACGGCAGAGCTAGTTAGAATCCAACACAATGCAATTTATTTTTTAAATAAATATATTTTTTAAAAAATGCATTGTTTTGGATCTAACCGTTATACATATATATTAGTATTATTATTATCTATTATATTAATTTTGCATGAGTCTAGATTAAGCTAGTTTTAAACCCCCTACAGCCTCTACCTCCTAACCGCTTGCATGCTACCTTCTCGTACCCCCCCCCCCCCCACCACCACTACGTTTTATCCCCGCTGCCTTGTAGGGTATGCCTCTTTAGGCAAAGTCTAGGAGAAGGAAAATTACAAAATCAAACCAGACAAAACCCCAACAGCAGAGCAACCCAGCATCGGCGGAAGAGGGCAACACCTATCGGGCAGGCGGCAAGGAGGGTCTTGCTGGATCAAAAACCCGATGCAACAAATATCGCGGAGGCTGCCTGTCTCATCATTTTTGAGCTGTGGTGGAAACAATGTTGGTCAATTGAGTGTGCGTGGCCATTATGCAGCTATGACCATCAAAAACAATATACCCAGCGACTGGCATTTGTCGTTTTCTCCAACCCTCTTCATCCTTCACCCTCATCATCGTCACACTAAAAAGTCATGTGGCGACTGTGCGACAGAGGCAGTGCTGGAACGCTGGAAGCCTTCAGCTCACAACTGCACTCAGGCGGAGGATCTAAGACGGTCGCTCTCTGGTTACTTTGCCATGATACCAGAGTTCGGCTGCTGGACATGTGACTGGGCTGATCTATTAAGTACCCCTAAAAAAGGTGGGGCAAACCCTGGTCACAACAAACTTGTCTGGCAAGCTTACCGCGGCTGGCAGACATCCCATCAATGCGGTCACAGCAACAAGAAACTTTTACATTGACACCTCCAAAGCTTGTGGGCCTGATCTTATACCTGTAATAGTAATAAAGAAATGCTCTGCTGAACTGGCCCCTGTCCTCTCCATACTCTACAACAAATGCCTTGCTGAATCTTGCTTCGCTGATAGCTGGAAACTTGCCTCTGTGGTACCAGTCTTCAAGAATTCTGGAGATAGAACTGATCCTCTAAACTACCGCCCAATCACAGTCTACTCCCGATATTTGCTAAAATTTTTGAATCCTTAATCAATTTAGCAATAGTTCGGCACCTAGTTAATGCTAAACTTCTTTCTTATATGAGCAACTGTAGGTTAGTTCTCTAGGGTCAAACATCACTGATGCTTTGACTGTCATCTCTGAACGCATATATCATACACTGGACAAGGCAGGTAAAGCTAGGACAGTAACGCTTGACATATCCAAAGCCTTTGACAAGGTCTGGTACAAAGGGCTTATCCTAAAAATATGCTCATATGGTGATTACTGGACAAATATTTAATATAATTAGATCCTTCCTAATCAAAAGAAAGATCCAGGTTGTCCTCAATGGCCGTTCATCTAAGCAACATGACATAAATGCTGGTGTACCCCAGGGATCCATCCTTGGACCTTTATTGTTCCTGATTTTCATAAATGACTTCCCTGATGACAAAAAAAAAAAAAAGGTTAAGAACCCCTGTCTGAATTGATAAACTGTGCACTTCAACTTACCACTGCCAAAGTCTGTGATCGTTTTGTGAGTCCGCCACTCGCCTGATGATACCGTTCCTTGATCTCTGCCAGCTCGTCCTGAATGGCTCGATAGTCGACCAATGAATGATCAAGTTGCGTGTTGATATACTTTTCTCGACTGCCAATCTTCTCGAGCGTTTGTGTGATTTCGTCTTGCAATTGCGTAAGGTAAGATTTCGTTTCAGTCATGGAATTCTCGATGTTCAATTTGTGTTGATGCATTTGGTCGACGTGGAGTCGCCAATCCTACCAACCACAAAGAAAATAGCAGAAAGTATTGAACAACAATTAAAATGGCACCATCTCTTTCATCATCCCTTGTTAGTAGGTGTGAGAAGTTGTTTAACAATAGAAGAATTAGTTGAAAATAAATGAAATTCAGCAACAGTATAAAACAGGGGGTATATTATTGTTATGACCTTGAAGGGCCAATAATGAGTAAGACAACACGGTCGTATATTTACAAGAGTGTGTATTTACTGAAGTACAGAATAGTATGTTACAGAAAGACTGCGTTGAGACTTTGTTGTAATCTCCTCTATACATAGTGTCTGGAAGAATACATATATTCATGAAATAGGGTAGATCCCCCTCACAGGATAACAATTATATTATTAGGTTACCTTCCTTGTCTTCTAAAATAGATTATGTCTATTGTCTATTGTGTCAATAGCTTACTCCCTTATCTTCTAAAATAGATTATGTCTATTGTCTATTGTGTCAATAGCTTACTCCCTTATCTTCTAAAATAGATTATGTCTATTGTCTATTGTGTCAATAGCTTACTCCCTTATCTTCTAAAATAGATTATGTCTATTGTCTATTGTGTCAATAGCTTACTCCCTTATCTTCTAAAATAGATTATGTCTATTGTCTATTGTGTCAATAGCTTACTCCCTTATCTTCTAAAATAGCCCCATTTGATTGGCTCAATCACTAATCACTGAATTTGGCAGGAAAGTGGTGAAGGCTCTATTTTCGTTCTCTCTCCAAGAAACCATCCTACTAAGTAGATGTGGAGAGAGCCATCCATTGCAATGATATATAAATAAATATACATACACACAATGGTTATTATAATAACAGAGAGGTTAAGTATTATTGTTAATTATTATGATTATTATTACTATAATAATTATTATTACAATTTGCATGCTATTTTTTATTTTAAATTACAATTTTTTTATTGCAACTGAATTCATGTTAAATTGTCTGTCTCGAATGTTCAAGGTGAAAATGTTCTGATATGTAACTAGGGTGGGTGGGAGTATTAGTGAAACTTTACTGATGAAGAAGAGATGACTCTAAACAACAAATTATGGAAAAATTTCAAAGTCACACAGCATTAAAATAAAATAAAAGCAAAGATGAATCCTTTTGTTAAAAAATATTAAAACGTAATTGTATTAGGAATTTTGATGATCTCAATTGATGAATGGCAGACAGAATAGTTTATTACAATTTCATCAATAAATGGATTCCAAAGTATCCGAATTCCAGACAGAAATATCTTTTGGAAAACAATGAAGAATTGGGATTGAAGATAGAAATGTGTGTGACGTCATTTGTTACGCAAGCAAGAGGAATCAATATAGTTAAAAAGACAGACAGATAGTTAAAAGAAGAGAAAAGCATACTGATGTAAAAAAAAAAAAACAGAAGCGTGGCGTGGACTTAGAAGCTTATGTTAAGCCAGGCCCACACAGTAATGAATTTAAAGTAACTTCTTTTCGACGACACCGCAACAAACAATCTCAATGTTCACCTTCTACTGTCACCAACACAACTGTTGTCTTCCCAATACGTTCCTTCTTAAAGCAGTTGCTCTCCTCATATGCAAATGAATGCTACCTATAAAAAATCTACTATGAACACAAGTTCTTTTTTCTTCTGAAAATTGAGTGCCTACCATGCAAAACGGTTCACACACTTCAAAGCTGGTAACTTTTCATGTTTTATTCCATTTTTACCGTAGGCAAAATTTATTCCTTTGTATCTTAAACCACACAAACATATACACACACATATGCAGAGATTTGCAAGTGGTATTAGCTTTTGGAATAGCAATCTAAGTATTAAAGCAACAAGAAGCTAACAAACAAACTTTGTTATCATGTTTCTCAATCATTAATAAACTTTAAAAACCCAGGACAACGAATTGTATGTGTTTTCTTTTGTGTCTTGTGTGAATTAAAAACAACCACAAACAATAACAAGAGCAAGTGTAGCATACTAAATAAACCACTGATGACACTATAAACGTCTATCTCTGGTAATATAATTACTATAAAAGCTATAAAGGACTGATATTTTGAAGATGTTCTTGAAAACGATGGCACTTTTAACTTTTCTCTTTCTATAGTTACTTTGGTACTCGTCCAGATATTGACCCTAATTTCTGTGACTGCCCGGCAGCAGCTAACGGAAGCGTCCGAGACCTGCCGAATCGAAAATGAGGCCGGCGTCAAAAGCAGACGATAGCGATTTGAAGGAGAGACGCTTGGCAATTGTAGAAAATGAATTTCGAAGTGCTGTGTCGTACAATTGCCTCTCCAGAGCAGTGCATTAACTTTTGCCAGCAGAAAGCTCTGCTGGCAAAAGTTATGCAATGTATGCGATGCGGCGGCGGCCGACTTTGCCGGCTAGTACCGCGAAAGACTGTGACAGAGAAATATGCCTGGAACAATCTTCTGCTCCGCCTCCTTCCACATCCTCGACGACGACTCCATCCTCCTCTTCTGCCTGTATTTCGCTAAGTCCCCCTCCAAAAAAAAAAACAAGCCCTTACCCCTCCAGGAAAAGAATCTAATGAAGGAAAAAAATGCTTAATGTAAAAAAAAAAAAAAAAAACCCTCCAAAAAAAGCTAAAATAATGAAACAAAAACAATGCGTAATTGCAAAAAAAGAAAGTTACAAATAAAAATGGTTTAAAAAAGTTTAAAAAAAAACAGTTTTTATTATTTTAGAGTTTACAAGTTAAAAAATGGTTTAAAAAAGTTAAAAAAAACAACAGTTTCTATTATTTTCGCATTTTAAAGTTAAAAAAAAAACAGTTTATTTTAGTTAAAAAAAAGATGGTTTAAAAAGTTAAAAAAAAGTTAGCGTTTCTACAAAAAGTTTTTAAAAAATGGTTAAAAAATAATAATAAAAAAAGTTTATTTATTTCAGTTATGGGTTTGTTCATTTATTTCATTTTTTGTATAAAAATATATGCATTTCTTTTTCTTTACGTATATTCATCGTCTTACATTGTTGTCGTCTGCCGACTCGGCAGGTCTCGGACGCTTCCGTTAGCTGTCGGCTTGCTGCTGCCGGGCAGTCACGGAAATTAGGGTCAATATCTGGACAAGTACCGTAACTTTTTTTACCGTAAAAGTAATTGTCAGCTAAATATTATTTAAATAAATAAAACATTGTAATTTTTAAGCTGATGGTGACGACAGAATGCTATTTATGACATCTTATTCGATTTTGGAATGGTTTAAATCTTAATTTTTGGCCACTAGCAAGTATCAGATATTCTCACTTAATTTTTTGTATTTGAACTTCGGTGCTTGGACTATCTCATTTTTTTAAATGGGTGTCGTAGGTGATAATGCACATATGAATGAATGTACACACATATCATACAGATTTACATGTTTCTGACTGGTGTTCTCACCTTGGCTGTTGTCATTAAAATTTGCTCCGAGTTTTAGACTATTTTTTATACTGATCAGATAAGCTAATAGATGTCCAACAAAAGAAACGGGCAAAAGAAATTAAGAAAGAAAGAAAAAAGAAAGAAGCTATATTTACTTTATTATCCGTTCTGATCAAGACTTTCAGCTGTGGTGTCACCCTCTCCACTTCAAGTTTCCAGTCCGCAACATCAGTCTTAGACTCAAGGATATTCTCTGGTTTGCTACTATTCTCTTTCAACTGTTGAAAAAAAAGAAACCATAGTTTTTATGTTATTTATATTTGCTTTCATTGGTTTCATCTTCATAAAAACACTATACAGAGAAAGAAAAAATTCACAATCATATTTCAATAATAATAAAAAATATAAAAAAAACATCTTTTTTATCAATTTCGTAAGTGGTGGGTCCTGTTTAGGTCATAAACAAACAATTTGTCAGTCTAACTAAATTCCTAGCCGGAATAAGTATTTTCTGAAAGAAACTCAAGCAAATTAGACTTTATTTAGTTCAAAGAACATGCTGCGAGTATAAAAATAAAGAAAGCTCTAGTCAGAACCAAATAGTGATTTGTCAGAAGGTATATGCGACTGACTGACTTTTCTTTATCACATTGGTATGACTTCCAATAAGTTCAGATTCATCTGAAAGCTCCCAACACTGTCAAACACTGTTCAAAGACAATTAGAAAGATAATTAAGGTTTTGAATAAAAAAATGTTTATTTTGAATTAATATAAATGTGGCAAATTACAAAAAAAGATATTTCAGCTACAACTGAACTTAAATGAAAAACAAACCACATTTAAAACATTTAAAGCATCGCTCTTTGTAAAAAATAATAAAACTATTCATAACATATATATATATATATATATATACGCACACAAACTAGTAGAATACCTGTCCCAGAACAGGTATAAGCAATAAATATAGTATTAGTTTTCTTTCCTGGGAGTATGGTACATTTTTAGTGCCCCCCCCCCAATAAATGGTAAAGTTTACAAAAAAAAGAAAAATTATGTGGACACATTACTCACCCTTTTGCCTAGAATACATATTCCATAATTAATAATGTTAAGTTCAATAGTTTAGGATTTTACCAAGCACATATTATTGACACTCACGTGCATGTGCTGATAGTTTTTAAAATGTATTACTTAATATAACTCAAAATTTGATGTACAGCAATTCTTTTCTGAATTTTTTGCATTTAAATTCTTTTGTGGCCGGGTGCGAGTAAATAGTAAAGTTTACAAAACAATAATATGCCATGTTGCCTAGAATATATATTCAAAATTCATAATAATCTGTTCATTAGTTTAGGAGATTATCATATATATATATATATATATATATATATATATATATATATACACCAGAATATAGAAGTGGTTTTGTGTAGTGGATTTAGGTATGGATTGTGTGCTCAGCTTGTCAGGTTCGTGTTCTGTCAGGGGCTATTGCATCACTTTCACTAATATCTTTGGGAAAGGTATGAATCCATGTATCTTCTCTTTAGCTATGGATTAAACAATAGGGTAGATAATACTTTCAAGCCTTGGTTGTGCAATTAATCTAGGAGAAGGAAAACTCAAAAATAAACACCAGTCTTCCCTGCTTATCCCAGTATTTTTTCCAGTCGTCTGGGACTTCTCCTTACCACTGGACTCAAGTAATGCCGGTTTAGGAAAGATGATGTTGGGGATTGTGCAATCTTTGCTTTATAATAGACCCCCTGCATAGACACATTTATAGGGAGTATCCACTGTCTCGCAAGACTGAAATGAGGCCTCTGTCTTTGTCAAGGAGAGAGAGAAATAGAAAGAAGAGATGGAGAGAAAGAGGAGATATGGCAAGAGAGAGAGAGACAGGATGAAGAGAGAGATGAGATGGAAAAAGAGATAGGATGGAAAAATATATAGAGAGGGAGGAAACAGAAAAAGAGAGGGGGAAGAGACGAAAAAACAGACAGAAAGGGAGAAAGAGAGAGACAGAGAAGATGAAAAGAGAGTGAGAGAAGATGGAAAGAGAGATAGAGAGAGAAAAGACAGTAAAAAAATTAAATACTCCTTTAAAAGTTTATATTTTAGATTCTACATATGATATAATTTTTTATGTCAGAATTTAATTACAATCTTTTTTCTTCTAAATGCGATCCAATATTTTAAGAAAAATATAAGTTTAATTCACAGGCTCACCTAAGCCGTTTCTATCAACTAGATTGTACAACTTTTATAAGAGCATCAGCAAAACCGATTGGCATTTGAAAAGTCAAGTGCTGTTGTTTTAGAAAAGGAAAGAGATAAATCGTATCACCTTTGTTTCGTTCAGAGACTGAAGATCATCCAAACGCATCATCGGCTCTTCTTCAAAATCATCGTCATCATTATCCATTTCATCCTGCAAAGAAAAGAACAAAAAATTAGTTCTATATGTGCGTGTGTGTGTGTGTGTGTTGGGGGGGGGGGTGCTTTTGTAATAGCTCTCCATTGATAGTCTAATTTCCTTTATGGTCTATTTCTTTGTCTGCATGTTCTTTGCTTTGTGTTGATCATATTTATTTACCTGTATTTGGTCTGTTGTATTCTGTTACCTGAAATAAAAAAGACCAACATTTGCAGGACACCAACTGGGTTTCCAGTGTTGGCTATCAAGGGAGTCTCTGCCGATCATGACACTTAAATTTTTCTTCTGAGCCCCACGGCTTTTATTTTTTCATAGTTTTGTTGGTATATGTCGCAATACCAGGCCCAGGCTTTTTAAAAAATTTTTTTATTTATCTTCCTCCCACAAGGTAAGATGTGACACAAGGTCGGGAAAGTGGGAAAGAACCAGCGCTTGAGAATTTGAGCACTCTAGCTTTTTAAAAAATAGCCTGGGCAGCCCCGTCGGCATTCCCCGGTAGGGGTGCCTTAGACAGTAAGCAATAAACTTACTCCTCCCCAAAGAGAGGAGGCAAAGCCTGGGAGGGTGCATCTCCTAGAACTGCACAGGACCGGCAACCCCCAATAGACCGGCGTAAATACCGGTTTTATTAGGCGGGGTAAAAACCCCCAATCGTGTCATAGGGATAGTTTTTATCTATCTCATATGTAGAAATAACAGTGCACCGTTATACATATTGTACATGCTAAATATTTACAATAAAGAATTGATCAGTATCTGTTTCAATGGCCTATTACTCAGAAACCAAGCAATTCCGAAACTATATATACATATAGAGAACATAATCCTGAACTTATATCATCAATTTTCCAAAAACCTTGTATATCATACTATAATGGAGAATTCCTGTCCGTCTTGAACCAGGAGCTATTAACCTCTTCTTCCCAGTAGTGTATGAATTTCTGAAAAAATATTTCATTTTGAATTTAATATTTGTAAAGGTAAAGCTCTAAATGGAAATTACCCCCCCCCCACACACACACACCTGAAACACTGCTACCAGAACTATAAAGTTCTCAAGGCAGCCCATGTGCATATCAGAATGATATGATGCAGAAAGCGAAAAAAAACAAAAAAACATGATATCACTATTTATGAAATAAGTATTTTTTAGAGATATTTTGTGCCTTTATTGAAAAAAAAAAATCAAAATAAGATATGATCCGGGAAAAGGTTAAATATTTGCATCCAGGACACATATTTTTTAGTTATTATAATTATGATTTTATCCTTATTCCCCCATTCCATCCTACAAGAAATGAATTAGAAAAATTAAATATGATATATTCTAGATGGATATGTATTGTAAATTCTTTATATATTACTAGTTAAACCTACCCGGCGTTACCCGGGAATCTTTTTACTTTAATTTATTAAACAATGTTGTAAGGCTTGATCAGGGTAATTTGTAGTTAAATGCATCAACCTTCGAGACAGTTTCTTTATCGAACGTTAGTTTCAGTTTCTGTTGATTTTGTCAGTAGTCATGTATTTGGTCTTCGAGCTGTTTATTTTCAAACCTATTTTGGCTGCTTTTACACTTAGGAGATCACAAATTACTTGTAGAGTCACTAATGGCCAAAGAGATTGAGAAATACTTGTAGGTTCTCCCTAGATTTACTAATGGTGGCAGTGTTACCAGAATAATTCAGATTTGATATTTTGTGTCCGCCAATCGAAAATCCTAATTTACATTTTTTTTCTACTCCAAGAACAACTAAAGCAGTTGCAACAAAGAATAGCCTTTCTTAATTCTATCTTGATGTTCCTTTGTCTGTCTTAATAAAAGTATTTGTGTTATTGCTATCATTCATTAATAGACTGATATACTTTTTATTTATCCAAGAGTTTTATCCCAAATGTTCCATAATTTAGGAAATACCTTTGAGAAATCTATAAAAGCAATATGAGCCTGTTTATTGAATTCAATCAACTTTTCAATAATTTGTTGCAGAGCAAATACTTCCAGATTGGTAAGTCGCCTCTCAAGAAGGAGGAAGAAGAGTAAACAATCGTTTTAAAATTTTTGTTGTAATTATATTTTCAAATAGTTTGTACATGTGGCACCGTAGATTTATTGGGCGATAGTTATTGCTCCTTAGCATACTTCCTTTTTTCTAGATCACCACAATTAGAGCCTCTTTAAATTTATTAGGAGTTTGTTCAGCTTGTAGAATTGCGCTGAAAAGATAGTATATCACCTTGATTAGAGTCTCACTGCCCGTTTTCAAATATTTAGCAGAAAAGAATAGACGAGAAGAGATCCCTTTGCTTAACTCCTTTCTTAGTTTTTACCATAACATTACTATGTCTGTATTAATAGAATCTTTTGAGTTACTGTATATACTCATTAATAGACTGATCTACTTTTTATTAATTCCAAAAATATTCCACAATTTATTGAGCTTTTTATGTCTTAATAATAAAACCGGCCCATTTGGCATAATTGTTAGAATGTTCGCTAAAAAGCCGGGGTTCGATCCTCGGTTGAGTCATACCAAAGACTCAAAAATGGTACTTGATGCCCCCCTGCTAAACACTCACCATTATGTGTTGATGATCAAGGGTAAGTGGAGTAATCCTGGGAAAGGAGTAGTGTCCTTCCCTACATTTTTGTGGTGTAGTAACCAATGAAAAGGGAGCCTTTGTGTCGCCCTAGACTATGGTCGACCAATTTTACTTTATATTGCTTTTATTGGTTTCTCAAAAGCCTTTGACAGCATAAAACTGACAGACATACATAGCTTTATAGATAAGAAAATAAAAGTAAAGATAATGATTCTAATTAATCTTTGAATCAACTTACAATAACACCGTCTTCATCTTCCAATTTATCTAGGGTCAGCTCGGCATTGTCTTCATCCACCATCGTAGTTTCTTCATCTTCTTCTTGAGGGTAAATAGGGCTGGAAGGAAGAAAACAAAAATACAAATGCTAACATTATTAACATGGAAGCTCTGAACAAAATGAAAAGCAGAAATCTAGTGAAGATGATATGAAAAAAGAATTGCATGCTGTGTTTGCAGTGGAAGCGGGACAGTAGCTTTCCGCAAACTCCCAGATTTACATAGCAAGCTAGGAAAGCCAGGAGATATCATGTTACAAGTTCATTTTGTAACATACATAATTTTGAGATATCTTGTGTCTTATCCCTCGACCCAATAAAAAAGAGATATCCTGAGAAAAATTCAAAAAGATTAAAGAATTAGTAAGTATTTTCTGTAATTTTACAAAATGTCAGTATCCACTTCACTACAGTCACCTCCCAGTATCCAGCTGAAAATGATAACTAGAATCAACTTTGATGAATAATCCAAAATGAATAGATGTTGCCTGTCCAATCAATGGTCGAGCTGAGGCTCATCTAGATGTAGATAGCTCCCTACTTGATATTAAAGTCACCTTTTGTTATGGAATGGTGATGATGGTTGTGAACGTGCTATCACTGCTTGCTGTTATATTTCATGGGGTGTTTCAGGAAGCTGCTGCCATTTCTTATATCTAGGCACATTTCCTTCAAGATTTGGGGCAAAGTCTTTTCAGACTGTGTTCACTCTGCCATCTTGCACAGCAGTTATACACGGGCCCCAAACACTTCTGATCAATGGGGTTTCGACATAATGATCATACCATGATTAGATGGATGTGCAGCTTCAAACTGGAAGAAAGGATCCCATCAATCATGCTTCTTCAGAATTGGAACAAATACATTGAAGACATTGCCAAGGCTGCCGCAAAGAAGGTTGGCTCCCTCTACCGTGCTAGTAAACTCCTCACACCTGACATTATCCTGTATCTCTACAAAGCCACCATCTGCCCATGCATGGAGTATTGTTGTCACATCTGGGCTGGTGCATCATCTACTAGTCTCTCCCTCCTTGACAAGGTCCAAAAAAGAGTCGCCAACCTAATGGGTCCCTCACTGTCAACCAAGCTCAAGTCCCTGTCTCATCGCCGCAATGTAGCATCCTTGTGCTTGTTTTACAAGTACTTCAATGGATTATGTTCCGATGAATTGGCTACTCTGGTGCCCCCCTCAACGTAAATACACTAGACCAACCCGACAATCAGCTAAATCCCATTCATTCACTGCGGAGGTCCCCAGATGCCGGAGAGCTTTCTACTCAAATAGCTTCTTTCCTCGTGCTGCTGCCCTCTGTTTCCCTAACAGTACTGAAATGCAGAAATTTAAAACTAATGTAAACAGACATCTCGCTGCGCAGATCCCAATTTAGGTTGACCCTCCCCAACCTTCTCCCCTTTTCTTTTTTCTCAGTAGCCTCTTACGTCTACAGTGGCGGCCTGCCTTATTTGGGGGTGAACTATGTTAAAAAACCAAAAAAAACTTGGTATTGGTGAGGCTACAGATATCTTACGAGCTTGACGACTCAGGTGGTTCAGCAATGTACAACGTGCCACCTCTTGCACAACTCCATAAAGTGTCTGGATATCCCGGGCATTAGAGAGCATGGTAGACCAGGGAAGACCTGTCTCAAGTGCATAAAAAGCGATATGCTGCATGCAATCTGATTGATGTTGTTAGGATAACTAAAGAAAATGCAATTATGTCCCTTGAACCATGTCAGAGTTATCCCCCCTTGTCGAGTGGCTTGCTGGAGTGAAAAGTAAACATTGACACGGATCAGACTGGCTCATATTGCATCTCGCGTTACAGCGGCTAAATAACTCATTTCATTCTAATTTCACTTTTAATAAATATGTTAAACCGTTCTGTTGAAAAGTCATCCATTTTGTTTTACGAGTTATTAATTATTATAACCTAAATTACATGGTTTACAACAGTGGCGACGAAAGAATTAGATAAACTTACATTTAAAAAAAAAAAAGAAAAGAAAATGGAATACAGTATTCAACCATTATTACAACTATTAAGGTTAATGGAATTATTTTCAGAGGGATTTTCCACACCTACATCGTCGATTTCAGAAACGAATCTTAGGACATCTACAGATTTCATTTCACAAACAATAACGGAATTTTATTATGACCCAATGGCAAATTCGACGTTCGAAACATGGTTTGCGCATTTCGAGGACATTTTTCGAGTGGATTTCAAAGATCAAGCTGACGACTGAAAGGTGAGACTTTTGTTACGTAAGCTTGGGACGTCGGAACATGATCGGTATGTAAATTACATATTGCCAAAACATTCTTGTGACTGTGATTTTCAAAACACAGTACAAATTCTCACTCAGATTTTCGGTGAGCATATTTCATTATTCAATATGCGTTTTAATTGTCTTAACATAACGAAATCTTCTTCGACCGATTTTTCAACCTATGCAGGCCTTGTAAACAAAGAATGTGAACATTTTAAAATCTCTTCCATCACAGACGCTCAGTTCAAATGTTTGATTTTTGTGTGTGGTTTGAAAACAGACATTCGCACAAGGATTTTGTCAAAAATAGAACAAAATCCAGACATAACATTGCAACAAGTTGCTGTGGAATGCCAGCGTCTAGTGAATCTAAAACATGATTCAACTATGGTACAACAAGCATCCGCATCCATGGTAAACACAGTTCAAAAACAACGTCGGCCCACCTCACCGACTTCAAAATCAGTCCAGCCCCCAACAGCTTGTTGGAATTGTGGCAACTAGCATTTTGTGCGATACTGCACCTTCAAGACACACCGCTGTCGCAGTTGCAATCGACTCGGACATAAAGAGGGATTTTGCACCCCTCCAGGACGAAAACCAACACATAATAGGCAAACCTCACATACACACAACAGGCAACGACATCAGCACAGTTTTTCAAAAACAAACAGTCTGATAGAAACTTTTCTCTCAAAACCAAAATCCAAACGAAAATATGTTACAGTACAATTGAATGGCAATCCTATTCAATTGCAGATCGATACAGCATCAGATATAACTATTATATCACAAAAACTATGGGAAGCCATAGGCCAGCCTTCATTGACACCAATAAGTCAGGTAGCACAGAGTGCTTCTGGAGATTGTGTTCACATCACAGGTCAATTACCCGCTACCATCAAAATGAAAGGAAAAACGGTGTCAGGCACCGTATACATAACAAACTCATGCCATAATTTGCTGGGACTTGATTTTATCGAGTTACTAGGTCTTCTCGACATTCCACTCAACCAAATATGTGAGGTGGTGTCCACATCGTCACCTCAGAGCAGTAAAGACGACCTCAGCAAGAAGAAACAGCAACGGCGGCGGAACAATCGACCAACCACCAACCTTTTGTTTGGACCAACCTTTGGCTCCACTTCAACAGGAACTCCCACACTAATATCAACACCAATGATTACCACAGTGACTCCTAAAATCACCACAACATCAGGACCTACTTCAACAACATCAGTTCGATGTGAGTCTACTAAGAGTATGACTGATAAAACCTTCATACCTGATGACTACATTAGTGGAATACCAAACACACCAAACTCTCCAGTAAGTGATGGCAGACCTGATGGATCTGGATGGATTGTACCAGCGCCGATTACATCTACTGACCCCAAACCTAGCATCACCGTTAAACTGACTGATGACCTTCAAGGGGTAGAGCTGCTCAAGGTTTATGTGACCGGTAATGCTGAGAAAATCACGATTCTTGTACAACGTCCAGGATCAGAAGATTTTGTAGAAATTCCTGATGGCACTAAAATCACTGGTCCATTCATCTCAACCACATTTGACAAAGTTATGGCAATCAAGGTGATTTTTGAAGAAAAGGCAGTTGATCAGAATCCAGACTACAAAGTATGGCTGGATATTGAAGCATGTTTCCATTTGCCAACATCTCCAAAGAAAATTACCACAGCAGGACCTCGACCAACCACCTCCTACATGAAGCAAGCACCAATTCACCATCGAGTCAATTACCCACCAGAGGTGTACCAGCCAGGACCCCACCTCAATTGGTATGGACCGCCACAGCCTCAACAACAGGCTCCCTACTTTTCTACACAGCATCTCCCGCCTAGTGGTCCAGCAGCAGCAGCAGCAGCAAGGTTCGGGTCCTCGCAATACAACAGCCATAAGCAGAAATTGCGCACAATGTTGCGTGCTCGTCAGCCATCAACCCAGGGTTACATTCAGCATAACACACGTTCGGTCGCTACCGAACCATCCTCAATCCAACGGACAAGCCGAAAGATTTGTAGACACATTCAAAAGAGCACTACTAAAAGCAAGAGGGGAGGTAACAACAGAGGAGATACTACATGCTTTCCTCCTTTCCATATGGAATAACACCAAATGGAGCTGTGAAGAATGGTCTATCACCAGAAGAGGCACTCATGGGACGAAAACTCCGTACCACACTGGACGCTTTACGTCCCCAGCCACAAAGGCAACAACCAAGCCCTAACAAAACAAAAGCATTTTCAGTTGGCACACCAGTGTTTGCTCGGAATTACAGACCTGGCCGGCCAAACTGGGTACCAGGCATCATCCGCAAAATAAATGGACAATTTCTGTATGATGTTAAAGTCGAAAATCAATTCTGGGCACGGCACAAAAACCAGTTGCGTCTCAGATACTCTGTAGGCAACTTAGTGGACAACAGAACAACAATTCCATTTGATTTGTTAATAGACACATTTGAACTGCCATCTCCACCACATCTCATGCAGACAAATTCAGATGAGAATTATCAAAGACCTCCCAGAACTTGGCCAAAGCACAGTCACACTAGAGTAAAGCACCTCCAAGTTGACCCCAGGTGCGCTCGATACAGTTAAAGACTAAAACGGGGAGATGTTAGGATAACTAAAGAAACGCAATTATGTCCCTTGGACCACGTCAGAGTTATCCCCCCTTGTCGAGTGGCTTGCCGGAGTGAAAAGTAAACATTGACACGGATCAGACTGGCTCATATTGCATCTCGCGTTACAGCGGCTAAATAACTCATTTCATTCTAATTTCACTTTTAATAAATATGTTAAACCTTTCTGTTGAAAAGTCATCCATTTTGTTTTACGAGTTATTAATTATTATAACCTAAATTACATGGTTTACAACAGATGTCAACCATTTGTACCAGACTGCATGGAGAGCAGGCGTGAGATATTGCCTGATTTTTCTCACCCTAGATTCCAGGACAATCGCAGCATCCTAAATACGAAAACCAGATGAAGAAGCTCTGTGATCTGACCACACTTGGAATTCGCATCATCAGTCTAGAACCCCCATCCTGCTTAAAATATTGACTGCTTGGAAACCGTTCAGTGAAATGCAACTAAGTGAATACCCTTCATCAGACACCTGCCATACTCTGAATGCCTTGTTTCTGTTGGTTTGGATTTATTTAAGCTTCCATATCTAGCAACTAACTCAGTAAACACCCACATAAATTATTAACCATCTTGACCAACAACAACCCGGAGCACTTTTTTGATCTCCATGTGGCTAACACATGTGGACATGCCTACAAGTTCAGAAAACAGCATAGCTCCCATGACTTTTAGAAACATTTTTTCATAGTCAGAATTTCTGAAGCATGGAACACACTGCCTGCATCATTTGTTGGCTGCCGAGACATTGCATCTTTTAAAACCCTCATCATGCTTCCTGAAATTAGTCCAAACTACACCTGATGTCCCCACCCAATACACATGTACATCGATAAGTTATAGTGCACTTGAATACTATACACAATGATTTCATTATTATTATTTATATCACATTGAAATAGTGGTTCTCAGATTATGTTCAACCTGGTCAATACTTAGATGGGTGACCATTCGGGATTGGGAATAGCAGGTGCAATAAGCTTTGAAGTGAAAGTTCCTGTAAAGTCTTTAATAGGGAAGACTAGACTCAAACTGTGACTGACAACTAGTCTAGGAGAATAAAAACTCCGAAATAGCACCAGTTTTTCTTCTCTTTTCTCAGAATTGTCTTGGATTTCCTCTTTCCACTGGAATTAAGCAATGTTGAGTCAGCAGAATTGGAACTAAAGACTGTGCAAACCTTGCTTCAGTTTGAACTTCTCATCACATAGACACCTTTTCAGAGGGTGTCCATTGTCTTTTAAGACAGAAGAAGGCGAATCAATAACTTTTTAACTTAAACTGATTAATTCTTCTGTAATTAGGCCTCTACTTTTAACTTGTACTGTGTTTATAGTTGTACCCACCCAACGTTGCTTGGTACTGTTTTTACTTGAAATTTGCTTGGGTTCATTTTTTTAAAGGGAAGTAAATACAGATTTATCTCCTCTATTTTAAGATGGTGTCCATATAAAAATAATTCCGACCTAGTCAAAGTATTTTCTGGAAAGAATTAAATCAAATTACAATTGTAAGAAGGCTATCGATGATAAAACCAAGAAAAAGGCAGATCTAACTTTATATATTATATTCTCAGTTTTTTTCTACGCAAAAAAGGTTTTTCAGCAAAAGAGCTTAATAGCAAAACTTACCGTGCCCATTTGAATTGTTCTTTTTTCAAAGCTTCATCTGCGAGTCGATCTAACACATATATACAATATTCCCCACAGCCTTGTTTTAATTTGGCTGGAGAAAATTTTAGACTGTGACCCTTTATATAAAAAAAATAAATAAATGAAAAATGGAAGAATAAGCAGGATAAACAGGTTAAATACAGTTGGATAAGATTTGAAACGTAAGATGAAATCAAGTAGTCATCTAATAAAATAGACGAATTCAATCAGAGCCTATTTATATGCCTTCTTACGAGGGCAACGTTAGACACAAGGTTGTTTTTTCAATGTGGGGAAAATCCAGCTCCCCAAAATGGAGTACTTTGGAGTGGGACAAAAATAAAAATTGCCTCAGTCTAGAAGGACCTCTCCCTTACTGATTGAAGTCAGAAAAAATACTGTAGGGACGTGGTCCCTTGAATTGTTATAAAATGCAGGGTCACACAATTTGTAGCGACGTTTAAATTGGAATACAAATGTTTAAAAACAAGAGAAAAACATGTATGAATAAAAGATGAATGAAGAATGGAAAAAAAGGGAATATTATTTAAAGAATACAATATTTATATTTTATACAAAATAGAAACATTAATTGATCATTTTAAATGTTCATTAAAAAAGTAATAAAATGTTTATGCCTGTAATTTCCTGTGTGTATATGCGTGCAATTGTGTAATACTTTGCATTATGCGTAAGTGTATGAATGTGTGCGTTGATTTTTGTCAAGATGCGTAGTTGTATGAATATGCGTGCGTGAGTTGAGAATTGATAGGGCGTGTAGGCATTAGTATGTGTGTGTGTGTCGCTTTTTGTCAGCAGGGTGTGCGGATGAGTTGAAATGAATAGTAGCTGCTTCCCAAGCCCAAAGCGGCGAGGTAAGTCGAAACGTTGTTCTTTGGTTAAGCGTGTGCTGATATTTTTCAACCCTGTCTTGTTCTCGATGAAAACCTCAGCTTAAATTACATTTCATGAGTTCCAGGGAGCACCTTGAGTTTGGGCGCGAAAACAGGATTTGAATTACATGTGTGTAGCGGGCGTAGTGGGAAACACATCACGTGATAACTGTTTTTGTTTTTTTGGTAAAATTATCGCTGGGAGCTGGTTTTGAAAGAAAAATCTAATTTCTTTCCTTAGATGGAATTTGGGGATGTGGCTTGTGTTTTCGCCCATATTGTCTGTCAGTCAACATTATAAGATTGGGATACATGTCGATCCTACAATACTATACTTAATTCAATTAGTCATCTCATATAATAATTTCGTGCGGATTCATAACATATGCCCCCATTCACCACTACCATTAAAATATTAGTTATTCAATTTAAAAGAATAATTCTGATCATTATTGATTAAATTTTCAGATCATAAAATATTTTGGTAGAAGTGTAAGTAAAAACCAATAAAAAAAATAAATTAGTCACTTTTGTTGTTATTGCCTGGTAAATGACGGCCACGTGTCGATATTTACAGTTAAAGTTATTCTGCATTTACTAATTAATTTGCGATGGCCCTTTGGTTAAGATCACCGACTACGAATCAGTGGCGATTTGTGTTCGGGGTTCGCGCCCACCGACCGTTGAAAATTAGTTCCTAGACTGAAGATTGCGTTAGCATGAAACATCGATGTCTCTAGGTATTTAAATATTTAATATTTATTTAAAAAATATTATTGTTTATCAGCCCCCCTTCCCACAAGGGCTGGGCACTTTTCGAGTAGCTTTAATAACAAGCAGTACTAATAGCTATATGCGAGATCCGAACACCGGTTCGAAGGTCACTCTGAGCTGCCTGGTAAATGACGGCCACGTGTCGATATTTACAGTTAAAGTTATTCTGCATTTACTAATTAATTTGCGATGGCCCTTTGGTTAAGATCACCGACTACGAATCAGTGGCGATTTGTGTTCGGGGTTCGCGCCCACCGACCGTTGAAAATTAGTTCCTAGACTGAAGATTGCGTTAGCATGAAACATCGATGTCTCTAGGTATTTAAATATTTAATATTTATTTAAAAAATATTATTGTTTATCAGCCCCCCTTCCCACAAGGGCTGGGCACTTTTCGAGTAGCTTTAATAACAAGCAGTACTAATAGCTATATGCGAGATCCGAACACCGGTTCGAAGGTCACTCTGAGCTGCCTGGTAAATGACGGCCACGTGTCGATATTTACAGTTAAAGTTATTCTGCATTTACTAATTAATTTGCGATGGCCCTTTGGTTAAGATCACCGACTACGAATCAGTGGCGATTTGTGTTCGGGGTTCGCGCCCACCGACCGTTGAAAATTAGTTCCTAGACTGAAGATTGCGTTAGCATGAAACATCGATGTCTCTAGGTATTTAAATATTTAATATTTATTTAAAAAATATTATTGTGTATATATATATATATATATATATATAATATAAGTGTTACTACAGTTTTAGAAGCGTCGTTAGTAGATATATTTGAAAATTTCTTTGAGAAAGTAAATCTTCGGCCACGCCGTCAGATTTTTACCAGGAAAAAAAAAAAGAAGAAATACAATGTCTGTTTACCATGATTATGGTTTGATGAAACCGAAAATTTGGGATTATAAGAAAAGAAAAAAAAATGATTAAATAAATTTTCATTTATTGATATAAATTCACGCGTCTGTTTACTGGTTTCTCAAAGAAATTTTCAAATATATCTACTAACGACGCTTCTAAAACTGTAGTAACACTTATATTATTCACCTCGGCCAACCAGGGCCTTCACTACAATATCGGACATATAAAAAAAAAAAAACTCCCCCAAAACATCGGAGGAGATCGTAAATCTTCGGCCACGCCGTCAGATTTTTACCAGGAAAAAAAAAAAAGAAGAAATACAATGTCTGTTTACCATGATTATGGTTTGATAAAACCGAAAATTTGGGATTATAAGAAAAGAAAAAAAAATGATTAAATAAATTTTCATTTATTGATATGAATTCACGCGTCTGTTTACTGGTTTCTCAAAGAAATTTTCAAATATATATATATATATAAATATTGAGTATGAACGGAAATGGTGAGTACTTAGTATGAAAGATCAAGAATGTGAAAGAGATGTGTTAACAAAACGAAATACTTTATTAGACTCATTGACTATACAAATATGTCTCCTAGGACAGGAGAGTTCATTATTATCTCTGTATCAAAGGGAGATAATGGGCAACGTTAATTTGTCTTGTCTGTGATTATGATTACAATCAACAGTCACAACTTTCAGTCATAAAGATTATATGGACTCCGAATATGGAGAGAAGATATTTTGCCAAAATATTTAAGCTCAGGCTTCTGAGTTGTTATTTTTTTTTAATTCTCGATTTTTGGGAATTAAATAATTTGTTGATATATTTACTTTTCATTGTCATTTTATTTAAATTGGATTTTTTTCTTGCTTGTATCGCAATAAAAGTTAAATGATGAACATTTATTATTTAAAAAATTAAATTGACATACAAAAAAAGTAAATAAATATATATATATTTTTTTAAACTTAAGGGGATATTTTCTTTTTTTAAAGTTAAACCCGTAATTTTTTTTTTAATATTTCCCCATAAGCCCCCCCCCCTCAAACAAAAAATATTGTTCATATTTTAAAAAGATTTTTTCTGAAACATTACTAGTGAAAAAACAAAAACAGTTTGGACTAATTTTATTTTAAGTATGAAAATCTGTAGGCAAAAGTTAATAACATTGAAAAATATTTCATTAGTGCTGATTCTGGAAAGACACTAGGACAATATACAACGTCGTAATCACATCGACAGGCTGGCATGTGTGACAGGCATTGGAGAATCAGAAGCAGCTGTCGTGCCAACGGATATATGTCGGGCTTATGGGCATAAATAGTAAAACAACACAGAATTTCGTAAATAAATGCTTTTTATAGCATCTGACAGCTGGTCGACTCAATTAGAATCACTGCTACAAAAGATGTTAATTCGGCAATGCATTTCATACACATAAATCATTGAACTTCATAGAAATTACAAATCTAATTTGTAGTGATTTGTGTTAAATACTCAATTTCATTGATTTATTAATCGTAAAAAGACTTACCATTTCTCGAATAACTTCCAAAATACTGGATATTGTAGCGTTTGGGTCATCTTTCTATTTTAAGGATAATAAATAAAAGAGTTTACTCAAATTATTTACCGACTGGCCATTTAATTATCAAATATCTCGTCTGCAAATAATTAACTCTCAACATAACCAAACTTGTTTTTAATAAACCATTTCAACTTATGGAGGTTAAACAATTCTACAAAATTCCATGACTAGAAAATTTGTTGTTAACAAGATATGAACATTTTCATCGAATGTGTTAGATGGATAACAGGTTCATCTAGAAAATAATGATACTTTTAAATACTTTATATTTAAAAGGGAAGCAACTCTTTGACCTTAAGTTATCTCCCTTGATCAAAACAATAGTTTAGAAAGCAAAGTTATCTGCCCGTAGATTTGAGCCAGCCAATAATGAGAAACAGTTAAATGGAGGTTCGCCCAGTGATACACAATTAAATTTCTCCTCATTTAAAAATAATTCCTTTTCAATTGTAACTATATATAATAAATAATTATTATTGTTGATATACAGAATCGTTTTCATCGAAATTACTTTGTCATATTTGTGTCTTACCACTCACAAAATATCACTTTATTTCAGAGTGTAAAATTCGATCGATTCATAAATCACTGATCTTCCAGCAAGAGAATTCAGCAATTTTTTTTCTCTTTGCAGTTTGAATGATTTGAAACAATTTGACCGTTTGTATTATTTGGATTATTCAGACCACTATGCTTATCTTGGTTGTTATTTTCACAACGTTTTGACTGATGTAACCTCTCACCTTTTTCAGGTGCATCTTTTCAAACTTGGGAATCTTTATGTTGAACTCGGGAACCTATACAGAATTTGGATTGGTTTGGTTGTTTTGTTTTGTGGCATATCAAACCTTTTCGGGTTATTTAATGCCGAATCCGGTCATTTTGGTAAAAGTTTTTATGCTTCAAGTTCTTTATATCTTCAAATATTTATTCATGGTGTTTGGTTTGGTCGTTTTGTAGAGGAAAAATGTTGTTTTAGTTTATAGCTTTGCAGAACATGATTGAGTTTTGCAAAGGGAAAGGAACAAAATAATAACATCAATGTTTGGTTCATTTTAAGTCAGGAAGCCGGTATCTTCAAACAGCCTGATCAGAATTTGGAACTGAAACTCTTTATGTAATCCACGAGAGTAGACTTTTCTTGTTTCGGTAGTCACATGGATATGTGGTGCAATGGATAAAGGTGTTGATTCACAATCAGTTCTAAGTAACAGTCTTCTAGAGGTTGAATGTTCAATCCTTACTACAGGTGATAATAACTAAGAATAACTTAATAAATAAGTATCACTTCTGCCTGATTGTGACTGAGGGAACGAGAACAGTCTAACTATGTGGATTAAATAATGGATTCAGTTTGATATTTCTATAAGTTCCTCAGTTCAGCATAAAAATTTACAAGTTTAAAAGTGCACCAAGTGTAGCCAAACGTTGTAAAAATAACAATCAAGATGCGACCAGGAGTCTGAATAATCAAAATAATGTAAATTATCAATCCTCATCTAAAGAATTCTGAAATACAATTTGATTGTTTGATAAAATGCCTAGGTCAATGTGTATAGAACAGGTTGAAGTGTTAATTATTATAGTATTTTTAGTTATTATCGCTTGTAATAAGGATGAAATCTTCAACCTTCAGAATGAGTGAACCTGGTAGACATGGCAACTAAGGGGGTGGGGCTTCACACTCCCTAAAGTTCCTAAATTGAGGTTTCACCACTGGTTGTAGTTTCATGGCATATCCAATACAAGGGTTGGTAAATAAAATTGATAAATGAAGGGATTTGAGATTAGACAGTCCTGTTGTGACAAGTCACATCAAATCTTGCTTTATCATCATCTGTGATTTGAGGACACAGATGGACCTAAATTACATTGGTCAAGTGGTTTTGACAAGTGGGCCTGATCTTATCCCTGATATAGTGATAAAGAAATATAGCATTTTGGGGCTTATTTCCTGTGTTGAAAAATTGCTGAAAGTATGTTTCTTCCCATTTTGCAGACTCCATGAAATTTTTGTTGAAATATTTTCTTGATTAAATTTATTCAACTTCTTAGGAGATTGAATATACCAATTTGCAAGTTTTTAATATATTGCACTTCTGAGATACTGCTAGTCAAAAATTACTTCAAATATTTGAAAAAAAATTAAAAAATGACTAAGTCTTCATTTTTCAAAAATTCAAAATCCCTTAAAACTGAACAACTTAAGCTAAAAGGCTTTCAGCAAATACTCATTTTAATAAATACTAATGATTGTTCCCCCCCCCCAAAAAAAAAAAATATGAGACCTTGATCTCTCATGAGTGGATCACATTTAGCTGGAATGCCCCATTTGTTAAATTTCCATACAGAATGTGTTCACTCTTTCTTTTGAAGTGAAAAATAACCACAACCATCGAAATGACAACTGTGGGGTGACGGTGCAAAGAGAATGAGGGATAAACGGCTCCGACTAGCATGTGCCCGCTGCAAGGAAACAGTAGCCGCACGCTGTGGCAAACTTAGAAACGTTTGATTACGTAAACAGAAGAAAAACAAGAACTGCTGATACTGGGTGCGAGAGTTTCATGTTGTTGGGGAGAGAAAGGACGAGAACTGTTACTTCTGCTGATATTGGCAGGTAACATGGGGACTGTGTTTGGATAAAGGAGGAAAAAAGGATTCGGACTTCATTTTGAATACTGAGGGCTGGCATTTCTGTGTGTTCTGTTAACTGTAAATGATTTACATAACTGAAATAGAAATTGATTAACCAAACTCATTTAGCAAACTGTTTATGTGACCTGCAGAGATGACATCCTGTACGGTCTGTTTGGTTGATTAAAACAAACAAAAATGACATCTTGTATGGTCTGTTGAGTTGATTTAAATAGACAGCCTATGACATCTTGTTTGACCTGTTAGGTGGATTAAAACAAACAGCAGAGACAACATCTTGTCTGTTATAATTTCATACTTACTTCCTGTGGAATATTAAACTGTTTACCAGACATCTGGATCAGCCAAGCAGCTAAAGATGTAAACATGTAAAACTGCTCTCCGGGATTTGTAGGTAACGCAAAGTAATGTCTAAAATTAAATAACAAGAAGGAAAATAAAAATAAAATGTTAAAAAACAAGAGTACACTTGGCTTGCATTATAAAAAGTAAAAAAACAAAACAAAAAAAAACAACAAAAAAAAACAATCCCATTAGATCAAAAAGGTTTACATAATATTTATTTTTACAAACGAAAAAAATATGAGCATGATCTTAGGAAAATAAACTGTTTGAAATTGTGTTAGTTGTGGGTCCTTTCAAATACAAAATACATATTCCCTCTCATTTTTATAAAGTTTTCCCCAAAAAGTTACAAAAGCACTCTGTAATAAGTTTTAATCTTTATACATATTTATTTGATATATCAAAACCCGTTTTATAGATAAATTTAATACATACTAGAAAAAATGTGACCTGTTGGGTCACCTATTGAGTTAGATTGTTTGAATCAAGAAAAGTGAGTTTGCAAAGTCAGTTACATTTTAAAAAATTAAAAGACAAAATCCAAAATTTATCTCTTTCTGTCCATTATACTTCCCTCCCTTTCTTTCTTCTTCAGCTATGGGTAGTAATTGTTGTGAGATCCCCTACTGTTTATAATGGACTATTCTAATCTTGTTTCACCTGTGACTGTTAAAAACCAGAGAAAAAAATTGTATAAGATAAGAGTGGTGGATAGAGGTCAAACAACATACAGTGAGAGAGGGTGAGAGTGATAGACAGAAACTTAGTAAGAGATGGGTCATTTGGTGAGTTAATTGCAAATTACGGCAAATTCGAACAATTCAAATGGAGTTTTTTTCAAACATAACACATTCCCATTTATTTTATGGGTATATATATGTGTAAGCTGTAAGACGTTGAAAGAAACAGCAGCATTAATTTCAAAGTACCAGCAGAAACTGAGTATGCCATTAATGATAAATTGATGTATGTGTTTATTTTATGTGTGTATATATTTGTAAGATGTAAGATATTCAAAAAAGCAGCTATGTGAACTATAAGGCATTAACATATATCGATATATGTGTGTATTTCATGTGTATGTATATATGTAAGTGTAAGCTTATGTTTACTGTTTGAATATTATCAGGAGCAACTTTTTAATGTAGTTTCCTTTCATTGTCTAGTTCTAGTAATACATTTATACCGAACACACATGTATTTATAGTTTTCCTTTACTTGAAGTTCGCATTTTGTTTTCATATAAGTGATTCTACTATGAATAACTTCATATGGGACAAGGAAACTTAATAGTGACATTCGTTTTACTTATTGAAAGAATATTTAGCTGACAATTATTTTCACACTAAGAAAAAAGTGAAGATGGTAGGTAAGCAATCGTGAAATTTCCATAGGCATCTGCTAGTAAATAAATATTTATTTCCTTTTGTACAGATTTAGTTTTCAGGGATGTGAGTAGCCAATTGCAAAAAAGAAGAAATCAAGATGAATTTCCTACCCCCCCCCCACATGTGTGTGCAGAGAGGGCAGCTGAAAAAACGTCTTTTCTCATAAATAACTCCAATAAGTTTCAACTAAGAAAGTCAAAATTAAGAGAAAGCCACCGAATATGAATGTGGGGAGGGAGAAGAGAGAGGAAGTCATTTTTTAATGAAACAAAAGTCATTGTAGTACCCTGCCCCCATCATGAATCGTTTGCAGCCTTAGACTTCACGGCCAAATTAACATTTTCTGTTTTCAGAGAAAACTCATAAAAGTGAAAAGGAATGCAATACAAGACAGAGGAAGAATAAGAAAGAAAAAAAAAACAGAAAAAGAGGAAGAAATATAAAGCAAGGGAGATGAAGAAAAAGAAATAAAATGCAGCCAAATAGTGACAAACATAAGGAGGTAAGGCTCTAGCAACTTGGCAGAAATCAGCCTTTTCTTATTTAAAAAAATAGCGGATTTCGACTAAAAAGTGAAAAACTCACATACGTCCATGGGAGTTTCTAGCAATTGAAGTAGAAATTCACTTTTTCTGAATTAAAAAAAAAGGCGGAATTCCACTAAAAAGCGGAGAATTCACATCCCCTAGTTTTGCAGCAGTGGAGATTTCTAGAGTTGTGACTCTTGTTCAATTGCATCCCTTCAGATGATTGGAAAAATTGTGGCTTTGTTTATGGATGAGCCTTGTAAAATGGAGTGGGCATTGCAACGTGTCACATTGGCCGTGGTGATGTGTCAATAACGTTTTTGTTATAATTGTACGTTTATAGCCATAAAATCATTCTATCATTAAGTAAATATTTTTATAATAATAAAAAAAATTATTGGGTAACACTGTAGACCTGCACTCTTGTCTAATTCATCAATAAAAAATAAAAAATAAGAATCCACTTTTTTTAGGTGATTACATGTAAACAGCCTGAAAAGGTAGGCAGTATCAAGAAAAAAAAAAAAAAAAAAAAAAATTTTTAGAGTAGTATCACTTTTGAATATAAACTTAACATAAAATGATCACCCACTTCCGGATCAGATAGTGTTTTTAAAGACTGTTCTTAAAAACACTATCTGATCTGGAAGTGTGTGATCATTACCGCCTAATGACCCCGAAAGTGGGTGATTATTTTATGTTAAATTTATGTGCGAAAGTGATCCTCCACTCTAAAATATTGCTGTTTTTTTTTTAAATATCTGTTTACTGCCTACCTTTTCAAGTTGTTTACATGTAATCGTCTGAAAAAAGTATAATTTAATTTCTATTTTTAGGAGAATTAGCGCAGGGTGCAGAGCTCCAATAATAACTATGATTGACCTCTCATTATTGAAATGAAAAATTAAAAAAAAATATATTGATTAAATAACTTGAAAATATAATAAGAAATCCGACCTTGAAAAAGGCTTCATGTTCATTTGCATCATAATTTTTTTTTCATATTTCAACAATTTCAGCTTTTCCAGAAGTTCTTCCATAATGATGAATGGCAGATAGGCCATACCAGGACCTTCATCTTCCCCTTCTTCTGATCGTCTCCGATCTTCAGCCATTTGCAAATTGAAAGATCTTTAACCTTTCTGAGCGTGTTCGAATAACAGGAGACCAATCGAACCATACGACTAAAAAGAAGAAAAAAAAAAAAAAAAAGATTAGAACTCATGACTTATATTCAAATTCGAATTATTTTCATCAGCTTCATCACCTATTTACTCGCCTCCTCACAAAAGCAGAGTTGGACACAAAGTCGGTTTTTAATGTGGGGAAAATTCAGCTCGCCTAAAAAGGGGCACTAGATTGGAACTAAAATGAAAATTGCCCCAGTCCAGAAGAACTTCTCCTTCATTAACCGAGGACAGAAAAAACTAAGTGCAGCATCAGAAACGATACTACACTTTGCTGCTATTGTTACATGATTCCCTTATCATGAATTATAAATCTCATTCAAGAGCGATAACTCGATTCCTACTTTGGTTCTTGTGAGTTGCAAAGTTATTTCCCTTGAAGCAATGAAACAAAGACAACAATCTGTAAAAAGATGATGACTTTATTTTTCATTTATTTCATAAACAAGTTGACTGAGCAGTAACCAGATTTTTGTGTAACCTCTGACCTCGTGCATCCTTGGTGCGTCTGTCAGACTCCATCTCCATCGGACCTACTCTCTCTCCGGTTGTTGCTTATCCCACTGTCTATAATACTTGTTTACATCATATCACTTTAGATCTTCTGACCCACTTTTCCCTTCAGACACTAATTGTCCCATTGTTGGCCAAGTTTCGTCAGAATTTCAAATCACATTCCCTCTTAAAACATTTTGATTCATTTGTATTTCTTCTTTGTTTATTATTCGCCTTATTGATGTTAAGGTTGAAGGAATATTCTGATTCACAATTTTCCCCCCAAAATAATTATTTTGTTTTTATTATTATTATTTCATATGTGGCTTCGAGTTGAGATGTGTTTTTAACCTGCTCTGTCCCTTGTATGCATCATCTTATTACACTATGACATTCTGACAATAATATATTCAACCAACATTTACAGTATCCCTATTTAAACAGCATATTGATTTGAAATGACATATCCAATAACAACAAAAATTCTGATTACAATTTATGTTTTAAGAAGAGATAAACAAATGTTTCCAACCATAATTCATTGTAAAATGAGCACTTTACTCTCAAATTGGCAGATTATATGACAAAAACATAAAAATCTACACTTGTCTCTATTTGACCCGAGCCTGAAAGTCTACATTTGTCTTCATATATGAATTAACTTTGGAAACGACTGCCCCAATCATCCAAATGATAAAACATTTAGGTAATTTCTTAGTTATGAGCATAAAACCGAGTTGACCTCTAATTCAAACCTCTGCTGAAAGTTTATTAAAATTACATTCAGTAGATTAATTACCAAAAAAAAAATTGAAATGTTGCTGCTTATATAAAAAATAATGATGAATAACAACATTCTGAGCAATGACAGAGCAAGTGGAGGGATGCAAGATGGGTATAATTCAATCTTAGAATGACATTCTTCAACCTCTGATGAGCCTTAGAAAAATGCTTAATTTGTGAATTAACGTACTGTATTTTCCCAATGTGAAGTATTAAAAAATAAAAAATGCTTTAAAAAACATAGAAATTTGTTGAATTATACATATACATCTAGTCGTGCAATTCGCATGGATCTCTTAGACTCTTTCACACTAACTGTATAATTTTTGTACTCGAGTCAGAGTTGATCTTTCATACTTTTTGTCTACAGACGTCACACTTATAGACAATGTAGTAGGGTAATTCCATGTCAAATCATCCAGACCATGTCAAACATACTTCTGAGATTTTTTTTCAAACTTTCCCCAGTTGTTGACATCATAAAAACTAGACAATCCTGAAAATTTGAGCTTGTTTCCAAAATATTACATTTTTAAGATTTCAGATATGTCACGAAAAGCTGCAAAATCACAACATTAAAAAATGACATTTTTGTGCATGAAATGAATTCTAGACTATCTAGAACGTTCAAAATTGGTGCAGGCAAGTTTTATTGCACAAGGAATTCAAAAATAAGACTTAAAACATCTAAAAATTAACTGTTTTTGAGTTATTGTTCATGTTTGCCTAAATTTGGGTGTGAAACTACCAAACCTCAAAAAGTATGTAGCACTATTGCAAAAAGAAAAATTTTCTTTTTCTTTGTGTTCTACACAGTCTGAACAATGAAGTCTTGTTCTTTCTGCATTAGCAACAATTTAACTTGAAAAACGGACATTTTTTCGCATTGCTGTTTCCACTGGAGAATAAGTAAACCCAAATTTATCACAAAATTATGTTTTCATTTTGCTATAGTTAATTTAATGCATAGACAGAAAATTAGAAGTTATTTATAAAGTAAATCATAGAATGTTTTCCAAACATCAAATCAACAGCTGTTCACAAATGAAGTTTTCCAGCAATCGTTTTATCATAATCTTCATCACAGATTCTGTAAGTTCTTCCAGTGATTGTAGAATTTTTTTATGATTTTCAAGTTAAAATTAAATCAACGTTTTATTTTTGTTTAAATCAATTTAAAAATCAGATTTCAGCCCGCCATGTTATTACTGAATTTTCTCAGCACATCAGTGACATTAATCGTGCCAACATCTTTCTTCAAGACACATGCCCTACAAGTTTGCTTGAGACCGTTCAACTTTTAGGGACCCATAAAACTCAATTTCGTCAAATCATACTTTACACAGGAAAAATTACAGCATTACACTGTATGATAATCCCCCCCCCCCCCAAAATGTGATTTTACTTTTTTTAAGCGATTACATGTAAACAGCCTGAAAAACTTAGTGGTAAAAACAAATTATTTTAGAATTTAGAGTGGGTAGATCAGTTTCGTATATAAATTTAACATAAAATGATCACCCATTTCCGAGCCACTAGGCTGTGATGATAACCCACTTCCTAACGGAATAGCGTTTTAAGGACATATAACCAAATTTTTTTTAAAAAAATAGATACATTTTATTTGTTTTTTTTTTGGGGGGGAGGGGTATATCTAAAAGATTGATAGCAATATTGAATCTATGTGCATTACTAAATCATGTGTATAAATGGAGATTTCAAGTTTGTAATTTCTAGGTCAGTGAAGGAAAAATCCTTTTAGACTGAGGAAATTTTAATTTTTATCCTAATCTACAGTGCCTCTTTTGAGGGATCTGTAAAATACAGATCCCTCAAATAGGCACTGTAGATTAGGATAAAAATTAAAAAAACCGACCTTGTGTCTAACTCTGTCCTTGTGTGGAAGCAAGTAAATAGCGCCAGAGTTATCGCTTCTCCTTAGCTAGCCTCTTTCTCGACTTGTTTATGAAGATGGCGACTATAGTTTTCCAGACAAGTTTTGATTTCAGTGTTTCACGTGTACGATTAATCGTACACGTAGAACGCTATAAATGAGTATTTAATCTGGTACTTGTACGGAATGGGCACCCAGAGGATTTCAGTTGAAGTTACGGAAATGACCACAGCAGTTTACGATTTGAAAGTCGCAAAAAAAAAAAAAAAAAAAAATGTAAAAAGGCAGATGACACTAAGCATGCGCAGGGGTTAAATTAGAGTTAGGGTTAAAAAAAAATAGCCCCTAAAAAAAAATTAAAAATAAAGTTTTTAAAACTTCCTTAAAAAAAGGTGGTTTTCAAATCGTAAACTGCTTCGACAATTTCCGGGGCTGACCCCGAATTCCCCGTCAATACTCGGAACTGACTACATAAAAACTGAAATCCTCTCGGTTCTCATTATTTACGTGTATCTTTAATGTTGGTGTTTCTACATAATTTGAACCGAACCAAACAGAGTTTTGCCAGATTAAACCTAAAACTTAGTTTAGGGTAAAAAAAAAATACGTATCAGGTACAACAACAGGTTAGTTTAGGGTTAGTGTTTTTAAAAAAAATTGTATGGATTTTTTAAATAAAAAATAAAACTGATAAAAGTAAGATCACTCAACAATAATTAAGTTTAAAATTAAAACAAAAATGTCATTTTTATTTAAGATTTATTGACTTTTGTTGTTTAATATTTAGTTTTCAAACGTAGAAAAGTTTTCAAACAATAACAACATGTTAATAAAATTACAAAGATTCAAATTTACACACATGAGTAATAAAAAAAAAGCAATACGTTGTTATAAAGTAATTTAAACATTAATAATTATATTTCTAACGTGAATAAAAGTAAATAAACTCACGCTGAGATTATTATTTTTGTTAGCAACAAAGAAGTTCCAAAGCTTCGTCCATGACATGTGCAGAAGAGACAATACGCATGCGCAATGACAAAGTGATGTTTATCTGCTGCCATGGCAACGTTCCACTAGTTATTATATCCCTTAGACTTCTGATCTTCCGGCCGGATCGAAGTTTAGTATCTGTTCTGGTCGGTCTCAGGAGGACGTTCTTCTGGGCATTACCTCCTCCTTTGGAATGGAGTAATTTATTGCCGATTTTCTGCGGTTTTCACACATGGGAATGCCGATTATGCCAAATTTTGTACTCGTCCAAAAAGGGATTCCTCATTTAAGTTTATTATCTCCCTTGGACTTCGAACTTCTGGACAAATAAAAATGTAGTATCTGTTCTGGTCGGTCTGTTTTGGGAAGGGATGGCTTATATTTTTATTTTATTTTTTGGTAGTTATGCAGATTAGACCCCAAGCTAACCCTAACCGATGCCAAGTCGATTTTAGCTTGGGTCCTAATATGCATAAATACCTTTTTTTTTTTTTATGGAAATCGCTCCAGACAAGGCATGAAGCAACTTAATGTAAGGAGCTAAAAAAAGAACGAAAGAGGATGATCGTAGAAAATTTTGCACCCGTTCAGTATGCCGGATACCCCACTATAAGCTGACCTTGTGTCTAACTTTGCTGCAGCACGAGGCTAGTAAAAAAAACTTAAATATTATTTATTTATATATTCACTAAATTGGCAGAATGGAGCTTTAAGGGCCCCTAAAAGTTGAACATTCCTAAAAAAATGTCCAACCCACACAAAGAAAAAAAAAACAAAAACAAAAAAAAGCAATAAAAAAACGGCAGACTCATAATGAGAGTTTGAATTTTTTTTCGTATTGCCATACGAACTTAGGGTTAGTGGAAGGATTAATGAAAGGTATGTAACTTCACTGAAGTTCAGTAATCAACACAGGGAGCTAAAATCTGATTTGGAAATCGATTTAAACAAGAATAAAATGATAATTTAATTTTAACTTAAAATTCGTAAAAAACACACGACCTTGTAAAGACTGCAATCGGGATCATAAATATAGAGGAACGTTTTTTCTTTGTTTTGGCAATGTATATTAACTATTTAAATTATCTATCTGGTGTGTTGTATATTGAATTAAAAATAAACGAAAATATATTAATTTAGTATAGAAAATTTAAGGCAATGAAAGATGAAGAGTCAAAAGAACGTTCGAGGGGAAAGGAGAGATGTTTAAGGATAAATTGAGTACACGTGTTAATTTCGGCTGCAGGCGTTTCCATGTCATAGTGTGTATAAATAGGATAGATATGTAGATGTGTGTGCGTGTGTGTGTATTAGCGTGCCTGTTTTGCCAGTGGGAGAGTGTATGTATGAACTGCATGTGTATATGCGTTCTGTGATAGTCATGTGTGTGCTTTGCTGGGCGTAAAGTTGTTTGTGAATATCTCTGATAATGCATGTGCAACTTGCCGAGAGCCTTTCAGCCCAAAGGATCCAGATGAGATTGTGACGTATGCACGTGTGTTGTCTATGGAAGATAAACAGGAAAACACTGTGTTTGGGTTTTTATACTATACGTGAGATTTGGAAGTCAATATCTCTTGTGTTTTCATTGGTTGAAAGAAACTGCTGATGTGAGCGTTTGTCCAACAGAGAGTTGATATGTAAAAACAACATTCATTGCTGCTGCGAACATCCTTCCTTAACCATATCACAAACCCTAAATACGAAAAATAAATAATTAGAAAAAGCAAACACCAGAAACGTAAATGTGACAGGACCGTTAAAAGTCAATTTCACCCACTAAATTTTCCTGATCTTTAAAACCACTTTATTAAATTCCATCAATCATTAAAGGCAGGTTTAGAAAACATCCAAGATAAATAACATATTTGTATTCCCCTCAAAGCTGATGTGTGTTATTTAAATTTAATTTTAGTTAGATTTTATTTTGTTATCAACCATCAAGTAAATTTTTAAAATTTTAATATAAAAAGAAAAAAAAAAGAAATTGTATTTCTTGTGTACAGTTTTAAAAAGTTATTTGCCTTACTCTTAATTGGCTTTAAATTCAGGATCTGATAGTTAGATTGAAAAATAAAGCAATGCTACGACGGGGAGCATGTTGGTCTCAATTCTATTTTGTATAAAATCTGGGGATCTCCACAGTGAATGGATGAGACTTAGCTGATTGTCGGGTTTTTTAGTGTATTTATGTTGAGAGGGCACTAGAGCAGCAAGCTAATCAGAGCACGATCCATTAAAGTATTTGTAAAACAGGCACAAGGAAGCAACATTGTGGCGATGGGACAAGAGCTGGAGCTTGGTGGATAGTGAGGGACTTATTAAGTTGCCGACTCTTTTTAAGACCTTGTCTAAGAGGGAGAGACTAGTGGATGATGCACCAGCCCAGATGTGGCAACAATACTCCATGCATGGTCAGATGGTGGTTTTGTAGAGATACAGAATAATGTCAGGTGTGAGAAGTTTACTAGTACGATACAGAGAGCCAACCTTCTTTGCAGCAGCTTTGGCAATGTCTTCAATGTATTTGTTCCAATTCATATTACCTATGAATGTTAGGCAGAGGTCACCATTACCCCCTAAATATTAATAGAATTACACTTTAGTATATAGATTCACCATTACCCCCCATCCAAATATTAATAGAATAACACTTTTAGTATATAGATTCACCATTACCCCATATATTAATAGAATAACACACTTAGTATATATATTTAAAATTCCTCTCCCCCATAGAAGAAAAAGAATTGAAATATATATAAGCTCACAGTTATGAATTTGCCTTTACTGACTAAGCATTTACGTATTTCACGATACAAGAGAAATAACTAACTACAAAGTTTTAAGTGATTGATCACCCTTATTAAAATGTAATGTTTAATTAATAAAATTGTCAACAGATTGAATTTTGAATTTTTACATTGAAGTGAATTTGTACTACTATCGCTTATTGAGGGATGTCTCCTGGCTGTTCCATGGATTTCTCGGTTGGTCAGGTGTTTATCACAGGTTCAATGTGATACTATTCTACGGACTACCAGCTCCCCAGAGGCAAAGATAGGCACATCCCCTTCAATGAAGGGGTTGATCTGTCCATAGGCTTGACGAATCTTAGGCGGTGTCATTAGGCGTCATTAATTCTCTCCATAGAATTAATTATCTGGCTGGGACCATCAGCTGAAATGGAACTGCATGCTGTATGAAAGAGCGGACAACTTTACTTTATATATAGAAAAGTATATTTATTTATTGATTTCAGCTTCCGCAAAGAACAATTAAAAACTCGAGAGTGAGCTGAGCCGCGGGCAACGATGCGCACAAAGTCGTAATTACAAACTAAAAGTTTTCCTTGCTGTGATAAAAGAGAGAGAGATAGAGAGAGAGAGAGAGAGAGAGAGAGAGAGGTCTGAAAAAGAAGGAAAAAGACACAATATGCATGAAGAAGAAAGAGAGATAGATAGAAAGTCACTGATGCTCTCAGTTCACAAGTCCTGGTGACAGGTGAATTGACCTTTAGTCCCATCCGATGCACCTGTCAACCTGATTGATTTGATATGAACAACTTGGCTGTCTGACGCAAGCTGAAATTTGAAATGCAGTGTTATCGGTTTTACGTGTCTCCCCAGAGTATAAAGAATGTCAGGAACAAGGCTTTTAAATATGGGGAACTCCAGCTCCCCTAAAAAAGCGCTTTATCGTGGTGCCATAAATTAATATAATAACAATTTACTAAAATCAATCTAACAAACTAAAAAATAATTTAAAAAATAATTAAATAAATATATATATATTAATAGAATACCACACTTGGTACATATACTTACAATTAACCTCCAAATAAAATTAAAATGTAAAAAATATATTAGCACACATTTGACTTTACTGGTAAAGCATTAAAATATTTCTCAATGCAAGGGAAATAACTTACTACGAAATTTAAAATGATTAACTCTTCTGATAAAAATTAAATATTTAATTAAAAAATACATAGATAATAGATTGAATTTTGACTTTTAACATTGGAGTGAGTCAATATAATAACAATTTACTAAAATGAATCTAACACACTCTAAAAAATATTTCAAAATAATTAAATAAATATAACAATAAATTAAATAACAATAAATTAAATAAATTTAATGTAATTTTATTTCATTTACTGCCGGTCAAGTTGACATTTACTGCAGTATAATCATAAAAAAACATTACCAGTTCAAACGAGTTTCCAGAGATTTGAAACACTCATAATTTGCTAAAGAGTTTTTACATCGAAATATATTATGGAATACGGACACACACATTAAATCACTCTGTAGAAGTTTTGACTACACAAGTAAGTTTTACTATATATATATATATATATATATATATATATATATATATATATATATATATATATATATATATATATATATATATATATAATGTAATAATATATATTATGTAATTTCGTGTTATTATATTTTATGTTACTCTTGCTCTGTTTACCACATTGAGCTCTCATACCCGGATTTCTTCCTGGAATTATTCCATTATAACACAGATATATATATATATATATATATTTCCATTTCTTGCATTGTGATAGCCTTCTATGACCCCCCCCTCTAAAAACGATATTTATAAAAATAATAATATATATATTCGTAAAACATAAATGTAGCATCAGTTTTACATTTTAATGCTTTTTTCTTTATTTTGGGAGCGGCACCCCCTAAATAGTAAAGTTTACAAAAAAAATAAATAATGTGCCTACGTTGCCTAGAATACATATTCGCTGATTCATAATGATAAGTTCAATAGTACATATTATTGATGCTCACATGTGCACTGATCCTTTTAAAAATGTATTACGTTATATAACTCCAAAATGTATGTAGAGCAATAGTTTTCTCAATTAAATTTGTTGTATCTAACTTATGTAAATTTTTTTGGGTAGGGCGCACTCCCTAAATTGTAAAGTTTACCAAAAAAATAATGTGCCTATGTTACTCACCAGGTTTACGAGAATATATATTCAAAAGTTCATAATGTTCGGTTCATTAGTTTAGGAATTTATCCTGTATAAAAGAACTATATTACCTAACTTTATATATATGCACCCCAAAATGTTAAAATTTACAAAAACAATTATGTGCATATGTTACTTACCGTTTTGCCTAGAATATATATTCCAAAATTCATAATGATCCATTCATTAGTTTGGGAGATTATCTTATACATAGAAATATATATATATATATATATATATATATATATATATATATAGGCCGGACTCTCTAGCGAGTAGTATTAATACAGCTGTAATCGTGACTTCAGTGCAATGTTCCTTTCAAAAGTTGAACTCTTTACGTCAGCTGCCTTTAAGTAGGATTAATCTCTTGCTGATTTATTGAGCTATTGGCAACAGCCGTGTGGGTAAAGACGTTGGAATTGTAATTTGAAACATAACTCGGGTTTCGGGATTTGAGCCCGGCGACTGGTGTGAATAATTCTTCTCTACACTAACGACTCCTGTAAGGATGAAACATATACGTATGTAGATAAAAACAAATATTTATAATTATATATATATATATATATGCATATGCTAGAACTTTTTCGCCCAAAATGCTACGCAATTATACATGTAGAAAATAGGCACAAATAGAACTGAGTTTAATAGTGAAATGAACCCAATCATCTAATTTGAAAACATGAAAAATGAATAGTTAATTTATGAAAGTTCATTTTTTAAAGAGATATGCAAATTATGTATCCTTTTTAAAGCTATTTGCATATCTACGACTGTGTATATTAAGAAGTTGTTTTTACTTTTTAAATAAAAAAGGAGGCTTTTAATATCAATGTCAGTGCGACAAATGATTGAACTTTATATGTATAGATAGATAGATAGAAGACAGATAACTGAGGAGATTAGGCCGACCCTTGGCTGTGAGGTTTCGACGTTTGGTAGCACCGATACCTACATTATTATTATTATTATTATTATTATTATTATTATTATTATTATTATTATTATTATTATTATTATTATGTGTTCAATATATAAGCATGCCGATGAAAACAAAGACGTATATAACAAAACATTCATTGGTCACGAACCCGACTGGGTTCACTGTAAAATAGAGTTCATAAGAACATATAGAAAGAGAGTGTAAGTAGAATCATGTGTGCGTATGTATGTGTGTACGTAGAATGGAAAAGTTTATGTACCACATGGTGTGCGTATGAAAAAGTCTGGGTAGAATGATGTGTATGTGTGTGTGTGCATGAGTAAGTAGAGAAAAGTCTTATGTACCAGCATAGTGTGCTTGTGTGTGAGCACACATGGTGTGTGATGTGTTCGTCACAGCCGCTGTCAGACCAAGACAGTCTACAAGTTGTGTTTGCTGAGGCCAACCAGAAGAAGAGAAGAGTATTTTGCCTGTGCAGCTCATTTTATAGCCATTGATAGGAGCGCCACCTGCCGTTTACAAAGGACAGAGAACTCTAGTCTAAAAGCTCCCTCTGGTGGTGAGTCTGTGTAATTGTGTTCAGAAAGGGAGGTAATGCTACATAACTATATGTATAAAAAATGAATAATAAAACGTCCCATTTGGCATAATGGTTAGTGTTCACTAATGAGCTAGGAGACCATGGTTCAATCCTCGGTCGAGTGATACGAAAGATTAAAGAAAATGGTACTTGACTTTCTGCTGAACATTATTATAAGGTGAGGTTGAAGAGAATGGAGTAGTACTCTCCCTACATCTCAGTGCCAACGAAAAGGTAGCATTTGAGTCAACCTCAAATGCAGTTGATCTATTTATTTTATACACTGTATTTTGCCACAAAACTGACAAAATAATTAAATCGACTGAAGTCACAGGAAACCCTAAAGTTCCCTTTTTATTGGCTACTATATCAAGATGTAAACACTTCTTTTGTTGGAGTGTGCCACTTACACTGTACACCACCAAAAATGCATAGAATTTATCCTCCGTAGCAAAAAAATAAGCTAGAATCGCCCAGAAATGGGAGATCATTTTACGCATAGTTTATATGCTATACTGATCTCCCACTTTAAATTCTAAAATATTTTTGTTGTTGTCCTTTTGTAGCAGTCATAAACAGACTTATTTTCTCCCTCCGAAAAATGCCCCCATTGAGTGAGCTGGTCACACACTGACCAATCAGCCTGCAGGACGCATGGATTCCTTCTGTCAGCTGAAGAACTACTTCAGCCTCTTTGGAAATCACTGGCGGTTGGCAGAGAGACCCCGGCAAGCAACAAGGAAACATTTCTTTCACTCTCTCTCCTGCTCCTGTCAACTGGACGCTCACAGCAAATACTATCTTCGCCTGAAGATAGTTGCTGATAGACCTCAAGCAGCTCTAAGAACTCTTAATTTCCTTTTCCTCTCTCGGACACTGTCCAAATTTCTTTCTACCTATACCAAGCGGTATAGGTAACCTTTGTGAATAAACCCTTTTCGTTGTTGTATAAAGAGGCGTTGTTAGTTCACACGTAATCACCTGAAAAGTAGTCTTGTGTTTTTTTGTGTGTGTGCGTTAGAGAGATTTAACAGAGGGTGCCCATCTACAAATTACTTTTTAATTAACTATTTTAAATAAATAAATAATAATATGGGGTCAACATGCATCCCAATACTATGATATTGACTGACCGACGGCATGAGCGAAAATACAAGCCACGCCCTCAAATTTCATCTAAAAAACGAAATTAGATTTTCATTTCAAAAACCGACTTCCACATGCAATTTTATCAAAAGAACAAAAATGGCTGTCACACGTGGTATGCGCCTTACTACGAGAATTGAGAGTTGAAAAATATCAGCACACGCTGAACAGAACAAGCACGTGTCCACATTTCATATGAAATGTTGTCACCCAAGTCCCAAAGGGTTGCCTTTTTGGGGCTTGGCGACTACATTTCATATTCAACTCGCACACACATACGTGCGCTTACACACCCTGCTAATAGAAAGTGGCACACACACAACTGCCTACACACCATATCAATTCTCAACACACCCACGCAGTCGTACACTTACTCACCCTGACAAAAGGCGACACACATATTATATATACGTACGCGCTTTAACGCAAAAGCATCACACAAATATCTACATCGTCGCACGCATACACACACTTATAAACTTATCACTGAACATTTCAAATAAATAATTAATGTCTTGTATTTTGTATATATATATAAATATTGAGTTCTTTAAATAATATTTCCTTTTTCCATTCTTCCTTCATTTCAACTTTCATGTATGTTTTTATCTGAATGCGGAACCAACTAGTGTAAGCTACAAACGGTAATCAGTCACATTGGAGGTTACAATAATAAGAAGAAAAAAACACCGGAAGAACAGAAATTTCATAAACTACGCCCCCCCCCCCCCAAAAAAAAAGTGATGGTACCAGCCTCGGTTGACACCACACAAAATAGTTTGGAAAGGGTCAAAGAGGATTGGAAGACCGAGAAGGGAGAGCACTAACCAGACATCCACTGGAAGAGTGCGGAGAGTACTGGGATCTTGAAGAGGGTTATTGTCACCCAAATCCTAGAAAAGACCAATTGTCGTTGCTGGCGAGAAATCAATGGTTAGCGGCTGTTGCAATACCGCAAAGTCATTTGCAATGGTTATCGAAAAGAGGTGGAGATTACTGGAAATCTGGGGAGGCTTGTTGTCGCTCAGACTCTAGGGAACACCACCAGATATTATCAGTGAGCAATCATTAACGATGATTTGTGTGAGAACTCCTAGTGAGTAATAATAATAATAATAATAATAATCATGGACGGCGGCACCGGGGGGGGGGGCAGGCCCCCCCCCCCACACTTTTTGACCCCCCCCCCCCACTTTCCGGTCATCAATAATGAAGTTATATATGCATGTGTTTAACCAGCCCCCCCTTTTTAGGAGAGCCCCTCCACTTTTATAACTGTGCCGCCGGTCCTGATAATAATGTGCAAAGGATTGAATTTCGAATACGCAGACAAATGGTACAAACATAAACCAGAAACAGTACTGGAAAACGAAAGACAGAAAATTCTCTGGGATATGCATATACAAACAGACAAACTCATACAAGCAAGGAGACTGGATGTTATGGAATATGGAGCATGAAGAAAGTCAGTATAATACCAATAATCGTAGGAGCACTAGGAACAGTAAAAAAAAACCCGGAGAAAAGACTGGGAGAAATTGGAATCAAAGGGATCACTGAGACCATACAAAGGACTGCAATGATCAAAACAGATGCAATCTTAAGGAAAATCCTTGAATGCAGAAACCAATCCGCATAAGCTACGAATGGTAACCAGTCACATGGAAGTACAAGAAGAAAACAAAACCGCAGGAAAAACATTACCGCATGAACAGAAACGGCAAGAAACATCATAAGCACCCCCCCCGCCCCCCCCCCCCCCCCCAAAAAAAAAAAAGAAATGGCGCCGACCTAAGCTGACACCATACAAAATATTTGTTGAGGGTCAAGGAGGATGAGAAGACCGAGGAGGGACAGAACAAACCAGACCTCAACTGGAAGAGTGCGGAGAATGCTGGGAGCTTGGGGAGGCTTATTGCCACCACAATCCCAGAGAAGACAATGGTCGTTACTGGCGAGAAATCAATGGTAATCGGCTGTTATGATACTGCAAGTTCATTTGCAATGGTTATCAAAAAGAGGTGGAGAGTATTGGAAATCTTGGGAGACTCCAGGGAACACCACCGGTTGTTGTCGGTGAGCAATCACTGATGATGATCTGTGTGATAACTCCTAGTGAGTACAAATAATAATTAATAATTCTATTTTTATTTATTTAAGAAAATTTAATAAATAAATGTTAAATTTAATTATATAATATGTGTCAAATAACTCTAATATGTGATTAAAAATTTTTTTATATGAAATGTTAGCTATTGGTTTTGCAAACATTTCACGCAGTAGATTTAAAATGTTAAAATTGAATTATTTCATCTAGTGTCCGCTATTCCGCTATCAGTAGACTGTTTCTCGTGTACCAAACGATCATAATTTATTAAAAAGTCACATAAAATTAAGGTAAAATTTGATTGAAAAACCAATACCAGAAAATTTTAATAAATGGAAGTTTTACTTGATTACCGAAAACTATGAAATAATTTGAATTGGAAAATCGATTTTTTTTTAAATTTAAATTTTTGGTGCTTTTTTCGCTTCGCAACGACCTTAAAATAAAGAAATGTATAAACTTTGTTATGTACTTACGTGTTAGCTGAAAATAAGATTGTACAGAAAAAAATTATGCAAATTCATCCAGTATGTATGACATTTTAAGAAACAGAAGAAAAAAAACAATATTTCGTATCGCTAGACATTTTGTAACCAGTTCAACTTACTGATTAGGCAAAGGAGATAACTCAATTTTTTCTAAATCTGACGATTGATAGATACGATATGGCGGGCGGTCGGCCGACTGATAAAATCGTTTTTATTTTTAAGTTAATAAATACTGGATGAATTTGCGTAATTTTTGGTGTACAATCTTCTTTTCAGCTACCACGTAAGTACATAACAAAGTTTATACAATAAAAATAGCTGAAGAAATCATTTAGCTATTTATTTTAAAAAAGTGGCCTAACATGCCGTTGTGAAACGAAAGAAGCACCAATTTTTTTTAATGTACTGTACAATCACTTATATCAGTTTGAATATGTCTAAATTAAACGGCACATGTACGTCTTTTCCCACAGTCCGTTTTTCACAACTTTTTACTGACCAGTTTTTTTTTTTCGGTGTACATATACCTATCAGGCTGCTAGAGAATTCCAGGGTTTTTGGAAATTTTTTTCAAATATTTTACATTTTAGGAGGGGGGATCAGTTTCCAGTGTTAATTCAACGTAGATTGATACCCCTCTTTTTGACCATCTCAATTTAAAAAAAAAAATCTTTTTCGGTGTACAATTACCTATCATGTCAGTAGAGAATTCCGGGGTTTTTGGAAATAAATTTTTTAAAATTGAGATTTTAAGGCGGGGGGTAAGTTTTCAATGTAAATTCAACGTAACTGATCCCCCCTCTTTTTGACTATCTCAAATTTGTAAAATTATTCTTCTGCTTACAATTACCTATCATGTCGCGAGAGAATTCCGGGGTTTTTGGAAAGAAATTTTAAAAAATTGAGATTTTAAGACGTAAAAAGTTGTGAAAAATGAACTATGGTAAAAGATGAACAAGACTGATCCCCCGTCTTAAAATCTCAATTTTTAAAAATTTATTTCCCAAAACCCCGGAATTCTCTATTGACATGATAGGTAATTGTACACCGAAAAAGATTTTTTTAAAAATTGAGATGGTCAAAAAGAGGGGGATCAGTCTACGTTAAATTTACATTGGAAACTGATACCCCCTCTTAAAATGTAAAATATTTGGAAAACATTTCCAAAAAACCCGGAATTCTCTAGCAGCCTGATAGGTTAGTGTACACCGTAAAAAGAAAAAAAAACTGGTCAGTAAAAAGTTGTGAAAAACAGACTGGGAAAAGACGAACATGTGCCAATTAAACTTAAAACATTGTTTATTAACGTTTGGTACAAGAGAAACTGTAGTGAAGAGAGAATCTATTGGGGGCGGCTTACAGTTATGAATTCGAAATAGCGGTCACTAGGTGAAATAATTCAATGTTACCTTTAAAACTGACATACAGCGATAAAACATTGATGTATTTGTTTATTTCTTTGAATTATTGGAAAAGTACAAATAACGAGTGAAGACTGTAATTCAAGGGAAATAACTTTTAAAATACTTATCTCTCAGTTGTTTCCCTTGAAGTTTTGCACAACATTAGACGAAAATAAAATAAATAAAATTATCAAAGTTAAAATGGTTATTTAAAGTGGATTTTAGGTGGGTACTAAATTTGGTAATATTTTCTCTCACGCTGTCAACGGAAAATAAAAATGAGATTCTTTTTTGTGAAATACTCTGGAAATACATAGAAATTAAAAAAATATTTTAGACTTTACGGTGCTTCTTGCTTAAAATGCCGAAAAAAAGATTTCTGTGTCTTTTAAAGTTGAAGAGGTAAATAAGGGGCAATAACTCTTAATTTTATTTTTGAGCCAGACTTTATCCTGAATTGTTATTTTGAGCCAAAATTTATCGTTAATTTTTAACAAGACTGATATTATCTTCAACTGGAATTATGGATTTGAAATTGTTCCAGTTCGAAGATGTGCTATATTTTACGTCAGAAAAAGCAAAGCAGATAGATTTTTTGCAAGCGCATGGTCTTATTTCAGGAGAAGAGACCTGTAATTGTGGGCATGAAATGCACCCACACGCAAATGGTGGATTCCTACCTCGCAGAATTTATGTGGCGGCAGAAATTCAAACCAGTAAATGCTTTCGCCCAAATTTGCAAACAGATTGCAGACTATCATTCAGTATAAAGCCCAGTCAACAACCCAAGTATAAGCAACATAAATGCGTAAATTTTCAATAAAATCTTAATTTTTCCATTTATGTATACATTGTTGTTCATTTATTACTAAAAAAATTTTCAAAATCATAAATTTCCCATTTACGTATAATTTGTTGTTCATTTATTACTAATTAATTGAATGTCGCAGTAAATTACGTTACATGTAATAACAACAGGTGATAAGAGTTATTGCCCCTTATTTACCTCTTCAACTTTAAAAGACACAGAAATCTTTTTTTCGGCATTTTAAGCAAGAAGCACCGACTTTACTTTACTAAATATAATGTAAAATGACCTCCCACTTCCTAACCAGAAAGCGTTATTGATCACCAAGTTCTTGACCACATAGCGTAGGATTGAACGTGTAAACTATTTTTGTAACTCCGGTAATTCGTAACATTCTTCATTTATTGTGGCTTCTGTTTACGACAGAGCGGATTTCAGCGGATTCTAAGCCGATGGCACCGTAAGAAAATGTTCCGTCTGATTAGAGTTTAAACAAATATTCAGATAGTTTTCATTTTTAATAAAATATAATATAGTAATAATAATTTTTTTTAACGTAATCAATCGAAGGTTTTATTTTTATTTCGTAATAAACAAATAAGGTGCTTTTACAGTTTAGCGGATACTTTAAATAAATTGACAGTTTTAAAAGGGGGATAACCGTAATATTTGTGAACTTAGTTAGCTCCCTTGTTCAGAAAACCCCTTCCGATTTTTCAACAATTGGAACCGCGACAAGCTTCGGAAACCCCTTCAGATTTTTCAACAATTGGAACCGCGACACCGAAAGGAAAATTAACATTTGAAGGTTAGTGAGTTAAACATAGAGGAAATTGGCTGTTTACACCGTGACAGGTATGTACATCAAACAGATATACCTCAGTTTGTTGTATTTTGTTTTCGAAAGTATCCGCTAAACTGTAAAAGCATCAGAAATAATTGTAACAGTTTCCTACAAGTCGCCATATTGTTTAAATATCAATGACTTCTTAGCTGTCTACTGATTGGTTCAGGCAGTCTACTCCCTCTTTGGCTTGACCAATCAGTGGCCTTCTCTTATTCGGCAGCACGAGAAGCCTCTTCTCTCTCTTTCCTTCTTTGGCACTGCCAAACACACGGCCCCTCTCTCTGGGGACGTAACAGACATTTTCCTGAGCCTTTGGCCCTGGGTTCGACAAGAAGACAAGAAGCCAAAATGGCTACTGCCTCATACACGTGGCCTTGATATAACACAAACCCATAACTGCTTACATGTGAACTGACTTTCACACCGGTGTACAAACACACATACTTGCATACACATATGGACACGTCTTCACACCGTAGCCGGTGTACAAACATTCAATATTATAAACAATTCTCACTTCCCCACTGGGGAATTATAATAACAGAAAATTCATAAATTTTGTCTTCGTCCATACTTTTTGTTCACGTACTAACGAGGAAGACTCAATAAAGTTGTTTTATATATTAGAAATGGGCGTCGTTCCATTTTTCTATATGATCACAAGAATACTAAATACATGGTATTAATAATTCATTTGTTGTCGTTTTTTTATTGTTTTCACAAATTGTTTTTTTGTTTAAAATTCTTAGTTAACACGTTTTTTTTATTGTTTTCACAAATTGTTTTTTTTGTTTAAAATTCTTAGTTAACACGTTTTTTTATTGTTTTCACAAATTGTTTTTTTGTTTAAAATTCTTAGTTAACACGTTTTTTTTATTGTTTTCACAAATTGTTTTTTTGTTTAAAATTCTTAGTTAACACGTTTTTTTTATTGTTTTCACAAATCGTTTTTTTGTTTAAAATTCTTAGTTAACACGTTTTTTTTTATTGTTTTCACAAATTGTTATTTTGTTTAAAATTCTTAGTTAACACGTTTTTTAATTGTTTTCACAAATTGTTTTTTTGTTTAAAATTCTTAGTTAACACGTTTTTTTATTGTTTTCACAAATTGTTTTTTTGTTTAAAATTCTTAGTTAACACGTTTTTTTATTGTTTTCACAAATTGTTTTTTTGTTTAAAATTCTTAGTTAACACGTTTTTTTATTGTTTTCACAAATTGTTTTTTTGTTTAAAATTCTTAGTTAACACGTTTTTTTATTGTTTTCACAAATTGTTTTTTGTTTAAAATTCTTAGTTAACACGTTTTTTTATTGTTTTCACAAATTGTTTTTTTGTTTTAAATTCTTAGTTAACACGTTTTTTTTATTGTTTTCACAAATTGTTATTTTGTTTTAAATTCTTAGTTAACACGTTTTTTATTGTTTTCACAAATTGTTTTTTTGTTTAAAATTCTTAGTTAACACGTTTTTTTATTGTTTTCACAAATTGTTTTTTTGTTTAAAATTCTTAGTTAACACGATTTTTTATTGTTTTCACAAATTGTTTTTTTGTTTAAAATTCTTAGTTAACACGTTTTTTTTATTGTTTTCACAAATTGTTATTTTGTTTAAAATTCTTAGTTAACACGTTTTTTTATTGTTTTCACAAATTGTTTTTTTGTTTAAAATTCTTAGTTAACACGATTTTTTATTGTTTTCACAAATTGTTTTTTTGTTTAAAATTCTTAGTTAACACGTTTTTTTTATTGTTTTCACAAATTGTTATTTTGTTTTAAATTCTTAGTTAACACGTTTTTTATTGTTTTCACAAATTGTTATTTTGTTTAAAATTCTTAGTTAACACGTTTTTTAATTGTTTTCACAAATTGTTTTTTTGTTTAAAATTCTTAGTTAACACGTTTTTTTATTGTTTTCACAAATTGTTTTTTTGTTTAAAATTCTTAGTTAACACGTTTTTTTATTGTTTTCACAAATTGTTTTTTTGTTTAAAATTCTTAGTTAACACGTTTTTTTTATTGTTTTCACAAATTGTTTTTTTTGTTTAAAATTCTTAGTTAACACGTTTTTTTTATTGTTTTCACAAATTGTTTTTTTGTTTAAAATTCTTAGTTAACACGTTTTTTTATTGTTTTCACAAATTGTTTTTTTGTTTAAAATTCTTAGTTAACACGTTTTTTTATTGTTTTCACAAATTGTTTTTTGTTTAAAATTCTTAGTTAACACGTTTTTTTATTGTTTTCACAAATTGTCATTTTGTTTCAAATTCTTAGTTAACACGTTTTTTTTATTGTTTTCACAAATTGTTTTTTTGTTTAAAATTCTTAGTTAACACGTTTTTTTTATTGTTTTCACAAATCGTTTTTTTGTTTAAAATTCTTAGTTAACACGTTTTTTTTATTGTTTTCACAAATTGTTATTTTGTTTAAAATTCTTAGTTAACACGTTTTTTAATTGTTTTCACAAATTGTTTTTTTGTTTAAAATTCTTAGTTAACACGTTTTTTTATTGTTTTCACAAATTGTTTTTTTGTTTAAAATTCTTAGTTAACACGTTTTTTTATTGTTTTCACAAATTGTTTTTTTGTTTAAAATTCTTAGTTAACACGTTTTTTTTATTGTTTTCACAAATTGTTTTTTTGTTTAAAATTCTTAGTTAACACGTTTTTTTATTGTTTTCACAAATTGTTTTTTGTTTAAAATTCTTAGTTAACACGTTTTTTTATTGTTTTCACAAATTGTTATTTTGTTTAAAATTCTTAGTTAACACGTTTTTTTTATTGTTTTCACAAATTGTTTTTTTGTTTAAAATTCTTAGTTAACACGTTTTTTTTATTGTTTTCACAAATTGTTTTTTTGTTTAAAATTCTTAGTTAACACGTTTTTTTATTGTTTTCACAAATTGTTTTTTTGTTTTAAATTCTTAGTTAACACGTTTTTTTTATTGTTTTCACAAATTGTTATTTTGTTTTAAATTCTTAGTTAACACGTTTTTTATTGTTTTCACAAATTGTTTTTTTGTTTAAAATTCTTAGTTAACACGTTTTTTTATTGTTTTCACAAATTGTTTTTTTGTTTAAAATTCTTAGTTAACACGATTTTTTATTGTTTTCACAAATTGTTTTTTTGTTTAAAATTCTTAGTTAACACGTTTTTTTATTGTTTTCACAAATTGTTATTTTGTTTAAAATTCTTAGTTAACACGTTTTTTTATTGTTTTCACAAATTGTTTTTTTGTTTAAAATTCTTAGTTAACACGATTTTTTATTGTTTTCACAAATTGTTTTTTTGTTTAAAATTCTTAGTTAACACGTTTTTTTTATTGTTTTCACAAATTGTTATTTTGTTTTAAATTCTTAGTTAACACGTTTTTTATTGTTTTCACAAATTGTTATTTTGTTTAAAATTCTTAGTTAACACGTTTTTTAATTGTTTTCACAAATTGTTTTTTTGTTTAAAATTCTTAGTTAACACGTTTTTTTATTGTTTTCACAAATTGTTTTTTTGTTTAAAATTCTTAGTTAACACGTTTTTTTATTGTTTTCACAAATTGTTTTTTTGTTTAAAATTCTTAGTTAACACGTTTTTTTTATTGTTTTCACAAATTGTTTTTTTTGTTTAAAATTCTTAGTTAACACGTTTTTTTTATTGTTTTCACAAATTGTTATTTTGTTTTAAATTCTTAGTTAACACGTTTTTTATTGTTTTCACAAATTGTTTTTTTGTTTAAAATTCTTAGTTAACACGTTTTTTTATTGTTTTCACAAATTGTTTTTTTGTTTAAAATTCTTAGTTAACACGATTTTTTATTGTTTTCACAAATTGTTTTTTTGTTTAAAATTCTTAGTTAACACGTTTTTTTTATTGTTTTCACAAATTGTTATTTTGTTTAAAATTCTTAGTTAACACGTTTTTTTATTGTTTTCACAAATTGTTTTTTTGTTTAAAATTCTTAGTTAACACGATTTTTTTATTGTTTTCACAAATTGTTTTTTTTGTTTAAAATTCTTAGTTAACACGTTTTTTTTATTGTTTTCACAAATTGTTATTTTGTTTTAAATTCTTAGTTAACACGTTTTTTATTGTTTTCACAAATTGTTTTTTTGTTTAAAATTCTTAGTTAACACGTTTTTTTATTGTTTTCACAAATTGTTTTTTTGTTTAAAATTCTTAGTTAACACGATTTTTTATTGTTTTCACAAATTGTTTTTTTGTTTTAAATTCTTAGTTAACACGTTTTTTTTATTGTTTTCACAAATTGTTATTTTGTTTAAAATTCTTAGTTAACACGTTTTTTTATTGTTTTCACAAATTGTTTTTTTGTTTAAAATTCTTAGTTAACACGATTTTTTATTGTTTTCACAAATTGTTTTTTTGTTTAAAATTCTTAGTTAACACGTTTTTTTATTGTTTTCACAAATTGTTTTTTTGTTTAAAATTCTTAGTTAACACGTTTTTTTTATTGTTTTCACAAATTGTTATTTTGTTTAAAATTCTTAGTTAACACGTTTTTTTTTATTGTTTTCACAAATTGCTTCATGGCAAAGGAAGGAAATGGATATATATATATATATATATATATATATATATATATATATATATATATATATATTTACAGGCATGTATGCATATTAAAGGGAAATTGCATTTTTTGACGGGAACACAAGAACAAACTAAAGATGGTACAATGGGCTAATTCATGTCGGTTAGACGAAATAATATTATCTCGGAGTTCGATATCTCACCCGCTCAGAGTTGTGTCAGGTGGAGAACTGGAAAGGGTACGTCCTGTCGGTTAGTGGAACACTTTGCGAACTGAATTGTTCTGTTCATCACGTAGTTTAGTTTTCGCGTATGAATCTAGATGCACATAGGGGTGTTATTCGCCTATGCGGTGAAGAGACGAGAATTACATAATCGCCACGCTGAATTACATCTCAGTGCCGTCCACGTAGACTGTAGCAGTTACCTCCTCCTTTCAAAACATAACTACACCGGTTTGCCGGTAGGTGTCGCTTTTTCACCGACAGGTGGCACTGTAAAGCGACACCAGAGTTATCTGCCATTCTGACTATAAAAACCGTTGCAAACGAAAAATCCATCTCTTGTTCACTGACCAGCCTCGACAGCCTAACGCTGGCACCAGCGCTCCATCTCTCTCTCTCTCTCTTCTCTGGTCGACAGAACGACGCTAATACACTAGCGCTTCGTCTAACGCTTTTCTCTTCAAATGGCATCGGCATAAGAACTACCAACACACGTGGTCAAACAACGGTAAGAGTTAACAACTCATTTTCTTTGTGTACGCCGGATTCATTTCTTCTTATACCTTTTCAAGAACTGTTTTTCCATCGACACACATGCATACATCACACACTTCATCATTCCACGTACACACACGTTCAATAAACCTTATTTGAACTACTTCATATTGTTTGTTAATTATTACTCTGTCTTTTGCATGCAACATTGCTTGATTCAACTTTGCACGTTTATAGTCCGGGAACATCACCCTCTCGAACAATTGGTGACCCGACGCGCAAGCTTTGTTGTATGTGGCGGAGTAATTAATTTCGTACAAGAACAAAAAAAAAAAAAATATATATATATCATTTCTCGTTTTTTCTTTCGTGGTGAAACGAATTACGCATCCATCTTTTTCCTTTTTTTTTCTACCCACGTGGTAGAAATATACAAACAAACAACAAAAAAAGAAGCCACCGTCTCCATTTTTCCTGGCCACGCGGAAATACCCAAACAAAGAAAAACAAACATTTCTCGGCTCTCTCCGAGTATAAAACAAATTACAATTTCATTTTTTCTTCTCTTTCTTTACCTACGTGTCGGAAAATTATATACAAAGAAAAAGACAAACTTTTGCCAATCCTTTTTTTTCTTTTTCGACGAACAAAAGGACCTTACAAGACGCCACTTCCTTTGTTTTGAACACGTGGAGATAAAAAGAAAACAAAAGAAAACAAACGCTCACGCTACCCATCTTTTTCGTGACCACGTGTTGATAAAAAAATTCAAAATAATGCCGCCATCTTTTTCACGTGGAAATGAAAATTCAAACAAAGAAAGAAAATACGAATTTATTTTCTGTTTCAACAACAAGCAAAAAAGGAAGCTGCCATCTTTTTCCCTAACCACGTGGAAATGAAAATTCAAAAAAAAAGAAAACAAGAAAATACGAATTTTTTTTCTCTCTTTCTTTTCAACAACAAAGGAAAGAGAAGCCGCCATTCTTTCTCTACGTAGAAACTAACATTCAAACAAACTAAAACGAAAACAAAAAACGTCATTCCGTGTGTGAAACAAATTACGGCTCCATTTTTTTTTCTTTTTCCCTTCTACCCACGTGTTGGAAATATATATATAAAGGAAAAGAAAACTACAAAAAAGACAAACACGAACAACATCACCCTTCAAGGCCTACTAACAATCTTCAACACAAGATGAACAACCACATTTTCCCGGACATTCATCAAGCACCAAACATTTCCGGACATCACTGACGACACTATGGAAGAAATCACACCAGTTCAAAATGAGTACAACTGCACAAGCACGACTAAATACTCAACAACTGGACGTTCGTTGATCAACTGGGGGACACATCAACTCGAACGACGCGCACCAACACCAGTACAGACCCACTTGTACCTGGACCTGCTAACTCACTTGCAGACATTTGTGCATCTAATTTGGACCATAGTGTACCACCAATCTCAACAACTAGATGTTTGTTCATCAGTTCCACAACACGGACTAATTAACATGAACAACATCAACACCTGCACAGACTCACTTGTGCTCATTCATCAACACCTGCACAGACTCACTTGTGCTCATTCATCAACACCTGCACAGACTCACTTGTGCTCATTCATCAACACCTGCACAGACTCACTTGTGCTCATTCATCAACAACTGCACAGACTCACTTGTGCTCACTCATCAACAACCGCGCAGACCCAAGCACCAAACATTCCCGGACAACACTGACAATTCAACGCTTGTTCATCAGCTCCGCATCACGCAGACTAATCAACATGAACAACGCCACCAACAAGTGCAAATTCGCCTGAACTCAACATTTTTCGACCGCAAACTCACTTGCACTCAAACTTGATGCAGACCCAAACAAGACGCAGATCCACATGCGTTACAAACACTCAATTCCGCAGACGCACTTGCGATCAATCATTCAATACAGATGCAGAAACAGAAATAAGTAGCGTGCACACTACTTTTTTCTAATCCTCAACAGAAAAACAGACATACCCACAAAGACTGCTTCTCATCTACAACTGTACATATTGAATAATATTTTCAATATTTTTCAATCTGGGGGGGGGGGAGTCCTTGTAGCAGTTACCTCCTCCTTTCAAAACATAACTACACCGGTTTGCCGGTAGGTGTCGCTTTTTCACCGACAGGTGGCACTGTAAAGCGACACCAGAGTTATCTGCCATTCTGACTATAAAAACCGTTGCAAACGAAAAATCCATCTCTTGTTCACTGACCAGCCTCGACAGCCTAACGCTGGCACCAGCGCTCCATCTCTCTCTCTCTCTTCTCTGGTCGACAGAACGACGCTAATACACTAGCGCTTCGTCTAACGCTTTTCTCTTCAAATGGCATCGGCATAAGAACTACCAACACACGTGGTCAAACAACGGTAAGAGTTAACAACTCATTTTCTTTGTGTACGCCGGATTCATTTCTTCTTATACCTTTTCAAGAACTGTTTTTCCATCGACACACATGCATACATCACACACTTCATCATTCCACGTACACACACGTTCAATAAACCTTATTTGAACTACTTCATATTGTTTGTTAATTATTACTCTGTCTTTTGCATGCAACATTGCTTGATTTACTGAACACGTTAATAATCGGGGGAACACGACCCTCGATCCGAACAAGACCAACACCAAATAATACGTTCATGCAACTGTTGCAAAATAAAGTTTGAGAGAATATTAGAGGTCACCAGCTAAAAAGTGCTAACTTAACACGAACATAGCTTTGTAAATGAAAAATCAAGGAAAACATGATTAATTAACAAACCATTTATATAACTATAAGTTTAAATTAATATAAAAGTCATTTTTAGTGAAGAAATGTTCATTTGATTAAGTTTATACAACTCGTGTATTTGGTAGGAAAATGTTTAGTGAATAAAAAGACACGAGGGCTAAGGATGTGTATGTCTATATTTGTTAGTGTGAATATGCGTGTGTGAGTAATATGCGTATGTGAGTATTAAAAAAATGTGGCACTGCGTAAGTATGCGTAGGTTTATCTTGTTCTGTTAGTGTGTGTGTAGATGGCACGAAAGGATGGAGCTTGTACGTGAGTTTTGAAGTGTTCTTTTGTTTTCGCCTCCCCGGAGGTGCGCCGGGTTGAATTTCTGTGGAGAACTCTTATTTTGTGGACCAGCTCACTGCTTTTATAAGCTTTGTTAATTTGACATAGTCTGGCTAGATTTTGGGTTTAAAACGATTTTCCTTGGTTGAAAAATATTGAGTCAACACGTTCCCGTGAAAATAAACTTGCTTTTGAAAGTGAAGAAGAGAGTGTATCTAAACGAATCAGAGAAAGAAAGAGGGTAGCTATTCAAATCGCATCTCAATCCACCACAGCTTTTTGTTTTAAATTATTAATAAGCACATAATATGTACATAAAAATTACAAAAAAATTCTTAATAAACAAATAATAAACCTAATTTCGGTGTTTTCTTTATTGTTTTCCTAAATTGGTTTTTGTTTTAAATTCTTAATAAACACATACTATTTGCATAAAAAATGTTTACTTTGAAATGTTATTTTTCTTTACAAATACGCAAATGAATCGGGATCTTTTTATTTATAATTTTCTTATTTATTATTATACATCGTAAAATTTACGTATCCAATATAGAATATTTCCAAAAAAAGTTGGATTATTTTATTAATAACAAAATAGTTCTGATAAAAAGGCGAATTAGTTTAAGTATCTGAAAACAGAAAA